>JASFXZ010000005.1:28365572-29570916 GCA_032209605.1 Mactromeris polynyma
ATATTGAAGATATTGAAGATGAAAAATTAAACAGTTATTCCAGTTTTTGATTCATTTGGTAATGTGCATCGTTTTACCGTTTAAATGGCTTTCAACGGGGTTAAATATGGTAGCAGAATACCAAATAAGACGAGTTATAAATGTGTATGTTCTTACACGAAAAAGTACATGTTATTGATTGATTTATAAATACTAAATACAGTGAAACAACCCAGCAGCAACACCCGTTTGGAGATGTCAAGGAAATTCTGGATGTTTTTGAGACGTTGTTGCTCTTAATTGGTTGCAATTTATTAAAACGGGGTAAAAGTATAATTTGAACAGAGAGTGTAAGTACTTGGAGGGCCGCACTGGAGAGGTTG
Organism: Mactromeris polynyma; assembly: GCA_032209605.1. Lineage (NCBI taxonomy): Eukaryota > Metazoa > Mollusca > Bivalvia > Venerida > Mactridae > Mactromeris > Mactromeris polynyma. The sequence continues at coordinate 28,365,935 of JASFXZ010000005.1, forward strand.
CATTGTATAATATCATACATACCCATCCAACGATGAAATGATTCAGATACATCAACCATTTCGCTTTTCCTTTGAAATTCTCCTTTGCCCCTGTGAAAATACAATAGGAGATGTGTTATCATTGTTTCATATATCGTTTCGCGCATGTATTGTCCTTTATTTTCGTTTTTATTATAAAGTACATTAATATTACGTGTACCATGTTGATTAATTAAGTAAAACTGTGATACTTTGAATAAATTTTAACACGACCATTAAAGTTACATTAACATCATACATTGATAATTATACCATTTAGCATTTCGTATACACACTAAAAATATCAGAAAGTGTATGTTTTCAAATCCATTATAAACCGGACCAAGTCAGTACACATAGCTTTAAGCATCGAATTTACACAAAAACGAACATGTTATAAAATACAGTCAAACCTCACTTAAAGACCATCTCAATAATTTAGACCACCTCAATATTAAGAACACAATGTGTAAGTCCATTTTCACTGTTTTACTCTTTATTCAACCTCACTATTAAAACCACTTCAATAAGAATACCAGTTTTCAAAGGTTCCAAAGGTGGTCTTACTATTAAGGTTTTACTGTATTAGTTACGTCCAACCCACAACACAAACATAAAATCATCGCTTATTTACAACAAAAATATTCAAAAACCATGGAAACAGAAACGAATTTTCCATTTAAATATGACTTGTAACTTTGTAAACACTATACAATCAATTAAACCTGAGAAATTATATTTCCAACGCATTCTGTCCTATTAAACATCCCCCAAAAGTATCACTGTCATTGACATCTGTCTGTGCAGTAAACAAGTCGCTAACACGGATTGGAGTATGTATATTGTTTATCAAACTGAATACTTTAAACAAACAATGAAAATAATATTCGCTTAACAAAATATTCTCTTGTACAATGTGTAGTAAACCGACGTAGCGTGACACGAAGATGCGTATATTCTATTCATGCGAATAAATATTGTGCTTGGTTCAGTAGTCATTTTTAAAACGAGGTTGAATTCATATCAGTTGACAGGAATTAAAACTATCTTTATGGTATTCTCTGAGTTTAAATCATCTTCATCAATTTAAAGAGAAACCAAAATGAGTCGAACGAAAGAGAATGAAGAATAAATAAAAGTTTGCGTCTACATAATCAGACCAACACACAGCTGAGTAGAGAAGAGCAGGGTCTATCTGAAGTCATGAAGGAGATTACCTGCTCTCAACAACGAGATAACCTACTCTCATGAACGATATAACCTGCTCTCATGAACGAGATAATCTGCTCGCATGAACGATATAACATGCTCTCGTGAACGATATAACCTGCTCTCATGAACGCGATAACCTGCTCTCATGAACGATATAACCTGCTCTCATGAACGAGATAACCTGCTCTCATGAACGAGATAACCTGCTCTTATGGACGAGATAACCTGCTCTCATGAAGAGAATACCCGGTCTCATAAATGATATAACCTGCTCTCATGAGCGAAATTACTTGCTCTCAAGAACGAGATAGCCTGCTCTCATGAACGATGTTACTTACTCTCATGAACGAGATAACCTGCTCTCATGAACGATATTACCTACTCTCATGAACGATATAACCTGCTCGCATGAATGATTTTACCTGCTCTCATGAACAAGATAACCTGCTCTCATAAACGATATAACCTGCTCTCATGGACGAGATTATTTGCTCTTAGGAAGGAGAATACCCGGTCTCATGAACGATATAACCTGCTCTCATGAACGAGATAACCTGCCTTCAAGAATGATATAACCTGCTCTCATGAACGATATTACATGCTCTCACAAACGATATTACCTGCTCTCAAGAACGAGATTAACTGCTCTCATGAACGATATTACCTATATCATGAACGAGATTACCTGCTCTCATGAACGATATTACCTGCCTTCATGAACTAGCTTATCCGCTCTCATGACTAAAGAGAGTTGCTTAGATCGTGTTTTCGCTTATGTTGAGCACTGTGTAGTCCATTGTTGTGCCCTTATCAGATGATTGATTTGTAGGGAACGGACAAGAACAGCAAAAACAGCAATGGTGAAAATAACAACAGGAAAAACAATACCGCAACATAAAGCTTAATTTCCGATCCATTGTTTTCAGAAAGCCAAGCGAAAGAGGTTTTACTCTGTAAATGCGATTATTGAAGTATTGCTTAAAATTAAAATCGAAAGTAGTTCATAGCAATCAAAGCTTCAGATAAGTTTGATTTTGTAACATGTATTACTTAATATTTGTACTAATGTCCCAAAGCAGATATGTCTGATATGTTAAATTTAAATTAGGTAGATTACATGTATATTTAGTTTTGATATAGTAACAAAAACAAAAAAATTCAATTAATTATTAGGTAGACTACATGTATATTTAGTTTTGATATAATAACAAAAAAAACAATTTCAATTAATTAACAGAGACACTATATCACATTTAGTCTTTGAAATGAATATAAAAAATACCCATTTATTTTTTATCCTTATACTCTCGTTAACCACTGTTCAAGTAAGTAACTCTATACATTTGTTTTAAACTAAATGTGTCACACCATGTTACGAAGTCATACTTAATGCACGGCACTATTAGTATTTGTATTCTAATCACGTATATAAGCCTGACGAACGAGTCCAGACGTTCTTCATTTGTGATCATCAGTTTAAAGCATGTCCAAATAGTCTGCAGCTTATCGCAAGATTACCTGTTTTTCACGACGTGGACTCCATGTAAAGACACATTTATTTATCTCATGTGACGTTCGGATGCATAATTCACATATATCAAGCAAGAGTTTTGTTCCATCAGATTGTAATATCACCCGCTATTAAAGGGAGGTTATTGCTGCCAAATGTGTCAATTAATACCTGTGAATTTAGACCGGATCAAGCGGGAGTTGTTTTATTTCATCATACTGTAATATCACCCGCTATCAAAGGGAGGTTACTGCTGCCATATGTATCAATTATTTGACTGTTCTGTAAGTGGCGATATGTATAGACCGTTTGTATGCTACAAGAAAAAAAACCTTATACCAGTTGTTGCTCTATCATACATTAACTTTACATCAATGTCCTTTATTTTTCTAGTTAAGTGTCCGAAACACATATAATCTGATCTGAATTTTCTGAATTACGAGTAGTTTAATAAAACAAATTCTACATGGCAGTGAATATGATAGTTCGGGTAATCAACTTAAGAAAAATAGTACTAATCGATGCTACCGCGTGTAACAACTAAATGTACACCCCGAACTATGCCTCAAACCGGGTTCGAACCTTCAATCCACAGAGTGAATGCCAGCTGGCTGGTATAACGACTAAGCGAACCGAAATACTAGTCAATTGGTCAACAACATTTAAATTGAAGGCCTTATTGGAAATGAAATTCAAACTCATGTATTTTTTAAAGTTTTCAAACCGATTCCAACATGAAACAGTGGTCGTAGTACACGTTCCATATATTCACGTTGTACTTACTAAAAAGGGCACTTCAGTTGTCTGAAACATCTCAAATATCAAATGCAAGCGACTCATACATGTTATGTCTACGTCAGCATTATTCAAAGCACGTTGTTAAATGTGGTGAACTTTCAAACAATAACTTACGCTAAGAATATAATCCTTGCACGTACGTTGAGTTCATGCTTCTGCAACCGTCATTTGAACCTACCGATACCTTTGAATCGCGGGCGTCTAAATGTTTTAATTGTCTGCTGCGTTCACCGACACATTTGCCACTTAACCTTTCCGAGACCAATTGCCTTTAAAGTGACATGTTAACTACTTTACTTTTTTACTGGTCAAAAGGAATATGGTAAAACCTTGTTCAATTCATTTTTCTCCCACTGGTTCGTTTGCTGGGTTGAGTCCATTCGCAACCACATAAGCAATGCTCTTACGAGATACATTCCCTATGAACTATGTTTACTGATAGTTCCACGGCTGTTAGATTATGTACTTGTATTGTCTTAACCATATTGTTGCTGTTTCGTCCAGTTTTGGTTTCTTTATTTCCATGTCACTATCCTTTCTTTTGAGTCCCCTAGATGTGTGCCTCCCAATTTGTTTGTTTAGGGAAGAGAATTGTGAATATGTTATTCCCTGTTCTGCATATTGCGTACTTCATTCTCATGTTATCGACAAGCTGATTTGAATGGCAATTGAAATGTATGATCAAATTTCCAACAAATGGTTTTAATTAAACTCGTGACCTTTTATTAAGTATTAAGTAGATCAGACTGTCTGAGAGTAAAGATTAAATATTCACGATCAGTGTCCCAAAACAGATTGACGTGTACATGACTATTCAACCACACTAACATGCTCAAGCCTTGAATTTGAAACATTATAAATAAGGCCATGAACAAAAAGGGTCTTGAAAGTTATATAAACTTAAACTATTTTATAACTACAATCATCAATATCACGCAGATCCCTTTTGAAACTTCAAGGAGGACAATCCACCGCGATAAGCTAGCTAAAAGGCAATGAAAGCTGGGTATGTATGTGTACAAGTGAAAACTAAACTATGTATGATGATCATGCTAAGTTATGTGAAGACGATGTAGACGTCGGCGATGATGGCAATAATGATGATGATGAAATAGATGATGATTCTGATGATAAATATGAGGAACATGAAAATGTTGATATTGATGATGACTGCAATAATGATGATGAAATCGATGATGATACTGATGAAAAATCTGAGGACCATGAAGATGTTGATAATGATAATGACGGAAATAATGAGGATGAAGTATATGTTAATGCTGATGAAAAATATCAGGAAAATGAAGATGTTGATATAAATGATGTCGGCAATGATAAAAATGAATACGATTATGATCAAAACGTAAACGGACATATCAGTTTTGATAGTCGGTACTGTCCTGTTCTACAACAACGTAACATCCACAGAGCAGCGCCCTTTGGGAGACATAACGTTTTGCATGTTGTTGTGAGGTTGTTGCTCTAGGGATGAAATCATACTTTATGACACAATAACACTGCTGTTGAATAGAGTTGGTTGCTCAAGAGTGGGCTGCTTTGGGGAAGTTGCATGGTATTATTTAACAACGAAATATTAATGATGAGATTTTAACTTAAAATAAACAAACACTCAGAAAAGATAGCGAGGAATAAGTTAGATAATATTTATTAAAAGGCGGTACGATTTACAACAATGAAACATGAGCTCATGCGAGCTTTTGAGCCAACTATGTGGACACAACAGAATGCATATAGTACAATATGGGTAAGACAGCTGATGACATTATATTAAAATAGATACGAGTATAAGGTCATGCAAGTGGTCATAAAAGATACCAAATATAACAAAAAAATTATCACGGCTAATCTTTTAAGACTTTGATTTGTATTAAAAGGAAAACGGTTTAATTTATGGCAGTATTAAAACAAACACACCAAGAATCACATATTTCAAATGTGGCATCTCTTATGGTTGGCATGTCACATAATAAGCGCATATATAACAGCACAGTTACATAAAAAGCTAAGAATAGCTAAGTCACGCTCGATAATGACCGATTAAGTTAAACTGTAACTCTTTTTATTTCTGTGTGGTGGTATTAATTGGCTTCAATATTTCGATCAACTGGCGGTATTTTGCGCTGAAATTTTTAGAAACATTACAGTCACATTGAGCTTTCCGTGTCTTAAATTTCTATTTGGTATATTCATATTTAATTGCAATATTCTAAATATGTAATCGGAGTAATTGTCACTTTGTTAAGTGTATAATACAAGTATATAAGCTGATTAAATAATGAAAGAGTGCATAGGTTAATACGGACATGGTTAGATACCATGGGGGCTATATATGGACATATTGGAAATGTAATTTTAATTTCTATCTGGTGGTGTATTTTGTCTTCTCTGTATTGCATCTTGACGTGTATATTTTAGTTGTTTATCCCATGGTATCGAAACATTTCCATATTATCCCATTCACACTTTCTTGTTTTGACTCAGCATGTTTATGCTGGTACCTTATGTGTCATAAGACAAGACTTGTCCTGCGATGTATTCCATCCATTAACAAGCTCTGTCCATCCTCATTAATGTTCCTTAGTTGCCCTTCATGGTTGGCCAGGCCATTCCTTGCGCCCATGTTCCTTGCATATTTACCCTTGCACCTCCTCAAATGTCTGATGTTCCATGGACTGTTGTTTTCCCGGATGTCTGTGTGGAGAGGCATTGTCTAATGTATGTGGCGTTCCTTGTAGCAACTTATTCTATCTTTCTAGTAATAGAAATTGTGTTGCATACAGGCAAATGGCAATCGTATCAATAGTTTGACCATATCAATGTATGCTTTAATTTAATACTCGTACAAACGCTCGCGTCTATATTCCACATTATCGTATAATGTATTTGCCGTTTGTCATACACATTGCAGAATTCAAACAAAAAACGTCTGTTGATCTATCAATATTCATTAATACCACTGTGGCCATCCCATATACGAACTGCTGCATTTGGTAAGTGCAGATAAGTTAAAAACAAACGAGTGAATGCTGAAAGAAAATTCATTTAGATTTACTGAAATTATACGAGTTTTGAAATCGAAATCAGCGATATAGCCAGTAGGAGTTCAAGATCACTAAAGTTCACAATAATTCTGTGTTACAGTACACTTACTTCAAATATTCAAGAAAAGCAATATACAGTATATGTTTAGATTACATGTAAAAAGTACGTTTCCTCGGATGATTAGACAGGCAGTATCGCATGGCAAAATCTCATAACCACGCGAAACTTCAATGATCCGCCGCTTGTACTAGCTACATCGCTATTATAGATGCATAAAAGTTCAATACAAATAAGTAACCTTTCTTAATACACGTTTAAAGACACATTAAATGCCGTAAATACCGTACTTTTTCCGTAAGATTGGTCACGGTATAGACTAGATTCGCTTTCACCATTTGACATACACTTACATAAACCTGGTTCAATGGCATATATGCTAGTAGGGTAAGCTTACATTTGCGTTCTGTTGTATCAAATCGGCTTGGTTATATATACTTAATTCCATGCGGATTAATCACAACTTCATTTATGAACAATTTATTTGTAACATTATAACCTGTTTTCTTATGCATACTAACTGCTATTTGGTAAAGTATGGAGTGGGATGTCCTCGACCCACACATCCTTATTTACGAGGAAAATAAAAATATATCCGCTTCAAAAAAAATATGAACAGTAATTGGTGTTTGGTAATGGGGCTTTAAGTCACGTGAACAGTCAGGGTCGGCCATGGTAGGATTCTTCCATTTACATGTATTATGTGGGGAAAACCCTGAGCGAACTACTTGGTAGAACCACCGACCTTCCGTAAGCCAGATGGAAGGCTTCCTTACTTACACATTATGTATCACGGATGGGATTCGATCCCGCAGTGGTTAGGGGCTAGTGATTTGAAGTCAGCGACCATAACCACTAGACCCGGAAGCCCTTCACAAATTTGTTTGCGATCGGGTTACTACAAGGAACGCCATATACACACAATACTATACCCCCACCCCCCAGACGCAGATCACCGGGAAAACAACAGTCCACTGAGCAGGTGCAAGGGTAACATGCATGGGAACAGGGGTGCAAAGAATGGTCTGACCGACCATAAAATAACTTACGATAATTTAGTGGCACAGCAAGGGGAAAAGTTTAAAGATTGAAATTCATAACGGAATACTCAACGACGTCACTCAACCGATTGAACGATCTAGTTAATCCACTATTGCCAATGCGTGTTTCACGACTCAGTCGAGCGAAGTACGACTAGTCGACTCAAACGGTCGGTATTTGTGTAAAAAGGGACATTATTATCAACGTACGGAAGCAACCAGATGAGGATATAGGAAGTTTTGGGGGCCATTCAGGGTTATTTCAGAATTGCGACGGAGCAAGTATTTCCGAGAGATTGGTTGTTGTTGCAGACAAAGCGGAAGTGATGTTAATCCATACATTCCATATACATCCGGACCTCGGTCATTCGAATTAATTAGGTCCGAAATTTTATTTCGAATACTATATGGTTTCGAATTGCCGATTTCAATTTGACGTGCCTATGAAGAAACATGGATCGCTGCTATTTATTACGGATGACACCAAGTATTCGGATAGAAGGTCGTCGAATAAACTAGACCCTACTGTATTTGTGTATGACTATAACTCAATTAATTGTTTTTACATAGTTTTTAACACGGCGATTTAATGTTTTGCGAGGTCAACAATTCAGTTCACTGGGCCTTAAGTTTTCGTCTGACCAGGATTTAACAATTTAATCCTTTTAAATTTCAAACGGCATTTAAATCAAAATGAAATTACGAAATTGAATTAATCAAAGAGTGTATGCATTGAATGCTGGATTAAACATAATGTAATCATCGGGCAGGTATGTATTATATACATTTTTGTTATTAACACTATCATAAATATAAAAACTGGTTACAATTATGGTTATTAATTTACGATTATTTGATTATTGTCAATATGATAATAAGTTTGATTGTTTTCATCGCACTTTTACGTCGTTTTTCAACAATGTTTAAGTCAAGTTTCAAGTTTATTTACAGATTCTGCATAAGGCCCGAATAGGGCAGCATTAGCAACAATAAATTTTACATTTATTCAACACAGATTGTAACATGATAAAAAGGAAACGACTATACATAATATATACATGTACATTCATATACGGAGAAGCAACAATACAATCTCAACAGCAGAAATAAACAAGACATATTCACATAATAGTTCCTACTAAGAACATTACACATATAAATATATTACAGTGTTTTTCATTTAAAAATATACACATTTAATGATGAAGGACAAAAAAAACACCAAGAAAAAAACATAAATGTCTAGAATTGAAAAGAACATGTTAATTATATATATGTGTAGTATTGAAGAAAAATAGTCAGTAATTGTTTAACAATTGAAAATGGTTCATTATTTTATGACAGTAGTATATACACGACGGCCAGTAGACTTATCCAGTTTTCCTGGAATTTATTATCAACTAGTTCTCCACATAAAGAGGACACGACCTGAGCTAATGTCACGGAAGAACGTAACCTGCTCAACCCGGGTATCGAATCCGGATCGGGTGACAGTCAAGCGCTCTACCAACTGAGCTAGCCGGTTGGGGTGAATATAACACAATTATGATGATGATTATTTGATTATGATAAATCTTATCATTTAATTATAACAAAAATAGATATAATGATGTAAGTAATTATAATATAATGATTTAACAAAAGTAGACCGCGCATTATTTTCGATCTGATTTTAAGCGAATCTCAAGTTCTTTAAGCAAATATTCAAATTTAAGTGTTATTATATAAATAAAGGGCATGAAACGGGACTTCTGATGTGTATTTTTACAAAACACATACCGAGAACATGTTATGTAGCATGCAATAAAATAAACTTTCGGCCATTTTTTTGGTTTATAAAAATTCTTTTTTTTTTATTCAATAGTTGTCTTATTTCTCTTTCAAATACGTTTAATATGAATATGTAAGAGCCCACCGGATTAGCTTTGTGGTTTGGGGCGCGGCAGTCACCCGGGGTCCGGGTTCAATTTGTGGAATGTGTGGGTCATGTCCTTTCGTTATTTGTCCCCGCCTCTGATGAATATGGTGAAGCTGTCAGCTGCTTGCGGATGAGCATGGTAGAACTGGTTGTAACTAATTGCAGGATAAATAGTCTGGTCAACTGGCCGCCGTATATCACTGAACAAATGATAAAAACAAGCGTTAAATCAAATTAAAAAATCACTCAAATACGTTATATTTGGATATGTAAGTTTATAGTTGACATATAATAGTGATGATTACTAAAATGTATACAACATAGTAACTGGCATTAGATTCCGTTGTATCTATTTTCAGACTAACAGTACATAGTTGGCAAATGATTATTTTCTTAGCTCTACTGTCGTCTGCGGCATTCTCTGTCACAGCTGCCGTGTCAGCCGATCTGCTACGTAAGTCTATGAAATTATTTACATAAATTGCATCCGTAACATATCAAAAACATCATTATCTACATTTGAGATTATACATTGTACTCAAGTTCACCCGTATCGGATTAAACATCATTTAACACCTTTCAGATTATCTACTGTATCCAAGTTCATCCGTAACAGATCAAAAACATCACTTACCACATTTGAGATTACTTACTGTACTCAAATTCATCTGTATCGGATAAAACATAATTTACTATCTTTGAGATTACTTACTATACTCAATCTCATTAAAAGGGGGTTAAAACATCATTTACTATCTTATTTGACCCACTTGAATATTCATACTATCGAAGTTTAATGTCGGGAGGTCCTGCGTACGAACCCCACGAACTTCACAATCCCTTTATGTGGCACAAGTACTGGTTAGAACAGACGTGTGTTTTTGAAGAGCAATAATAAAACTACGGACCAAATGACGGACACATAATTGACCGAATTTCATGTAAAATTATCATACGTTTATTTGAGATCACGCCTTCTTCATGGTAAACATTGTTTTACTGATAGATAAAAAAAGTGTAATTCGCATATCCATTTTATTCATTTCATTTCTGTTCTAATAATATTATTGAGTGAATTGTATGAAAAAAGTATTAATTGTTGCTAAAAAAATATAGTGTTTTGTAGAAATGTAGACGTTGCATTTCGTGTTATCGATCTATCATTCTGTTCTCTTCTGCTGTCAAATTCATGAATGTACAACAAAAAATACCAGTTTTATTATTGAGCAGGTTAACACAAATTGTATGTTTTACCATTACTGTATGTTTGTGTAAATATTGCCTATTGTGAATAAAGTTTAGAAAAAAAAAAAAAAAAAAAAGTTTTATTATTGTTCAAAAACACTAGTCTATTCTATTCAGTTTTGGTTCTTCATTTTCAATAAAAACAATCGTAGTGCATCAAAACACATGAACATTTTACAATTCCTTATCAAGCTACATTCCCATCCTACTCTGTTCCGTATCATGTTTGTTCCTAATGTTTTAATATAAAACAAAAACATCGTTTCTATATTCACAGAATTCGGATACTATGGCTGTTACCAAGACAACTCAAACGAACCATTGATGTATTTCAAAACTGGAAGTCCCGGTTCTATTACATCATGTATCTCTGACTGTGAGGATGCCGGATACCGGTTTGTCGGGCTTAAGGTAAGCATTAATTCGGCACACCTTGGACATTGGTAGCTGAAACATTCGGAACGTTGTGGTCTATAGCGTGTATGTCAGAACATCCCTTCAGCCAGTTGACAAAACCAGTCTCCCTAAATAACCTGCTCTTCCACAATTTGACAGCATTTTTGTATAAATATAATAATTGTTAACAAGATTTGTCTTGAAAAAAGATGGTCGGCGCATTTTGAAGGCACGGACATGTCCGTGTTGAAGTTTAAGATTTGTTATGCAACATAAAAAATGCCGAGATGTTACGATTGCTGGTCACTCCAGATCCAAAATGGATTTCAGTAAATACACCGAAATTCAGTGGATTTCGGTAAGGTAGTATACCCTTTATCGAATGGTTAACCGATTCGCGACAATATTACAAACATTGTTCGGTTGAAGAGAATTTGCATTGGTGGTTAACGTAAGATTTGATTTGTTTACACAACACTGATATGCAAATAGCTAAACCATGTTAGTACGGCTACACCGAAATAGTTCTTGTAATTTTGAAACGGAACATCTCTCGACAAATCGAGGTTTAAGTATGCTAAAAGTTACAATGGTGGCGCATACGTCAGTCTTGGACAATCACGTGGTATGTGACGTCATTATTTCTACTGCAGTTCTGGTATCATAATCTGTCTGTAGGGCCCTCCCTATAACAGAAATTAACGATATATAGCGCAGTCAATGCAGTGTAATTCATTCTATTCCCGGTCAGCCGCCATTTGTTACATGGTGCTTTCATTTTGTTCAAACACTTTGTTGGCTGTCTGCAGAAGCGAATATGACGTCACGAACCACGTGGTGTCCCGCCACGCTATTACATGGAATTATTACAGCACCGTATTCAAAATTATAGCAATTGCATCGCTAATGCAACATTGTATGAAATCATATCTACTTTGTTTAGGACGGAGGTCATTGTTATTGCGACATGGCAATAAGGCCACACCCCCTGCTCCAGGACAGTCAATGCGACCGGAACTGTTGGCAAGATTGGAACCGGATGTGCGGAGCCAGCTGGGCACAGTCAGTCTTTGACCGGTTATGTAAGTAGAGTTTTAGCTCGTTAAGTTAACAAAAATGTTTAACCAAATCGCTGCGTAGATTAGAACAAGTACATGTGGGCAAACATTTTATGCCAGTTAGATATTACGAAATAAGTATTTGCAAAGGACTGTCATCCTCATGAACGGATCAAGGATTTGGGCTTTAGAGGAAGCGGCGTAACCTATTGGTCATTATTTAGTTTTGCTTAAACCTTATAGAACGGCAGAACGCGTACGATATTTAACGCAACTTAGAAATCAACGACTTTGTAATATTTGTAACTCAAACATGATTGAAAATGAATATCACTTTCTAATAATTTGTTTAAAATGCAAAAATCTAGAATCAAATACGTAAAGCGATATTGTTACCCCTGACCAAACACAAATAAGTATAACGAATCGTAAGCGAAATGTATTTACTTTGTCAATTTACGTATGTAGAAATCAAAATGTATGAAATGTATGACAATAATGTTGGTTAAGGGGTGCTCCTAGTAAACCCACGTAATTCATCTACATTGTAATTGCATTGTGTTATATACTTTCTTGTTTGCTACAAGCATTGTACATCATATTGTGCATTAAATTAAATTGTATGGCATTTCAGCTTGCGCTAGTCAGCCTTGTCAGAACGGAGGTACATGTGTGGATATGACGCTTCATACCGGGGAATATAAATGTTCTTGCGCAAATGGATATACGGGTACCCATTGCGAGACATGTAAGCAGTTAATTACATTCCAATACAACAAGTTAACAACACATTGATTTGACTATATTTCAAAATCTTTGAAAGACAAATTATGTTTCAATGTATCGGTAAATTTCTTTTGAACATAATTATACGCATTCGAGTGATAGTTTTAATTAGAACACAACTCTATATATACGTCTGTTGAATATTTATGAACATTTTTTATATAAGTAACTTTTTTTTACTTTTATATTATTTATTTTGTACTTCAGACAGCGCCGGGGCAAACAATGATGGTAAGTATTAGCTAAATATTTGATATCTCAAACTCTCATAAATCGCAAATCTGCTAAGTCGAAATAAACTGAAAACGGGAATCTAAAACGTAATAAAAAATAACTATGAGCCTTCTGTCGAAAGTCAGAATGACACAAATTAAATAAACGCGATTAAATCAACTTAAAAGTGTTAGATCATTATGATATATATTTCATGATTAACTCAATAATACAAGGTATTTTTTCGGTACCACTTAAACTCTTAAAATATTAAAAAACATCACATTAAGCGTCTTTACTTTGATATAATATAAGTTTCATTATTCGAAATCGTTATATTTTCAGCATGTGACGGAAACCCTTGTCTGAATGGTGCCACGTGCTACGCTGTTGTTCCAGACGACTACGTATGTTATTGCACTAATGGGTGGGGCGGAGACGATTGTGAAATCAGTAAGTGTCTGTACCTTTATTCCCCGGTCATTTCCTTAAAAACAACTGCAATCCTAAATTTCTGATTAGTGACTTGAATGTACGTCATGTGCCCCTTTGGTTGAGTGGTAATGGTCGCTGACTTCAAATCACTTGCCCCTCAAAAGCAGGGGGTCGAGTCCCATACGGGATATATAATGTGCATGTGAAGAAGCTACCTAGCTGGTTTGTGAAGTGTCCATGGTTCTCCTCCAGTTGTCCGCATAGGCCCAAAATAAAAAAGGACACTTAGGGTCTTCCTCACCATTTATAGCTGGAAAGGTCACTGCATGACCCTAACTGTTTATATGACTAAAAGCCCAATTACAAAAAATTAAATAAGCTAAGTTGAATTCTCACGCTTGATAATTGTCAACGGAAGAAATGAAAGATCATGACCAAACATATTTGTTCTTTTCTTCGTGTGGTTATGAATAAAGGCCACTAACTATTTTTTACATAAAGGTTACGATGCATTGGGGTGCTACGTGGACGAGGTATCTGACCGGAAGTTGACACATCAGTCCCCTAACTCTCAAAGTAGGACAACACAAGAATGCATAGACTATTGTAGGGACGAAGGGTATATGTACGCTGGACTAGAGGTATATTTTTTACCACCTTGCCTCAGAAGTAACTCAAATGATCGTCCTTTAAAGTGTTTATCGATATAAATAACATTTCACGGATTAATAAAATACATGTTTAATTGTATTATATTTATAATGTTTATTATTCAGAATTTACAAAATAGTAAAAAAAATGAACACGCGGCAAGTAAATACACCACTCACGTTTACACGTGAGAAAGACAACATTTCGTCCATATTATCAAATAAATGTAGATTTGAAAAAAACGCCGGAGATCAAAAAATAATAACAAACAACAACAACAATTTAATACAGACGAACCTCGTTCAATTTTGGTTGGCTCAGTGGATAGAGCTCTAGGAGCCAGCCAGCTAAGGCCGGGTTCGATTGCAGATTAAGGCAGGTCAAGTCATGAGCGTCCATGACATTTGGATTCGGTCATTCATTCTCCACCACTAATTATTGTGGAAAATATGTCAGCTGCTTGTGAAAGGCCAGTTACTACTGGTTGTTAATTGATGCTAGGAAAACTGGTTTGGTCAACTGACTGCCGTATTGAATTGAAAACAATTGTTGTAAACGACGTAAAACCCGATAAAAACACTCCAAACAAACTTCTCTGCAATATATCTTACCACTGAACCATACCATTGACAGGCCTTTCTTAATTTACAATACATAACTAATCTATTTGTATAACTATTACAGTATTCCAACGAATGTTTCTGTGACCATAGTATAAAACCTACAACGAAATCTCCGGACTCTGACTGCAATATGAGATGCACAGGTAACTGGAGGGAAGTTTGTGGATCATCTGATCGACTTACCATCTATGACACGACAGGTAAAAGTCTTACCCATTGGTACTTTTATTACCTCCCTATGTTTAACAAAACAATTTGTAATTATCACAGTCGATATGAGCGCTGCTTTGGGGTTTATAACCTTTTACATAAGTAATGTTTTTTTCAAGAAAACGCAACATGTGATGTCACTATTTGCAACCTGGAAACAATATTCACTACACATGGTCACTTCGTTTTTATATTGCCATATGGGGCAAATATTGCTCACTTGTCAGTACATGGTGAAATTGACCTCACTTAAAGAAGACACATTGTAATAATTTTGAGAAAACGGCATGTTAATGCCTTAATAAAAATGTACTGTAAACTTTTATTAAACGTTACATGGAACTGCAAAACCCGAGTCTGATACAGGTGTTTCCTACACTAGTGCTAACACGGAGCGTAGGTCAGGATAGAAGAGACCGGTATTGCACTAGTGAATTTGTATTTTTGGGGAACTTTGGGCGTTCCCTGTAGCTACGTATTCTCTCTCTTCTACTATATATAAGTATAAGATAACTGACAAATGATTAATAATTATACATTTAATATATAATTCCAAATTCTTGCATTACATTATATTCATATGCATAATTGTACTGTGTGTTATCGTAAATTGATTGTTTTGAAAAGTACCTTGAGGGATGTCCTCGACGAGGGAAATAAGTTATTTGAAAAGGAAAAACAGAAAAGCGCCAATGTAGTATTGTAGGGTACATCTGTATGAAGGCAATTACCACCGAGTAAGTCATACTTTTGTCAAAGGATATTATGTCAAATTGAGGGAAAATGTCGCCTCGACCGAAACTAGAATTATTTTTAGTACCAAATTTCCTGCCTTAAAGAACTTTCTTTTATTATCTGAATTTCCAAATTTATAAAGTGAAGTTTTATTGTCTCGATTTATTTCGTAATGTCACTGGGGAATGCGGCTATGAAGGTAAAACTCGTGACGCTAAAGTATGTCCTAACCAGGTGAAATGTTTTGTTGCGAAAATATGAATAAGCCGATTAGTATATAAATCATTGGGTGAAAACATAGGGCCGTGTAATTAACAGGTGAAAACATATTGTTTAAATCGTATGACGTCTTTATGTAATGTAGATTAAAAGTTGATTGTATTGCGCCAAGTGAACGTGCCGTTAATTGTTTAGTGAACTTTCTAACCATTCACCTGGTTGGATATAATTATACTCAGAGCAAAATGAATAGTATAAGTCACTTAAACTTTGTTTTATTTTGTTTCACGATTCATAAGTAAATAATAAACAAACGCTTATGAACTAAACCTACTTTAAGATACTTGATAGACTGCTGACGATTAGGAAACCAAAATAGTAGTTAACCGAAAAGTTTAAGGAGCATTACCAACGTCGCCATTGACAACAGCAGTATTATCAACATTAATGCTTATATTATCATCCATGTCTCCATCATAGGCTCCCTAAATGTCATCATAATACGCATTATTATTTGAGCGCTGCTATGGGAGTGACAACCTATTTTGTAAGTTACATCATTTCAAGAAGACGCAACATGTAATGACACTATTTGCAAGCAGGAAACAATATTTACTCCATATGGTCACTTCGTTTTCATATTGCCATATGGGGGCAAATATTGCTTACTGTCAGTACGTGGTGACGTCACAAGTGAAGTTTTCTGGAAATGCCGTCACTTAAAGAAGAGGTTGGCAATAATACAGCGGCGCTCACTTTTATCTGATATTTCCTTCATTTTTGCAATCTCTCTAAGGTACTTATCAGAAAATATTTACCATAAATGTCATGGTTCTCATTTTATGTGACAGATGTGTGTGCAAGTATGCCATGTAAGAACGGCGCAACCTGTACCATGGTACACAATTCGTATACCTGTGTGTGTGCTCCTGGTTGGAAGGGTACAGACTGCGACATTGGTATGTATTGTCTAAATCTCCATTTGAATTTGACCATAATCTGCATCAATACTATAGTGGTAGCCGTGTTCATATGAAAGAACATAAGCTCTGTACACATATTACTTCAACAAAACTCACATATGGATCCCTTGGTCAATTACTCTACCCTCCTCAGTTCCTTAAGAAGTGTCAAGAAGTCATTGTCTTACAAACAGTCGACATTTCGTCCAGGTTTGTTGTAGGGAGACTTTGTGGTCGGGAATTACAGCGTCTGTCTCCTAATCCGAAAAAAATGTTGGTTTCAGCCCTGCATTGAGTAGGGTTTGATCACTCAATCCCAGATTTAGGACCGAGTACTGATTAGTAACCAAGGAAGCAGCCAGAGTGATTAATATAAGTGCCATATCTGGGCTGAAATTGAGTTATGAACATTTCGGAATGCAAGGATATTTGTAGGTCACTAAGCAACAAAATTATAACAAAAGTTTTTTAGGAAATGACAGCACTTTTAATATGGTCATCAGGACGTGATCTACAAAACAATCTGAGTTTCACAAATTCAGTATATTTCAGATACAATAATATTCTACAAATAAATGTATATTATTCTTTTCCTTTAAGGGCCGTCTCAATGTTTACAGATAATTAAAGTGTTACAAGTTATAATTACTTCCTTCCATTATTCCTTTTAGAATTTCATCAGTTGTGAATTAAAGCGTGAATTAAATGCACATTTTTCACATCTCGGATGCAACTATCAAAGAATTATTGTTGAACTATAAACGTATTATCCTAGTCTCTAAATCAAATAATATATACCATCTCTGCATTTTCTTCTTACAGCCCAGACAACCACCACCACCACCACCACCACCACAACAACAACAACAACAGCCACACCAACTACGACAGGTATGTAAAATCTTTGAATAAGTCTGTTACAGTAGTGTTGTTTTACAGTTACAAGTTACACGTGTTTATTGTTTGAGATAAAAATTAGCGCTGCATTAAGATGTCCAACCCCTTTTTAAAGTGACATCATTTCAAGAAAGCGTCACATATGACGTTACCATGTACTGACAGTGAGCAATACTTGCCCCATATGGCAATAGGAAAACGAAGTAACCATATGGAGTACATATTTTCCTGCTTGCAAATAGTGACATCACATGTTGCGTTTTCTTGAAATGACGGCCCTTACAGAGAAGTTGCAAAACTCATAGCAGCGAACATATGTACAAGTATATGATATGAGATACACTGAGAAAAACAGACAACAGACAAATAGTAAGTAATGAAGCAGAATGGAGGAAATTTTGAATAGAAAAATAATCGAAAACAAGAAATATCTTTAAAAAAGATGGTCGGCGCAACTTGAAGTATGCAAATTTGCTGTAAATCTGAAGGTTAAAATTTGTTGTAAAAACATAAAAATGCCTAAATGTTACGACTGCCTGTAATTCAATTAAGCTACACTTCATAAACTCCGATACCTGTAAGGGGAGATCACTGCGTAGGAAACAGGATGAAGATAATTAGTCATAGACACAGTATAGTCTGTTTCAATATAGTTCATCATTACTTATTTCATAAGTCGTGAAATCACACATTCATGTTATTAAACTTGATACATATCGATTTATCTGACTAAAACAATATAAAGGTTCGCGACTGGAACATAAAACCAAGAAAGTCTTCTTATGCCAACACCGGACAAATTCCTGTAGGGATGACTAACAACACTACTAACCGGATAAATATTGAAATATACTATACGACCTACTTTCAGTCGCAGTTGTTAACAACTAAGGCAAACAATATTATATTAATCTGGTTTTCATAGAACAATGTCACGTTTCCGATAATAAGAATAATGCCTTTATCGTGATCAAGATATTTTTGGCAAACATAAGTGGACACTTACTGGTATGTGTGAAATGTATACCTGCCAAACACACGAGAACAGTGGCAGCAATGTTTGTATTTAACCAACGCCTAGTGAAGTAACTTTTGCATTTGACTAACATTATGGACTACCTGAGAAAACATTTTATGTGCTAATTAAGTCTTGCAAATATAAACATAAATCAAAAGAGCATGCGGCCACACCATCACGTCGTAATAAACAACATCGACGCAATTGGTACATCAATTAATTTCCAAGTATTCTAGATTGTGATCGATGTCCATCGGATACAAACTTCACAACAACGACGAAACTGATTGAACAACATTTGTCGATAAATTCCCTTTCAGAAGCTCGTTAAACACAAACGTATTTTCAATGGCAAAACATTTATTTGCAACATTTCCTCAAATGATAAGGCATGTTTAGATTCATCATTACAAACATACCCTCAGTAAAACCAAACTTCCTCCGTGAAAGAAAAATGTATTTTTGTTGTTTATTTCAGGCGGTACAGGATGTCAAGCGTTGCGTATGTACCAGTTTTATATTACACTTCTGATGATACACACATGCATACATCTAGTATGATAACACATGAAACTGACCAGAATGTTAACACATGTCGGTCATGATGTGATGTTTTTAAGTATTCCATGTCCTAATCATTGTGGTATTGTGTTATGTCCCCCTCCAAGCGTGCGCCTTCTAGTGTTAGAGCCATCCTCCCGTTTTATTTGTCTTTATTTGTCTAGAGAATCACTAGTTTG
Organism: Mactromeris polynyma; assembly: GCA_032209605.1. NCBI lineage: Eukaryota > Metazoa > Mollusca > Bivalvia > Venerida > Mactridae > Mactromeris > Mactromeris polynyma. The sequence goes on from JASFXZ010000005.1 coordinate 28,385,739, forward strand.
TAAATATTTTCATCTCTGTTCTGCACTTTTGCTCATTTTTACATGTAATAACTGTGTAACAAATATGTTCATCGCATATGCAAAACCTGTGCTTGCTTTGAATCAAGAGCAGCAGCTATGTTGCGCTTTGTAAAGTACGAATGCATTGCAAAGAACTATGAAGAGAAACTATGCGATATAGCGACCTTTAGTCTTGGAATTCCCTATATAAATTCTGGGGTTTTGACACAGATGTGTAAGTCCGCCTGCGAATCTTTGCAGTATGACTTTGATTCAGAAGAAAAAGTCAGGAAAAGTGGTGTAATTATCCGTTAAAGACAGAACTTTTCCTGTCAGAAGTCAACGATTTATGTCTCATTAATGTTGGAAATAATCTCAAATTTAATAACATAACTAATGTAATGAATCTGGAGGACGATTATATGAGATTTGCACGTCATCTATCATAAGTGTGGGTTGGCAATATTCAAAACGCGATGAAAGAAATTGCAACACTATTCTTTCATTCTAACAGAATACTGCAATCGAACAAGGCGGTCACAGTAGTACAAAAACACAAGGAGGCGTAGAAATTACAATCATACATACGCATATGTAAACATTTACGAAGACAATTAGACAATAGACACAGACATAAAATGTAAGTGTTGAGTGAAAATACAAGTACCATTTTGGAACAATCAATGGCAAAACCACCACTAGGTCGCACATCTTTATGAAGCTATATAGATAGTTATCATACAAGGAGCTCAAGTCCTGTTCTGTTTTCTGAATAATATGCGGAAATGATTATGTGTATTATATTATTTTAGCGACATGTGATGCACAACAATATGCCGTTTTAAGACTCACGCCTTGTCCTGGAACGGGCTGTGCCCAGTTCTGTCAATGCGCCTATCAGCTTGGTTCTTCGGGCTCACAACAAATATACCAGTGGGTGACACAGGATTGTGGTCCTGGTACATTGTTTGATGCCACACTGAAAGTGTGCAATCATGCATATTTGGTTGTTTGCAATGGTAAGTGTTAGAGCTTTACAACATTTTGTGCTTAGTCTGTGTATTACAAAGATATTGCTACATATTCATCAATATCATTTTATTTTTGTAGAGCGTATAGAAAGCGTTTGTGTCGAAATTAGTTACGAGTATGAACTTAAATTTGTGTAGATGACGTCTTACAGACCTAAAAAGTTGACTTAGCCATCATTATGTGCAGTTCGTGCAGCTTAGAAAACATTAATCGAATGTGATACATCAATATTATCTACGCCGCTAATCAGTCGTTTTTGGAGGAAGAGAACTGAATGATACATATCAATAGATAGATAACGTGTATATAGCAAGTATGTCGGTCAATCCTCTAAAAGAGATAAGGAATCCCTTCATCGCAAATATCATCAATAACTAAAACACCGATGTCTAGAGACTGTGATACAAGCGGAAGGGTAGATCCACGTGATATTGACAATTAGAGTGTAAAATATTACCATTTATATATATTTTGAACAATTCTCGCGAAACTCTGTTGAGATTTGCTGCGGCACGATTCTTTTTTAGCAATACCAGTTGTTTCAACAAATGTATATTTGGTGCGAATGTTCCGTAGGATTAGTCGTCTGCGTAAATTGTGCACATGATGGAAAATATGAACGCCATTTTGCCTATACAGTGTGATACATAAATAACAACATTAAAAGTAATATCTTTATTAGCAACAGATTCATACTTAAACTTTACTTAACATAACCATCATCTGAATTATAATTTTCATCGTAATCTTCACGACTTTGGGTGATGTTATGGAAATGCAGATACATTTACAAGTTGTACCATTTGTTAAGAACGTACATATGGCGGTTTTCTCAGTACATACATTAAAGCCATACTCGACAAGTGTGTTCATAAAGCAGCATGCATGGAACTGCTTGAACTATTCTCAGAATCAGCAAACATTGAAAATAAGGAGAAGACTTATATTAGTCATTGGTTTTCGGTCTCATCCTTTTTACAATAACTATTATTGAAAGAACTCTTTTTACGCAAAGTGATGTATCTTGTTTTGTATCATAAAGTTGTTCATAGCATGTAAATAAGATATGTTTAAACTAAAATCTACTGTTTAATGTTAACTAATTAAACTCTAAATGTCATAACAATTCTCTTCTTAAAACTGTCGGGACATGATTGTATATTGATAAGAATACCAGAATATCACATATATCTGTTTAATATATAGCAAATGTTCATTATTGTTATTATAATATACTATTTCTCATTTAGCTTTCTATTTGTATGCCGTTTTCATGTTAAATTACAAAATTTCAAAATGTAAACAAATTTTGAATATTGTTTTCAGATGTCACAGCAGCACCGACAATACCAATTACAACAACATTACAGATAAGCACAATTTCGCTGCCCATAGATCTAATCCGTGAGTATGTTATGGCAAAATTGAGTATAATATATCTATGCACATAATTGTAATGAAAATAAAAGCCGAGCTGGAAATGTCACATCTATAGTAACAGCAAACACGGAAAAGCCATGTTTCATACTAGTTTTGTGACCTAAGTATCTTAGTTTGTTGCATTACACCACTTTTAGGATACATTTACAATTGAATGATAAGAGAGAGAATAAGTTGCTACAGGGAACGCCACATACATAAGACAGTGCCTCCATACACAGACCTCCGGGAAAACAACAATCCATAAAACATAAGGCACTTGAGGAGGCTCAATGGTACATACGTAAGGGAACAGAGGAGAAACTTAGTATTAATCATGCGTGGATATATATAGAGAGCGTTGGATCTGTCTAAGTAAAACTTACGTTGGACAAGTGAAAAAAACTGCTATTGAAATATCGAACTTTTTATTTCGCAGCCTTTGGTTACTACGGCTGTTACCAAGACAACTCAAACGAACAATTGATGTATTTTAAAGATGGAACCCCTGGTTCCATTACATCGTGTCTATCTGCATGTCAGGATTCCGGATACAGGTTTGCTGGACTTAAGGTTTGTATTGAGTAAAAATAGCACAGTCACGTTTTGTCCTGGAATATTTCAGATAATAACACTAAGTTGGAAAACCTCGGTCAATTAGTCAAAAACATGTTATGTACACCCAATCGGCTGATATTTGTTTATGTCTATGTGTTGGTGTACTTATTTTAGAAGAAACATTTAACAATAAACTGCAACATTAATGATAATAAATATTATAGTTGGGTTTTTCTTTAAGCATGAATTACTACGCGGTGACTTGTCTTCCAAATCATCAAGTGACACACACTTCGCGTCATTTGTTTTAGTTTTTGTGAATTTGTTACGAGGATCAATTCCATGTACAGACTTTACTTTTATATTTGCAGTAAATGTATTTTTGTTAAAAATAGCAAACACCCAGAATGTATTTGTTTTTGTAGTTATATATCAATTGCAAAATCATTAAAATAATTACCGAAATATTTAACATGCTTTAATAAATAGTTTAAAGGCTTTTAAACTGAAAGTGAAATCGCTACAGTAATAAATGTGAATTTAGATATAACACAAGTAATGGGTATCCTCAATACAATGGAATGATGGAAGTTTTAGATGAGTATGTTGTAATGTTCAATGAGAGGTTGGTTTGTTATGTTTTTATCAGTGACTTAAATACTTTTGCAAAGCTGGAATAAAAATGCACTGATAATGGTATAAGTCCGGCATGACAATGCAGCAAATATAAAAATGAGTTTCTACCTTGTTCAGGACGGAGGCCATTGTTACTGTGACATGGCATTGAGACCACATAACAGACTTGAAGACCACCAATGCGACCGGAATTGTTGGCATGATTGGAGCCGAATGTGTGGTGCAAGCTGGGCTCAGTCTGTATTCGATCGGTTATGTGAGTCGAAGTTAATGTACATTTGTTATTAACTGATAGGTACATGTAATGAATTGCCTTCCTCAGTATGAAATAATTTTTGTTATCTTTTATTTCTATATATTGATAATACCTGAAGATATAAGCCTTCTGTTTGAACAATTCCTTTTGCACACTAGTGTGGTCTATACAATCCCACTTTTGAATGCTAGATCTGTTTCCGTTCGTTCGATTTCAACATTCGATTCATTATGACGCATCAGTCTCGGATCGCTTAAAAGTTAAAATGTTTGTCCAGGCTTAATATCGCTTGTGAAGTATCTATGTCATACTTCTGTCGAATCTGTATTCCGTAGATTTTGTGACCGATGGAAATGTGCTTGATTGGATTGTTGTGTTTTCGCGAACGTTTTCAGTATTCTCTCTCCTGGTTGATAATGTTTGTTATTGTATTATATAGGACCTTTCGTAGATGTTTATGACTTTTCTTTCACTCATGATAATGTTTGTACATGTACCCTGAATGACCTTTCCTAGATGATGATGTTCGATTGTGTACAATTTACATGACTTTTCGCACGTGTACTCTGTCGGACCTTTCCTAAATGATAGACAGTAAACTACACCTAAAACCACCTCAAAACAAGACCACCTCAAAATTAAGACAACCATTTTTAAGTCCAATGTCAATGTTTTGCTCTGTATTAAGACAACCTCTTTAAGAAGACCAGTTTTCAAGGATCCGAGTGGTTGTCGTGTTATTGAGGTTTACTGTAGTTTGTTCGTAGATGTATATGTTTGTTCATGTACACTGTTGGACTTTTCATATATGATTATGTATGCTCATATGACCAGTTGGACTTTTATTTTATGTCTGTGACCATGTTTATTGGTGTGGAAAGACTGTATACATGTTTATATTGTAGTGCTAAGTGAGTTGTGCATTAAATTTTAAAACCTATTGTCAAACACATTGTCTTGTTCTTTTTGCAGCATGTGCTAGCCGGCCCTGTCAGAACGGGGGTTCATGTGTGGATATTACCCTGCATACAGGGGAATATAAGTGTTCTTGCAAATATGGATACACGGGAACACATTGCGAGACAGGTAAGATAGCGAACCATTGTGTACCTTGTGATTCCGTTAGCCGATTTGAATAAAATTTAGCTGTTTGATAGTTTTCTTGAAAATTGGTATGTGACCTAGTACATATATCCAATTATTTTACTTTAATTTCAGATGTGGAAGAAATTAGCGCAATGATGTCATAAATCTATTAAACTCTAGATCATCCAATTTTAGAAAAATATCATCAAATATGATCAAAATTTACAATTATAGTACACCTTTTGATCATTGATGAGGCTTGCTGGCGTGTGTTTTGTTGTGTGTGTATCTTGTACGTAGTTACTTGATTAGGTGTTGTTTCTGAGTGATACGTTCTTTCTTATCAGATATTTTCGAGCGCCAAATAAGATTAGTTCGAAACTCGTGTTCGTTTTTTTTACTTTCCTATTCTTATCTTTCAAAACGATCTATATTTGCAGCTAGTGCCGGTGCCAGAAATACTGGTGAGTCTAACATTGTTTCTTAAATTTATTTTTTAACTTTGTTGATCCAACTTCGTTTATATTGGTATAAGCATTTTATTTTCTATACTATTTTGTTTCCGTGCCCCTGCATTTTCAAAATATTTACATTCAACTTGAAGCTGTTGAATTATTTTTCATCGATTTCCAAATTTTAATAAAAATGCACACATAACCTCCCAGTTATTTATAATAATAACTCCATAATAAAGCTTTGTTGAATCTTGGACACATATAGAACGCGCAAAAATAAACTAAACCCTTGATGCACATTACTTAATGATTGGATAAATGCTACATTTTCAGCATGTGCGGCAAACCCTTGTCTAAATGGTGCTACGTGCTACGCTGTTGTCCCTGACGACTATGTATGTTATTGCACTAATGGTTGGGGTGGCGACAATTGTGAAATAAGTAAGTGCCAGTTTATCATTTTATAAAAAAAATCTTATATTTGTTCTTCACAATAATTACGACTTTAGGGTTATTGTTGTATGCCAATCATTTCAATGTAATACATTTCAACCTCGAATCGAATATCTAATAAAATATTTTCGAACAAATTGTTTTTCGTTTTCGAACTATCAACTTGAAACTCCTTACTGGGGCTCTCTCTTTTGCAACAACCTCTCTTCAACAACATAGTCAATTTATTCCGCACTATTACTTCATCTGTGTATTGCTCTGGAGAGGTCGCACTGTACAAAACCGATTTTTACTCGATATATCAGACTAAGGAACACATTCAAATGTAAGAACACGTAGACTCTATACTAAATAGTGAGGGTTTCATCGATTAATTTAATCTACAGACATGATTGATAACTCTAAGAGTGATTAAATTGTTATAATGAACGACATAAAACACCATATCCCATATGGATAGCACGTAACACGGAAAAGCATAGTGGGAATTTGTCAATTGAATTTAGAATTACTTGAATACTTGGTTCCTTAGAAAATTATGAAATACACACATAAATCATATACAGTGGAACCCCTCTAAACCGAACCTCGTCCGGACCGGATAAAAAGTTCGGTTTAGAGGGGTTTCCGGTTTAGAGGGGTTTTAGGAAATGCATTAAACAACAACATAATTAATGACTTAGTGTATTTTATTCATTCCTTATACATGCACTATATATATATACAGTACTTATACTATATTATAACACTGTTATGTTATGCATGCACATGTATTTATAAATACTTGTACAATATTATAAATCAATCTGACAGAAACTGATTGATAAAACAACAAAATTGTTCCACATTTTTGTTAGTTTAAACAACAATACCTGCACTCGTCTTTACTCTGCTAATACGCTCATTAACTAGAATGATAATTTGATTATTTTAACAAACGATCAATTGAACAGTCACCTTCTGTAGCATTCGTCATTAATAAATTATTGAAAAACATCGATTGATGTGTATGGTCGGCAATTAAAAGTTGTTAATGATGTTTGCAAACTGTCACTTTCTTTTGTCGTTACTCGGTTAATAATTGCGATTATCACACTGTACCTATTTACCCGCGCACCGTCATAAAGTTAACAAACATGTAGCTACTGCCGATTAAAGCCATAACAGATAAGGTGTGAAAAAAACGCCGTGTTAACACATTTATTGTCTAAACACTTTAGGTGTCATAAATTGCTGTTCGGTTTAGAGGGGTAAATTACTGTTGTAATTGTTTAGAAATAATGGAAATCTTGTTCGGTTTCCGGAATAGAGGGGTTCCGGTTTACAGAGGTTTTTTCACAATGAAAATAGAACAGAAAAAAAAAATTCTTAAGAGCTTCTGTAACAACAAAAGTCGACCTTTCTTTCATAGTTACGTTCGTCTAAAAAATGGGCGGTACGTTGTTTAATTCAAGGCCGTAACCAATCTTTGAAAATGAACCGTGCCGTCCTCGAAATAAGGTTTAACTTATGGAGAATCCTGAGTTTATATGAGCGCCCCTGATCTATTTCCAACCATGTCTTTAAGTGTTTTCATGGCCAGAAAACGTCACATGTGACGTCACAATGTACTGATAGTAATCAATATTTGCCCTATATGGCAATATGAAAACGAAGTGACCAAATGGAGCAAAGCTTGTTTCCTGCTTGCTAATAGTGACATCACATGTTGCGTTTTCTTGAAATGACGTCACTTATATATGGTTTTAAATCCATAGCGGCGCTCATATACGAATTGGCAGACGCTAAAGTTTATATTTAAATTAGGCTATGATGCAATGGGTTGTTATGTGGACGAGGTATCGGACAGAAAGTTGACCCACCAGGCACCTAATTCTCAAAGTAGGACAACAATGGAATGTATTGAATATTGTAGAGACGAAGGGTATATGTACGCAGGACTTGAGGTACGGATACTCGTATTGATTGTCAAAAACTAAAAGCCAATTTTGCTATTTTATGACGCAAATGTTTCGTGGTATACCACAATTTAATGTTAATGCGATGACATCTTTTTTTCCAGTGTAGTAGAATAGTCATTATATTTGATGACCTATCTGATATTTACGATAGGAAATTACTGTCGTTCTTAATTCATAAATTGTAGATTTTAAAAACGGAATTTTTACATTTCAAGCACGTAACATAATTATATACCACACGTTTTTAATATTTGAATTAACATTTCGTGTGTGACCTGAATGATATAAATATTGATATAAGGCATAAATCTCAATTAAATTGCCATTTACGCCTCACATGTTGAAAATGACTCTCAATGTGTGTATCGACTGATCTGTAAAATACGGCTTTAGTCCGTAGTGTTGCCCTTATTATCCTGTCGCTTTGTCGTACAGCCCCGTGGCGTTTCATAAATATATTTTTGAGTTTGTTGTTGATGCCGTTCATTTGGTTTCCTTGTTCTTATTATTTCGGTTCATATTTTCTTTAGTCTATTAGTATAGCTGTGACAATGGAAGTTCTGATTTGTGAATGTGGCCTTCCCAGCTACGATTTCAGTTGATAGTCTTACTGTCTCCCTTGGCGTTCTTGTCGTATTGACTTTTGACATTAATGTATTTAAAACTATTTCAGTATTCTAACGAATGTTTCTGTGACCACAATATAAAAACTACTACGAAATCCCCGGACTCTGACTGCAGTATGAGATGCACAGGTAACTGGAGGGAAGTTTGTGGATCATCTGATCGACTTACCATCTATGACACGACAGGTAACTTACAATATTTCGACCGCTGTCAAATCGAGGATTGTTTTATTTTTTATCTTAAGCAGAACTCTGTTTCTTTGTAACATATAATATTACAACTACTGCCAAGATAGCATTGAAATATTCGAAGCGTATTGTTTAGTTTTCTGCAAGCCTATTTATTTGACTTAGTAAAAGATGTTACCACACCTAAATATATTTATTACGCTCGTAGACTAGTTTCTGGGTTTCTGACCAGTACACTCCATTTGGAAGACCGTACAAGACTCTTGTACATGGTGGGATTTGAACCCACACCTGTCGGATCAGGAGTCCAGTAATCTAGCTTTGAAATGACTTGCGTCTCTTGGCATGAAGATTACTAAATTAGAGGCTGGGTGAAGATTTGTTTATATGATCAACTTTTTAATGAATTATATTTCAAGATTTTATGATCCGTTATGCGAATGTGTAGAGCAAAGACCCCATCGTTAACTCAATATTCATTTATATGTCGATCATCGACGACATCATGTTCATCATCATCGTCAATACCACTATAAATATTAACCCAATCGTCATCGTTATCCCTAGTTTTCTTCCTTAGGTCGATCATCTTTGTTACCGTTGTCATCGCAATCATTTTCATCATCGTCTTTATCATCATCATCATCAGATCATTATTGGAAAATATCATCACAACTTTACGTCATTACCTTCACACTTTGCCTTTACAAGAACGACAAAAACTCTTCAATGCTGATGTAAACCTACCATTATTTATATCCTAGATGTTTGTTCAAGCATGCCTTGTAAGAATGGTGCAGGATGTACCATGGTGGGAACATCGTATACATGTTCTTGCACATCTGGTTGGAAAGGTACAAACTGTGATATTGGTAAGTCAATTAATAAATGCCTTCTTGTCACTAAATAAATGCTTTAGATGAATTATGTTTTTATTTATAAATAATAACAAATCAAATGTTTTGTATCAAACCAAATGGTAAATGCTATGTGTTGAATCATTTATCTTTTACATTAGTGATTCACATTCTGTAAATGTCTATTTATTTCTATTCCCTACTTTTAGCTCAGACAACTACCACGTCAACCACAACAACAACTACTACGACGCCAGGTATGTAAATCGTTGAATTTTATGTCAACATGATCAGAATCCCTTTGGTGATGATAATCATTTCATCGACAATTCCTCATGCTAAACTAATTGATAGAATTTGACAAAATAATGCTCGCACCGTAATGTAGTGGAAGTAATTCAGGAGTTAACAAATGGTTATTATGACACCTCTTAAATCTGGTATGGACCCGAAACGTTGATGCAGTCATTTTATATTATTCATATATGCATCAGCACGAGTCCACACGGAAATCACCTATACCTTGCTGAAAGCTTCATCCCGATAGTGAAATTTCAAAGTTGTAATAATAATATATCTGACCCCAAGAGGTGGGAGGACAGAGGAAGAGGTCCCAAATTATGTTTTGTTTCTTGAACAACTTTTTCTTACGTGCTGCTTAACTGGATGCATATGTGTACTAATAACGGCCATGTTTGGCTAATGTCATTTAGAATTGCTTCATATAAACAAACTCCCTCCTTGAATCACATTAATTGACAAAATTTGACCAGTATTATGTTCAACACATCATTTGCTTATCTTTGCCAACTAAGTGTTAACAACAAAAGTTAGGATACATAAGTTTCCTAAGCACCCGCTGAATTGAATCAATTTATAAGAACAAACAGTTCATTCTTTCACAATGTCAGGGCGCAATTTTAATATACACATATATATTTAAAAAAAACCATAAATGTTCACTTGTATTGAAATAAAAAATTGGCTCGTTCTTGCACAAAACACCAGTTTGGTTCATAAATACAATGATTTCTCTACAATATATAAGAACTATATGTAAGACGCGAAACATGATGTATATTTAATAACATATGTTAAGATATATAGACTTTCTACGAAAGAATGTTCATTAAAATACGTTGTATCACGAAATGGTATTCCTGTCTATATTGCTTTAGTTACATATTATGTTATTTATAAATAACAACAAATCTGACTACAAGAGGTGAGATGACAGAGGAAGAGGTCCAGAATTAAGTTTTGGTTTTGGAACAACATTTTTCTTACGAGCTGTCTAACTAAATTCCACTGTATCTAATTGTTCCAGAAATGGCACTGCTGGCGAGAGGGCTGGGTCATATCATTTAGAATTGCTTCATATAGACAGACTATCCCTCTGATTCAAATCGTATGTTTTATCACAAAATGGATGTATAATTAAAGTGTCAAAACTTAAATATGTGCAAGCAACATTTGTTGCGCAAATGTATTATTATTATTTATTTCTGTTTCAGCACCAACGACGACTGCACCTGTTACTGGTATGTAAATAAATACAATTTTTGAGTTCCAATGTAACAACTTCAATGACATGAATTTATTTTTATTTTTCATTAAAGTGAAATACGCACACATTCATTTGTAAAGCGCTGAACACTATGGGATTTACAAACTCTGCTGTAAGTGATGTCATTCAGAATAAGCAATATGTAATGACACTATTTGCAAGCAGGAAACCATATTTACTCAATATGGTCACTTTGTTTTCGTATTGCTATATTGGGCAAATATTGCTTACTGTCAGTACATGTTGACGTCACATGGATTTTTTTCTGGAAATGACGTCACTTAAAGAAGAGATTGGAATTCGTACAGCGGCGCTCATTTATAAAGCCAACTATCAGTAATTTAAAATAGTTTATTGTGTTTTTTAGGAGCTGGAACAGGATGTCAGGCATTAGGTTTGTTTACCTTATATATCACCATTCTAATAGTGTAAACTGATTTATTTTAAATAGATTGTCTAATATAATCCGTTACTAAATAGCACTTGCCCATATTTAAAGGATTGTAAAGTTCGTTGTACTACATCAAGCAATACCTTTGGAACATGATTCAGGTATTCTTCTAGTACTTCTAGTGTCTCTTTCAACTCAATCGCATTTTACGAATTTACACATACTATTTTACAAATCATGGATATGGTATTGAACATTCAGTTGACCAAGCTGTTCCACATGTTTCTGCACGAATAGCTGTTATATTTGATAGGAAACTACGCAATACAACAGCCATCAGCCTGGCAGCTGTCAATAGTCGTGCAATTTATTTAAACATCATATGATCAGTTGGGGATTTGATATTGGGTTCAGTCATTAATGGTGGAGTAAATACCCTTGCATTTTCAAAAAGAAATCTTTTAGCGAGATTTATCATAGATTTTAGTGACTGCTTATCTGTATTATATTTTTCAAGCACCATGCGATGCACAACAATATGCCGTTTTAAGACTCACTCCTTGTCCTGGATCGGGCTGTGCACAGTTCTGTCAATGCGCCTATCAGCTTGGTTCTTCGGGCTCACAACAAACATATCAATGGGTGACACAGGACTGTGGTCCTGGCACATTGTTTGATGCCACACTGAAAGTGTGCAATCACGCATTTTTGGTTGTTTGCAATGGTAAGTGTGTGGATTATGTATTAGGATTTTATTATCTGACGGTATATGACAATGCTATTCAGTGATATTACAATTAATTAATTTAGTAGAATGTATAGAGATCTTAGCTATTTGCGTCCGTACTAGATTAATTTTACTATATTTAAAATATATGTATGCACATTTTACAAACATATCAATTGATAATGTATTGAAAACAATATGCGCAGTAGACCATAAATGGTAACATTTTATTTAAATCGTTGTATTTTTGGGGGATTTACCGCTGATATTAAATTTACACATTTTGTTATGAAATATATGAATACTATTTGTTAATCACTCACAGCCATGCAATTTAGCATCAATCACAAAATCATCAACGATTGCAGCATGAAATGTCTCCCCAAAAGTATTATCTTAATCAAATATATCATCTTCAAAAGATTTTTTTTCATCACACTCAATCCAATTTGTATATGTAGAAAACTGTAAATGTTACAATGAACACTTGTACTCGGAGAAGGAATATAGCATTTCTGTTCAAACTACTGAACGTATATTAATATGTTTTATTCACTTTAAACCCTATACATGTATATGTGAATTCAAATGTTATCTATTTATCAAAATAACTAATTACAGCAAACATTCTCGTTAACGCCACGTTGAAGATTATTTTCAGATGTAACAATAGCACCAACGACAACGTCAACAACAACAACACCACAGCCAACGACAACGACAACAACAACACCACAGCCAACGACAACAACAACACCGCAGCCAACGACTACAACAACAACAACACCGCAGCCAACGACAACAACAACAACAACACCGCAGCCAACGACAACAACAACACCGCAGCCAACGACTACAACAACAACAACACCGCAGCCAACGACAACAACAACACCACAGCCAACAACTACAACAACAACAACAACACAGCCAACGACTACAACAACAACAACACCGCAGCCAACGGCAACAACAACACCGCAGCCAACGACTACAACAACAACAACACCGCAGCCAACGGCAACAACAACAACAACACCGCAACCAACGACTACAACAACAACAACACCGCAGCCAACGGCAACAACAACACCACAGCCAACGACTACAACAACAACAACACCGCAGCCAACGACTACAACAACAACAACACCGCAGCCAACGGCAACAACAACACCGCAGCCAACGACTACAACAACATCACCGCCAACGACTACAACAATTTCAGTACCAAGTGATCTTTTGCGTTAGTATATTACAAGTAAATCAACATTGAGAATTACATTTTGTTCTTAATTGAATGATTTGGTTTGTAGTTTTAATCACTTTTATGCTCATTATTATTCTTTGTTTTACATAAGCAAAAATGTACAAGGGTTGTCCGGAAAATTTGTAGACACAGTTTAGCAAATTTTAGCGTGCTTCAGTTATACCCATATGAGGTTGCTATGGAAACAATAACACAGGTACCGTTATCATAATTACAAAACTAATTTAACTGCATAAAAAAGTGAATGTTACAGAATTGTGTGATGTAAAGTTAACCATTGAAGTAGTGTGTCTAAGTAAAAATAAAGGTTTTCTACGAACTTTCCGGACAACCCTCGTATATTTAACATGGCAAAATCTTCAAAAATAATTATTATCATAGAATACTCAAATAGCGTATACCTGTTGTATTTGTCGAAAGACAGAGGTTTGTAATATCTTTGAATTAAACATCATTAGAGGTTTTCAACAAGCCGTATATTCACGTTTAGACTTAGTTTAGTAGAAATTTGTTGGAAAAAAATAACACATTGTATCCTATGTCCTGTCAGTGTATGTGATTCTTTGAGAGGAAGATTGTTTGTAAAATTATTTGGTATTGTGACATGAACGTTTTATTAATTAGCTTTTGGTTACTATGGCTGTTACCAAGACAACTATACCGAGCAATTGATGTATTTTGACAATGGAAGTCCCGGCTCCATTACGTCGTGTTTGTCTGGATGTCAGAATGCAGGATACAGATTTGCAGGACTTAAGGTTTGTAATTGAGTAAAAGCGTTGTAGACAAAAACCACACGCTCTCGCTGTTCCGGTTATTTCCGGGTATAAACAATATGGCAACATATTTGGAGTATCTTGGTCAGTACCTCATGCACTATTGATCTAGTAGTCCGGTATGCTATAGCTCAAGTAGAACCAATTCAGCTAACCGCATAATAGTTTCCTTCATTATTGACGTTCCGACTAATTATCAACTTAATTGAAAACAAAACAGCTGAACAAAGTGGCTTTACACTGTTTTATTAAATATATATTTTGGAATAAGTCGGCATTCGATTGTACTTGATAATAAAAATACGATTTACATTGTGCAGAATGGAGGTGATTGTTACTGTGACATGGCCCTGAGACCATATACAAAGCTTCAATACCACCAATGTGACCAGAACTGTTGGAATGATTCGAATCGAAAGTGCGGAGCAAACTGGGCTCAGTCTGTTTTCGACCAGTTATGTAAGTCAATTTTAGAATAAAAATGCTATATGTATTTAAGAGGAATTTTCTCTATTCTCCTTAATACCACCATTCTATTAGCCAAAGAGTAAGAGTATTATTTGCTATTCATGTTTTTACTGTTGGTTAAACATTTCCTTTGTGCAATTATTTCACTTTATGTAGTGTTCATGTTATTTTCTCCTGTGTCCTGTGAAGTATTCCATCTATCAAATCCTCCTATTTGTCCACTTTGATTCTCCTAGTTATCCCTTATGGTCCACCTGGACATTCCTTGTGCCCCTGTTCCCTTGCGTATGTACCATAGAGTCTTCTCAAATGCCACGCAGTTCTTTAGTTGTGACTTCATGTGGTACCGCACTCTAAGTATAGGTAAAAACAATTTTCGATGAAAGTGGAATACACATGTATTACATGTACGCTGTGGAAAATTTTGTACATTCGCGAAATGTCAGCTTGCAAACTTTACCACTTACACAGTATTACTGCATGACTGCTAGACTGGCCAATGCTTAAATGTTATTGTTCATCATCTCGCAAAGTCGTAGGTAGTTGCGGGATTTTCTAATTTATGAAACTGTTGAAACTTTTGGCATTAGTTAAAGATTCTTCCTCTAATGGTTGGGGATAGATTTGCAGGCTCTCGATGAGATCAATGATTGAAGATACTTTCAAGCAATCAGTAGGATATTTAGTGGATGAGAATTCAGTCTGTGTACCGGTGTTTGGTAGGAGCCCTGTATAATCAGAAGTCTGAAATTCTGAAACCGTTGAGAAATTGTAAAATTCAATATTCATTTGTACTAAAGTTTTCGGAGCAGCCGTACTAACATGGCTTTGCTATTTGCATATCAGTGTTGTGTAAACCAGTCAAATCTTTCGTTTACCACTAAACCAACTTCTCTTCAACATATCAAAGTTTGTAACCTTGGTGCGGACTGGTTAACCTTTCGATAAGGGGTACGTTTACCTTACCGATATCCACTGAATTTAGGTGAATTTACCAAAATCCATTTTGGATCTGGAGTGACCAGCAATTGTATGGTGCCCTATAAATTGCGCCGACCATCTTTTTTCAAGATATGTCTTGTTTAGTGTGCGATGTTCTTGGCGTTACTCGTTTCAGCATGTGCCAGCCAGCCCTGTCAGAATGGTGGTACATGTGTCGATATTACCCTCCATACCGGGGAATATAAATGTTCCTGCCCAAACGGATGGACTGGAACAAATTGCGAAACATGTAAGAAAGTTATTAATTATGTAGTCAGATTACTTCCCTTTTGTATTACTAAGGGAATTTCTTCGTTAATACTTGAGGAGTTTTAATGTAATATTTTGTAAACATGTAATAAAATGTAAAGTTGGTGTGTCACTGTAACCACTGGCACCGAAATATTGCATTTTGAAAAAAAAGATCCAATAGAATCCATTTGGTATTTATGTGTATATACCATTCACATAAGAGCGCCGCTGAACGATTTCCAATATTTTCTTTTAGTGACGTCATTTCCAGAAAACGTCACATGTGACGTCACCATGTACTGACAGTAAACATAGTTACCCCATATGAAAATGAAGTGACAAAATATGGAGTTAATATTGTTTCCTGCTTGCAAATAGTGACATCACATTTGCGTTTTCTTGAAATGACATCACTTACAGAAGAGGTTGGAAATCCCATAGCAGCGAACATATTGGTTTGTGTTTCCTGCATGTTTTATGCCCATTATTGTGTTGATTATGCATGTCTATCTTCTGTGTATGCCTGGAAGTTGTTAGCTGTTTTATTTTCGTCGAGATGGGCTTGGTTTCTTTTCGAATTATAGAAACAAACGTCAATTTAGAGATTTCTAAATCAGTATAAAGCCGGTCTTTAACTCTAAGCTTGTCCAATCGATTATATATTTATTTTGTAGCAAGCCCAGGCGCCCAAAATACTGGTGAGTATCAACATTTTGTGTATTCCCTGTTATTTAATGTAATTAGTGAACTTCGTTTGGACAATATTGTGAACATTGTAAGCGTTTTATTTTATATATTTTTTCTTCCCCATGCTTTTTTCAAATACTTTCTTTAGAATTGTATTGATTATATAGAAAAACACACTTCTTACATATTATGTGAAGTTTCAAAACAAATTCAATTATGTTATTGTTCAAATGTATGCGCATTATAAGCTATGTTGATATATTGAAGCAGCACACGTCACTTCTTACATAACCATAACCATTAATTGACTGTTTGATTTGAACAATCCTTTTCAGCGTGTGACACAAACCCCTGTCTTAATGGTGGTACGTGTTATGCTGTGGTCCCTGATGAATATATTTGTTACTGTACAAACGGATGGGGTGGTGACGATTGCGAAATTAGTAAGTGTCTGTTCACTTTCCTTTTCTTGCAGTCTGTTCAACATTTTTAATCTTTATTCCGATATGTATCACATCCATGGTGGTCAAATAGTGTTGTTTAGAATATCTCACAAGGAATGCAGACCCAGTTGGCTTTCAGGAGGACTATGAATCTACTAATGTGCCATCTATGCACAATGTAATGGTAGAAGTGGTGCTTTAGCTCCACCATACGAGCTGTAACAGTCACTACTGGCTGTTTATATGACATAAAGTCCCATTGCAAATAAATAAGAAATTGATTGGAACATTGCTTTATATATCTCAAATCATTTTCTGATAACATTAAACGCTTTTCCCTGTCGGACTCGATATCTTGGACAAATGGGCAACTTAAGACATATTTACTGAATCGCGAAACAGACTACTAACAATATGAAAAAATAATGTAGCCTATTGAAATATAAATTATGCTATTTTGCCAAGATATGCCAACAGATGATCATCACAATAAGACATCCCAGTGATAAAATATAACAGGAAAACACTATGTAAGAAAATGGCATTGTGTGTGTAAAATGATGGCTTAACTGATTTCTCGCGAAATTGTAAAAATGTGTGTCAGATATTGGACAATTTGTTTTGGCAACGGTTTACCGAGAATAAAATCCATGATCTTTATTTGAAAGCGCTGTTGGTTTGTGACGATGCTTTTTTGAAACTTGTATATAGTTACGAAGTATCACAACTTGAACTTTTAAACATAATAATATGAAGACACTGAATTTTATGCAAAAATTAGGCTTCGATGCATTGGGATGCTATGTGGACGAGGTATCTGACCGGAAGTTGACCCATCAGGCCCCTAATTCTCAAAGTAGAACAACACAGGAATGTATCGATTATTGTAGAACCAATAGCTACATGTACGCTGGACTAGAGGTACGTGTTGTTTCCATATACATGTATAATTATATAAGACGGATGTAATTTTCATACGAAACACAAGCAGTTGAAATGATTTGCTGAGGTGTTTTGATGGGTGATATTTTTATTGTCCTCGTAAATTAGTATGTGTGGGTCGAAGACATCCCACTCCAAAATATCAGTTTGTATGCATAAGAAAAAAATAAAGGTAAGTTGTTTCGATATGTTCGTCTCATTAATGTTTTTAATAAATTCTAACATAAATGAACAAAAGGAAACGCAACTGATATATAAAACCTGATTTACATTTAATCATAAGAGGAACAGAAAATAATTAAACAATTTAATTCTCCCAAATACAAACCCACCAAGAATGGACATTTGTGGCCTAGCTTTTCTGGTCACTGACATCAAATCATTTGTCCCTACCGATGCGGATTCGAATCCCACCCAGTATGTTGTATTTGTAAATGAGCAAGCGATCCATCTTGCATACGAAAGGTTGGTGGTTCTTCCTAGGGTCTTCCTTTCACCCTAATACTACATGACCCTGGTTGTTCATGTGACTTAAACCCACTATCAAATAAAATCTTTGAATATCGACAGTTCAAACACAATCAAAAACATGAAAAATGATTGGGAAAATATGCGTTTCTTTCTATACTGTCTGAACGTATCCAGGTCTCAAATAGCGGACTCATCATTGTTTCTGTGTGTAATTCATTTTCTAATGCAGTATTCCAACGAATGTTTCTGTGACCACACTATCAAAACAACAACGAAATCTCCGGACTCCGAATGCAGTATGAGATGCGCAGGTAACTGGAGAGAAGTTTGTGGATCACCTGATCGACTTACCATCTATGACACGACAGGTAACTGAAACATTCTACCCCGGACAAAGTGTGATTTGAAAATAAGCGCTGCTATGGTATTGACAACCTCTTCTGTAAGTGAAGTCATTTTAAGACAACGCAACATGTGATGTCACTATTTGCAAACAGGAAACAATACTTACTCCATATGGTCACTTCGTTTTCATATTGGCATATAGGGCAAATATTGCTTACTGTCAGTACATGGTGACGTCACATGTGACGTTTTCTTGAAATGGCGTCACTTAAAGAAGATGTTGGAAATCGTACAGCGGCGCTCAAAATAAAATGATCATCGTAGCTGTCATTCTCATTGTTTTCATAATCGCCTTATACTTGTTTAGGTATTTCTATTATATAATGATAATGATCAGTATTATTTAGTTCATTCCTCATGATTTCCACAGTCCTTCGTACAGGCAACATAAGTTTAGGCAATGTAAAATACCCAGACACTTGGTAAATGGTTGCAGGTCACCGACGAAGCGGACAATTTTAAATGCTTAAACAATTGTATCAGTTTTTAAGTTTTTTTTTTCACTCAGTTTGAATATTGAATGTTGATTAATATGTGCAATGTAATGTATTGTTAATTCTAGATGTGTGCTCGAGCATGCCTTGCAAGAACGGTGCAACTTGTGCCATGGTTGGAACATCATATACATGCTCTTGTGCGCCTGGTTGGGGTGGAACAAATTGCGATGTTGGTGAGTGAATTAATTTGAAATTGTCAAGGTTGTCTTTATTTTGTACGGGAGGTATTATTAAACATTCAGTATTATCTCTAGCAATTGCTTTGAGTTTGTTATTGGGTTGGTCAATTCAACCTGTATTCTATTTTCAGCCGTAACAACTTCGGTATCTACAACAGCCACTCAAACGACCCAAACAACACCACCACCCACGACGGCTCAAACAAATACACCACCGGTCACAACTACACCACTACCGGGTTCTGTTGTGAATGGCAATTGGGGTTCATGGACATCATTGGGATGCAGCAAAACCTGTGGATATGGCAATGAACTCAAATCTCGAGTATGTGATTCTCCTGCCCCGAGTGGCGGAGGAAGTACTTGTTATGGAAATGGTGTTGACATGGTTCCGTGTAATTTGTTTACGTGTCCTACAGGTGGAGGTGGTAGTCTAAATTCTGGATATGTCAATGTAAGTTGATATTTAAATAGGAACTGTTACTACTATGTTACATGTACTTCTGAAAAGTTTTAATACTATGTAGTACTACACGAACCCAGTTTCATTAGATGGTAATGTAATGTGACTGGTAAACTATATATCAAGCAGACTGTGTTAAAAAGGTTATTTGTATAATGGTTATTAATCTACAAGTATAATTGATTCGTTAGTTGCTACATTAGTCATGCCTCATTAATCTGAATATTTTATATTTCTGTATTAGTTACCACTCTGCACATATGTTCAGAGCTTTTACAATTTCTTATACCACAAAATAATATGTACATCATTAATACAAACTATGTAAGTAGTATACTCAATACATTCAGTAAATTATGTGCAAATCGAAACCTTTATATGCAGTAGATAAAAGCAACTGCTTAAACGTGTTTATACTACTTTTGCAAAAAGGACGAAGGCCGTAGAGATACAAATTGGATTAAGTGAGCCCTAAGACCATTTCGTCAAAGCCTATAAGACTATTACTGTTCATTAGCAAACTTTATCGAATGTTAATACCCGTTGTTACGATTTGTTTTGGCATTTATTACTACTTATTGTTGTAGGTTTGCATTTATCTCGCTCATAATGCTTTGAAATCGTTTATTTATTCCTCGTTTTGATTTAAGAAATGCCCTAATGGCTTCATGACATGCAAATCCGGAAGCATCACTTGTATTCAGGAAGTGTTCCGCTGTGACTGCTTGAGCGATTGCGATGACGGAAGTGATGAAAATCTCGATTGGGGCGGATGTGATGTAAAACTTTGTCGAAATAACGGATCAAATCGTAAGCAGTCACTTATGTCAAATATTCACTAACAGTAATGTTGTTTTCACAAAACAGTGTAAACCATAATCAAAAAATCTAGGGCGTCAAATTGTAAATCATTTCATGATGATGACAATTTGACACTTTTGATGATGAAGACAGCAACGGTTTTATTGAAGATGATGACAATTATAATCTAAAATGTTGTTGGATTATCTTGAAAGTAACAGTAATAATGATGACGATGAGGCTATGACGATGATTAAAGTAGTGATGGTGATAAGGTTCATATTTGTGATGAATATACATATTTTGACAATGAAGGAACATTTTATTTTAAACTGTCATGGAAATTGTTATATGTTATTTAAAATACACGGTATGTTGTACGTTCTAATTAACCCTCGAGTATCAGTGGTGATAATATAAAACAGTCACTTGTTTTCTATTTTCAGAACTAGAAAGCCTGACTTCAATGGCGATGAGTGTTTTATTGTGCGGTTTATATCACTTTATAAAGCTTTTCTAACATTCTACGTGTGTACATAAAATGGTCCAAAAGTAAAGTAGTCAAAACAGCCAAACCGCAATGGATTGTTTTTTGAGTTTCTTAACTATATTTTGACAAAGTAATCTGAAATAAAACCGATTGTGACTTCACGACATTTTTTCGACAGTTTTATTCATTTTGAAAAGAATGTTAGAACTTTCTAAACCCATACTCAAAAGATATATCCAGTACTTTTGAAAAGAAATTCAGCATTTTTGACCAGTATATGTTGATTATGTTCTGTATATATATATGTCAGTCACAATACAACAACATCAGATACGAGCGAAATATCTTGACGATGTTTTAATGCTTGAAGTACCCAACTTTATACATAATAATCATAAACAGGAGGACAAAAAATGAAATAATATAACGTGCAACAAGAATCGATGTTAACTAGCGTCATGTAAAGTATTACTGAAAACAATCCTTATAAGTAAAATGGGACAAGCCATCATCAATTGTAGTGAAACATTCTGGTTACAGCCTACTTGATTTCTAAAAAAGACCACACGTATACATTTAAAATTTTCAAACGTCGTTAGGTGTTTCCAAAGAATTTGGGTACACTCTGATAGGTCGGCTTCTTTTAAATGAGACTCATAAAGACTAACCCGCGTTATGTCTTCCAAGATTTGTATGGTCCTATATAAGCGGAGTAGGCCATCACGTAGGCGATGTTGCTTTGCTCTTGGATGTCATTCATAAGATGAGACATAGGACCTGTGGCGTATACAGCGACGTCTTCCCCAGAATGGGTTCCAGAATTCAGTGGTATTCCGGAAAGAAATTGGAGAAAGCCTTGTTTTTTAAAAAAATAATACAATTTTGATTTAATGCAACAAACCTAAATACATTGGGATTCATTACCTATTTGTTTGTGATTAATGTTAATACCCATGTATGTGTTGTTTAAGCAAGCATTAAAACAGGAAAAAAACTGGAAATAGCAAACTCCCATAAGGATTACATCATTTATTAGAAAGTGTATAAATAACCATACCGGGTTAATAAATTCGTACTGAGTTGCTATAAAAGTGTGCTATGTATTGTTAAGGCAAAGAACCTTCTTAATTCCGAATCTTAACATAACCTTGTCAAAGTAAACATATTTCTGGAACTCGTATACATGTAATTTTCTGCAACTTATGACAACATTTAGTCAAAATATAGTATATCGTTGGAAACATACTCCCACAACTTAATTCCACATCGCTAAGGAAATTCGAACATGAGCTTGCAATATATCGAAAGGTGTATGGTATACCTTTGCCTGTGTGACAAAATACTGAACACAGATAAACACCTCTAAACAAAATAGATATCGTCAATTCTTAAAGCACTTTCACTTTTTGGATACACATTTAGTTGTTTCAAATATGTAGTTGTGTCATTTGAGTAAATTGAATGGTCAGACCAACTTCTACGTTTATATGCATTAACATATTTTAATTCCATGACAAAACCTGTAATAGTGACCACAAAGTTCATTTTCAGAATTTTACTATTTCTTACAAATATATGTTTCAACTTTCATGTAAAACCAAAAGCATTAAAATCGGACGTCTCATTTTATTATTATAGCAATTTCAATATTAAGAACAAAATAAAATAGTAAGCTACGGACTGATGATGTACATTTTGTAACGTCAGAATAATCATAATTCTTAAAATGATCTTGATTGGGAAATACTAGGCGTCATAACCAACGTCACTAATACAGGTTTTTTCACTATAAATGCCATACCAGTGTCTACACCCGTGAGGTTTTGCCGGGGTTCCTTGTAGCCAGGACCATTGGCATACTGCAACACTGTCATGTCAATTTTGCCTATCAAAGAACACATTAAAAGTAGATTACATATACGTGCAGACAGTGAATAAATGAAAGAACCAAGATGGTATTGCAATTGTTTTGTTTTAATGATGGTATTCAATGTAATTCCATACGTATGACTGCCAGGGTGAACATTGAGGGTTTATTCCTTACTAACAGTGAGGATCGAGGCTTCTTTTGTTCTGTTTTGTACATGATTTTTACGTTATCACCTACTGAAGAGTTAAGTTTAAAGAGAGCAAAACCACCTTAATCATAAAAAATAGAACGTCAGTTGTCTTTAATAATTGTTCAGGCATTTCCAATAATTACAAGTTCTCCTATATGACCAAAGGCCGTGGATAACTGAATCTAGATCATGTCGATACGGAGAACATATGACTTGCTTGCCTTCCTCCAGTATGCCAAATACACGACATTCATGACATTCCCATCGGACTTTTGAAACATTGTTCGATGCAATATTGTTATTCAATCAACACTGGTTGGCATACAATTACTATAATGCCATTAGAATGGAAGCGTATAAGTAGCATGCTTTTGGGAGAGGGACGATTCACTCTCTACCGGTGAAGACAAAATTTAAAAAAAGCCACCATGATATTATCAAAGTCCAAAATTTAAGCATACCAAGATATTCGAACCCCTCGACGGATTACCCATACTATCAAACCCATGCGAGTCATCGGCAGTTACTATCACCAATGTGTCATGTGGAGGATTTTTATATTTCGTTTTGATTTCGAACATCAGATGTTATTTTCTTACGTTTTCAGTACGTTTCCATACGTGTTTCTTGCCAAATCGCCGATGAAAGTAAGGTTATTTGAAGACACTAATTAGTAAAATGTCTTATTTTTTTGCAAAACACATCGAATAAAATGCATCATAATTATGTTCTTCGGCAAGCATATCGATCTGTATCTGTTATTAATTACACAAAATGTCATGCTGCTTTAAATGATAAACAGTGTTAATGAGCCTGTACTGTTGTTGATAATGTGTTTTTTACTTGTCGATATATTGTCGGATATTGAGACAGCTTGTCCGCTCAACTCAATCATTTTCTACAATTTCTTATCCATAACGTCACTTTAGTAGTTTCAGTAATGCATGAACATTCATATAATATTCTCTATTTATTTAACATACTATGTCGTCACTGCTGTTTTCCTTGGGTATAAAACGTATTTTATGCAATAGCTGAGTTATGTACACAGTGATTAAGGGTCAAATAAGGTCCAATGTCCAATTGTATCAAAACCGCAAAATTGCAACATATATTTGTATATGAAACGATTTTTAACACTCGTTGGTTGATGATTTACGCTAGTTTTAGTTTCGTCGTCGAAAATACAGTATAAAGGACACCATATCTTGTTTATAAACTACGTATTGTTTGACCTTGTCGCAAATGCCGTAAATTGCCATGCGTGCTACACATATTCATCTGAGAAGATACATTGATGACGTCAAACATAACTACAACTAATTATATTTGAACGCCGCTGTATGATTGCCAACCTTTTCTTTAAGTGACGTCATTTTCAGAAAACGTCACATTTGACGGCACCATGTACTAATATAAAGCAATATTTGACCCATATGGCAATATGAAAACGAAGTGACCATATGGAGTAAATACTGTTTCCTGTTTGTAAATAGTGACATCACATGTTGCGTTTTCTTGAAATGAAGTCACTTACGGAAGAAGTTGGAAATCCAATAGCAACCATTGATTGTTGTGTGATATAAAATATAAAACGAACGTGACGTTGTCACGCAAAGTTTCGTGGCTGCCTACAATTTGTTTCTGTATTAAAACAGATGTTTTATGGTGGAAATGAAATAACTTAGGCGATTTGAGAAACTTTAAGGCTGGCGATATATATTTATATATAAATATTCATTTTTTGATCACATATTTATCAGCCGGCTAAGCAATATATTCTCTTATTGTAGTGTTTGGTCAACATTTCATTATCGGTTAAAGATTTATTATGCCCATTGTTTTGTTCATTTGTTTGCCAAAATGAACATGAACTATATACTTAAGATATTTAAAACTTCAATAAATATGCATTATCATAGAATACATTTACAATGCATTTCTCTGTATTTGTCGAAAAAAAGAAGACGTTTGTTTATCATAAAAAAAACCTTCGATTTTTTTACCAAGCTTTTTTTACTAGTTTTGTCTGTTAGTAATATTATTAAACATGATTTGATTTAGACGGTTATACATGAAATTGTTTCGTATTAATGATTTTTTAGAATATGGCCCGTATTCAAAAACCTACACTCCACTCATACTCCACTCGGCTCGAGTGTAGCTGGAGTGAATGTCGAGTCAGTGTCGGTCAAGTGAAGATTTGGTATTCACAGACCATACTTACACTCACACTCCACTTACTGGAGTAGCTAACGGTCGATGTAGACGTAGTTTTCACGGTCTAATGATTGAAATAATTGCGGTATAATTTTGTTTATATATGAATTTACCAATGAAATAAAACGATGTTTTATAAGACATATTTATTCTACATTTTAAATGAATATTGAATATCCTGCTCATACGGATTTAAACTACATTGTCAATATCTGATTTAATTTTTGACAAAATCCTTGTTTGCGATTAGAATATTGACGACATTTTCTTATAAACGTAATACATGGGTTAGTTATTTATGTTTACTAACACAACTTTGAAACTTATTATAATAGATTAAATTGATGCATAACAATTTTTAGCGACTAAATTGCAATCTATTCAAACATGTAAAACAATAATTGCTTGAGTGATAAAAGTCAGTTTTTTTTGTAATTAGAACAACACATTAACACCAAAGCATGATCGCATTGTATTATTTCTAATGAAATTTATCGAACCTAATTCAGTTTATTTAACGAAATCTTCATCTCTGTTTTAATGAACCAACTCGTTTTCACTTTCGGAAACAATTAACAGATATGCCGACTAAAATTATTGTAGAAATGGAAATGATTCGGCGAATGTTACAATAGACGAATATTGTTTGAAACACTATTGTAGAAACAATACTTACATAAACATTAATAAAGCGACAAAGAATAAAAGGCCACCTGTCTTATGTAACATATGTTAATCTTGATTATTTACATCGTTCACGAAGACTGACTTTTCAGAACTGATACGACCCATTCAAACTAACAATTACTAGTTGTATGCCTCTGAATAGTTATGTTGCCAATACATTGATCAAGACGGACATATATGGTCCTTTAATTCTCAAGTTAATACTATATATTTGCTTAATATAACACGAGTATACCAAATCGGTATTCAGAAACGACACTCGAGAGTGTACTCCAGCTATCCTAACCTTTGCGAACACCAATTTATAGTTAGTGCGTTGTCACACTTTGGTGACTCCGGTCGGCCATCAAAAGTTTGCACTTCAGTCATTGCGCGGTATTATTAAGTTTTAGAACGCAATAATGCATCAGTCAACGGATGACTGACACAGTCCGAGTGTAAATGAATATCGCATTTCCAGAAAATGTCACATGTGACGTCACAATGTACTGACAGTAAGCAATATTTGCCCCATATGGCAAAACGAAAACAAAGTGACCATATGTAGTAAAAAATGTTTTCTGCTTGCAAATAGTGACATCATATGTTGCGTTTGTTTTTAAATGACGTCACTTATAAAAGAGGTTGGACATCCCATAGCAACGCCCAAATACTAATATCCCAGTTGTGTTTGTGTACAGGCTTTTAGTCACATAAACAGCCATTGCCATGCAGTGACTGCTGCAGCTATTTGGGTAGAGGCAAAACTCCTGGCGGACACGTAAGCCCGTTTGAACCCGCAGTAGAGATGGGTAAGTGATTTGAGGTCTGCGACCATTACCGGCCGTCCACGGAGGCCCGGTGACAGTTGTGTAGGTAATAATGACAACAAAATTGGTGCATTATTATTAAGGATGTCAGCGGTTAACCGATTAACCTGTTTACCGTTATAACGCCCGATTATCGGTTTGTAAAATTATTAACCGGTCAATCGAAATAAACTCAAATCAAGTACATTGATTATTATATAATATTAACTAAAATATTGCTAGCGTTGATATTATGTATCATGTTTCAGATAAAATTTCTCATTGACAAAATATGGTCATACTTGCAGTCAGAGGCAACACTTTTCGAATAAGTCAACACCGATTAGGTGTGGAAGAAAAATGATGACATGACGCATAACTAACATTTGACACCTTTATGACACTTTCACATATAGTTGATTAAGTTGGATACATTTCAATTAAGCTTATGCCTGTTTTCTAGTTGACTAGTTGACTTCATTTGAACATATGAATAGAAAAACATGAATATTTCATAAAGAATGTGTGAACAACAGCTGGCACATATGTCTAGGTACATTTATATATATCATTCGTGTATTAAATTTCATTTAACGATAAATGTCTGAGTTCTCGATCGACTAACCCTTCGATAGAAAGAATAGAATATCCCCATCCATACATATTTTATAATTGTTGGTATGATGCCAAAGTGAACTAACCCACATTTGCATGACCATTTGATTATCTACTCCTTGTTACTCTTCAAAAAGGGATTTTTATTTTGGTCTAGTTTCCAGCATTCTAAGACGGCTATAGCAGGAGATTTTGAACGGGGGAACTAACCCACATCTACTATGTGTCCTTTAAACGTAACCAAGCCTGACTGAACTAGCAACCAGAAGTTCACTTTGGCATTACTTTAAGTTTTGAAGTGAAGTATACTCGTACATGCCATAATGAAATAAAGTCAAACTATCCTACAAAATCCTTCTTTTAAAACTGCAAATAAATATAATTTGAAACTAAATAACAATTCATTGCTACATCATCAAATAACAGCATGAATACTTAATATGTTGTCTAGACATTATCGTCTTTATACTTTAGTCAATTTTCTAAAAATGACGTATGTGAGTTTTAATTCACTTTGCCATCATACCACCAATTACCTTGGACAAAGCGACATCTTCAAACTCTTCGAAGCTTAGATAGGTTTCCTCTCCTGGTAGACCGCTCTGTTGGCCTTTTAAAATTCTCGCAGCCGTTACTGTGGAAACACCCATTCCATCCCAAATGCAAATTATCATATTTTTAGTCACATTTAAATTACGTGTTCTTGCCGTCTGTTTGTCTATTGCGTCAATTCCCCTATCAACCCATGTCGAAGCATCTGAAATGCGGATCAAATTTTTTCTAAAGCGCGGTTTCCATTTGCGCGCAAACGCGCATCCGTTTTTATATTCGCATCCATACTGCGGAAGGAGAGATTCGATTTCTACGTATTTTCTTATTTTTACGCCCGCAAATTTGCTTCCTTTTCAAATGATCTGTTTTGTAGATTTCTGCAAATGCTCCGCATCCGTGAAAAACCGCGCAATGTGCGATTTGATACGGATGCGTATGCGGAACGGACACATTGAATCGACCCCTTCTATTTTCTCTTTGGGCAATTATCTTAACACTCGGATGGGCGTTTGTGCGCAAATGGAAAACGGGCCTTAATTAGGAAATCTTGAAATCTTGTTAAAAGTTCAAGCTTGAAATGTTAACGTGTTTATTCTTTTATTGATTCAGACATTGCTTTTAATAATTTTGAGAATGTTGGAATTAAATTACGAGCACTGTGAATATTCATAATGAGTACCTTGAAATCATTAAACCTGAAATTTACGCAATACGGAGTATGTGAACAGTTCACGCTGAAAAGAAGACAAAGCAGAACTTGCACATTGGATAGAAAAGAAGTTCAAATGAAAGTTCAAGACAGAAAAGCGGATCTTAAAGCATCACAATAAAAATAGCACAAAACAACGCAAAACAAAACAACATAACTAACCGAAAAAATGAACAACCCATACAAACGTAACGTAAAATTAAGCGAGAAAATCGCAAAAAACACTCATCGAAAAGACCGCCTATATAGAGCTACACAACGCAAATTAAAGCAAGAAAACCACTCACTGAAACCAGAGAGACCGCCTATGTACACGACGTACAACAACGCAAGAAATCGCAAGAAATCGCAACAAAACTCATCGAAAATAGAAAGACCGCCTATATACACAACGCACAACAAAGCAATATATCGCAACAAAACTCATCGAAAATAGAAAGACCGCCTACATATACAACGAACAACAAAGCAAGAAATCGCAACAAAACTCATCGAAATTATAAAGACCGCCTATATACACAACGCGCAACAAAAAGCACTTCACTTCAAAACTTAAAGTAATGCCAAAGTGAACTTCTGGTTGCTAGTTCAGTCAGGTTTAGTTACGTGAAAGGACCCATAGTAGATGTGGGTTAGTTCACCCATTCAACATATCCTGCTATAACCGTTTTAGAAACCTGGAAACTAGACCAAAATAAAAATCCCCTTTTGAAGAGTAACAAGGAGTAGATAATCCAATCGTCATGCAAATGTGGGTTAGTTCACTTTGACATCATACCAAGCATTATAAAATATGTATGGATGGGAATATTCTATTGTTTCTATCGAAGGGTTAGTCGAACGAGAACTCAGACATTTATCTTTAAATGAAATTTAATACACAAAAGATATATATACATGTACCTAGACATATGTGCCAGCTGTTGTTCACACGTAATCGCCTTTGCATTTTAATGAGCTGTTTACGTACGTGGTTTTGAAATAAGTCAAGACAAACTAATGACATCCATCAATGCAAATGTACCAGATGTTAGGAACACATAATCACTAGTTTCTTCTTAATGAATTGCACGAAAGTATCTCGCAAATCTCACGAAATGTTCCCGCGATAGTGAGCCACGACATGTTTGTCATGCGACTGTCCTACGACAGACATGTGACATTACCACGAAATGGTCTACCTTTTCTGTCTGTTTCTGTCGTGCAAGCATCTAAAATTTAATTTGACCACATGTCTTACGAGATTTAACCACGACAGAAAAATGCATATTTCGTACGACAAACTTATCGTGGGTTTCATTGTGACTGAGGCCTAAACATGAAATGAGTTCTTAACTTTAGTCATGAAAAAGCGTTTGTAAGAAGAAACTATGTTAATATTTCGGATGTAGTAGAACATTAAATCAGCATGATTCGAAAAGATAATCATTTATATCGAAAATATTTAAGTCACAGCGCTTCAAATTAACACATTGGTATGTATCTTAGATGAGTCGTTTCAATGTTTATGGAATATCAGTGATATAGTGGTCTACTATCCTAAAACCAATACAGGCGGGCCATGAGACCATGACTGCAATGGAAGATGATTGTATTGTGATGATCGCATTTTATATACGTCATTTATTGTATCGAAAGACCGTGGATATGAAATACTACCTCATACAAAAAGGCCAATATCAAAATCAATAAATATTCAACCGTTCAATCAACATTTAGTACTTGTATCCATTACAGTCAACTTGAACTTGAACAAAACAGACTTAATTTACCAACAGATACCTGCGGACCTACTTAATGTTAATGTTGCTGCTTTTGTCATCACTAAGACTGAGATAACATAAACTATTGATGGACTTGCCTTTATTATTGCGCACACATAAGGAAAGATCGATTGCCTAACAGAGCTTGTGCATTTGATGATTTGTCTAGACTTATCTTACAAGATATTCAAAATGGAAGACTTAAATGTTATGCGTTTAGTATGTCGCCCATCCAGCTGAGTTTGGTCAAAATGTGTGTAAATGTATCTTACCTATTCTCCTTAGTTGACCTTCATGATCGGCCAGGTAATTCCATGTGGACTTGCATCCTTGCGTGCTTGTCCTTGCACCTTCTAAAATGCTTGATTTTTATGGACCTTTTATCACCGGGTATGTGTGGGGACACATTGTCGTATATATGTGGCGTTCCTTGTAATAACTTATTATTTCTTATACAAAGCCTGTGCTTCAGTTGACAAATAGTAGAGACAGCATTCAATATTCAAAATAACGAATTATAAAGCAATTAAGGCTGATCAGAAAGAGCAGAAATCATGTCAACATTTCTTTTCATCATTATTTCTCTCAACATTGTCAATTCCGTTACAATGAAATAGGGTAATGTTTGGTTTGGCTTATACGCACAATGTATTTCCGAACACAACAATTATCGGATTTAAGTTTTTTAACAAACAATGTAAATGCAAGTATTATCATTCCAATGGGTCAATTCAGTTGCAAATCTCATTCATGGTACGCCATGCTAAAAACATTACAAGATATTAGGTTTGGATAAACATGGGGAGATGATAACAAAAAAGACAAGGTACGATCAAATAAGGGAATGGGGTAACGTAATATTTACCTAGAAGTTAAAGGCAAATAATATTCACATGACGATTTACAGCATTAGAACTGTCAGTAAAAAACTGGGGTATTATATCGATTTAGCAGTTAGCTAACCTCACATCTTACTACTTAATGGCCATTAAGTTCCCTCATACACGCATAAATCGACTTATGCGGGGGAAACACATCCTGTTAATCCTAACGATGTTATGAACAATAACGCAAACAATAAATCAGTAAATATTGAACAGACCAAGTTAACAAGGCGCTTTACGCTGACCGTTCTCCTTGTAACTAAGATATTTATATCAGAATGCAAGAGAAAACCAAACTCTAGTTAAATATGAGTAAACGGGAAACAAGTAATGTAGACAAAAAAAATGTATATCAATTAATGGAGAAACGAAGAGCGCACGTACATGTACTAAATATTGGATAGTTTGTGTTATATGAAACAAAGAGATATATTAAGTTGTTACAGGGAACTCAACATTAGACAATGGCTCCCAAAACAGACCCCCAGGGGGAAATTAGTCTACACAGATATCAGGTAGATAGTACTTTGTCACGGATGTTAAATGACGTAATGTATACAGAAGCGAATTGCCATTGATTAAAGAAATAAAAGCGATTTCAATAGAAGCAGACTAGCAAGCCATAACAAGGGACGTTCAAACTCATTTATAGCGTCTGTTTTGTATCGTTTATATGATAGTTATTCCGTCAGCATGATTATGGTTATGGTATGAACGAAATATTTTTGTGAAAGCCTTTTTAGAGTAGTTTAGATGATCGAATACCACTTTTCTTGTTAATATCATGGTCAAGATAGAAATACTCTATTTTATTACGTAGATAAGATAATGGCAAATTTAAATTCAGTATTGGGTTTGCTATTGTATTTTTATTTGTTGATGGTCTATTTAGACAAATTACATATGAATCTATAAGAAAAATCATTAGATATACGTGATGAACTTGATGGTGATGGTAATGAGCTAGAATCAAGTAGTTGTTGTCAAAACAACTGTGAAAATGTCTTTTATGCTGTGCAGATTTCCAGCGGGAAATTATTTATACTATTCGATTATTTTGGGTGATGATTGGAACGTGTCGTGTTGCGTGCAGCCTGTTTTTGTGGTAATTGTGAACTTTGTATAATTTTGTCATTTCTTGCCCGGCGTCTTTGTCCGTGTGTAGGTTAGTGTAACACGAACTATCAGATGATTTGTTAGGCCAGTGATCGGCGCTAGCCTTTACATTGCCATTCATGAATGTATGCAAGTAGTGGTGCCTCCGTGGTTGAGTGATACTGGTCGATGACTTCAAGTCACTTGCCCCTCACCACTTCGGTTACAATTTAAATGTGGCTGAACATTTAAGGTATTCCACCCATAACTGAAATAGTGCATTTCCATTGTATATGTATGGCTCAGTAATCAAAATATAAAACTTGTTAGAAAAATTAATATCAAACTATTATCATTTAAAATGTTTTTGAATTATAACATTCTATTCAAATTTGCTTCAGTACCTTTTTCTAAAAACAAAGAATTTAATTTTTT
The DNA here is from genome assembly GCA_032209605.1 of Mactromeris polynyma. Classification (NCBI taxonomy): domain Eukaryota; kingdom Metazoa; phylum Mollusca; class Bivalvia; order Venerida; family Mactridae; genus Mactromeris; species Mactromeris polynyma. The sequence continues at coordinate 28,418,885 of JASFXZ010000005.1, forward strand.
TTAAAAACCTGACATTTTCATAAAGGGAGGTAATAAAGTGATATTATATTGAAAATATAGTGAAAATGTTTAAAGGTTATTAAAAGACCAAAAAATACCATGATTTTGTTGCGCATTCAATATTATTATGTTTTACAACAACACTAAGTTAAATTTTACAGAATAAATGTAATTCTTTTGTGAAAAAGCAAATAAAATCACTTAAAAGTGTTACTTTTTCTCAGAAAAATGTGCACATCATTCTGTTCAAAATGAAATTGCGCTGTAACAGGACGGTAAACGTCTCTGAAAGTTTGATATATTCTGTTTTAGATAATGTAAATAATTTTTATTACAGACAATTTGATGCCCCATTGATACATCAATTTAGTTTAGGTCATCTGCTATTAACAATATTTTAATTTTGAAAGGAAATTTGCCCATTTCTTAAATGCTATATGCATAAATGTAAAAAAAAAAACATTTTCTTTGCATTTCTTGTAGCGGTTTCTTACATTACTTTAATATGCATATCTGATTAGTACAAAGATGCTTTCCTAAACAAGAAATATTACAAATGAGAAGTGTAATGTGAATTTTCCATTTACTGGTCATTTTTGTACGGCGAACGTTTTCAGGAAAGAAGTTTCCAAAGAAAAAAGGTCATAACTTTTTTTTAGAACGGTAAATATTTATGAAATTTTAATTTTTTATCCACATTATAGTACATATTGAATAGATACAAGTTTCATTTTATTTTGGAGAAATGTCCATTATGGGTGGAATACCTTAAATATTTTCATTGGTAATGAAATTGGCGTTTCAATAGTTTTAAACGGACAAGAGAGAGATAAACAAGCAGAGGAAACCAATGTAAGCTTCGAAGAGTTTGGCGAGGTTGCTTCATCAAAGGTGCAATATATAACAAGTTAAATATGTGGTTATAATGAAATACACAACTGCTGCGGACGTCCATGGTCGAGTGTTTATGGTCACTGACGTCCAATCCCTCGTATATATAATTTGTAAGTTAGGAAGCCATCCAGCTGGTTTATGGGAAGTCTGTAGTTCTGATCAGGTGTTCGCGTTGGTGTTCCTCCACCCTAATAGCTGGAATAGTCACTGCTTGACCCTTGCTGCATATGTGACTTAAAGTATCATTACAAAATAAACCAATAAATCCGCAACACGTGTAGAAATTCATGTTTATAAGTTTTTCATTTAATATAAATTTTCAAAATGAAAATTGAAAGAAACATTTTCATAAGAGTGTCTGCGAATCCGTGCTTCGGACGCACAAAAAGAACGAAATTGAGCATTTGATATATTTTTGTTATATTACGTCATTTAACATCCGTGACAAATTACTATCTACCTGATATCTGTGTAGACTATTTTCCCCCCGGGGGTCTGTTTTGGGAGGCATTGTCTAATGTAGAGTTCCATGTAACAACTTAATAAATCTCTTTGTTTCATATAACACAAACTAACCAATCTTTAGTACATGCGCTCTTCATTTCTCCATGTATTGATTTACAGTTTTATTTCTTTTTTTGTCTAACATTACTTGTTTCCCGTTTACTCATATTTAACTAGAGTTTGGTATTCTCTCGCATTCTGATATAAATATCTTAGTTGCAGGGAGAAAGGTCAGAGTAAATGCGCCTTGTTAACTTAGTCTGTTCAATATTTACTGTTTTATTGTTTGCGTTATTGTTCATAACATCGTTAGGATTAACAGGATGTGTTTCCCCCGCATAAGTCGATTTATACGTGTATGAGGGAACTTAATGGCCATCTAGTGGTCCAAACAAATGTAAGATTTGAGGTTAGCTAACCTGATATGATCGTTGCTTGTCCTTTAATGGATGTCTTCCTCTTTCCTTGTTTGTCCTATCCCAATATCTTTTAATGAACACATTTCTTATTGTCTCATCCCATTAGATGTTTGTCGTTACAAATCATCAACTCCTAGGGTTATTAGTGCTGAAGAAGCATTGTCTTAATGCGGCGTTCCCTGTACCACCGTTATTTATTTATGCATGGCGTACCATGCATGAGATTTGCAAACTGACCCATTGGAATGATAATACTTGCATTTACATTGTTTGTTAAAAAACTTAAATCCGATAATTGTTGTGTTCGGAAAAACATTGTGCGTATAAGTCAAACCAAACATCACTCTATTTCGTTGTAACGGAATTGACAATATTGAGAGAAGTAATGATGAAAAGAAATGTTAGCATGATTTCTGCACTTTCTGATGAACCTTATTTTTTTATAATTAATTTTTATCAATGATGTAGTCCGTTATTTTGAATATTGAATGCTGTTTCTATTATGTGTCAACTGAAGCTCAGGCTTTGTATAAGAAAGAACGAGTTACTACAGGGAACGCTAGATACATACGACAATGTCTCCCCACACATACCCGGTAAACAAAGGTCCATAAAAATCAAGCATTTGAGAAGGTGCAAGGATAAGCACGCAAGGATGCAGGGGCACAAGGAATTACCTGGCCGACCATGAAGGACAACTAAGGAGAATAGATAAGATACATTTACACACATTTTGACCAAATTCAGCTGGATGGACGACAGACTAAACGCATGACATTAAAGTCTTCCATTTTAAATATCTTGTAAGATAAATTATGCTGACGTTGATACAGAGAAAATAACTGGGCAAATATGACGATTTAAATCATTTGTACATTACTTAGAACAGTCTAGACAAATCATCAAAGTCACAAGCTCTGATAGGCAATCGATCTTTCCTTGTGTGTGAGCAATAATGAAGGCAAGTTCATCAATATGTTATGTTATCTCAGTCATAGTGATGTCAAATGCAGCAACATTATCATTAAGTAGGTCCGCATGTATCTGTTTGTAAATTAAGTCTGTTTCGTTCAAGATCAACTTGAATGTAATGGATACAAGTACTAACTGTTAATTGAACGGTTGAATATTACTTATTTAGATATTGGCCTTTTAGTATAAAGTAGTATTTCATATCCACGGTCTTTCGATACAATACAGGATCTATATAATATGCGATCATCACAATACAATCATCTTGTATTGCAGCCATGGTCTCATGGCCCGCCTGTATAGGTTTTAGGATAGTAGACCATTATATCACTGATATTCCATAAACATTGAAACGATTCGTCGAAGATACCAATGTGTTTATCTGAAGCGCTGTGACGTGAATATTTTCGATATAAATGATTACCTTTTCGAATCATGCTGATTTAATGTTCTACTACATCCGAACTATTAACATGGTTTCTTCTTACACACGCTTATTCATGACTTAATTTAAGAACTCATTTCATGTTTAAGCCTCGGTCACAATGAAACCCACGATAAGTTTGTCGTACGAAATATACATTTTTTCGGTCGTGGTCAAATTTCGTAGGATATTGTGGTCAAATTAAATTTTAGATGCTTTCACGACATAAACAGTCAGAAAATGTAGACCATTTCGTGGTTATGTCGCAGGTCTGTCGTAGGACAGTCGCAGGACAAACATGCCGTGGCTCATCATCGCGGGAACTTTTCGTGAGACAGGCGAGCTACACTCATGCAGCTTTCGTGCGACAGTCTTGCGATACTCTTGCGACACTTCGTACCATCTCCGCACAAATTAGTTGCTTCCACACGAATTTCGCATGATTTCGACATACGTGATACTGTCGTGAGATAACCGCAAGAATTACAGCAAATATTTGGCATCCACGACATGTCATTTTTTCGCACGAATGTCGTGTGAATGTCGTTCAATTGTTGTATGCTATTAACACGACAGCACAAAGACAAACAGTCGATGAATCGGACAGAGTTTTCGTCGCAAGCCACATATTCCTGTCGTGGTTCTATTGTGACCTAGACTTTAGCACGAAATTTAACAAAAGACAGGAGACAAAGATTGACAAATTCGCATATAAACAAGGTTTTGTCTGGGTAACACATTTTGACGGAGTTAAAATAATTACCAAGCGCAGAATATTACATTAGTATAGAATTTTACAGATTACTGACCAGTTTGAAAACAAATGCCGTCGTTGTCTTTCCCTAAAGAATTGCAATTTAGAGGAATATATTTCCCTAGGTTTGTCTTCTGTTCCAATTCAATGTTTATGCTAACGTTTCATTTCTAATGAATGTGAGTGTTATAAATCTGTAGAAATGGATACGTCTACGTAGCAATAAATAACCAGTTTGCAACTAGTTTATTTTTTAGCGTTTTTAAAACATACATGTTGTCATTGTGAACAAGACTAATGACTTTAAAGTCAGTTTATAGACGAAAGTTAAACATTTGAAAACAATTGAGTAAAGGCATTTAATATGTATGCAGAACAAAAATCTACTTACTACATTAAGATTAAATTTAGTTTTTTTATTTTCCAATGGCTATGTGAAAACAAATTGCGTTCAATGTAAAAGGTCCTAACGATATATAGCGGCCCTGCTCCCATGCATGTTTACCCTTGTACCTCCTCAATGCATAATGCATTGTAGACTGTGGTTTTCAAGGAAAGTGTTTGGAGAGGCATTGTATTTGTGAAACAATTAATCTCTGTGCAAAAAAAACAATATTTTCAAATTGCATTTTAATGTTAAGTTATTAACATAATATAATCCCAATAATTATCCCATCTAATTGTATGCAATGTATTCGTAAATATTCTACTTGCTTTGTTTTTGCTCATAATCTAATATAATGAACGAAATATTAAGTCGTTACAAGGAAAGCCACATGTACAATGCATCCTCACACAGATCCCAATATACGAAACATTAGGGATGGAGAAGGAGTAAGTACAAATGTGAATATGGAAGAAGGATTTTTCTGGCTGATTATCAAAAATAACAATCATGGTAAACCTAAGGAGACTATCGGGTGAAAGGGATGGACAGTGTGAAATAGAATACAGGACAAACTAAGAAAGCAAATGGCCAAAGGCCGACGGGTAGAACAAAAATACTTTATCTGGTCAAGGAACTGCACATGGGGAAAAGGAGAACTTGATTTTTCATCGTATAAATAAAACAACAATCACGAGGCGAATTACAGCCATGGAACTATCAGTAAAAATATATATAATTTTGCAGTATTTCGTTATCATCCCTTCCTGTATATCCATATTCGTCTATGATTAACGTAAATATAATTTGTACATTAATATAGGAATTAATAAATTCGAACTCAAATGTGTTCCCCTTTTTCCGTTATATATATGGCGAACAATGGACAAGTGTTTAGGCTACAAGATCTTGTTTCTGAATAGAAAAAGGATCAATTGTTTCCCGGTGGTTCACTTTATCCAATACATTAATATGTTGCTTTCCAAGTTTTGCTCAGCATATATTCTGACAATGAACATTTACAACAATTACCAAAATTGACAAGACAATTATTGTCATAACATCATTACCAATGTCCGTTTGTTATTCTTAATGACTGATTTAAGATACTAATCTCTCACTTATTCCACTACGGATTCGGCCAAAATAAACCCCTAGGAAATAAGTGAACATGTAGACTATACTCCGATTTAGTATTTCTTGAGACCGGTTGTTAACACATTGTAAGGTGGTGAGAGAAGAACAACAAGTCTTGTAATACTGACCAATTACAATCGTGCACACACTAGCGAATTTAGTCCTGTGATGTATTCCATCCTTTAACCCCCAAGTTTATTCTCATTAATTCTCCTAAGTTACAATGAATCCCTGATGGTCGGCCAGACCATTCATTGCGCCCATGCTCCCATGCGAATTTACACGTGCGCCTCCTCAAAAACCGGATGTTTTATGAACTGTTGTTTTCCCGGAGGTTTTGTATGCAGAGGCATTGTCTTATGTATGTGACGTTCCCTGTAGCAACTAATTCTCTCCTCAACTACATGTAGTTTTCAATCCTCTGTACTAGAAACAGGGTTGATATTCACAGCAGTATAGTCCGCTTATATTCACATGAGAAAGGATATAAACAAACTGTCAGGTGGCAAGCCAATGAAACATGTTGCAATTCATTGGCCTATAGACATAGCCTACACAATACACATAGCCTACACAATAACGACATTCTCACACAATTTTTACACGACACACGAAGAATACATTGTAAGATATTATATAGGTCATGTTTAGGAATTTTCTTTCCCCAACAACAATCTTGTCTCCTAATTTTCTTAAATTTAATTGTAGTGTGCAGTAACACACTACTTCAATATTCATTCTTAACTCTATTCATTGCTGACGGTTCGGTTTAACGTCAACTTAACTGCAACTGATGCACTGGCTGCGTGCTATATTCATAACTTTGAAGAAATCTTACCATTAAAATACTTGAAACTGGGCAGGGAATAACATGAACAATAAATAAAGTGAACTAATTGCAAAGGGGAAAGGGAAATATAACATACCTTAAAATAATTACCATACAGCGATTTACAGCCAACGGTCAGTAAAAATACTGGGAGTTTAAATCGATTTAACAGCTAGCTAACCTCACACTTAATCGCTATATGGTCATTGATTACCTCCATATATACATAAATTGACTAAATAGGCAGTAACTAATCATTAAAAGCAATTAACCAGTACGTACATAAAACATACACACTGTAGTTAATCCAGCTCGAATGAACAAGCATCATCATACTGACCTCGCTCCCAGCAACTACATGTAAATTATTATTATCACAATGAAAAATAACCTCAAAATATCAAATTAATAATGTAATTTAAATTAAAGCAACTTGATAATGTAGTTAACAATTAAACAATTCTTAGATACTAGTGATAGGGAAATTGATTTTAAAACAATAGATATTATGTATATTAAGAAAACTATAACACAAACACAACACTGTACCCAAGGAAAACCTACTTCATCTCGCGAAGTGCTCATTGCAATTCTACGACTCTTTATCTTAATCATCCATATGATGACTAGTAGCGCATATTGTCGCTAAGTTCAGGTTCGACAGGTTTTGACGGAATTACGGCCCTTTGATTATTTTTGTGCTTCATCTCGTGATTCGCGTATTTTACAGGAATCTACTAGTTGTAGTACTTGTTAACACTTTATCGCGATTAGTGCCTTATATGTCGGATGGTTCGGGCGTATTTAGATGTTTTTATATTTAATGTATTTGTAACTTACTTGTTCGCATATCACTACAACAAACATCTTACTGAATTAATTATTTGTAAGAAAAAACATCCATGCCTGCTATACTGTGACATGTATGATAACACTTATCTCCGTACCACATTAATTTTTCAGGAAATAGTTCTTTGTTTTAACTACAGTAAAACCTCTATGATAAGACAACCATTGAGACCCTTGAAAATGGTTCTCTTTAAGTGGGTCTTAATATTGAAAGAGAGAGAATACGTAACTACATGGAAAGCCACATACATAAGACAATGCCTCCCCACGCAGATCTCCGGAAAAAACAACAATCCACAAAACATAAGGTACTAAAGGAGGTCAAACGGTACACATATTAAGGAACTGAGGCGCAAGGAATGGCCCAGCAGACCACAAGGAATAACTAGGAGAATCAAAATGGATAGTAAGGGAAGGGGAGGTGGGAATTAATGGATGGAAAAGATCACAGGACAAGTCAAGACAACTAGCTTTAATAGGCCAAAAATGGGCAGGAAACAATCTGAACACTGTATAAAGTGACAGATTTGCATTGAGGTAAACAATGAATAAAACAGCGAAAGGTCTTGCTGCTGAGGTTTTACTTTAAATTAAATTTGATATTCCCTAATTGCCAAAATAAGGTTTTCTCTATTCATTCAAATTTGGACATTATGGTGTTGGAACAACACTCTTCATCAAAGCCTCGGGAACGAAACAGTTATTGAGCCGGTCACGCAGTTAATAATTTATCTTAGAGGCTATTTGCGTCTCTGAATATTAGTGAGATCATTAGCTTCAAGTACAATCGAACTAAATTGTGTTTCAATGCTTCTGGTGTGTTGACCTATTTCCCCTTTTATGTATTCCATTCCGTATTGAATTACTACATTTGCAAAGAAGGTGATATAGTGGTATATAACTATGGTCGGACAAGTATATATCAAATGACTCGCAAATATGTCATCAAATAACTGATTAATGTGACCAAGTAATCAGTTGCTAGCTAAAAAGGGTCAGAAGTGTTTGGTAGCCCAGTGATACTCGTTTGGATAACTGATAGTCATAAATGTTTGAAATAAGGTTTAGTAAAAAGCGCTGAATGATTCAAGTTAGATTCAAGTCTGTCATCTTTAGAAATTTTGATAGAAAGTACTCAGTCGATTGTAGACATGTCTACAGCTGTTGGAAGCATTGAAACACAGGTTACCTAAATGAACGCTGCATATACATAAAAACTACCGTTGACAAAGTTCACAGTTTAAATCAATAATTATGGATATTTGTCCAGTTTGACATTGCTTACATAATTTTCTAAAGGTATATGTCAACTATTATGTTAGTAAGGATACCAAGCGCGTTGTATACATCATTGATTGTATTAGAAAACCAACATGATCTTGTCACGAGCATGTTTTACTAGTTTAATTAAAAAGAGAACATAAAAACACTTTTTAAGAATTAGGTGTTGCAATTATTCGCGAAAGGCATTCGCGAAAGGTAAAAACTCATTATTGGCAATTTAATTAATTTGAATTAAATTTTTAAATTTGATCTAATTATTAGTAATTGTCAACCATCACGCCAGGTCCCATGTACTTTATGTTACACGATGCAGTGTTTCCATTTCTTGCGAACATAATTCCAAATACGGGTTGTTGCGATTATTTGCTAAAGGCATTCTTGAACAATAAAAACTCATTACTGGTAACTTAATGAATTTTAATGATTTAATTATTAATTCTGATCGAGTAATTGCTTATTGTCAAACATTATTCCTGATCCTATGCACTTGTTTAGGCTGAATTGCAAATCAGCATTATTTCTGGTCGTGATCTGGTATCCATAAGGAATAAAAAGAATGAGAATAGACCACAAAACAAACTATGTACATGTAAGGATGTCTTTGAGAAAAAGGCTTAATCAGTACGGTGACATACCAACCTCAAACTTAAACGTTATATTGTTTAAATCCAACTTTTATTTGAATCATGAATGAGGTCGTATAAACAAAACGATGCTTCAAACACTCGACAATACGTATACAACATTACAAAACGACAAGTATATTAATTGGAAGAAGCCATGAAAGTATAATTTAATGTTATTAACAAGGTGATCTACATCGAATTTCAAACAATTGATAATTAACTCGTACTAAATAAAAAGACGGAGGATAACACATTTCTATGTAAGCACATTGTATGACTGATTTAAAAACTCCACAAGCCGTAAAACTACACAAAAATCAACTGTCCCAAAGATCGCCAAAGACGTGTCTGTGAGTGAAATAGAAAATGTTTGTCTCGTTTAACCAAATAAAGTAAACATATTACACAGAAAACGACACATTTGTAAAAAAGGCTAGACACAAAATAATGCAAATATATACCGTATACAATATCTCGTATATATAATTGAATCATATCTAAAGACGTTTAACGAAAAGCCTTAAACAAAAATCATACCATCAAGACAAGAACACAGAATTACCATATTTGAAAAAAGTGAAAGTAACACACAGCTACAACTGATACGAGAAACAATAGACGATTTCACGCTTAAGCTGAATACTTTTATGTCTAACGCATTTCCTTGATAAGTCTGATCACTCTACTTATCAGCACATGGAAGTTCAATATGAAAAGGTTGGTCATTTCCCAATACGACTCATGATAGCAATAACAAGTGAATAGTTGTATCGCTTAACTGATTAGTTTTCCTGTATAATATGTTTTAAGCGACCCCATGCTTTGTCATACAGTGTTCATATGCATGTGCGCTTTGTCTGCGTTATTTCATTTTAATTCTTTTGCAAAATCATCTAATGAATTTAACAAGCTGTGTTATTGTGTTTTACAAATATTTTACATGATACTGTATGTGATAAAAAGAAACACTGTCATCGGTTTTCTTATAAAATTTTAAAGCATTCATACATATAACAGCATTCCTTTATACATTACAAAACGTTGTCAAAGAAATGATTTATTAGTAGACATTTATTTTCGGAAACTGCTTTAACATAAGTTGATGCCTTTCCAGCAACACTGGTTTTTTTACAATTTAGATGAACTGTATTACAGTGTAAAATATGTATTAATATGTAATTTAAAAGTATGAAATTTCAACAAATCCGTCGACATAAAAATCAATATGGTGGGTGAAGCCGTATCAGGATGTATCTTCAATCATCGGAACAAAGACTGATGTTTTCTAAAAGTAACAAACAGTTAGAATATTGTAATGGTACATTCTTCGATTCTCCCGCAAGAACATCTTGGCATTGTAGTAAATTATAAATTAATTTGACTGAGCTGAAGAGTAAGGCAATACTAATTTGGAAACATAATCCACATGCGCAATACAAGAAATAATACATGGAATATTTTTACATGGCGTGCTGTCATGTGATAAATTGTAGTGACCGTCCGTTATTGTGTTTTGACATGAAAATCAGAATCCGGAATTTGATTTATACAAGATTTTTAGACATGTGCCTTTGTTTCTTTGTTACAATCAAATACAGCATTACAATAACCATGTTTTCTAATAACCCAATCACATTTAGTACATGTCTCTTGGTGTATAACATTATGTAATGGTAAAAGGACCTTGTGATGTTTTATTCATATATTTTATTGTTACTGTAGTACAATGTAATTTTTCGTTTTAGTTGACTTATTCATCATCGCTGTAAAATCTCCAGCTGTAAATTCATTAAAAAGATTGTACCCGATATTTAAAGAATGATATTGTGCCGCGGGAGCTAACGCTGAAGTTATTTAGGACATGAATTGTTCAGGAAGTATGAAGTTGCTACGGAGACAGCAACTTTCACAAGGCAATACCTGCCCACACAGATCCTAGGGAAACATCGGCACACAAAACACCAGAAGTTGCGAAGGTGCAAGCACAGATGGGATTGGGCAACAGGAGTTACCATGCCGATTACCAAACCAAGGAGAGTAGCAGCAGAGGACACAAATGGATAAGAAATCTATTACAAGACAAGCTAAGAAAAATTAAAAAAGATAACTTGTGTATTTTCTTCTTCCGAAGCAAAATAATGAACACAGCTATTGCAATTGTGTTATGTTTGCAAATATAACAGTTTGATCACGACAGGTACGTTATACAATACAAGGTTGTGTGCATGATTTCACGACTGATATAAAAATACTGGTGAACTATATCGAAACAGACTTTACTGTCTATGACTAATCGCATTACGGAGTTATTATCCAATCTTCTACGCAGTTGTCTCTCCTAAAAGGCATCGGAGCTACTGTAGTGTAACGTAATCGAGTGACCGGCAATCGTAACATCTCTGCAATGCTATATGTGGCCAACACATCGTAAACTTCAGACTGCAATGAATTTGCTAGCTTCAAGTTGCACCGACCATTTTCTTAAAAGACATTTCTTGTTCAGCATTAACGTCATTGCCCTAACATAATGTCTCAGAAATAAGACCAGATAGGGTAATGGAATCTCTATAGAGATAGATGAAAAATGATAGCTTCTTCCTTTAAAATACGTCAACTAAAATATCAATGGATTTAAATTATCCACGCATGTGTTGATTCGCTGCAAGCAATTAGATGATTGGAATTACTTTAATTTATATTTATAAAATGTTTCCGTCCATTGATTGATCCTAGTTATTCTAAAGTAATTACAAATGTACCAAGAGACCAAACTGCTTATCGCCTTGCAATAAATAAGTAGACGATTGATAATTTATTCCTTTAAGGTTATACAATTAGACTTGGCATACAGTAGTGTTAAATAAACAAAATCAAAAGTACCAGCAAAAAGGGCACATACGTAGGCATACCTACACATATAAAGACATTAAACAATTCTTCCCGGTTATATTTTCAGAGAAGTATTAAGTTTTCCCTTTCCCCATATAAGATATTTTGGCTTGTTAAATAGTTTGTGTTCTCCTCCCCAATTTCTTTCTATGGCCGACTTGTTGTCTTGGTTCATCATGTTTTGAATTCCATCCCCCATGTTTTCGTAACGTTCTACTCTCCTGGATGTTTATGGTAATGAGCCAGACAATTACTTATCGCCTCATACATGTTTGTTCTTGCATCCCTCCTAGTATTTCATGTACTAAAGTTTCCTTCGGATATGTGTAGCGGGACATTGACTTGCGCCCATGTTCCCGTGAGTATATACACTTGCACCTCCTCAAATGCCTGATGTGTTATGGTCTGCTGTTTTCCCTGAGGTACAAATGTATATGATGCGAGTCATTGTTGTATGTATGTGACGTTCCCTTTAGCAACTTATTCTCTCTTTTGTGAATGTGGCGTTCCCCTGTGCCAACTTAATAATTCCTTTACAAAAGGTAACTCCATTTAAATCGCTACGATGAGAGATCTCACAAAACCAAGGACTAATAAACTGATTTAACCAAATTACAAATTCTAATGTTATATTCTTCATGAAGTTGTGCCTTGGGGGTACTTCAGCTCAATTCACGTTTTTGTTGTACTTTTAATTATGTTGCTTCGAAATTTAATTAAACGCTAGCGTTGTTCTGTTTTCTTAATTCCGAGATTAAATATTATAGTTCTCAGGGCCTCTATACGCGCTTTCTCCTTATTTCAATGATTTAACGTCATAATTATACAAATTTCTGAGTTCAAAGCGATTATTTCGTTTTGTTTCCAAATTAACTTGATACATTAGAGGAAACTATTAACACGTTAGAGAAACACTCGCCCGAAGATTTCAAATTTGATTGACAACAGTTTGCATTGTGCATGCATTCTTGTTTTCTCTGATATTAAAGATATTATTGTGCCCCCTAAGCATTGTTTTGCTAAATTTATTGAAGAAAATGTAATTGTTAATGACTTGAAAAAAATCTATATTTCTAAATGTCGTTGGTTGGTGGGATTCCATAAATATTATATACTTTATGTTTAATATTATTTGAAGCTTCCTAGCAGACTAATAAATTCCAAACTGCAGACTCAGGACTCATTCATAATGGCAGAATCATAATATGCATATGCTGGCGTTTCCCTGAGATCTGTAATTTGGGCATTGACTTGTGAATTTGATGTTCTCGTTACCAACTTAATCAACACATGCATTAAATATTTGTATGTATTTTTGGGGGTGGTTGTCCCCTTTGAATGTGGCATTTTCTGTTATAAGTCTAAATATAATTGCAATAATAAAAATAATAATAAAAACATTGTTGCATACCTGGGTAAGAAAAGATAACAAGGTTCTAATGAACAGCCACTGTTAGACGAATTTGTAAGAAAATTGTCAAATATGTAGAGCCTAGTCTGTATCCTTGAAAAAATATTCTTCGTAGAAAGACCACTTTCATTTATATTGCGAAAAAGTATATATTCTTTTTATATTATGGGCATGTTTAAATGTGTTTACCTAACGTTGATGAAGCTTTTTGGTCAATCATTTAAAAATATCATGTTACTTGATCACACTTACGTCTCAAAGCCGACGATTTGTTTGTCTGGTCTCTTCTTTGAGATTTGAACAATAACATTGCATATGAATGTTTCACAGATCTAATTGTTTGCTGACAACTTTCAGTGCATACATTTGTCTCTAGTAATATCACATACGTCTGTGAGATTCAATTTGTATATTGATAGTGGATGGCTTGTCTACAGTTATTTAAGATAATATATCTTGAAGCCGAACGATTTTCAAAAACGATATATTCAAATACGGATATTTGGAAGTAATTGTATTTGTATCACGTGGTCGATGGAAATGCTTCTGTGTTGGATACTCACATTCGATGAATTACATGGGTAGGAGAGAGAATAAGTTGCTAAAGGGAACGCAACATACATAAGACAGTACCTCACCACACAACAATCCATAAAACATAAGGCACTTGAGGAGGTTAAGGGTAAATACGTAAGGGAATAGACGAGCAAGGAAGGGCATGCACTCCAACACAGCGCTTTGATTCCACTACCGTTACAGTCACACGCTGCTGTATTACTAAGTATGTTTTGATATTTGACCTCGAAATCAACGTTCGTTCCTGATACTAAATTCCATTGGTCGGCACGATCACATGACTACTTAGTGTATAATAGATGGGTATTTTCCAGTGTTATAACCATTCAAATGTGTACACAATGTAGAGCCTTTCATGTCGTGGGAAATTTTAACTATCTAGCTAATCGGTTTTCCATTTACAAAAGGAAGTGTTTCGTTCTTTCATCGAGGATTGTACTGAAATGTATTACAAATAGTGTGGCGAATTTGAATAACGAGATGCCGAGTATGAACGAGTTGACGCATTTTAAAATACATGTATACGCAAATTCCGCATCGACAGTTGTTTAAATCCTTAAATCATTACACATTTACAGGCATCGGAATAATTATGGCCTGCTGACAAAACTTCACTTACGTTAGATATATTTAGTTTTTCTAGCAATTTTCATTGTCACAGAGCCATTTCTGTGAAGGGAATGCTGTCTATTCAATGCACGTTCGCATTTATTAAATATGCTTTATTTACACATGTTTACTGTCCTACTTTTGTGACATTAGCGAGTCTTTACAAGCGGCTCGCTGAATGGCTGTGGACATATGTCGTATCGCCTGTCTAAAAATAGAAAATTTCAGTCATGCGGGAGTTATAAAGCAGAGGGTGAATATGAGGCTATCGGAATAAGCGCCCGATGCTTATGGCGAGTAGGAATGGCCTGGTAGACCATAAGGAATAACTAGGAGAATCAAAGTGGACAAAAAGTAATGGGGGGGGAATTAATGGATGGAAAAGATCACAGGACAAGAGAAGACAGCTGACAACAATAGGCCGAAATTGGGCATAAACCTAAACACTATATAAGTTAAAGCATGGCACAGTGGAAAGAGAAATATAACATACATTCAAAGCGCAAAAAGAAATAATAACCATACTGTGAATTACAGCTTTGGAACTGTCAGTAAAATTACTGGGGGTTAAAATAGATTTAACAGCTAATCCCCTTCAGCTCCATTGTTCTATGCATATGTTTATTATTTCTTCAAATTAGCCAAACTAATAAAACCACCGCAAACTATTAGCACGCCCTGTTCCTCTACCACAACAAATTCCACACTGCGCTTATCTCATTTAGCACTGCATTAATTATAGAATTCTTGGATGTCATTTGACGACTTAAATTTGAATAAAACGACCAACACTCTTTGAAACAAATTCTTTTAAATTGGTTTTGTCAGATTTCCTGTTTTCATCGAACCACCAACATAAGCACTATATTTCCTGAAATGTAGTAAGAACAATGTCAGTATCTCATATTCAAATTAAGAAAATAAAACACCCCAAAATATCATAATAGTGTTTAAGTGTTTTTGATTGCAGAGATCTCTGTGCTTGGGAGACCACTGCATTGGAAAGTCTACCACAAGTGATATACTCAATAGTTATTGCACAAATAGAATAAAACCATTGACGACCTTAATGCATAAAAGCCACAAACTAAACATCTTCAGTATCATGATTGAATGTCTATTTTGCATAATAAAGATTTTACTCGCGCAAGGTCAATAGCGTGTGGATTTATGTTATAAGGCTCCATAGACTCGCCTTTCCAGATGTTCAAGCATTCCACCTACTAAGCTAATCCCGCACGCTACTGACGAAATCAATTTTATGGAACATGTAGCCAGATCGTCTGATCCATTATGACAAATTGTGATAGGATAACAGACTAAAATACATTAGGCCAACCGTAGAATTCTCTTCTGTTTTGTTAAAGCATATACAATGATAACATATTACCTGCTAATGTGAACTTGAAGTCGGTCTGTCATCCGGCTGATTGTGCAATAGCACCTCATTTTCTTGCATGTAAAATATCATAATAATGCAGTTTAACTGGTTTAATTTTAAAGCGATTAAAGCGAAATAATAGTATTTTTCGGCGCAGCCGTACTAACATGACATTGCTATTTGCATATTGATGTTTTGTTAACTGATCAAATCTTACGTTAACTACTTAACTAACTTCTCTTCAACACAACAACGTTTATTAACTTGACGCAGATTGGTTAATCTCTCGATAAGGGGTACGTTACCTTACCAAAATTCCACTGAATTTCGGTAAATTTACCTAAATCTATTTTCCATTACCAAATCCGCTTCTAATACAATATCTACAGTGGAATGTGGTAATTTGTATCCAATCTCCTACGAGGTCATCTCCCCTTACATGTATCGGAGTTTCTATAGTGTAGCATAATCGAGTGACCAGCAAATGTAAATTGAAGGCATTTCGTTATGTCGCACAGCAAATCTTAATCTTCAGATTGCAGCTATTTTGGTTGCTTCAGATTGCGCCGTGCATCATTTTTTCATATATTTATTGTTTATAATTTGCTCCACAACTATTAAACAGCTTTAATATGATTTTTGAAATATTTTAAAGCGGCACGACGATTTAGCTCCTCACAGACAACTATTTGGTGGTTTCAAACCACAGATACTGCAGTTCGCTTTACAATAGTTTTTTCGTAGGATATTGCCGTGTTCCTCAACCGAAAGCAGCCAAATTTAGACATCAAAACGTAAGTAGGGATTTTGACAAGTCGTAGAGGATTTTCTAATTTATCATTTTAATTAATGCATTCGGCGTCAATACATCAAAACATTTTTGATAGTTACGTGATTTCATGTTCACATTCATCATTGTATGCCTCGAGTTATTCAGTGACAGCGAACTTCCTTCGATGAAAGTTAGTAGTTAATTATTTTATTTGTAGCAAATTATGTCGTATTCTGGGAAGTAAGAATATCATTGTCGTCATTCTATACCAAATATGTATTTTAACCAGGTTTTCGAAGAATACTGTGTTATTAGAATAGTGTGTGTCGTTGTCAAACTGGGGGTTTCCGGCGAATAACTTGAGTTACGTTGATCATGTTGAAACCAAGCTTGGTATATAGTAAGAGCATGTGGAGAGCTCGCTTGGGATTGCTTTTGGGTTGTCCCGCAAAAGGTCAAGGTCACTGTTACTTAAAATAGCAATATGGTTTCCAGCGAATAACACGAGTTTCGTTAATCATGTGGTAATCAAACTTGGTGTATAGTAAGAACATGTGGAGAGTTCGCGTAGGATTGCTTTTGGACTCGTTCTATCAAAGGTCAAGGTCACTGTTACTAAAAATAGCAATTTAGTTTCCGGAAAATAACTTCAGTTTCAGAGATCATATTGACATCAAACTTAGTGTATAGTAAGAACATGTGTAGAACTCGCTTGTGATTGCTTTTGGGTTCGTTCCGTCCAAGGTCAAGGTCACTTAAAATTTAAAATCAGTTTCTACTTAATATCTTCGCTATGTGTGGGTGTATTGACATCAAACTTGGTGTATAGTTGTTGCATATATATAAAATATCTAAGTGTGAGTGTGTGTGCGCATGTATCACCTTTGCAGCATTGATGATCATCATGTATTCATTATACAAATAGAGCCTTGGTTACAAATAACTAGGTTGAAAACCTGGTTTGTGGGCATTGCCCATTTCTTGTTATATATTAAAGTATTGTGTTAATAGTACATTGTATATTCTATTAAGGTATAATAGTTCAATAAATTATTTGCAATCATCTATATGACTGTATTATACTGTCGATTCATTGACATGTTCATTTTTATTATTAAAAAATCCTTGTAAATAAGCAAATGTAGCAACATGTTTGAGTTCCAATAAACGTTGAATCCTTGAACTATTGAGTGATTTAGAATGGGTTATTGTAATTAGGCAGAAACACTAAAGGTGGTATACTTTAAAAACATTTTCATCAAGGTAGATGTATCGCAAGTTCCGTTGGTGACGTATCTGTAGACTGCATAATGGGGCACCGCAGGGGAAATGACAAGTTAAGCAAGTTTTGTATTTGCTCTTCCGCAAAATCATTTAGTATAATAGATGGAGGAGACAAAATGTGGGAGGGGTCAATTACAGGACATACTAAGAAAATGGGTTGGTGACGGATCGTAATAAAATCAGTATAAATAATCACAAAAGTAATCCTTATATTTGTCTGAAAACGTAAGAGCATACACAAAACAAATAGTGATTTACATCCTTTGAACTGTCAGAAGAGTCATACATTCTGAACAAAATTAGTTTTGGCTGGAGACCCTGAAATATTAGTCAATCAGCGTGACCGACTGCAGTGTACTGATTGAAATAATGACATTTGTCTTGTGCCTCTGTTTTATGTGAGTAGTGTCAGTCATGTGTAGACACAACGTTTGGTCTTTTTGGAAACATGCAAGTTAGACTAGCATCTATTTTGTGTATTTCGTTTTTTAAAAGTCCAAGCGATGCTGTACTTACTGTTACAGGCAGCTGTACAAACACGTTCTGGATTACTGTTAAAACTAACAACATTAAAACCCAATACCACACCGTATTGGTGAATAGATACCAACATCCATACAAATAAGAAATCATAGTCTAGTGTCTGCCGCTATCACTGTTGGATATCATATGTATTGACGAGCATTTAACATCTGGTTCTGCTATGTCGGAGGCTACGCCAAGTGTTTCCAATCTCTGATCGGAATTTAATTGCTCGCTTGCAAGCTGACGAGACGCAAAAGGAAGATACGAGGCGTGTGTGTCAATTTGTTTAGAAAAATCAGAGCTTACAGGAACTTAACTAAGTGCTGAAGGTGTGAAACTTGTAATTACCGAAGATCTCACAATTTAGTAGTAATTATTTTGGAATTCCGTTATAGGTGAATAGGAGTTAAAAGTCTATGGGTGTATGTTTGTACGAGCGCAATTGTTGTCGTATCTTTGTGAGTTTCTTGATAATGCTTTAAAGAAAAGTAAATTGTTAACAAATGCGACGTTGTCGGTTTGCACTTTGACACGGACAGTTAAAATTATTTAATATCAAGACAAAACAGTGTTTACTGCGTGTTTTTTTACTTGCCTATAAACTAGATTGCAATTGACGTGGACGGGTATATAGAACAAAATAGGCGGGACTGTTTTTAAAAAAAATGAAAGCAGTCCTAAAAGCATCAGGAAAGAGGAAGCGCATAGCATTTAAATTTCTGTTATCATAAAGATGTTGAAGCCTTAGGAATGTGAGTTGAATTAAAGTCGGAGAACAGGAATGATTCGTAGGATGCGTGTTTAAATCTATTAAATAGGAAACAGTTGAACTGCATTCAGTTATTGTTAAATGAGTGATGTATTTTGATATCAAGAGATACAAGAGCTGTTTTAATTAGTCTGCACTGACTGTGACTTTGTCAATCACAATTACATATATGTATATAACTAAACGTCTTTGGGGATTGTTACAGAAGATAAAGTCCTCGAACACCAGTTATTACAGTGGTAAACAGGTACAGTATGCCTCATCGCATGAACATCTAAGTGACTATAATTACGAATACAGCGCATACGAAGACTATCACACTTACAACACGTCATCAGATGCGACCATGATGTCAAACCGTACAATAAGTATGACGTCGGCTTTGACCAGTAATGGCTCGATCCCGGAAGCAACCACTGAAAGCGTGTCTATACGACGAATGAATCATCCTAGAATGCAGATGTTGATGTATAAACTCTACCAAGACTGCATGAAGAAACTTGACAAACTTTCGCCGATCAACAAAGGTAAGTTGTAATAGATAATATTTTCAGATTTATAGCATGTATTTCTATATTATACCGACAAAAATTATAAGTTTGTTCAGTTGATAAAATTGTGATAGCATTGTCATTTGATGACAAATATAAAGACAGTATGAAGAGCATCGACAACATCAGAGACGTGATCTTCATCGTCATTAGTATCACCAGTGACTAAACCATCGTCATTTGCTTCATCATAAACATCAGACGGAATTACTACAAGCAGCACTAATATACACGTTTTATACCTACTTAGTTTGCAATTGCGTTAATGTTTGATTTCATTAGATCGACATTGGCAGTACACAGTATTTATTAAAATGTAGCAACATATAGACAGATAGTATAATCGCTGAAACCATTATCAGCAAACATTAGAAATATTGCTGCGTCTTCACATACAATAATATGTACTAATCTGATGAAGGGTCTAGTTTGCATAAATGATAATATAAATTCAAACAGCCGTGTAAATGGTAATGCAAAAGGGTGAAACGTGCTTAGAGTATGCAGGTCTGTTGGTAATTCTTGGGACTTAGATCGCTTGATTGCTTTTTTATTATTTCAAATTATTTTTTTATTATTGATTCCGTCTATTTTGAGCCGACATTATTGACGTTATAAATGTTTAATTAAACAAAAACTTAAATTAGTTGTGAAGTAATTTGCTCGCATTTAAGTCGAAGGTTATTTTTTTCCTACGATGGTTTAACTATCCATTTCTGTTGGCAAATACATTCACAACTTAACATTATTTATTCTATAACAAAGATTTGTAATACACATATACTTATTGTTCGATTACCTATTTCCAAACAATGCGCAAATGACAAACTTTGATGACTCTTTACAAGACACACCTTTTTTGTTTAGGGATACTTATTATAACCGTATTAATTTAATCGAGTTAGTCTCAGATTATATGGTCATTTACCTTTACAACGAAAATATTGTTTTCGGCAAAGTTGTACTAACATAATTTTGCTATTTGCATATCAGTGTTGTGTAAACCAATCAAATATAACGTTAACCACCAAGGCAATTTCTCTTCAACCGAGCAACATGTGTAACCTTGACGCGGATTGGTTAACCTTTCGATAAAGGGTATGTTACCTTACCGAAATCGACTGAATTTCGGTGAATTTACCGAAATCCATTTTGGGTCTGGAGTGGCCAGCTCGGCATTTTTCAATGTTGCACAACAAATCTTTATCATCAAATTGCGCCGACCATCTTTATTCAAGATATAAGTGTGAGGAAATTCCAAATAATACGTGACAGTCTGCTTCAAACAAAGCAATCAGTATGCCTATGTAGCTATAATGTATGGTAATTACTACTCTAAAAGTCACCACCTTTTAGATAATGACGATCACATTTCCATCGGCAAAAAGATGACGTCTCGAAGTCCTTTACTGTAGGGTCGTGAAGTGCTCTACCTGACCGTTCCTTTTGATTTATGATGCCAACATAATGACATCACAGTGTATTTATGTTTTCTAATACAGCAACATGGTTTGAGCAACTTACGTGTATTTAACTTGTATATGATTTCTGTTGGCTGAATTCAATGAACCAACAATGTAATGATTGCGTAGTGAAAACACCATCACTGTTGTATGTCAGTCACATATCATTTCAGACGGTTTATGATTCATATGTTATTTAGCAGACACACAGAGTATTACAACTTTATACTCTTCTCTCGTCAACATTCATATTACTTGAAATCACGACATTATGATCGGTGCAACTTGAAGTATACACATTTGTTGCAATCAGAAGATTAAAATGTGTTGTACAACATAAAAAATGCCTAATTGTCATTTAATTACGCTATACTAGAGAAACTCCGAGACCTGTAAGGGGAGATCACTGCGTAGGAGACTGCATCAATCGTATCTACTCAGCGGTATCCGGCAGAGACAATAATGCCTAGGTGTTCCCAATGAGACTTAATAAAATAACCGTAGTGTGATTAGTCATAGACACAGTAAAGTGTGTTTCAATATAGATCAACATTACTTATTGCATAAGTCGTGAACTCACACATCCATGTTAACAAACGTGTTACATAGCGAATATGATTAAAACAATATAAATGTTCGCGACTGGTACATAAAACAAAGAAAGTCTTTTTAATGCCAACACCGGACAATTCCCCGTGGTGATGAATAACAACACTACTTACTGGATAAATCTTGAAAAACACTATACACAATGTTAACCAATCTGCTTCAAGGTTACACTTATTTTTAAATTGAAGAGAAATTGCGCGAAATTGCCTTCAAAAGTTGGTGGTTAATGTAAGATTTGATTGGTTTACAAAAACACTGAATATGCAAATAGCAAAACCTTGTTAGTACGGATGCGCCGAAAAAGATGATCGGCGCAAATTGAAATACGTGAAGATGTCGTTGTTTTATGGTTAATACTCAATGTACTTTGAGTTACACATGCTAATAGAATCAATTAATAAAGACCATGGTATATTACAATTCTGCTTGCGTTCATTTGTTTTAGAGTATAAATATATTCAATAATAATGACATGAATGGGAGAAATAGTTCGTTAAATATTATGAAAGGTTTGTCAATTTTTTGTTTACTTGGGCACGAAATATAAGACGGTGTTACTTATGCATCATTTATTGGATTTGTATGGGCATTCTTTTCAAACGTGGAATCGGAGGGAGCGAAACGAAGAAATTAGTTTCATTGAATGTTTTAATAAATGATCTAGTATTCACTCACATGTAACCCTGTTATATGCATTGCGCGGCACTGTGCGTTAGTTCAATATACCTGTATTCTAAGCGATTCTAATGTTTATGTTAGTTTTGGACCTCTAATTTTGTTAAATGGTACCATAAGTCTGTCGATTTCTTTTGTTAGCCTACACGTACTCCGTCTATTCAGTTTTAACTTATTACGTCACAAGAACTAGACAGCAATTCTATACAGGGTTTGGTGTAGTGTGACATAAAAGCTATGTACCCTGGCTATCCATATTTGTAAACATATTTGAAAACAAATCAAATGTTAAAGTCGAAAATATGACAAGGTTTTCAGTGACATGATGGGATTGTTTCAAAAAATAACATGGCAACGTCTACACAGACACTCGGTGGGAAATATTTACTTATTCACCAAATATGGAGGGTTTACTACGAGAAATAGTATCACGCGATGTTGCAATGTGTTAATTGGCTTATAATAGGATTACAGGCGAGTTGAACTATCACGCAATGCATTGATGGGCTCAGAAAAGGGTTACAGACGTGATGCACTGTAAGTTATTTGTATTTAATTCATTGTAATTGAGATGGAACTGTAATGTCTCCACTTCGCTCAATCCGGTGCATTGCAATTGAAATTAATAAGCTAAAAGTATCACGTCGTATCGATCATTTAGTTTAACGTTGTTTCTCGCGTTTTCTTAACTCTCGCTTGTGACCCATTGCACTGATTGTCGCCGCACTGAGGTGCGGCGTACTGTCTGGAATGGGATTTTTTTGTACGTAGAGACTGGAGGGGCACGTGACTTAATTGTTTTTCCAAGATAATTCGATTCAAGATAATTTTACCCACTGACAATAAAGTTTTACAGAAAAAGTATTTGTAATATTTTTTTATTGTTTTATTTCATTTTTTTTAAAATCTTTTAATTTATTCCCTCATGTGGTGCACGATTTCAAATGGTCAAGGTCTATTTTGACTGATAAAATATTTGAAACCAGTCAACGGAAAGTTTGTTTTTAGAAAGTTGAAAATAGTTCTCCCGCGGAAATTGGATTTCTTCAATCACGTGACAGAACTAGCGATATTAACATTACTAAATGAAGACACATATATTGCATTCTTTGAATTTTTTACATGACGAATTATAACAAATAGAAGTGATGCGTTAACTGTATGAAATAAATATTTAGATAAAAGTAGTGCTTATTTTTTACGTACGTATGGATCAGAAAAGAAAATGTGTTCCTGTGATAAATTTTGAGTGTCATGATAGTCTGAGATAATTATTTAGAAACTTAATGAGAATTTATGTAAAATATTCAAAGAATGTAATTTTAAATATTATTATTTTTGTGAACAAAGACCTTGCTATATACAGAGAAGTTGGAACTGGGTCTGTAAACAGATTAATATTTTTGTTTACGTGTTTGATACTACTAAAATGGATTTTAATGCTTTAGTTACTTGTTTTTTGTACATAAGAATGTAAATAACAAAATATCATTCTACATTTCCTTTGCTCTTGTTCAATTCTTTAGCGGCGACCTTTGATGCTTTGCGTCAATGATTTTTTTGTATATACAAATTAATAAGTCATGTCCCATCACGTAAGTGCAGTTTTAAATACAATTAGTTATTGTTGTTGTAGTTAGGTTTAATGTCATCAATACGTGCGGTCTGAAGAATATAAATGTCGCATACGGAAAGTCACGGGTGAATTTCGGCAATATACGGAATTCGTGGTCAAACATGACGTATTTTTAAACAACGAGGGTTCATTGCGAGACTATCGCAACTTCTATATAAATACATTGGAGCTACAAGAATATTGCGTTGCACCCTAGGTATGATGTTCTGTCTAGGCGTATTTCGGAGCAGCCGTATTGTGCTCGATTTCGCTTCACGCGACAAACCTTTGCGTAAGCCAATAAACAAATCGTTTAGAAACTAGACGTTGATTTGTTTAAATATGCACGTTGAAAACGCTGAAATGGAAATTAATGAATTCACATTAAATTTTAAAATTACGCTCCATTCAATTTGAATTATTTGTACCACACATGCTATTTATGTTGAATATATTTACAAGTTCAAATAAATGAACGGAATCAGAACTTTAATATTTGGGTGTCCAATACTCCATATTGAAAGAAGTACTCACTTGTTATATATGATGCAATTTCCTTTGTCTATTAGTGTGTCTATGAGTTGATTTACGTCTCATTCCAATAAACACGTGACTATGAATGTGTGCGTTAATACGAGTACGTGCATTTTCTCCATCGTGATCTCATCTGTGAAACGTGTGTGACAAACGTAATCAGAAACGGAAGACACAGTGTGACTTTACAAATTAAAGCAATTTAGCATTGAACACCAGTGGGAGACCATATCATGCATTGCATTGCTCGACATTTCTACTGTTTTTCAATTTCCAACTTTCAATAATTAAGGACGTCAAAAATACTTGGAGAATGTATTGATTTTTTTATAGAAATAACCTAGGGGCAAAACTGCGCTCGTAGTGTAAAACTAGATTGACCTGACAGTTGTAATGACATTTCAGTGGCATCGTCTATGTCCTGAGCGGAGGGCGTAGAGCTGTGGCATATAGAGAACAACACTTTCTTTCAAATAGTAATGTCTCGATTTTTCGGCGAAACCGTACTAACATGGTTTTGAATTTGCATATCAGTGTTTTGTAGACCAATGAAATCTTACATTTAACCACCAAGGCATTTTTTCTTCAAACGAAAAATACTTGACGTAACCTTGACGCAGATTGGTTAATATTATGTATAGTGTATTTATCCAATATGCAGTGGTGTTAGTCATCACCAAAGCGAATTGTCCGATGTTAGAATTAAGAAGACTTTCTTGGTGTTATGTACCAGTCGCGAACAATTATATTGTTTTAATCAGATAAATCGCTATGTAACAAGTTTATTAACATGAATGTTCGCGTTCACGACTAATGAAATAAGTAATGATGGACTGTATTGAAACATACTATACTGTGTTATTTTATTCAGTCTCAATCGTAACTACTCGTCGTTATTCGGCAGAGCTCGGAATAAAAAAAAGTTATTTATGCCAATAATCTCCGAGGTGTTCCGAATGATCCAGTCTCCTACGCAGTGATCTCCCCTTACAGGTATCGGAGTTTCTGTAGTATAGCGAATATAATGACCGACAGTCGTAAAATTTAAGCATTTTTTTATATTGTACAACAAATTTTAACCTTCAGATTGCAGCAAATTTGCATACTTCAAGTTGCGCCAACCATCTTTTTTAAAGATATTTCTTGTTTTTTTTCTCCATAAATATTCATGTATTTACTCGGCACGTAAGCCTTTCTAACCTTTCATTGCATCTATCTCTAAAAACGTGCACACTGTTAGACAAGTAGTAACGACTAATAACGAGACGTAACAATGTCATTATTTTCGATCGATTCTTGCCAATTATATGTAATTAATTTTACTGCGTAAATATATATAATAAGTATTTACTCAGAATGAGACGAGACACAAAATGCACTAACAAGACGTAAACAAACTATTTCATGTCAATTGAAATGGCATTTGCTTGTTGTGGGTGACGTTTAATTTTTAAATACGACATTAATGGAAAATTCCAAATATTATTTGCTTGATTCCCGGTTATATCGTATTGATCTTTTCTGATCAATTGTAACTTGGCTGCGCAATACTCGTATTATAACCACTCCTTTTCTTATATAAATGAATGTACATAACAATGCAACAACATGAAATTACGATGACTGATACTAATGTAGTGTTCAATCGTTTTACAATATACAAGTACCAATATTTGTTTTGTGGCATTTTATCTTTTGTCTTTTTTTCGTGGAAGTAAGTAAGAATAGAACATGCTATTTCGCATTCACGAAACAATCCATTTTGAACACATATTCTATGTGTACGAAAATGGATCAATGAGAGATAAAGTAATACCATGGAACGCCACATACACAAGACAATGCCGCTCCACACAGACCTCCGGTAAAACAACAGTCTACAAAACATTAGACACTGAGGAGGTGCAAGATTAAACATGCATGGGGATAGAGGGGCAATGACTGGTCTGGCCGACCATAAAGAACTAGCAATGAGCACTTAGGGTGACAACAAGGGGAAAATACTTAATGAACGAAATACAATAAAGTCAGCAATAATATGCGGAGGGGGGGGGGGGGGGGTATATATATTATATCTAGTGAAAGAACTGTGCATATTGTGAAAGGGGAACTTAACATACATCTAAAATTAAACAGAAATTATAAATATTCAACAATTCACAGCTTTGGAACTGTCAATAAAAACACATTGCTTTTAATAATAAATATTGGTACCGCTGCAGCGGTGGGGTTACAATAATCTAAAGAGACAGTAATGGAACAGAGACAAAGATGAAAAGGGAATAGAATGGTACATGTAAAACAATAACTCACAAAGGAACAAATGGGGGACAAACTATCAAAAATGGGGGACGTGGTACCATACATGATTTATTAACGATACAACAAGTACTAAAAAAGTGAAATAAGGAGCCTACCAACACAAAACAGTGACTCACACGCAGACTCATAAGGTATTTGATAGCGTAAACTTAATAGGAGGGAATAACGGCTTACCGCCTGTAAGCGATTAGTATGAATACTGGAGGCGGGGTCTTGAACAATTTTTATGACATGTCAACCTTTCACTTGGCCGTTTAGTTGCAAAAACGTCAAACACTTTAAAGCAATGACATCAAGCGGACACCAAACGGACAACACCCAGTTTTACAGGATAGAAACATACTACAACTTTAATTATTACGTGATGTGTAACTACAATTTCACTTCAAATAAGATTAATATTAAATATTCATTTGGCAGTTAATTTATCACTGGAAATATATTCTTAATTCATTAAAGCGCAACAATAAGCTCATTCGAAGCGGCTTACTACACAAGGTTTACTGTGATACTCCAACTTAGTTGCTTGTCGGAAGGAATACGTTTTTACAGCATATAATTAACTGTCACAACGGCAAGCATTGTAACATATGCAGCTTATAAAAAGTAATGAAGAAAAATTAAGTTGTTATGGGGAACGCCACATACATAAGTCAAAGCTTCTCATCACAAACCCAATAGAAACAGATGTCTACAACACATTAGGAACTGAGGGATTGCAAGTGTAAACATGTATCGGAATAGGGGTACAAGTAAAGGTTTGGCCGACCATGAACAACTACGGATAATTTAGGTGGACGACAAGGGGGGAGAAACCGAGCAGGAATTGCAAAATGAACATATCAACCACAACATACATAGAGACATGAAAAAAATGCAACATATTAACTAATAAGATAATCAACATTCAGACGTATTTCTTCCATTGCCGGGTTCAGTTTGGATCGTTGTCATATATCATTAAGAAGGATTAAGGTGGTACAGGTAACGCCATTTGCACAAGACAATGTCTCCACACACATATCCCAGGGAAACTTCAGAACACCAAAACGATAAGAGGAAGCATGATGGCCAACTGTAAAGAATTCGGCGATCAAAGATGTTGCGGTATGCCAGGGTGACAAACTATGCGTTTCATGAAAAAGACTGGAAATACGTATTGCAAAGACATAACAAAGTTGATAAAACATATAACTGTAAACATTCAGATGCGAAATCACTTGTCGCAGACGTGCCCTTAAATTGAAAGTATTATAACTAGTCTAATAAAACTCGAGGTTTTGTTAATAGAATTTCGAAAATTGTGTACGCAGTTAATCTTATATGTAGCCTTGTTTTAGTTTTTAGTTATACACAATTGCGTGTAATTAAATATCTGCAATAACAATGCAGGTCTAATTTATTTGATTATTTAATAATTACAATCAAATTGACTATTGCTCAAATGTAGAAGAAAGCTAAATCCAGTGCAATATGTGTTGAACTATATGTTGATAGGGACGCCGCAATGCCGAACTACTATCTAAGTACATTGGGTTGTTTGTTTAACTAATACCTTCTGATTGTTTCCTGGCGGATTCAGTTGCTTGGCTGATGGCGGCACAAACTGTAGACAATAACAATATAACGAGAGTGCCACGATGCAATAGGTCATACTCATTGCCTAGGGCTGTTTTGTGAATGTTACTTTCTTTACCGAAATAACCGATTTGCGCCAAATGGCGATAAACCCTTTCCCCGATCCAAATAGTCGTAAAATTGTCATTTGCATGGTTTATAGTTTTTCAACAAATAATCTATGGTTCGTAGACTAAACATGTCTCAGTATTAGTATATTACTGCAATAACTAACATTTCTTTATATCTAAGGTAGCTACTAATTACTTATATCAACCAAGACAGATGACTGAATAGATGTATTACCTTCAGCCAAATCATTTATCTCATCGGAACAATGTCAATGATGGTTGTGTTAATTTAGTTTTGTCATGATAAGAATGAATAACGTGTCAATAATATACAATATGAGAGAAACTATAAAGACATATTACCCGATAGCGTGACATCAGCTTGAGCTAAACCAATTACTTAACATATTTCTGTAATTTTATCAGTACTGCTGACACTATATTAATGTAAGAATTGCATATATTTCACATGCATATTGTATGATAGACGGCTTAGCCATTTAACTGATAAATAAAAAGCGATAAATAGGTGAATTATCTTATTATCCAATACATTTAAAGTTAGCTGTGAGTATGGTATGTCTTAAAGAGAATAGTGTCTGATATTTAATATATTTTACACATAATTACAGTTCACTCTCGTGCTCCAAGCTTTCGCTGTTAAAATCACATCATCTCGGACGGTTGGAACTAGGTGACTGTATGTTTTGTCGATTGACAGGGAAACAACAACTTTGTCAACAAAAAGAAACAAATGTCAGAAAATTGCGTTATGGATGAAAATACATAAGACATAATGGAGCAATCAACGGGATTGATGGAACGGTAACGATTGACAATGATTTGTGTTGAATAAGTATAGACCGTTGATTTACAATACAAGCACTCAACCATTATCTGGATAGTGGGTTTATATAATATTGCTCACAGAATTATCTCAGACAAATAAATTATGCAAAAGATCACATTATATTTGATTTATAACAAATTAATACTCTCTTTTTAGTACAAACATATTTTGGTATAATGGTTTACGAAAGATATTTGCAACGATTATCCAATATTTAACTAAACAATAATGTATCATTTACAATTTGAAAATACTGCAACTGAGAATAACGCTTTCTGAAAGTCCCGTTTCTCACGTAGCGATGTAAACTAGCAGGGTATAGTTGAATGCAGTACGTGTGACTCAGTTAAATCTCATGAAACTTTCGTCGCTCAATGAATTTTCAGTAATTAATTTACGGCAAGCTATTTAGTAGTAAACTACGTACGCACAACTTTTGTAGTGCTCTAACATATAAAATGAAAGAAAGATTGAGAGGTTACAGAGAATGCCACATACACAAGAAAATGCCTCCAAAACAGGTTCCAGTGAGACACAACTTCAAACTTAATATTTGCAATTACAATATCTTGAATGCAAGTCTTGTTATTTTTTTGGTCAAAAACCTAGATTGATGGTTGGGTGTTTCTGAAAACGAATGATGAAATATTTGACACAAAAACATGTCCGGAAAGTTTATTTAATGTGGCCGTTTCATAGTAACAGTCTCTATTCAACGACAGTATCAATATTTATTGTAGTCAAAATTTACCCCTTGTGTAAAAACAAAAACACATAACAACAACCAATTGCCCTGGAATTTGTACTGCAATTTCTGTGATTAAATAAATACCGTGTTTGGAAGACAGTAATTTTAATAGGTGATGGACCCTAAATTATGCATTGCCAAAGATGCTGAGCAATTCTAACTTCTATATCTTCACACTACGTAAATATGACGTCTCCAGGGCATTGGCGTTTGGCACATTTGTCCTTTACCTTATGTTTTATTCAATATGAATGTGGAAATCTTTCTTACAAGGATCCAATTATTTGTTGACAATTGCCAATATATATTTGTGCGTGTAGCAATTTCTCAATGTGACTGTGATTTGTGTTTATATTAAATATGGGAATGCCCTGTCTTGTCATATCAGATTATGAGACAGAATAATGTCATTGGAAAGAAACGAAACAAATCTGCCACAAAAGCCATTCACATGTAACGAGTCGATTTGATATTGGAGAAATTTGAGAATCGCGTGTTTAACGGTTATGGTCACCTTAATTACGTTATGAAATTGAGTAATAAAGTAATAAACCTACATTTATAATTGCAAAAATAGCTTATTTATCAGTATTTCATTTTCAATTTTGTAGATCGAATTAAAGTCAAACTTATGATATTTGTACACACATTACACACCGTCTATATAGAACAAGTTTTAATTGTGTCAAACTACATGTTGAAATCACAAAATGGTGAACTGATGCAATATTCTTTGGAAAATATATATTTTAATTTCATTATTTTAAAGTAATACTATGCTCATTTTTTGTATATTTGTTTATCCAGTAACCGAACATGAAAAATATATCTCCTAAAGTTAAAACATCAATAAACATACAACCCATTCGCTAACATGTGAAGTTATATTCCAGCTACCATCACCTGACAAAGTTTTCTTATGACAAACGTAGATAACAGTACAAGGTGTACACTGCATCTACTACGACACAATTGTATGCCTAAATTTCGTTTGGAAACGACACATGGTTACCCGTAGTTAGCCCTCGGTGATACTTGCATTAGAAAAATCTTGTCATGAACTTCGTTTTACCACTATCATACTCTCTAGGTAATATCGGAGGACATTAATTCGGAATTGAAAATATTGATAGCCTTACATTGAGACACACACTCACTGTAAAGTAATACCTGTGTACATCAAGCAAAACAACACACGTGACGAAGACCTCCTTAAATTCTTAACTGTGTCTTGCAGTTTCCATTATTTGTTTAGACACGATGAACGTAAATATCAATTAAACTAAAACGCAAATGACAAGTTAATAACAATTAATCGCTGTTTATACAGCGAGAGTTTTAAGGAACTAATTATTTGACAGACGAATAATTGAACTGATGGTCTTCTGTCATTGATGTTCGTTCTAATTTATGCATTTGAGGTTATCGTAGATGTACTGCTATGTAACTGTTACTAAAACAACACGATATTGCGGCTAGACAATAATCAGCTGTTTGACAAATATATAACACGTACCAAACATCCTTTTTGATGTGTATTGCACTGACAATAATTATACCCATGACTGGGCATGCTTGAAGTGGTTCCAATGCTGTAATTCGCTGTACGGTTATTATTGTTTTGTGTGTTCTGAACGTATGTTATATTGCCCTTTCCCCTTTGCAATTATTTCAATTTATATGGTGTTCAGGTTATTTTCTGCCCAGTTTGGCCTATTGTTGCCAGCTATCTTGACTTGTCCTGTGATCTTTTCTATTCATTAACCCCAATCACGGTTTGTCCTCTTTGAATCTTCTAGTTATTTATTATGTTCTGTCATGCTATTTCTTGCGCCTCTGTTACCTAACCTATGTACCCTTTAACCTCTTCAAGTGCTTTATGTTGTATGGATAGTTGTTTTCCCGTAGGTCTATGTGGGGCGACACTGTCTTATGTAGGTGGCTTTTCCCATAGCAACTTGTTCTCTGTCTTTTAAGTATGCTCATCAACTCAATATGATGTACAAATAAGCACAGCAAATAAACTTACCATTTGATAGGATCCTTGCCTTGTAATAGGCGAATTGACACACTGACAAAAACCCAAAGTGTGTCACCACATAAAGCGTATTTTATATTATTGCGTTATATTGACCGTAACAGAACAGAGTTGTTTATTGTTGCAGAAAATATTATCACGATATTCTTTGCCATGTAATTTGGAGCAATCTTCTGTGACGATTAAAACCAATAGTTTATAGGGAATCATATTGTTAGCGAGATATTTTTTTCGCAACTACATTGTGTTTATTGAATGACATTAACCCGTAAATACATTTTGGTCTACATATTATCTTATAAAAGGCAATAAAACAATTTTATGCCACCAAATTTATGCCCAGTGTCTTACAAAGTGTCACATAAATATATAAATAGTATTATATTGCGTTTGTATGGCTTATCATAAGCATACAAATATCACTTTACTGAAGTGATGGATGTGCTACTGCTGTGGATAATAATAGTATGGACATTTATGAGAAATATTGTCTTTTTTTGTACGATAACTGTATTGGATAATAATAAATTATGTCTGTGTATTCTTATCTAGTGCATTGTATTGCGACATCAGCTATATAGTGTAATCTTTGCACATTATTTAAACGAATCGAAAAGCGACTATATTTACTAAAATAGAGCACCTAAGTTACTAGATTTTTATGGCTATCTTGTTGTTTTATTTGATTTAAGTAAACTATTTTTCCATGGCATGCTACAAATAGATCATGCTATTGTACCACAAAAGAATATACATCACGGTACTAAATGTGTTATGACATTCGTTGTACCGTTAAAACGATTATATTTCAAATATTTATATACACAATAGTCTAGTTCAGTTTTGTTTATATTTGTTTTTGCAGGGGCAACCAATTCAACCGTTTGTATATGTTACATATTATGTAAATAACAGGATTTGTTTTTCTTACAATTTGTTAACCTGAGTCAGTATGCCCCTGTTATTTCATGACACAAGCTATCAATGACAGTGAAATATAAATGCTCATACTATTTGTCGCCTGTCTATTCCAAATCATATTCCCTAAATGATTGTTTATCGGGTTCTATGAGTTCGATAGTGATGCCATCGTATGTCAATTAATTGCACGTTTGCCCTCATGTGGTTTGCCTGTTTACATTAATGAGTATTTATCATATTGTGTATGCATTAAATATCTTTCAGGAACAATTTAAAAATTATACAACTACGAAGAGCAAGAATGCTTTTACATTATCTCTGCCAAAATAAGATAAGAAGTTCTCTAACTTCAAGTAAGATTGTGAGATATGTATCGATGTTTCGGAGTACGAAATATTCCTGTCTCGAATGTTGCTTATTATTCTATTCCCATATATATATATAAGTATTTGAAGTAGCGCTTTATATTAATACATGCAATCAAGTTGCTTCTTTGGTCAGTATGTGTCACAGTAGAGCAAAATGGTTTGGTATCTTGTTCAAATGTTTTCTCAATACAAAAGCAACAAACTAGGAAATTGCTTTTTTTCGATTCTAAAGAGTAATTCCGCTGCATTTTTTGGTTGAGTGGCATTCTCTTTGGAAGTTGGAAAATCAGAGTTTGCGCTTTTTAACCCACATTTGTTCTCACGTCATAGATACGTAGTCGGTATCTTATTGTCTACGTTAAGATTACTTAATGTTTGTGTAGTCGACGAAATTGATAAGGGGAAGCGCTTGGAATATCAAACAGATATAACATTATTTGCCAATACAGATAATAAGGATATCAAATGAAACTTTAAGGGAGACTCTAAAACAATAATACAGGTGGAAGGGTGCAGAACGAAATTAAAATGGTGAAATAGGGAAAAGCACTGGTCTTCACATAGAGAAAACATAAAGGGAAACTGACCATAATAATAAACGTACAGTACTACATGTAGCTGTTGTTAACGCTTGTGTCATACGCCTAACAACAGGGTATCAAATTATCAAGGTATCAACATGTTCCATACTCACGGTCGTTCCTTCTTTTAATTCAAGGGTAACATTGAAACAGCTCGGTGCGCTCTAATATAAACGTAAAACTTATTACAAGAATCGATATAAATTGAAAGTAACCAATCCGCATTCAGTTGATATGTCAAACATATATGAAATTGTACTGTCCAAAATAAGTCAATATGTTTACAGTTAAAATAACAGAGATATACTATAAGACATATCACGACATATTTTCCCTAGCATAATAAAATCTTCCTTTTATTTTGCTAGCTGGTAATGAAGATTACTATGCGAAATTCTTCTCGAAACATTAGTCATTCGAATATTTCAAAAAGTGCTTCAACAGTTGTGCTAATTTAAACCCCATGGTGTGCCAGAAGAGGTTGTTTAAATCCGGTTATTGAATAGACTTAACAAGGAACAAATCTAATTCGATTCGGTCTCGTTAAAGTTTGATTTTGTCAAATCAACATTTCAACCAGTTTATTTGAGAAATATCTTTTCTATTAACAAACAATCCAATCATTGCCTCATTTATCTATCACAAATGCTGCCTTCGTTCTAGAACATGCTTTAACATTGCAATTTCCAACACCATTTGGCACTCTGAATAGCGACATGCTTAACAAAATTCTAAAATGTATGTACAATACCGCCTCAATACAATGTATGAAGGGTGAGACAGCGGAAAATAAAAGGCATTTACGAAACAATGTCCTCGAAATATACTCACAAACTACCAAATGAAACTGAGTGTATTTTTACTGACAGTTCCAAGGCTTTGTGGCGTTCCCCGTAGTTACGTATTCTCTCTGTTTTAAAGTTTTATGTGGCTATTATTCTATTTATGTTAAATCCGACTTTCCCCATATTCTGATTATTGACGTGATATAGTATTAGTGATCTTCTATTTCCTATTTCGGCCCATGGTCACTGGCCATTTAATCCGTTTAGCCCTCGGTGTCCTGTAAAATTTTCCTTGCTTGTTTTGATAGTCAGCCAGATATTTCCTTACTTCTCCATACCCATATTACCCTGACACTTTCTTAATCCATTATGTTTCGTAGGCTGGTGTTTGCCCGTATTCTGTGTGGGGAGGCATTGCCTTGTGTATTTTGCGTTCCCTGCAACATCTAAATCTTTCTTAAATAAAACAAGAGTGCCAAACGGTCACAAAATACGCCCGTCATAAGTCAGAGCTCAGAGTTTAAACAAGACAAATTTTAGGTAATTCTTAAAATCAAAGGTTGGTAACTCCCGGGTGACATGAGCGATATGATTGGTTATCGAACTTGGCCGAGATATAATGCCCACAAACATTTTCACCTAGTTACATGTAGGTGAAGATCAGATGAAAACTGTTTGACTTAGAGAGCGGACAAGGCTAATTTGACCAATTTTGGATAATTCAAGGGCCATAATTCAGAAGTGCCTGGGGGATGCGGCTGGTTATCGAACTTGACCGAGATATTATGCCCACAAACATTTTCACAAAGTTTGGTAAAGATAGGATGAAAACTCTTTGACTTTGAGAGCGGAAACAGCTAATTTGGCCAATTTTGGATAATTCAAGGGCCATAATTCAGAAGTGCCTGGGACGATGTGGCTGGTTATCGCACTTGGACGAGATAGTACCCCAGCCGCGGGTGTTCCCGTAATACGTCCCGTTTTTCAAACGGGCGTATACAAATGGGTAACACAATTAAACTGAGGAGAGGATAGGGGGACTACTCAGGACAATATTGAAATAGGATAATCAAATGTTTTCTTGTGCTTTTGGGATGTCTGTGCACTTAGAATGAGACATTTCCAATAGATTTCATAAGTTGTATTCATTTTTGGGTTCCTTATTCGGTATTTGCAAACTTATATAATATAATTACTACAATGCCGGAAGGTTATTAGCTGTGTTGTCGAGAACTATATGATAGCTATTTAAACATCATTTTGTAGATGTGTGTGAAGAAATAGTGGAGGACGCATTAGGTACAATTGCTACACTGTCAATTCCTATTGTTATTTAAAATACTCATTTTAGGATGTTCCCAAATATCCGACGACACTAGAAGGCAAGGTTAGAGCTTTCTGTTATTACTGATTACTAAATGTATACTTCCGTTGTCCACTGTACCAGTACGTAGTTGTTGTAGAAGTTTTTAAAATCATCGTTAGTTCCTTTGTCTTTATAAAATTAAACTTAAATTACACCGTTCAAATCACATGCACTATTTTGTCCATTGGTAGCAGTTTTTGTTCATGTTTAATATAATAAATAACCCGACATCAGTTTGCAAACGGTGTGTAAACCACTGTCTCATTGGCAATTCGTTTTATTACAAGAAGTAATATGTATTTTGTCGACTCAATGCTTCTTAGGATGCAATAGGTGTTTCATGATGGTCCAAATGCAAAGAGCTGACATCATTTTCCCCTTTAAACATCAAAAGTCTACTTCGTGTGGGCAATTTGATTTTACATTTAATTCAGTATATACTAAAAATAATTTTAAATCCATTGCTTATGGTGACACCTCGAGAAATCGATGTTGATCATATTAAAAACTTAAAAAGCAGATTTAGATATCAAAGTCATTTTCGTCTTTCGATTGAGGAATAAGCGACCTCTAAAATCTCCGACTGGTTCTTGTACAAGGTATACGTCTGGGCACTGATTTGATTGTATGGATTCTGATTTGATAACATTAGATCGGACATCCACTTTCCATTCAGAAGAAAATTTATTTAAATGCTGTGAGTAATGATTTATTTTCGTATACGTTGTGTCGTCTTGGCAAATGACGAAATTTTTTGTCTCAGACACAAATTATATTCATTACAACTTATTCTCAACAACCCGTCACCAAACTACACATGATTTAATGCATAAGATTGATTACCAAAACGAATTAGAGGCACACAATGCACCAGATTTCCCTGCTGTAGCGTCTTCCGCAACGCCTAGCTTCACGGCGATAATTACCAGAACGAGTTCTGTCGACGGATTTTTGCCTGAAGTCAATGCAATGTTAACAAGGATTGACAATAAGACTGCCTGATGATCCTACGGCTCTTCTAATTAGGTAGACAATATTGTTATTCAGCTAGCGCACTAACAAATTGGACTGTAGAAATTCTGTTCCATTAGATACTTTATCCTCAACAAATGGTCACGTTTCGTCGCAAATACAAATTTGTAATTTAAATACGCCAAATAGTGTGACATAATAATTTACGTCACATTTATTCTAGAATTAAACAGTGCATCTCCTCATGATGTTTTGTGCAATGTTGTTTTCCTTGGAGATCTGTGTAGGTAGGCATTGTCTTGTGTATGTGGCATTCCCTGTAGCAACATATTTTGTCTTTTAAATTATCGAAATTCGGCCAGTGGACACCATTTGAACAAAGAATCGCTATTTGCTTATTATAGTGATAAATTAAATGTGTTTATATTTGAGTAAAAATAGTTGAAATAATATCAAACAGAGAGCGTGATGCATGCGACTAATGACTTCGTTCGCGTCTAAATCGCCGACGTTTATCAAGAATTGTTAACTTTTAAGTGACTGACATTCGATTTAAGGTAAAATAATGAAACTAAGTCATGTTTTAATAACACATTGCACTCTAACTTGGGACTAAGTTCAAACGCATTGTGGAGTAATACATGCTTATACAAATTACATGCGATTAGGCATGGGACAACTTCTTGTAAATAATATGAAGGAGTAGTTGTCAAGTGTGGCTGATCCGAAGATCACGAGTTCTAGTCTAAAGCGTGGTTTTATCAGAAATTATATAATATCTTAATTTGGCATGAATACAGGTCAGGAACGCCGGTATCCACCATCGATAATAATAAAAAGTTGTAAACTTGTTTCATATTGAAGTAAACTAACAAAACTGAAAAGTACAAACTCAGCATTTCTTCGTACAAACATAATCAAATGTAAATGCATCAGTTTAGGATCAAATCCCAATACAAATAAGCAGCGACTACTTCTATTTTGAGTTTTTCATGTGCAAACAAATTATCAGCGTCTGTTTGCAAAACCTGCTATTTTCCCTAAAGCAACGAATCTCACAGGGTTAATAAAATCGTCACTAAGATGAACACATAATTGAATTATCTGTCGTCCTTTTTGTCACATAGGAGATGTAAATATTGGAGTAATTACCCAATTCCTCGAAGATACCTTATCACTAAAGTACCTTACATATTCAACACCAGATGTGACGAACTTGTTTCAAGTCACAAGACAATACTTGAATATGGGTCTTGGCAACATTGAGTGGAATAAGCAGGTCCCTAGATAAGTATCGAAGCCGTTACAGATAATGAAAAGTTCTGGACATGGTCAAAATAAATACCACCTCAGAATCGGATCTGTTTCGGTAGGCTGTTGACTTTGTTAATAGTATTAAGTGCAGAAACCTCCGTTCTTTGACTTTCTTGGTTTGTTCCCTATTTTCAGAAAGCATCTTCATATTCTACAAACATAAATCGGGCACCACGCTTGTATTTAATGGTGATGTGCTTTCAGTATATATTATTGATACGAGTTTAGTCCATTTTGTTTATATGTGGGACTATCTTGCTACATAAAAGTACAAGGATACCTTGCCATCAAACTGGTTAAAGTCTCCCCGTGTTATACTGAAACATTCATGGATGCGATTCAACTTCTAATCCCTTGAAGTTTTATTTTGTTCTGTTAACCTGTTTCATTGTGACCACTAGAAATCTAAAGAGGTCTTATTTGTGAGTATGATCTTTTCTGTAATCCACAAATTATACTTCGCGACGCAAATTTCGTTGCTTTAAAAATAAATGTCATAAGACTTGTTCTAACAAATATTCGCCATTGTGTACTTTTTAAAGACTAATTCAATGCACTGAATGAGCACACAACAGCTGTGCTGCACATTATAAAAGCACTGAAGAAATACATGGCAGACAGAAAGCAATGCATAAACGATTATGACGGCATTGACAATTCAACGCGGCGTTTTACTCGAATTGGGACTTAATAAACAAAACATAAGAGCTCTTTGTTGTCAAGAAGTCGGTCCCAAACAATCGACGTACCATATGGAAATATTTTAGGAGGCAATACTCTGCATTAGAGACCAAAAAATATGTTATTTATGTCGCTGTTCATTCTAGAAAGGTTATGATAATTGTGTATTTTATGAAGTGATTGCTCTTACTGCGTTACAGTTTAATCTAATTATTCACTCTTATCTATTTGGTGAAAACATTAGTATTTTTGTATTATAAATATGTTTTTTTTTCATTCAGTATTCTATGGCACTCATAACTGGATATTACACTGAACGTGTACTCATGCAGCACATATTCCGTGTATAAAATAGAATAACGTAGGACTATCTATGATCAGATCAAATGCAACGTTATTCTAGAGTCAATTGTTCAGTGCGGCTTTAATCTTTAATGCAATTACTATCATTCAGAACAGTTCACGGAAGTCTGAAGGTGTAAGGTATTGTTAGATCTCGTACGGTACATTAGCTGGAAAAAATAAGGGTAATTATATTATAGACTGCCTGTGTTGAATAAGCACAGACAATTGGAAGTAAGTTACTCAAGGTAATACATCGTTGTAAATATCTAATCCAGTGATTGTGTGAACAACAGTTTTGAAATATTCGTGCGTCTTTAATGTTTAGCCTTAATGACTTTCTTTTATGTCTTAATGAATAACACGTATTGCTTATAAGAACCATCGATTTTATACATGCTTTTATCTCGCCCCATAGGAGACCCATGTTGAGAGAATATATGATCGGATTCATAGTAACTTGTGCACAGTAAGGTATTTATTACATTAATGACAATCCTTTAGTCACGGAATACACGGAACAGTTTGCCATATTCAACTTGGTAAATAGTAATTGTAGTATTTTGCATCTTAACTGTAAACTCCTAATTGTTTGTTAATTTGAAAAAAATGAATCACAAGAAGGTACGTCGTAAGAGCTAGTACTGTTCGTTATATTAGGGAAAATACAGATTTGCCAGCTAGAAATATGTTATTGGTTAAACAAATACATTCCATCGAGATAAACAGGTCGACAAAGATTCATTGGATAACTTAACCCTTGCAATTCTTATTTATCAAATTTTGATCTAGCGCTTTCTGTACAGCGATGCAAAACTATAGTACGAGAATAACAACATTTGTATGTTTTCTGTAATCCTAAATGTTTTATCAAATGAAACCTGTTGAATGCATGTTTTTATTTGAAAACAAGCCTTAGAAATACCAGTTTTATACGAAGTATTGAGCGCCTTTCGACTGAATCAATGTTCATGATGGCTTCTACGTGTATATCGTTAATCTTATTATAGAATGACATTTTTAAGTTGAAGTTAGTAGATGACTGTATTGAA
This sequence comes from Mactromeris polynyma, assembly GCA_032209605.1. NCBI lineage: Eukaryota > Metazoa > Mollusca > Bivalvia > Venerida > Mactridae > Mactromeris > Mactromeris polynyma. The sequence continues at coordinate 28,459,653 of JASFXZ010000005.1, forward strand.
AGAAGCAGTGTTGTTATACTGATTAAGTGGACTATATAATGTGTTCAGTCATTTACTAAAATTGGTCAATACACAACATATGCACAACGTGAATCGGTAGGAAACGAAAGTATCATAAGCAAGCAAACATTGTTTTATCCAGGAAATCGAACGAGCAAATGCGAGTTTGAAATAAAATAAAGCATATTCATTAGGAAAATAGACAACCACGTGCATTTGATTATTCTTTACCAACAGCAGCGTATGTTTCTAATCACCATAGTTTTCTATAATTTATTATCATACCAGACGTGACTTCACCACTGCATTACTATGATGAACGCCAATCGCCACCACTTGCACATAGTCATCCAAGCATACGTACTGTATTGACAAGTATATTACAATGAAAAAGAAACTCTTTTATAAGCATTCTACGATAACCTAATGAATAAAGTTCACTATTTAGAAAATGGAGTACATATATACATTCTAATGCACATGTAGTTAATTGCTGATATTGTTATGGTACGGTAGAAAATAGTAATATGGTCTCTTTTTACAATGCAAAAATATCTTCGTTAGCATAGCATGGAGCTAGTTTACATCTTTGCACACTCCAAAGAGTCATTTACGATGAACTCTAACTAGGACAATTGTTGCATTTCCTTATGCACATAAAATACATAGTAACGTCACATCGCTCAAATCCCCAACAGAGGTTACTTAATTGCAATTTTGAATTGTAACTATTAACGAAAACAAACTCTGAACAAATACTAAATGGCATGTGAGGTCTGGCCATGGTACTATGCTGTTTTGTATACAGGGGTCTTACGTATAACTGATTTCGTTCAGAGTAAAGATAGAATATATACTTACACTGTTGAATTTGATATAGAAGAGCGAGAATTCATTCATAACACTTTCAAAAGTACTGCACATACGACATTGAAGTACGTTTCGGTGTAGGCTAATACTCGAATAGCAAAAATGGTATTTCAAAATAAAGACAATAAATAATGAAATTGCTACTCTGAAGATAAAAAGGAGTCTAGATTCTGTTTAAGTAAAGTAAATACCCGTTTTTGTAATAATGAATGAAATAGCTATAAACCATAGCTCTAAAATACGAAAATACATAAACCAATAATGGTTCTCCCTTGTTGAAATGTTCTGTTAAATGACTAAGGAACTGTACGAAAACAAGAGATTTCTAATCCTGGAAAAGTGTATTCACCTTGAGCTGTTTATAAAAAGGAATACAGAATCGTACATTATGCATTTTATTTGAAAACAAGCCTTAGAAATACCAGTTTTATACGAAGTATTGAGCTCCTTTCGACTGAATCAATGTTCATGATGGCTTCTACGTGTATACCGTTAATCTTATTATAGAATGACATTTTTAAGTTGAAGTTAGTAGATGACTGTATTGAAAGAAGCAGTGTTGTTATACTGATTAAGTGGACTATATAATGTGTTCAGTCATTTACTAAAATTGGTCAATACACAACATATGCACAACGTGAATCGGTAGGAAACGAAAGTATCATAAGCAAGCAAACATTGTTTTATCCAGGAAATCGAACGAGCAAAGCGAGTTTGAAATAAAATAAAGCATATTCATTAGGAAAATAGACAACCACGTGCATTTGATTATTCTTTACCAACAGCAGCGTATGTTTCTAATCACCATAGTTTTCTATAATTTATTATCATACCAGACGTGACTTCACCACTGCATTACTATGATGAACGCCAATCGCCACCACTTGCACATAGTCATCCAAGCATACGTCCTGTATTGACAAGTATATTACAATGAAAAAGAAACTCTTTTATAAGCATTCTACGATAACCTAATGAATAAAGTTCACTATTTAGAAAATGGAGTACATATATACATTCTAATGCACATGTAGTTAATTGCTGATATTGTTATGGTACGGTAGAAAATAGTAATATGGTCTCTTTTTACAATGCAAAAATATCTTCGTTAGCATAGCATGGAGCTAGTTTACATCTTTGCACACTCCAAAGAGTCATTTACGATGAACTCTAACTAGGACAATTGTTGCATTTCCTTATGCACATAAAATACATAGTAACGTCACATCGCTCAAATCCCCAACAGAGGTTACTTAATTGCAATTTTGAATTGTAACTATTAACGAAAACAAACTCTGAACAAATACTCAATGGCATGTGAGGTCTGGCCATGGTACTATGCTGTTTTGTATACAGGGGTCTCACGTATAACTGATTTCGTTCAGAGTAAAGATAGAATATATACTTACACTGTTGAATTTGATATAGAAGAGCGAGAATTCATTCATAACACTTTCAAAAGTACTGCACATACGGCATTGAAGTACGTTTCGGTGTAGGCTAATACTCCGACAATAAATAATGAAATTGCTACTCTGAAGATAAAAAGGAGTCTAGATTCTGTTTAAGTAAAGTAAATACCCGTTTTTTGTAATAATGAATGAAATAGCTATAAACCATAGCTCTAAAATACGAAAATACATAAACCAATAATGGTTCTCCCTTGTTGAAATGTTCTGTTAAATGACTAAGGAACTGTACGAAAACAAGAGATTTCTAATCCTGGAAAAGTGTATTCACCTTGAGCTGTTTATAAAAAGGAATACAGAATCGTACATTATGCGTTTTGATCAGATTTTGAGACCGACGAAACACATTTTATACCGCTTTAAGCACGTTTTATTGCATCCTTGAATCCTAATCTGTTTTCTTTTTGCAATTGACTTCAGTTATTGCTACTACAGGAGCATTTTACAGTATTTCCAACTTGTCAGAACTATTTCACGCTGCTGACGAATTTCAAAATGTTTGTTTTAACGAGTGTATTAGCATTTTGTGGAGTCTTTAATCATTCCCCACACGGATCATTTGGGAGGTGCAAGGGTAAACATGTCTTGGGATTGGAGATCAAGGAATAGTCTGGCCGACTTACAAATAACCATGTATGAGTTAGGGGCTACATCAGGGGGGGGGGGTTGAATGAATGGAAAGCAAAGAAAGCCAGTAGCCTTGGGCTGAATAGAGAGAACATAAACATTATATCAAGTCAAGGAACTGCACATTGGAAAAGGGGAACTCAACATAAATATACATAAAATAGAGGGTAACTCTAGGCTAGCATTTGATGGATATGAAGTTTTGTAATATTGAGAGAAATGCACCGGTAGTTTTGTGTATTAAAACGGTTTGCTCAATACTAGTATTATACAGTTTATATTTTAAGAAGTATCACTTAATGCTGGGAAAGGTAATATATGTGTGTCTTGGATAAGTATGCATTATACTAGAGTTAAAGAGTAGTTGGTATTGTTGCATTTATTCTGGGTAAAAAGCTACATTACATGTACATACATTACACATTAAAAAACATCTTGCCAGAAATATAAAAAATAGTACTAAAATAACTGTAATATAAGAATAAAGAACATTTATCAAAACGTCATCTTAGATAGGTTAGACTTAAGCTTCATAACATCCATATTACAGTTGCAATATACGTTTCGCTGCAGTAGATTGAACATGTTATATCATTATGATGGTATCAACACATAAAAAACGCACGGCGGTTGCTACTGTTTATGTCAAGGGTACTGTGCTTACTTGCACGACCAATTACCAAACATTCCCAAAAAAATGACTTTGACCGTTTTTCGTGTTCCTCAAAACATGACTTTATTTCCAACACAGATCCATAGATTACCAAATGAATACAAGGAGAGGAGCGGGTAAACGTAGGACAAAAACATAGATATAAATGAAGAGAATCAAGTCTCCTCAATGTCTTCGGAAGTGTCAGTCGCAGTACTTACAGGTCAGACCAGTGCATATGAAGTGTCATCTATATCAATCATGTTGTCATCACACCTTACACTGTCTCTTTTCCAAGAATGTTTCCACGTTTGAAATAACTTAATCTCTATATATTGGCTTCACTTCTTCGACAATGATGACATGTTTTAGTGAGTTATATTGGTTCTCCGCTGTTGAATTATGAGCCTATTGTCACTCAATTTGATTTCCGTAACTTATTTTAGTCAAAGTTTTTTATAGAATGTTACACGTCATGTTTAATAATGTGCCTCTTTTGTAGTGAAATCGCGGAATTTCTACACGTTGGGAAAAACATCGTTGTTAGTTGGAAGTTTTATTAGATTAATAATGGTGATTGGGCATATTATATGTACTTCACCATTCAGGTTTATATTTTATGTCTCTTTTGCTTTAGTCATTGTTTCTATGTAACTATAAGTGTTCATATGTGTGTCTGTGTACTGTGTGTGCAGCTGTTTCTGATGGACTTCTTATTCATTTTAAATTCGTTTTGCTAGCATTAGCAAATTATCATCATTCTGCAGTGCAGGAAGTCAATTTTGAGCTTCCGAGTATTCTATGCAGTCTATTAAAAAATTGACTTGAAGATGACTGTGCGACAGTAGTAGAATATGCATTAGCTACACTCTTTGCACTGCCAGCACTTTCTGTTGTTACTTGAACACAAACACTGCCAAAGAAGCAAAAGAATAGATCTTACTGATCAATGGATATATTCATTCCCATGTTCAAGTACTTGTTGTAGTACAAAATATGAATAGTTCGTTTGGTGTCATTTAAATTGAAATTTGCATTTTGAATTCAGTTTTAATCACATTTAAGGTTTCGTCCATCACCAGTAAGTTTAGGCTGTGGTTGAATATAAGAAATAATCTAACATAAATATATACATTTTGTAACCCTCTAACCGATTGGCATTTCGTTAATTACATGTAATAAGATATTTGTAGTCATTGTCTCTATAGCAAATGTAGGCAACGGATTTGTTGATCAGGTTAAATAACGGTCCCTTCAATGAACGGACTCTTATATCGTCCAATACTGTTTTAGCAGATATAGGCGATTGGATATTACATATAATGCATTAACTGATACGAAGTATGTACTTGAGACTGAAATCATATTTATCGGATAACACGAACTAAAACATCCACCGCGCGAAATTCGACTGGTTCCGAGCACGACTGAAATCAGATCCCTTGCAACCACCAACAACCACGTGACCCACAAAATGTCACATGATAGGTTTTAGATAACAAATATGCTGACAATACATTTCACCTTAGTTGCGAGCACTGTGACAGAAGTATGTAGTTGATATGTGATAAAGGCATATGTCTGTGTACTGAAGCAATTTCTTTTAATAAAATTGTAGAAAACAATTTGATGATATAAGATCGGACGTTCACTTTTACATTCAGTAGGAAATTTATTTAGATGATCCGACTGAAATCTTGTCGTATTCGTAGTGTTTGGACGATTTCAAATAACACGAAATAACATTGAAATTAGTGTTTGTAACAGACAACAAATTCATTCATCACAAATTACTCTCTGGTAACTGTCACCCAATTACACTACGTTTCTTGTGTAAGATTGATTACCAAAACGCATTAGCGGCACACGATGCGCGAAACGCCAGATTCCCTGCTGTAACACCTTCCACGCCTCACGGTGATAATTACTAGAACGAGTTCGTTCGACAGATTTTGCTTGAGGGCAATGATATGTTAACAAGGAATGACAATACCACTGCAAGATAACACTCCGGCTCTTCTTATTAGATATACAATTTTATTTATAACTGTCCCACGCACGAATTGTCCTGCAGAAATTATGTTCAGATACTCCATAATTACAACTGATCACATTTCATCGCAAATTCACAATAAATTGATAATTAGATAGGCCAATTACCGTGCGAACATTAATATTGTATGTGTTTTAAAGGACTCCATCACCAACTGTGTACTATTTAAATATTAATCAGAGCACAACGCTTAGCATTTATGAAGTCCAACGCAACTACAACAACAACTAATCATATTTAAAACTGCCATCACGTGGGGAGATTTTTATATATTTACAAACAATTATACGATAAACAAGGTTTAATTAACCGGTCGACAAGGAAACAATTTAATGTTTTGTCCATATGAATCTCATAAAATATTAGTAAATAAGTTTTAGTACGGTTATACATGTAAGCTGTTTTGACCATAATGGCATATTCAATATGGGGATATTCAGAATACTGCAGAATTTAACACATTTAAATATATTTATAACACTAATCTTATTGGGACTAAAAGGCTGTTCAAAAATAAATTGAGATACAAATTAAAAAACAGACCAACGGAAAATAATAAATCATACTACGATCATACGCACCCGTATTCTAGTAGATTAAAGAGGCATTACATGTTAAATGTAAGTAATGTTACAATATGTTTTTACCTATTTGGTTGTATGTGGCATTCTTATTGATGATTTATATTGATGAAGTATAGTTGCTATAGGGAACGCCACCTGCATATGACAATGCCTCTTCACACAGACCTCCGGGAAACAACAATCCATAAAGCATAATGCATTTGAGGAGGCTCAATGGTATACATACGTAAGGGAGCAGGGGCGCAGGAAATGGCCTGGCCGATCATAAGGGATGACTAGGAGAATGAAAGAGGACAAACATGGGATGGATGGAATGCATCACAGGACAATTCAAGAAAGCTGGCAACAATAGCCCGAAATTGGAGAGAAAATAACATGAACACTATATAAAGTAAAATAATTGCACAGGGGGAGAGGAAAATTTAACATGCATTAACATACAAGTCATATAACACCTTATTTTCATCGAAGAAATTACGCTGTCATTGGAGATCTCATGGCTTAAACATGAGATAATTTCTAACTTGAGAACACGTATGAAAAAGATTTTGATGAAACCCAATGTCATTCCATGTTCGTTATCAAAATGATGGCTATAATCTGCAAATTTCAAGCGTTTGAAACATGCCAATATCAAACTAACGATTTGTGTTTTTATAACACACACGAAAAGCATTTTTGGTGGTTTGAAAGTTCTATGCACCATCAGAGAAGAGAGTTAACAATGTAATGCCGCTTCAAATGACCAGACGCTAAAAATGACTGCTTCACTCTGTGGAACGTACGTTGAAGTAATACCAAACTGAGTGTGCGTAAATGACTGCATACGTACCATTATATCTTGCATTTATAACATATATAAATGTTCATATTGAAGTGATTGACTAGGTGCAATGCAAATGTAGGTGCAATTATTACACATTTTGATCATATTCTTCCCAAAACCTAAATATGGCGCGAGTACTGGTAAATAGGTCCGGAACAAGCCATTGCTAGTGATTCAAATACAATGTAAGAACACAATGTAAGTGTCTTTGTTCCATTGTAAATCAAAATGTAAAAAAAAAAACACACCACCACAAACGGCAACTATTCAAATTCACTCTGCTTCACTTTCGAGTTAATTGCACACTGCTTCAACTTCGAGTTAATTGCACACTGCTTCAACTTCGAGTTAATTGCACACTGCTTCAACTTCGAGTTAGTTGCACACTGCTTCAACTTCGAGTTAATTGCACACTGCTTCAACTTCGAGTTAATTGCACACTGCTTCACTTTCGAGTTTATCATTCTAAATTAAATTATCAGCGCCTGATTTCAACAGTAGTTTTTTCCCTTAATCAAGGAATCACAAAGGGTTAATAAAAGCGTCCCTTAGATGAATTATTGTCGTCATTTTGTCACGAAAGAGATGTTAATATCGGCGTAATTACCAATGTTCTCGATTGTATTTTGCCATAACATGACATTATATCTTCAATTCCAGCTGAGTCGAACTAGTTTAAAGTATCAAGGCAATACTAGAATTTGAGCTTTGGCAACAGGTCCCTAAATAAATTTCAAACTCGTACTTTTTCCGGAAAGTGCTGGTCACATGATCACATGCAGAACAAGAGTGGCAAACTGTCACAGCTCCGAGTTAAAGCAAGACAAACTTTAGGTAATATTTCTAAAATCAGTGGATGATTACTCCCAAGTGACTTGAGCGATATGGCTGGTTATCGAACTTGGCCGAGATATTATGCCCAAAAACATTTTCACCAAGGTTGGTTGAGATCGGGTGAAAACCTTTTGACTTAGAGAGCGGACAAGGCTTATTAGGCAAATTTTGGATCATTCAAGGGCCATAATTGAGAAGTGCCTGAGGCGATGTGTCTGGTTATCGAACTAGGCCGTTATATTATGCCCACAAACATTTTCACCAAGTTTGATAAAGATCGGATAAAAACTATGTCACTTACATGTAGACAAGGCTAATTTGGCCAATTTTGGATAGTTAAAGGGCTATAATTCAGAAGTGCCTGGGGCGATGTGGCTGATTATTGCACCGAGATATTATGCCCACAAACATGTTCGCTAAGTTTGGTACAAATCGGATGACACGTTATTCAAACGGGCGTATAATAAGTGGTTGAAACCCATCACCCGTTTTACACTCCAGGGTTACAAGAGGGCGACCATGTGTTTCTGAATGCCCCTTCACGTTTACAAAATGCACACTCTGTTGTCCCTTTTTCGCTCGTGTTTGATTTCTTGTTATTTTGTACGCCTTTTGTTTATGTTGCATTTGTTCACAAGGAACTTGACACGACTTGGTTACAAACATTTTCTATAATCCTCTTAATCGCCACACAACTATAGATGACTTCCTTCATTGCATGTGAAATTATTTATTTATGTTGTTGAGCATTGTACCAAAAGTAAGAGGGATAATATAATGACAAACACAGTGCAAAACAAAACACTTTCTAAACACTCAGATGTATATTCTTTGATTGCAATTTCCATACAAGTCTTCATATGAGTGACGATCATATCGTTGTTTTTTAAAAATGTTAAAATATATTTTCATGCTAATATTTCTCATTGCGTACGTTTCAAGAAAAAGTTCTTTGCACAGAAGCATCAAACAACAGCTGCTTTACTTTGATACTGCACATTATACCAGTAATGAAAAATTACAAAATATATGAACTAATATGACCATAATGACGTATCAACGCGGCGTTATTCTCTAATAAGGTCTATTTACGCAACACACGTATTCGTCTTCCACTCAATTTTACGATCGCAAAATTGCCACGAGGACAATTAAGATGTATCTATTATGTCGTTTTTCATTCTAGAAATTGCTGTATTTTATTAACTGATTGCTCCCTTATGTATTGACTGTTTAACCTAATTATAACTTTAATGTTTACCTTCATGGTGATAACCTTCTACTCGAAAATTTAGCACTGTCTTAATGTGTAAGTCTGTGTTTTGTCTTTTACTTTCGCGTGTATGATCAGAACATTCTTCAGTTATACGCACGAGACAACTACACGTATTCAAAGTACACGAATCTTTGTCACATTGGATAACGTACGGCGAATTTAATAATAAGACACTTGTACATTGCCTAGTTAGCTGATATAATGGGTTTAAATGGATTTACGCGTTTTGTTTAATAAATAATTTGATAAATTTTAATGGAAAGAGGCTGGCATTTGATTGTTGTTCAGTTGGACATTTATGTGTACTTAACTTGTAAAGTGGTCAATATCTGTTAAGAGACCACTTAATTGAGAGACAACTTTTAAAGTTGTCAATATCTGTTAAGAGACCACTTAATTAAGCGACCACTTTACGGCTTTCCCTTGGATGGTGTCTTAATACAATGTCTACTGTATTTAATTTCGGTATATTTACTATCTCATCACATCATTCTTTCTTATGCAACCGCTATCAAACATTATGAACATTATTAAAGGATTTATTTCATAACAGGTGGCACACAAGGGCTGGATTAGGATATTTCCCAATTAGCTTTTCAAAACTTATTGAGCGCTGAAATAGGATTTACAATCTCTTTTTAGAGTGACCTCATTTCAAGATAACGCAACGTGATGTCACTATTTGCAAGCAGGAAACATTAACTACTTCATATAGTCACTTCGTTTTCATATTGCCATTTGGAGCAAATATTCCTTACTGTCAGTAAATGGTGACGTCACATGTTACGTTTCTAGAAATGACGTCACTTAAAGAAGAGGTTGAAAATCGTACAGCGGCGCTCAAATGTGACTCCGAGAGAAACATTTCTCAAGTGCTGTGCTTATTCGAAGCAGGCAGTGTATATTATAGTTTAAACCTATTTTTGCGGTGATCAGGTGTATTGCACAACGACTGGCAGATATATTTCATAAGCTATATTAACAACGACGTATTACCCTGAGATAATTATTTCTAAGTGTCTGTGCTTATTCAAAAACCCAATCTATATTATGATTAAAGCCCGTTTTGGCGGAGCATATCACAGGAATATTACCCTTATTTCACCCACCTAGTGCACCGTAACAGATCTCTGACTGCCTTACTTACACTGAGAACGTAATTGCATTAAAGATGAATACCGCACTGAACTATTGACTTTATAATAAGGTACGACAATCTATGCGTATGATCGGATCACGATAGTTTATGATAGTTCTTAAAAACATGTTAAGTTTTTATGAATAGCATTTATTCGACAACCGATTTTATACCTGCTTTGATATCGCTCAATAGGCGATCATGTTGAGACAAAATGTGATCTAGTTCACAGTAATTTATGCGCAGTAAGGATTTATTACATGTTTGACGGTCGTTTTGGCCAGTGAAAACGCCAAATTGATGCCATGACTCATCTGAATATTCCTCATTGCTTAACACCTTAAACTAATATGGAAAACGAAAGCAAACAGTAACAGATAACGCCCTTCTTTCCATCGGAGAAAACTCGGTTCTAAAAACTACTTAAACAAATACTATAAGAAATTGGTCGACAATAAATATGATCTGCGTAACTAACGCAAGAGCCGTTGAATGACTTGTTCCAGCGCTCTCAAGTGAAACATTGTTTTTTGTTATCCCAAATATATTATCCAGATGGATAAAATCTTTATTAAGAAACAAGCCTTAGATATTCACTTACTACACAAAGATTTACGCGCTTTACGAATGAATCGCTGTTAAAGACGGAATTTCCATTGATATATGCAATAATAAATCACCAACGATTCAATTTGAACTAGCACAATATACAGGAATAGATGAAACAGAGAGCTATCATAGCTTCTAAAGTGCACTTGATGTGTTCAGTTACGGACGTAAAATTGGTTATTGGTTGCATAATAAGTTCGTATATAAAGAGACTTGGTATCTAATGTTGAGACCTACGTTGTCTTCTGGTAAAGGTCCCTGACTTTCGATAACTGATCCCTCACCATTGTGGGTTGGAATCCTAACAGGGCTATATCATTTGTATGTGAGGAAGTCATCTAAATGGTTCACAGAACCTTAGTTGTTTTACTCAGGTGTCCGTCTGGAGTCCACTCTAATAGCTTGATTAGTCACTACGTAATTGATTGAATGGATGGTATACACCGTAGGAGAAACAAAGAAAGCCATTGTTTCGAAATGGGGATAAAATAACACGAATTTCACATTAAGTCTAGGAAATGGGGAAAGGGGAACTAAACATGCATCTAAAACATGATAAACAGCTTCTTCTCATGAAAAAAACTGTTTTGTTTGATTATTTTGAAGTAACCAATTTGAAAGTATTTTCCATCGAATCGCCTTGTCGACGGAATTATACAGAAAACTATTTTTTTCTGTCGTAAATCTCCCAAATATTATACCGGAAAGATTCGGTTTAATCTGACATGTCAGATGTATAGACACCTTTAGCGAACGGTGAAAGAGGACACAGGTTTTATTGCGAAGAAAATGCAAGGTAAAAATGCTAGTCGTTTCATTTTGATATGAAACAAACAAATCCTGGGCACCACAACGTATTGGCATGTCACTGCCAGTTAACAATTATATGCTGACGAGTGATTGGCGCTTGTTTGATTATTTTGGGGCTTGGAATTCGTGAAGAATAAAATGTAGAATAAGTGCTGACAATGCGCCAATGATAATTGACTTTTATTTTTGTTTTGCGGAAGAGCAAATCCACTGTTGTTTGAATTATTTATACTTTGCACAATTAATAACTTTATTGTGCGCCGAAGCAACATTTGCTGCAACTAGAACTCTGGCATTTCTGAACGTTATTGGGCGTGAATTTTGACGCTTTATGCAATGGACTCCAAAATGTAGGGTTTCGGTGATAATCGCACAAAAGCTGAATTTCTTGACAAATGCTGTTTGTCACGTACAATTTATGTATTTTGTACGGTGTTAATTATTGTTTATCTGGCAATTTCGATAAGGGCAGTTAAATCGCTGCATGTAAGTTTAATCCTCAAAATGCTAAAAGCACGAGTAAGGTTTGAAAGAAAACAATTATTACTGATAATGACATCAATTTTCTCCCCACAAAGCTATGATTACCTTAAGAAAACCGAACACACCAGATGTTAAATGTATCGTCATAAAAAAGTCAGAATTACTCACGATTACTATTCAAAAGCAAATCAAAATGTAGATCAATACAGTCGTCTTATCTCTGCTTTTTCTATTCACAAACAATCAGGAACCAAACACTATCTCTTTATCACCAGCGTTCCTCAAACAGAACTACTGACCGGAATAGATTAGGTTTCAGGCTACCGCGTCTTTAGATGACAAAATTACGTTCGGTTCTATCCGTTGTACGATTTTATCTCATTTTCAAGCTCAGCGCGACTTTTTATGAAATTAGTTTCCTGCCGCTAAATGAGAGGCGAAGTAATACTGATGTCTATGAAGTAAAAGTAGATCCTGAAAATATATTGTTAATTTTGAGTAGTAAATTTCGTTTAGGAATACATATTCTTGAAAATAAAACGATTATAGATAGAATTGCTTTATTTTCAAAATTCAATAAGCCTTGCAGCCCATGAGGACAACATATTTACAAATATATACAATCATATGTAAACATATGCGGAGAAGATTATGTTATTAATTATAACAATGTAACATAAATATAATTACAATTCAAACAATCATATTATGTATATATAGATGTACGTTGAAAAACACGTCCTTAGCACAATTTGATAATGATTATTCATTCAATATATCACTTATTACCAAGAGTTCAAAAATCGAAAGATTAAAAACAAAAACAAAACACAAAAACAAAATCCGCACAGTTTCCTGTCGAAACGAAATACAGGAGACTGTTGGTAAGTATATATCATATATTGGTACCACATTGTATTTCCGTTCTATCGAAAAGAAAATATAAGACGATAATATTGGCAGTATTTAAGTTTTACATGTTATAAGTTTATTTTTAAATATAATTGAATACACACTATATACACGAAAGCTGATTATTTTAAAATCATGCTTTCAAGTAGTAGCCTTTGTATGCGAAGCATGCTAACTTCCGTAAAATCATCACATTTTCAATAGTAACTAATTCAATAATTTTGTGCATGCATGGTCTCTTCCAGAAATATGGTTTAATATATTGTTTTCTTATTTCATCTAACAATGAACATTCAATGACCAAATGATACTCATCATCTAATTTATTACATAAAATACACTTTCGCTCGTTGAATGGGATTCTACTTTGCTTATGCCATCTACCAGTTTCTACAAGTAGGCGATGGGAAGACATTCGTAATTTACTTAACGCGACTTTATGTTTTTGATTGGTAATGACACTAAGATATGTTTTTAATTTAAGGTCAATACACAATTCCCGATAAAATAATGCTCTAGATGAATTATTTATGCTCGTATTCAGAACTTGCATAAAATTGTCCCTAAGTCTTTCTTTAACTAAATTAATAAATCTGATTTTATTTCCGACACCTTGAAAATACCATACTTCGTAGAATCCCCAGGACGACAATAAATCCCGCAACATACTTGCCCAATTTGTAGGCATGATTTCAGTATCACGTTTTAATATTTTGTAAACGATTTTCATGATTGGTTGTCAGCAGATTCTAAGATTTTCAACCAATAAACAATTATTTTTAGGTATCGACCGGTAATTAAAGAATGTCTGCCCAATTCATTGTATACAAAATCGTTCTGTGTTACTCGTTTCACCCCAAGAATATGTTTACAAAATTGTGTATGTACCCTTTCAATATTACTAGCCGTATGAAACCCCAAGACTTCACAACCATAATTAAGTATTGGCAAAACTAATTTGTCAAACAATTCTAATCTATGTTTTATTCCAATATTTGTGAAATTGTATAAATATCTGTTTATTTTGAAAATTGCTTTTCTCGATTGCACCGCTAAAGTTATCTGTGTTTGATTAAAGATCCACCAGCAGTAAATACAATACCTAAGTAAGAGAATGTATTTACAACTTCGCTATTATTACCATTATATGTAAAAGCCGTATTTCTAGATAAACTACCTGATTTTCTAAAAATCATCACTTTTGATTTTTCTACAATATTATAATAAAATATCGAAACATTTTTGTAGACTTTGCTGTGTTTTTGAAAACAAAACAATATCGTCGGCATATAACAGTAAAAATATTTTCAACATATCGGTATCAATACATTCGTATCCTTTTAATAAGAGGGTTTCTTCTAGATCGTTAAGGAACAATGAAAATAATAATAGGGATAAACATTCCCCTTGTGTTACGCCTAGCATGCAATCAAAATGATCACTTAGTTCATTAAGCATTATAAAAAGCATGATATTGGAAAGCGCCTTAGCACGAACTTTTCTTGTTGTCTTTTTTATTGGAAGAGAGATTAAGTTTGTACAGGAACGCAAAATACATAAGACACCGCCGACACAGGGAAACATAAGGGACTGAGGAGATGCAAGGGTAAACATGTATGGGAATAGGGGTGCACGGAATGATCTGGCCGACCATCAAAAAGAACTATGAGAATTAAGGGAGGCAACAAGGGGAACAAGTTTAATGAATGGAATACAACACAGAAGAAGCTAAAAAAGTCAGTAATTATGGGCATAAAAGGGAGAAAAGGGAATATTATATCAAGTAAAGGAACTGCACATGGGGAAAGGAGGATTAAATATATATTTAAAAACATACAGCGAACTAATAACCACACAGTAATTTACAGTCATGGAAATGTCCGTAAAAATACTGGAACCTAGTCGCAAATCAGTTTCGGTACGTAGTAAACAATAGGCGTTTGACTTATACAGTTGCATTTGCCTTGAACGAGCACGCCCGCAGAACTCCACTCTTCATTGCGTTCCTAGATGAACAAGATGTAATAAATCATGAACAACGCTTAAAGTGCTGCACATACATAATTGACGTAATTTACAGTGTAACTTGATATGATATTTCAACTTAAAGGCAAACAATAAATAATGAAATTTCTTATGCAAATATAAACAACGGTCTAGACTCGGTAGAAGCGAAGATCATCATAACTGAGCAATTACGTTATATTGAAGGATAGGGGTATGGAGAATAGCTCTTTGATTCCCAAAACCATAAACAAATATGGATCATCCATGTTGAAATTAATACATTTAATATGCAGGAAAATAGATAAACACCTTTGCGAATGAAGAACATTGATTAAATTTCAAAAATAAAATTAATTGGTATTTCTGTTTAGATGTCTAGATTCTCAATTTACCGGCATCGCCAAACGTGCAGATATCATTTCACTCGCTCCATTGCACATTGTTTGGCGGTCTACCCTTAAAAATAACCGTTTAAAAATACTGCAAAATGAACTGCAATTGATGGAGATACGATATGTATGTTTTTGATAGTCAGTGAAAAGAGAGAGAATAAGTTGCTTCAGGGAACGCAACATACATTAGACAGTGCTTCTCCACACAGACCTCACACGGAAAAAACAACACTCACTAAAACATAAGGTATTTGAGGTGGCTCAATGGTACGTAAGGGATCAGATGCGCAAGGAATGACCTGGCCGACCATAAGGGATAACTAGGGAAATCAAAGAGGACAACCAGGGGGGATTTAATGGATGTAATACATCACAGGACAATTAAAAAAGCTGGCAACAATAGGCCGAAAGGGAAAGCATAGAATTTCATTTCAATGTTTATATAGTAAATGTCCCATATGTGTACGATATCGTCGCCGATATAATCTAGAATCTGAGCGTTGCTTTTAAAGGGAGAATAACTTCCTCGATAACATTAAATGAATCCCAGTTATGTCAGTTTAAAAAATAAATACAGCTGAAATGCTGCATTACACACGAAAAATGAAAACCATTAAAATTTCGGTTCAAACGTAAAACGATTTACGAATATATTTTACACACAGTCTTTCAAATCGCAGCATTTTATTATGTCTGCAAGGCATACCAAATGATATAATCTCAAGTAAAAGCAATTTAAGGCATTTCAAACATCTTGATACATTATAGCCGATAACATTTGATAAACAGACGGAAAACCTTCAGGCGATTGTAAAAGTCCAAAATAATGAATACGTCTACGCTGGTAGAAATAAAGTGTTCATCGAGGAATACAACTGTTTAAGCGATTACTTTCTCTCAACATACCAAACTATTAGCTAACGGATTGAAAATTGCAATACTATCATACTGAGTGTACAATTTAAAGACTGAATACTATTACATGTGTTTATGTAACTGTATAAGAGTTAGTAACAGGCAGAATGCCCGTTTTTGGTTACCTCTTATAAACGTTCCCAAAAAAATATATTCATTCTAACTGTATTTGCATATCATATTATATCCGCTATGTACTAAAATACAATTGACATTGGTAATAAAGTGATATTATATTGAAAATATAGTGAAAATGTTTAAAGGTTATTAAAAGACCAAAAAATACCATGATTGTGTTGCGCATTCAATATTGTTATGTTTTACAACAACACTTAGTTAAATTTTACTGAAAAAATCTAATTATTTTCTGAAAAAGCAAACAAAACCACTTAAAAGTGGTACTTTTTTTCTGAGAAATGTGCACGTCATTATGTTCAAAATGAAATTGCGCTATAACCGGACGGTAAAGGTCTCTATAAGTTTGATATATTCAGTGTTAGATAATGTAAATATTTTTTATTACAGACAATTTGATGCCCCATTGATACATCAATTTAGTTTAGGTCATCTGCTATTAACAGTATTTTAATTTTGAAAGGAAATTTGCCCATTTCTTAAATGCTATATGCATAAATGTAAAAAAACAAACATTGTCTTTGAATTTCTTGTAGCTGTTTCTTACATTACTTTAATATACATATTTGATTAGTACAAAGATGCTTTCATAAACAAGAAATATTACAAATGAGAAGTGTAAGGTTAATTTTCCATTTACCGGTCAATTTTGTACGGCGAACGTTTTCAGGAAGAAAGTTTCCAAAGAAAAAATGTCATTTTTAGAACGGTAAAGATTTATGAAATTTTATTATTTTATCTGCATTATAGTACAGATTGAATAGATAAAAGTTTCATTTTATTTTGGAGAAATGTCCATTATGGGTGGAATACCTTAAGATATATCTATTATCTCGCTTTTCATTCCAGAACTCGCTTTATTTTATTAAATGACTGCTCCCTAATGTATTGACTGTTTAACCTAATTATAACTCTAATGTTTACCTTCATGGTGATGGCCTTCTACTCGAAAATGTAGCACTGTGTTAATGTGTAAGTCTGTGTTCTGTCTTTTACTTTCGCGTGTAAGATCAGAACATTCTTCAATTATACGCATGAGGCAACTACACGTATTCAAAGTACACGAATATTTGCCACATTGGATAACGTACGGCGAATTTAATAATAAGACTCGTGTACATTGCATAGTGAGCTGATATAATGGTTTTAAATGGATTTACTCGTTTTGTTTCATAAATAATTTGATACATTTTAATGGAAAGAGGCTGGTATTTGCTTGTTGCTCAGTTGGACATTTATGTGTACTAAACTTTTAAAGTTGTCAATATCTGTAAAGAGACCACTTAATTAAGCGACCACTTTACGGCTTTCCCTTGGATGGTGTCTTAATACAGTGTCTATTATATTTAATTTCGGTATATGTACTATCTCATCACGTCATGTTTTTTTATGCAACCGAACATTATTTAAGGATTTATTTCATAACAGGTGGCACACAAGGGCTGGAATAGGATATTTCCCAATAAGCTTTTAAACACCAATTAAGCGCTGCAATAGGATTTACAACCTCTTTTTAGAGTGACCTCATTTCAAGAAAACGCAACGTGATGTCACTATTTGCACACAGGAAACAGTATCTACTTCATATAGTCACTTCGTTTTCATATTGCCATTTGGAGCGAATATTCCTTACTGTCAGTACATGGTGATGTCACATGTGACGTTTCTAGAAATGACGTCACTTAAAGAAGAGGTTGAAGATCGTACAGCGGCGCTCAAATGTGACTCAGAGAGACACACATTTCTCAAGTGCTGTGCTTATTCGATGCAGGCAGTGTATATTATAGTTGAAACCTATTTTTGCGGTGATCATTTATATTGCACAACGACTGGCAAATATATTTCATAAGCTATATTAACAACGACGTATTACCCTGAAATAATTATTTCCAAGTGTCTGTGCTTATTCAAAAAGTCAGTCTATATTATGATTTAAACCCGTTTTGGCGGAGCATATCAAGGAATATTACCCGTATTTCACCCACCAAGTGCACCGTAACAGAACTCACACTGCCTTACTTACACTGAGAACGTAATTGCATAAAGATGAAGACCGCACTGAACTATTGACTTTATAATAAGGTAGGACTATCGATGCTTATGCGCGGATCACGATAGTTTATGATAGTTCTTAAAGACATGTTAAGTTTTTATGAATAGCATTTATTCGACAATCGATATTATACCTGCTTTAATATCGCTCAATAGGCGATCATGTTGAGACAATATGTGATCTAGTTCACATTAATGTATGCGCAGTAAGGATTTATTACATGTTTGACGGTCGTTTTGGCCAGTGAAAACGCCAAATTGATGCCATGATTCATCTGAATATTTTCTCTTGCTTAACACCTTAAACTAATATGGAAAACGAAAGCAAACAGTAACAGATAACGCCCTTCTTACCATCGGAGACAACTCGGTTCTAAAAACTACTTAAACAAATACTATAAGAACTTGGTCGTCAATAAATATGATCTGCGTAACTAACGCAAGCCGTTGAATGACTTGTTCCAGCGCTCTTAAGTGAAACATTGTTTTTTGTTATCCCAAATATATTATCCGGATGGATAAAATCTTTATTAAGAAACAAGCCTTAGATATACACTCATGAAAAACTGTTTCGTTTGATTATTTTGAAGTAACCAAAGTGTTTTCAATGCCGAATCGCCTAATCGACGGAATTATACAGAAAACTATTTTTTTCTGTCGTAAATTTCCCAAATATTATACCAGAAAGAATCGGTTTGATCGGACATGTCAAATGTATACACACCTTTAGCGAACAATGAAACAGGACACAGGTTTTATTGCGAAGAAAATGCAACGTAAGAGTGCTTGTCGTATCCTTTTGCTATGAAACAAACAAATCATGGGCACCACAACACAATGGCACGTCACTGCCAGTAAACAACTTTAAGCTGACGAGTGATTATTTTGGCGCTTGTTTGATTAGTTTGGCGCTTGAAATTCGTGAGGAATAAAATGTAGAATAAGTGCTGACAATGCGCCAATGATAATTGACTTTTATTTTTGTTTTGCGGAAGAGCAAATCCACTGTTGTTTGAATTATTTATACTTTGCACAATTAATAACTTTATTGTGCGCAGAAGCCACGGTTGCTGCAACTAGAACTCTGGCGTTTCTGAACATTATTGGGCGTGCAATTTGACGCTTTATGCCATGCAATCCAACATGTAGGGTTTCGGTGATAATCGCACAAAAGCTGAATTTCTCGACAAATGCTGTTTGTCACGTACAATTTATATATTTTGTACGGTGTTAATTATTGTTTATCTGGCAATTTCGATAAGGGCAGTTAAATCGCTGCATGTAACTTTAAGCCTCAAAATGCTAAAAGCACGAGTTAGGTTTGAAAGAAAACAATTATTACTGATAATGACATCAATTTTCTCCCCACAAAACTATGATTACCTTAAGAAAAACGAACACAACAGATGTTAAATGTATCGTCATAAAAAAGTCAGAATTACTCCCGATTACTATTCAAAACCAAATCAAAATGTAGATCAATACAGTCGTCTTATCTCTGCTTTTTCTATTCACAAACAATCAGGAACCAAACACTATCTCTTTATCACCAGCGTTCCTCAAACAGAACTACTGACCGGAATAGATTAGGTTTCAGGCTACCGCGTCTTTTGATGACAAAATTACGTTCGGTTCTATCCGTTGTACGATTTTATCTCATTTTCAAGCTACAGCGCGACTTTTTATGAAATCTATTTATCTGCTACTAAATGTGAGGTGAAGTAATATTGATGTCCAGGAAGTAAAAGTAGATCCTGGAAATATATTGTTAATTTTGAGTAGTAAATTTCGTTTTAGAATAAATATTCTTGAAAATAAAATTATTATAAAAAGCATGATATTGGAACACGCCTTTGCAAGGACTGGTCTTGGGACTATGTTGTGTTGTTTATTGGAAGAGAGATTAAGTTTGTACAGGAACGCAACATACATAAGACGACGCCTCTACACACAAGGAAACATAAGGGACTGAGGAGATGCAAGGGTTTACAAGTATGGGAATAGGGGTGCACGGAATGATCTGGCCGACCATCAAAAAGAACTATGGCGAATTAAGGGAGGCAACAAGGGGAAACAGTTTAATGGATGGAATACAACACAGAAGAAGCTAAAATTATCAGTTATTATGAACATAAAAACGAGAAAAAGGGAATATTATATCAAGTAAAGGAACTGCACATGGGGAAAGGAAGATTAAATAGATAATTAAAAAGATAAAGCGAAATAATAACCACACAGTAATGTACAGTCATGGAAATGTCCGTTAACATACTGGGACCTAGTCGCAAATCCGTTTCGGTACGTAGTAAACGATAGGCGTTTGACTTATACAGTCGCATTTGCCTTGAACGAGCACGCCCGCAGAACTCCACTCTTCATTGCGTTCCTAGATGAATAAGATGTAATAAATCATGAACAACGCTTAAAGTGCTGCACATACATAATTGACGTAATTTACAGTGTAACTTGATATGATATTTCAACTTAAAGGCAAACAATAAATAATGAAATTTCTCATGCAAATATAAACAACAGTCTAGACTCGGTAGAAGCGAAGATCATCATAGCTGAGCAATTACGTTATATTGAAGGATAGGGGTATGGAGAATAGCTCTTTGATTCCCAAAACCATAAACAAATATGGATCATCCATGTTGAAATTAATACATTTAATATGCAGGAAAATAGATAAACACCTTTTCGAATGAAGCACATTGATTAAATTTCAAAAATTAAATTAATTGGTATTTCTGTTTAGATGTCTAGATTGTCAATTCACCGGCATCGCCAAACGTGCAGATATCATTTCACTCGCTCCATTGCACATTGTTTGGCGGTCTACCCTGATAACCGTTTAAAAATACTGCAAAATGAACTGCAATAGATGGAGATACGATATGTATGTTTTTGATAGTCAGTGTTTTATGAAAAGAGAGAGAATAAGTTGCTTCAGGGAACGCAACATACAATAGACAGTGCTTCTCCACACAGACCTCACACGGAAAAAACAACAGTCACTAAAACATAAGGTATTTGAGGTGGCTCAATGGTACGTAAGAGATCAGAGGCGCAAGGAATGACCTGGCCGACCATAAGGGATAACTAGGAAAATCAAAGAGGACAAGCAGGGGAGATTTAATGGATGTAATACATCACAGGACAATTAAAAAAGCTGGCAACAATAGGCCGAAAGGGAAAGCATAGAATTTCATTTCAATGTTTATATAGTAAATGTCCCATATGTGTACGATATCGTCGCCCATTTAATCTAGAATATGTGCGTTGCTTTTAAAGGGAGAACAACTTACTCGATTACATAAAATGTATCCCGGTTATGTCAGTTTAAAATACAGCTGAAATGCTGCATTACACACGAAAAATGAAAACCATTAATATTTCGGTTCATACGAAAAACGATTTACGAATATATTTTACACACAGTCTTTCAAATCGCAGCATTTTATTACGTCTGCAAGGCATACCAAATGATATAATCTCAAGTAAAAGCAATTTAAGGCATTTCAAAAAAATTGATACATTATAGCCGATACAATTTGATAAACAGACGGAAAACGTTCAGGCGATTGTAAAAGTCAAAATAATGAATACGTCTACGCTGTTAGAATTAAAGTGTTCATCGAGGAATCCAACTGTTTTTGAGAGTGCTTTATCTCAACATACCGAACTATTAGCTAACGGATTGAAAATTGAAATACTGTCAGACTGAGTTTACTTTTCGTAAGAAAGCAAACATCAGACGAGTTTGAGAGCTTTTTAAAAACAATACACTAATTAATACTATAACAAATTAAGCCAAAAGGAAGTTTTTGTGGATACTTGATGTGTAATTTAAAGACTGAATACTAGTACATGTGTTTATGTAACTATATAAGAGTTAGTAACAGGCAGAATGCCCGTTTGTGGTTACCTCTTATAAACGTTCCCAAAACAATATATTCATTCTAACTGTATTAGCATATCATATTATATCCGTTATGTACTAAAATACAATTTTCCATTGGTTTGCTGTCAACTTTGATTGACAAACTGTTGAGTTTTGGCTAATAAGTATATTATGTATCCTCCTTCGGCCAGCTGTTGGTTCTTTTTCCACTGATCAGCCGAATTACTCGGCTGTATACGAACCTTCTATTCTGAGCGCTGTTGTTGCGTTATGATCTTACTGGCTTAAATAGGCTGATGCACATGTTCCTCTAATCATCTACATGCAGCCTTCGTCGTTATGGATCCAAAATAAGTTGTTTTCTTATACTATTGTCAGACTATGTTACTTTTATGTGAAGGTAAAACAACAAGTACAATTAGTTTAGTGCATGTACATGTATTTAAAACTTAAGTGTATATCCATACAGAATATCTTCTCACTGTGTCCAATGTGATGAAGCATAACTCTTTTATTTACACATGTGTTAAGTCCTTATCGTCAATGATACTTATAATATAAAAACAGAAAGTGGCTTCTTAGACTAGTAATTTAGCAAAAAAACGCACAAATGATTTGAATTAACAAAATACACAAATAGTTGTTTTCTTACTACATGTTATTTGTAACTTTTTCATTATTCACTTATCAAATCTGACAACTTTTATATGACAGCAATGACTTGCTACAGAATGTGTATTCTCCGCATCGTCCCGTCATACACTTTCTTATAATAACACAATAGATAAAGTGTCATGTTTTCAAGATAAACTATTTTTTGTCGTTATATTCTTTATACAAGGAACGATTGTTACTAGATGGTATGCCACTTAAAATGTGGAGGATGAAGAGATGATATATCACATATTTCTTTTTCGTATGAGTTCAATCGCCATATGTCGACAACATGCTTTTGAACATGTTTGCTTGCTTTGCACGATGTGGCGACTTTGTAGTTATAAACGCACTTTCTGTCTTGTTTTAATCATTCCATACTTTTACATCTTTTGCATTATGTTGTTCATATATATCATTGTAATCATTATTATTATTATTTGATGTTCAATTCAATGTGTTGAACTTAAAATCATGTGAATTGGTCACATGCTATAATAAGTATTGACTTATTTTCATAATCTACGGGACTAATGAGTTTGCTTTCCATGATCTACTTTGCAAAGACTGTTCATACAATGATTGTTCCATTACATATATTCTCTTGTATGCGACAACATAACGCACCAGGGGCTCCGATCGACGGAATGCTTTCAATTTATCTGAATTATGCCATTATTGTCTCGGTTATTACATTAAAGAAAGCAATCAATTTGTGTAAAATCGATTTTGTTTTATTACTATATTTTATGATCGCTGTTTTGATAGCAAATTTTGATCACTCATTTGGACGGTAGCGGTCTGTTTCATTCATCAGAAGATTAAGATGTACATGGTTGGCTTGTTGTTCTGCCTTGATTACACATATCGCAGAGCACTTTGTTAGGACAGTTAATACTATCATTTTCAAACACTATCATGTTCATTATTAAAGACAGGCGGAGAAAGTAGTGAGAGTATTACCCATTTATTTAATCTATGGTCAGATACTAGTGTGACGAAATTTTATGTTCAGACATAGACTATATTGTAAGTATTCATCGTACGCTGGGATCCATTTTTGAAATGCAGTATCAGTGTTTCGCTCATGAATTAAGGGAATGCACTTCATCCGTTTGTTTGTTATTACCTGTTCATGTAATATCATATAATATGTCCCTAGTGTTCCATAGACACCGCGTTGATTCTAATAATAAATTATCCATAATAGCAATTCAACCTGTAATGTAATTACATCGGTGCTTCGACCAAAGGCAAATTGAGTATGCTTGCATTCATCATTTAACGCTTGCATCGATTCAAATCCATTTGCGTGGATTGGATTGTTTGTTCATTTTATTTATTTAAATGCAGGACACAAACATGTACGAAATGTGAATAAATGTTTGTCCATGCTTATTGGTTAATATACATTGGTTGAAAAACGCAAATACGAGACAAAACTCCTCTTAAGAGGGAAACATGACGGCCTACTGAATTTTAGTCGAATGCCGAAGACGCAGTGCGTTGCAGAATGGCAGGATCATAACCTCTTTCAACAAAAGTGTTTAATGAACAAATACAGGACACACATTAGTCCAGGAATCTTACGAATTTTATAAACAGTAACACTCCGGATATGGAATATGAATTCGCAGTTTGTGTTAAATTCTAATGCAGATCATAACCAACATTGTCTGCTTTATCTTTCAAACCCTTCTCTTTTCTGCGCACTTGTTTCAATTCCGTTACGTTTTTCAAATTTGCTTCTCATTTTAGTAGTCTTTGATTTCATTCTATACTACTTTAGTTTGCTTTATTTTTTTATTTTGTATGACTTAATTTTGGCACTCACAATGAAATTAATCCCAATTATAATAGTGATTATTTCTTTTGTCTCTTAGATCATGAATGGCTTTTAATGTTTTACTATCTGCCCCGAAACGAAATTGCGTTTTGTACATAGTGTCTTTTAAATGATTCCCTAGAAACTTCAGTGATCGCCATGGCTAACCTCAGGGAAAGTAAGACAATATGTATTCAGTGTAATCTTCGGAATTAATTACTCCAACACTAAAAAACGTTTCACATGTTTTACTTCATTACCAAATTGATCAGCAGTTGCTTCCAGGGATTGGAACAATTTAAATTGCAGCTGCTGACTTACGAGTGTCTATAATTCATAATTATACAAGAATTTTAAACAAGTATTCCTTGCCCTAGGGTCTTTTACGTATAAAGCTTGGTTCGACTGATGTATGACTTATTTGGTATCGTATTCCCTCTTGTAACGTAACTGTACCCTGATTACGTTAAACATAAACAGTGTGTTGGATTTCACCGGCTGATTGTAACACGTAAAGAGAAATTAATGAGATTAGAAACAATTTGGGTTCACTGTTGTCACTTTAAACTGGATTTGTCAAGTATTGAATATAGTCAAGACATTAATTAATGCAACTTCTAATGAATACTGTAACACAAATAGAATATAAAATGAAGGATACATTAATGACAGTCAAGCCAATGTTTGTATATTATTTCATATTTTGGGACCATCATGGTCTGCCAAGTGCTGATTGTATGACTGAGTCTGCTTGTAATGTGATCATCGATTTTAAGCAACAAATTTGAATACCCTACAGCATTATATGAATTGGTATTTAAACATATTCAAGCGAAACTCGTATCTGTATCATCCCTGAAGGATTTGATTATATTTAATCGAATAATATTGTAAATACTGAACCGATTACTTTTCCACTACTTGCTAAATTAAATTCACACATAATTACAATATTCACTTCATTTTTATTATGTTATATATACTGCTTCTGCCTTGCAAAGAACTTAACGCAATCACAAAGACTTGTCGAGTCCGCTTTGTCGGCAGAACAAATGGTTGTCAATCATCCAACGTAGTTTTGAATGTGAATGCTCTAGTACAATGAACATCAGGTATATTACCAATTAAACACACCATGCAGTATTCCGTGATGTGACTGCTTTCATTCATCCGTAATTAGCCATATTGGAAAGATGTGAAATGCAATAAGGTATGTATGCTTGGTTGTGAAGAGCGAGTTTTAAATGCCGATGGATATTTCACTAATTAATGTAGACTTACGTGAGATTCTCATCACAGTAAATCAACTTACAAAAGACGTCGACGTAATTAAAAATTGTCGCCAAAAGACATGGAATTGTTATGATACGTTTTATGGACAGAGATTGTATTTGAAATGAAATCGAAATAATGTACAGAAATCTGCTCGAAAGTATGGTATACAAACATTTGCAATAGAAATGACTAATACACGCCGTCTCTTTGTATTAAAGATTTGTTACATCCAGCAGTTTGAGATAAGGAACATCCAGGTTTAAACACCAAATGGTTATTGTGCGAAGAGGGCACTCATCCATCATTGTGCCTTGTGTCCCTTTTGGCTGTGCATTTGTTTACATGAATGTATTTTGTGTTCTTCTGTAATTCAAGTTTGTACATAAAGGCAACCGGTCTAAGACATTCGTACAACATAACATATATGAGTTGTGCATACATATTACATAAGAAATATTTGTTATAATTTGTTTATATTGTTATTATCTGGAATATGTAATACTTTACAAACATATAAAGCTATTTTCTTAACAATGCTGTCATTGTCAGCTTGCATAAGGTTATAAAAGTTTATTATATCAATTCTAACTTCAAACCACAAGGTCAAATATAAATGTCGCATATTTGTATTATTTCACAATGAAAATACACATGGTATTCGTCCATCTGAATTTTTTGAAAACAGTATGCGCATAATCCTTTTACTCTTGGTACCCCGGAATGACGATCTGTTTCTATGTAAAGATGTATGGCTTGATCATCTGAAGCTAGTAAGTTGTTTTCTTGTTCATTGTACTTTTGGATCGATGTGCAATGCCTTACGTGGCATTGCCTGCTCGACTATTATTAGTTATTTTTGTGTTTTAATGTATGTTATATTTCCCTTTACCCTGTGCACTTCTTTCACTTTATGTAGTGTTTATGTTTTTTCTACCAAGTTTCGGCCTATTGTTGCCAGCTGTTTTGACTTGTCCTGTGATATTTTCCATTTCATTAATTAAATCTTCACTGTTTTGTCCTCTTTGATGCTTCTAGTTATTCCTTATGGTCTGCCAGGCCATTCCTTGCGACTCTGTTCCCTAACGTATGTACCCTTTAACATCATCAAGTGCCTTAGGTTTTATGGATTGTTGTTTTCCCGGAGGTCTGTTAGAGGAGGCACTGTCTCGTGCCCGACTCCATCATGCATGAATGTGTATTGTATTTAATATGTAATATATCAACATGGTGTCTAAACTGTTCATTATCATTAAACTTTTTAACTGAATGCAAAAATAGCTGGTAAAGCTGTTGTAATGATATTTCTGATTAATTCGTCCATTAGAATTGGATTTCGATTGAATAAATATCTGCTATATCAATTGATAATCACTATAACATTGTAAAACATCGACCAATCTGCTAATGGGATTCGATTTAAACGGGATTTTAGTGAAACGACAGTTTCTGTAGATATAATGATGGTTACTCACCGGGTTGCATTTTATTCATAAAAGAACGTTTTATTCTTCGATGATAGTTACTGACGATGTTGTTACAAACCCTCGTGCTTTATTTTCATTTAGTTCCAATCGCCCAATGTTATAAAACGCTGTTACATGTAAGACCGGTTGTCTAGCGCCGCATTGTCATTTTAAGTTTAGCACTGCGATTAGAACAACACCAATTGAGACTTGATTTTGTGACTGGTATCCATTCTTTATCTATAAACGCTGCTCAAAGATCCATTTTTAAAAGTAGAATGAATGCTTATGGCTTATTTGTGGAATTATCTTTAAAATTTTGATGAAATATAAAATCGTGTATAGTTTCTGTTTACTTAGCAACTTGTTATCTCTCTTTTACTTATTCCGTGATATATGTCATCCATTAAATCCACCCTTGTTCTTCCGCTAAATTCTCCGTAATTTTTCTATATGGTCGGTTAGATCATTCCTTCCACCACTATACCCATACATGTTTAATCTTGCATCACCTCAGTGTTTATCCTTGCAGCTCCACAGTGCGTGATAATGGGAAGCGTAGTCGTGTGTATGCGGCGTTCCCTCTGACAACTTTATCTATCTTATCTTCTCATATATTAAAACAAACTAACTTAACTGTTCTGAATCTCAATTCCAAATACTATCATTTATAAATGTTTATATGAAGGCTTAAGTCAGACTTGTGTCAATCTGACTTTGAATCCTAGGGAGCAAACACGCTGACATGCTAGAGGCAACAAAAGCGCTCTTAGAAGTACCGTTATTTCGCATAAAGGACCAAATTATTTGATTAATCAAAGCAATAAGAATTTATAACCGTACACAATAAGTCCTCTGTATAAAGGTATATGCAATTATACACGCGAAATATTATCAATCCTTATATGAATAAATTATTGCGTAGTAACTCTTAAGATTGTATGCATACAAACATTAAAATAATGTCTATACTTCAGATAGATTAATGGAAGTAAAAAACAAACATCTTTTGCATGGAAATGATATGTAGTTTATATTCTGCAAGATCTGCAACAAACAACATAAATGTAAATCCTTGCTCTCACTTGATAAATTGCAAAATTATTTCTGAAACAAACGTCTTTTGCATGGAAATGGTAGGTAGTTTATATTCAACAAATCTGCGACAAACAACATAAATATAGAGTCTGGCTCTTTTGTACAAAAAAATGTCTTAAAATGGATACGTTATTTCGTTATTTAAGAACTCGATCTACTTTTTCGTTCTAGAATGATGTATTAAAATATTTCTACACCCCTGTGTCTTTATTATAAGATTAACCCCTTACGATTAATAATTCTGTCAAGATGCTGTACATATAGCATTTCTTGCGTTTTCCGGTTTTGATATAATTATATAACTAGATATAATGGTGTAATGCTATTAAATATTTTCAAAACACATTTGTTGAAATGATATATCAACGTTACCTTAATGTCGTTATTTCCTGCCCAGACAAAGATTTATTCATTTGACAACGGAATGTGCCCATTGTGATAACCTCAGTGGAATAAGAAAGTACAAAAAGATAAATGAAGAATTCGATTAGGAAATGTCTGATATATAGTACTCTCATTAAACGTGTTTGTAAACGATATAAATATAAAGAAAGGAAAAGACACAAACATAAATATGGGTGAGAAAAGCATTGGAACTTATACTTAACTCATTTGTAAGTATTTTTTTTTAACTTTCAAAGAGCATCACACAATACTGAACACTGATGATTACTGCCACCAGATACAATACTATTGGGAAACAAGACAAGGACGAGGAATTGTAAGATGTATTTTCACTTAAGCATTTACAATGTTGTAATGTTTCGACAGAAACAAACTTCAACGAAACTTGAAAACCATATATCGAGGTTTCATTGCAAGACTATCGTAACTCGTATATAAATACATAGGAGTTACGATAGACTTGCATTGAACCCTCGATATATACAAATAATAATACAGAATAATTGCACAATGAATAAAACGTGATTCCTCACATAGATGCCTGGGGTACGACATCAAATTAATAAATCGAGAGGTGCAACTGACTTAAAAAAAGGTTGAAGGTTACAATAGTGGAATGCACACTTAAACATGAAGAGTATATTGGAGTATACTAGCTCATTGTCTGAATTTATTTACAAAACAGACAGATTATCTTTTAAAACATGTTGTTCATCTATAACACGATTGTGAATTTTAACATAATTAAAACATAGTATGAATGTGTACATGTAATAGAACAAGCACAAGAGATCTGACATGATTCACTAAATATGCATATTGATGTCGAGCAGAAAATGGCACATACATTGCGTATAGCAACCCGAAAAGCACAAAGAGAGAAATAACTTAGTATTGTAAGGCGATCATCGTCTGTTCTATTGATCTGATAGCAAATCTTGTCCAACAGTATGGGATGTTTTACTGACCAGCTCATTATCTGATTGCAATCGTGCAAACAAGTGCTGACACACATCCAGTAGAGGTCGATACAACCTTATTATATGCTATGGACGCTGGCGGTCGAACAAAGCAGAAACAACATTTTATGTCAGGTTTATATTTTGACTGAGATATATAATAGGTACAAGCTTATATAAGGTATGTACACTTATCGGTCCAACTTGAGAAAGTCGATGAACGTGTAGTGTAGCGATTAGATTTATGACATTTTCGGTTCAATTCATTATGTTTACCAAAAGTTATAGAGTGACTCTGAAAACGTCGGAAGCTGTTAAGTGCAAAGCAATTGTTGCCATATCAATTGGACTTTTTATTGCACAACGGTATCATTGGGACACGATCCTTTTTGTAATCCTTCTGCAAGGATTAACGCACTGTCAAATTTACTTTCACATTTATCCCCTGTCAACTCAGTAGTGTTAGACATACGCGGACAGAATTAAATTTTTGAACTGAAAATGAATACAATGCCCTGAAAACATTTTAACAGCCAAGTTGCCAAAACATCAACTTTTTCATTTTATCAAAAATAAAAAAAAAATTGTAATATATAGTATTTCACATATAGACTGTTCCATTGTTAAATTTGACAGGTTCAAAAAGTCCAAAGAATGAAAATCAAATTATTTGTAGGTGAATATGGTAATATTTCCCCGCTATTATATTAATTCATACTTCGCGAAATAGTAACACTGTATGCACTGTCATGAAACCTCTTGTCAGGAAATTGGTCCATGCTCTAGTATTCTCAAATGTCGTTTTAGACATAATCAAATATTGTCGGTTGTTGTCTTTGTTTTAAGGGACAATTTCCGTATTGGGTAAAATATGAGACGTACTTTACACTCGGTGCCTGATAAGGCGATAATTTCGTTTTCCGTTGCGAAACCTAATTATTTCGCTCAGATGTTTACGAGAAACAAATTGTCGGTTATTGCTTGATGTACTGAAAGAGCTCGGCCCAGGCTTATGTAAAGCGGAAATGAATCAATCCCCCAATTTTAGTCTATGCTGTACCCTAATAATTTTTGATCAGTGATAATATGTGTTTTAGGCATTAACTAGCCAAGAAGCAGCTGTACGAGTCAATGATTAAATAATATCGGTAGTTGGCCAATTCTCGCCAGAACAACGTGAACCAGATATATTTATTTATCATATATGTATTGTACAATTGTGTTTCTTGTGCATGAAAGTGATTTTTTGTCATTGTAAATGCCTCTTTATCCTAGTATTATTAGTTTGTATAATATATACTCAAATAACACTGTATCATGTTTACTTGAATCAGGAAATTAATCAAAAATACAACTCATGAAATTTCAGTTAGCACATGAGCAAAAACTTCAATCACTGCTGCTTATGAACCCCAGTTTAGAGAACGTTATCAACATAATTTACATCTAATTAAACCCAAGCTTACACCTCGCCGTTCTACAGCAGGCTGCTACTTTCGCCCATATTTTCTTTCTTGTGTTCCTATTTGTAGTTGTTAACATGTATGCATATATGAGCGCTGCTATGGGGTTTACAACCTCTTCTATAAGTGATGTTATTTCAAGAAAACGCAACATGTGATGTCACTATTTGCGAGCAGTATAACAATATTAACTCCATATGGTCACTTAGTTTTCACATTGCCATATGGGGCAAATATTGCTTATTAATTGGTGACGTCACAAGTTACGTTTACTGGAAATGACGTCATTTAAAGAAGAGGTTGAACAATCGTACAGCGGTGTTTATGTATTCATGTTTTTTTGGGGAGGCATTTGGAGGACCAAACAACTTCAACAGAGACGCATTTAGAACACGTCAGCAAGTTTGATAATTCCAGTGGTGGTTTATAATTGAGGAAAAAGTTCTGTCATGTGATATAGTAGAAAATATTAAGCCAATTTCTGGGTTTTTTTGGTGTGATTTATGTGTCTGAAATGTGATCTTAGAAGGATAAACATAGGCAGGCATTTGTCATGAATGTTTTGTTGGTTTTGTTCAATTTGGACAGAAAATTTGACATTGTGTTAATTCACCGTTTATCGTTTTCAGGTCGAAAGTCGAAGTGTATCGTAGTAGGTCGATTGATACATGAATAAAATAAGATGCGATGAAATAGACACACATTTCATCTAATGAATGTCATATATTAAATTAATTCAAGTTTTAATATAAACAAGAAATATCTTGAAAAAAGATGGTCGGCGCAATTTGAAGGTTAAGATTCGTTGTACAACATAAAAAATGCCGAGATGTCACGTACGATTGCTTGTCACTCTAGATCGAATTGGATTTCGGTAAATTCACCGATATTCAGTGGATTTCGGTAAGTTAATGTACCCCTTATCGAACGGTTAAGCAATCGGCGTCAATGTTACAACTGTTGTTCAGTTGAAGAGAAACTGCCGTGGTGGTTAACGTAAGATTTGATTGGTTGACACAACACTGATATGAAAATAGCAACTGCGCCGCAAAAATAACATCGATCTTTAGCACCTTGGGAACAGAAGGAGGCGGATTGAGAACAACATTAATAATGACTCCTGCATTAGAAAGCTTAAGACTTATTTTGTAAAAGCTGACACTAATGTGGTTTTCTAATAAATCAAATCGTCCACACATCTGGTTTGTAACGCACCAAAAGACCTTCCCCTCCAATATTTAAGAAAACATCCGTAGGATATACACACAAAGAAACCTGAATAATTTCAAAACAGGTATGACAATACTTAAAATGCAATTCACATCAAACATCGTTTCACAAGAACATATGTATGTTTTGTTATTGATGTTCAATGCGAAAAAACAGCTGCTTATTAACAAAAACTGAACAAAACTTAAAACGAAATTATTCAAAGTTTGTAACGACGCTTGGCCTGTTCTGGTTTTAACTAGTCTTAAATGATTTGTGCACAGAACGTGCAAGAGATTCAAGACAAAATGTTTCTGCAAGCTTCACTTTTTTGAGGCATATGGTCATTGACCTTTTTACCAATTCGGATTGTGTATCTGTCTTTCAATAAAACTGATATCAACTGCTTTAAATTCATTACAATGATTTCTTGTTAAATTAGGAACTTCGGGTTGTAATTTAATAAAAATGCTATCAAATGCATTAAAATCAGTTAAGATGGTTTATCATTAATTTGGACCAAATTCATTCAAATCATGACATTTCATGAAGAAGCCATGTTAAATAACCCCGAAAATCGATGATTTTTTCTAGAGATGATCAATTTGAATCGACAAGTATCATTTGTTCAGAGCTGATAAGAATGTTTCTGAAAATGGGGTCTTAGCATATTTGAGACCTGATATTGCATGAGATACGGAGATTAAATTGTAAAACGATCAGATAGAATCTATTGCTGTTGATGTAGATTTTAACAATTCTTATTGACTTTTACTAGATACATACATACCTCTAGCACTTGACAGCCTTATATAGAAAGTGTTCCAGATACCATCATGGATTTAGTTACCAATAAATATGATAATTTTATTTCGATAGGGGACATTCTTTATAATTGATGACGGCTAATGCTGGTCTCCAAAGACATATGTAATATATTACCATAGGTAATGCGATTTAATCTCAATCTGTTTTTTACGGCGATTTGATATATCGTTATATCAAGTTCATTGTAATGTAATTATAATTTGCTTTTGTAAACATTTATTTCCTCGAATTAGATATTCCTATTTATATCGGCATTTTGATTAAGAAATGAACATGGTTTATTGCCCGACGGAATTACTTGTTGAATTGACATCCTATGCGTCCGGTTTTTAAGATTAATGTTTCCGTTGCAATAAATTATTTTATTGGCACAAGTTTCATTTTCTCTCATTTCATCTATATTTGATATTTCAATTTGACAATCGACTGCTTTCGTACAAAGAGTTTGTCACGGAAGCATAGCAGACATGTTAGTGTGCTATCAATAATTTAAAAAAAATAAACTCTGCATTATGGATATCACACTCAGTATGTAACATAAAAGCCACTTGTGTATATAGTTTAGTATACGAATTCAACCCTGAAGCAAACTTTGTAATTACAAATATGTACACATACTCTTGATATACGGAACTGTGATGTTTAGAAAATAGAAAATAAAGTTCGCATGTCCAGCATTTCCATTCCGTCAGTAATGGGTTTTTGTGGGTTGTATAGAGAATGGGGTTAAGCTTAATTGTTCAGTACACGCAACATTTGATATCAAGGACATTTCCGCTGGACAATGCCCCAACATAAAGGCTAGTGCGTGTACAAAAATGAATAAAACAGAGACTGTGGATCCAGTCAAATATGAAGTCAATGACCTATCAGAAGTTGGTCCATTTGTAAGTATTGATAAAAATAAGAGAAACGTCGAACAATGTTTAAAAGTCTGATATGTTGATTTTAGTGCCTAGGCGCTTTATAGGACGTACGACGTATTTTATGAGGGTGTCTGTATTACAGGAGGTACTTATTTGAATTCTGCTGAACGACACAGAGCGTTTGAATTACAGACAATAAAAAGCTATGGACATAATGCATTACATCAAAATACCTTCAATGAAACTTGTCTCTTCAGGTAGATTTACAATACCTTAAATATTAGACTAGACTAATACACATTAGGAATACAACAGTTTCATCATAGCAATAGAAGTGTCAGTCGTTGTAATAGAACGAACTACTAGCGTTTCAATTATCAAATTGACAATATATAGCGCCGTATTGAAACACATTTCTCTACAGACATTCCTCCTCGACCGGTTAGCTCAGTTGGTAGAGCGCTGGGCTATCATCCGGAAGGTCCGAGCTCGATTCTCGGGCTGGTCAGGTCATGTCCTGTGACATTTGGCTAATGGTTGTTTGTCCTTAACCTCTGATTCACGTAGGGGAGTTATCAGCTGCTTGCGGAAGGACATGTTAATACTGGCTAATACTTAATTACGGGTTAGGTCAACTGCTTACCGCCGTATATATCGGAATAAAAATGGTTGAAAAATGGCGATGACACAAAATTATAACTAACATATCACCTGACTTTGATTCTGCGTTTCTGAACTGCACTAACGTGTAATTCCAAAAAACACGACATGATATATACGTGTAAGACGCTGGAAAGGTATTAATTTCGGCGGAATTATCTCGGCGGATGTTTATCTTGCCACAATTGTGGCATTCTTGTCACACTTATTGATTGTTCAGATAATTGCCTCCCATAACAGTTTTTATTTCTTATAAATTGGATATGCTGGCACGAAAATGTGATAATGACTTATTTCCAATTACTACGAGCACTCAAATCCAGGATTCAATGACAAACACAATACGATATTAATTAGTTAGAAAGTGTCTTTTTCATCAAAACACTGTGCTAAAGGCTAAATGTGATTGAAGAGTTGAAAGTGTAGCCAATGACCCAGTGGATGATGTAAACATAATACTTAATGCTGATACTGTAAGCGAAGGCAATATTTATTGGTTAAGGCATCCGCTTTGGGCATGGGAGGTCAAAGGCTCTTGAGCCGCCAGCTTGTTAAATAATGGTTTCCGAGTGACTACCTGCCTGGTGCCAGACATTAAATGATAGGCATTGGGAAGTAAATGTTCTTAGAAAGTAGGAGTCTCATAAGTCAGAAATGGCTGGCCCTTTAATAAATGTCACTATAATAATTAAATATTTACCTATTGTATACTTTTGTTGACGATGATGGCTTTCCACAAGTACTAAATAGAAGGAAAAGCGCAATGGGAATATGGATAATGTGTCATCCTTGGGGCATTATGTTAAAGTGTTCAAGGCGCACATTTATCATCAGTTTAAACTCAAGATGGTTTTGTCGTAGCTACAAGTGTTTAATACACATACACGTATATAGATCACTTACGTTTTTTGTTTAAAATTGAATTCTGAGCATTTGTGCAGAAAATGAGGACCACAAAAATCTATTTTACCTTTTATGCATTTGCTAAGAACATAAAAGCACAAAATTCCATCTAACAATTTATACGAAATTTAACGGGAAAGGAAATGAATGGTTAAAAATAAACTTGATAATGCATCTGATAAGATAGACAGCCGCCAACAGAACACTAGTATTAGTACAGTGCAACAGATACAAATGCAGATGGCAGGATATTTCGAATACAAAGCGCCTAGCCATATTTAAAGCTCAATGAGGCACATCTATAATATATACAGTAAAACCTCAATGATAAGACCATCCTTGGAAACCTAGAAAACTGGTCGTCTTATTGAGGTAGTCTAACTATTGATGTTGAATATATAGCAAATGGAATTGAAAATTGTGTTATTCATTTTGAGGTGCCTTATAACTGATATAGCAAAAGAGAAATAAGCAATTCTGTAACCTTCTCGAAATAAACATTTTAAAATGATTCAATTGATTGTCAGCCCCCGATAACGGGTCACATATCATATCAGACACAGACAAAACTAATAAGAACCTTTAACGTGAAATCTTTCGCTATTAGAAGCAACAATATTTTACTACAATTTGTCTGGTGAAGCCATTTGATAATCGACCAGTATTAGTATATTTTGCGGGACTGCTGTTCAAGGGAGAAAACTGCTCTTAACTAAACTATTAAGTAAACTACATAGTTGTCTCCCTTCGAAGATTTATTGAATGAATCATAGCAAGGTCACGTGTAGTATTTGATCATATTTGTCTATGTCTTATGACACCAATGATTATTAGAACATACATACTAGACAGTGAACGTCACATACACAAGACAGAGACTCCCCACACAGACCCAAGGGAATCAACAGTCTATAAAACATTATGCACTTAAGAGGTGCAAGGGTAAACGTGGGAATATATATTCAAGGTTTTTGTCTGGCCGGCCATCAAACACAAATAGGAAGTCAACACGGAAAAATAGATGAAATACATCTCTGAATACGTCAAGAAAGTCTGTAATCATAGGCCGAAAGGGAGTAGGAGAAAAACTGAATATAATATCAAGTAAAGGAAATGCATATGGGGAGAACTAGTTACAATGCCTAACAAATATAGGATATTAAAAACTATAGAATGTACTGAACTAGGTTTTCGAAAACAATACAACCAATATTTCATGAACACGAAGTAATGCATGCATTTTCTTTTTTTAAAAATCAGCAATTTATCGATAAATCAATTTTGTGGATCAGTGAATGTTTTTCTCGGGTATTCTTTCGAGTCTCCGATATCAATTATCATGTACAAACATAACACTTGTTTCGCATAATACTATGTACTCATAAATAAATGATTCAAATAGTTTGATGAAGAAAATGAAAACAAATCCAAAGAAGTTCACCGTACAAGTATCAATATATCCAAAAATGCAACGAGAGGAAGACAATACACTTAACACGACGCAAAATACATAAGTACATATAAACAGAACAAACACAACATCGAAAGGTACTGAATATTTAAGAGTCTGACGGTAGTCCAGTCTTCTCATACAGGGCACGAAAGACAAATTAGACTTGTGTGTGTGTTTTAAACTCTGGGTGTAGTTCCAGCATGTTCCGAGGCGGTACTTTTCTGTCCACTCATCATTTATATTCGCGTGTTACGTCCCTTTTGCCTTTATTCGCTTCGTAATTGTTATTTTTAGAATGTATTGACTCCGCTTGCTTACGTGGTTACTTAATGACTTCATGATCCGAGGTGGTACTCTTCTGCCCACGCATCATTTATGTTAGCGTGTTACGTCCCTTTTGCCTTAATTAGCTTCGTAATTGTTATTTTTATAATGTATTGACTCCGCTTGCTTATGTGGTTACTTAATAACTTCATGTTGTTATACTTCTATAATTACCTGCATACTGTCTACAGATGAACTTTAAATGTATTGCTAAATTGTACATAATAGATCCAATCCACACCTGTCTCCACCTGTTGACCCCTTACATTCTCCATGGTTGGTTTTGATACATAGCCAGACTATTCCTTACTTCCAATTTCTCGTAGATATTTGCCGTTACATCTCCTCAATAATTTATCTTTCGAAGTCTGATGTTTCCCTAGGATATGTATGGGGAGGTATTGTCGTGTGTAAGTGATGTTTCATGTAACAACTTAAATAGTTCCTTCATTACCTGATAGACAACAAAATAACAACAATAGCATTGCGTAATACAACATTTTATTTATATTGTTATTATTTAATTAGTATAACAAATGAAAGCGTTGCTTTAATGCTTGTTTGAGATTACATTCTGTCAAAACTTTTACAAATATATAAAGGTACATAGTCTTATATCTTTGACAAAATGTAATTATTTATAAATATGGTAACTAATAATTTTGAGAAAATGCCAATTTAATGCCCTATATACAGATGTCCTCTACAACACTGCTTTGTCCATTCTCGTACATGTTTAAAACACACACACATATACACAAATACAAGTGTCTATTACTGGTATTCTCTATCTTGACATACGCGTCGTTTCAGTGCTACCATATGCAATACCTCTATCGGACTCATGTTTTGCAGTTCTTGGAAGCTTTAAAGAAAAGGTACAATGCAATGTCATTGAGTACGTCTGTATTAAAGGAATGACCATGTACCTTTTAACATTTAGAATGCGGACATATTCAAATGCCATTGAACCTGTTGATGCCTTTTCTTCTAACGAGTCCTTCCACCTTTACTAGAGTAAAACACACAGAGTGATCGATTGCAACTCTTTTTGCATGAACAAAGTCTTTCTCATCCTCATCTTGAACAAAAAAAAACAGATTTTAACGCTGTCATTAAAATAAAGATATATTGATCGTGACGTTCGCGGTGCACTGTCCTCATAATACCATATAATTGTTGATCATAAAAAATTAAAGAAGACTTAAAAAGGAATTAAATCCGTGATTTGTTTCCGCTTGAACGACTGTAAAGAGCGCAATTTTTCTTAAGAACTTGTTGATTGTGTTTGTATAAAAATGAGATCCCATTCCAAACTACTGAGATTTTGAGAATTATGTAAAATGAACCAAACACGTACGTACATACATACATACATACATTTATGTTTTTATAAAGGCTAGGGCACAAATGATTCGATTGGAGTATTTTTTCAGTTTATTTTGTCGGTTGCAATCGAAATACTGATTCACAAACGTTGAAAGCTGATTTGCACACACTACACTGCGCTGGGTAGCGATACGTGGTACATGGGTTGCCTTGGATACCCGCCATTACCTATCGTGCATGCAAACATTAAATCTGATCATTTTGTTTTCTTTTTTAAACATGTTAGTGCCTATTGAATTCTCAATACCTTTACCTTTGTCAAAAACATAGTCTTTTGTTATATATCATTAATCGATCACCTGATTTAAGAAATCACCAACCGCTTAGACAATGCTATTTTATTTTTCGGCGCAGCATGACTTTGCATATCGGTGTTGTGTATACCGATCTCGTCTTACGTAAACCACTATCTAACTGCTCTTCAACCGAACAACGCTTTTAACCTTGTCGCGGATTGGTTAACCTTTCGATAAGGCGTACATTACCTTAGCGAAATCCACTGAATTTCGGTAAAAAAATGAAATTCATTTTTTTCCATTACCGAAATCTACATATTAAACCACATCTGCACTATATTTGCTAATTTCTTGTTATAATAGT
Organism: Mactromeris polynyma; assembly: GCA_032209605.1. Taxonomy (NCBI): domain Eukaryota; kingdom Metazoa; phylum Mollusca; class Bivalvia; order Venerida; family Mactridae; genus Mactromeris; species Mactromeris polynyma. Next base: position 28,499,575 of record JASFXZ010000005.1, read on the forward strand.
AAATATATGGTTGATCTAAATATACATTAAAAAAATCTAAGGTAAAATATTGCATAGTAAGAAAAATCTGGATTTCGGTAAGCTTCGATATACTCTATATTCTTGTATTGTTTACCAAACCCAAAAGCATTAACTTATTTTTTGTAATGCATTTAGTTTTCCGAAGCAAAGTAGTACACACTATTATTGCAATGGTGTTAGTTTTGCAGAGAAAATATTTTGATCACGATAGAGGCGTTATTCTTATTATTGTAAACATGTCTATGTTTATGAACACCAGATGAACATAATATTGTTTTCCTTAATAACTGCGTCTGAAAGTTGATATGTAGTATATTTCAATATTAACTCCCCGGGAAATTGCCGGTCGTTAGAATTAAGAAGATTCTATGTACCAGTCACGAACATGTGTATTGTTTAGATAAGATAAATCGATATGTGTAACAAGTTTATTAACATGAATGTGTGATTTCACGACTGATACAATACGTACTGATGAACTATATTAAAACAGACTATATAGATACTGTCTATGACTTGTCTCACAACGGAATTATTTTAATCCAATCTCCTACGAAGTCATCTCCCCTTACAGGTATCGGAGCTACATGTACTATAACGAAGCATAATCGAGTGACCAACAATCGAAATATCTCAGCAATCGTTAATGTTGCCGAACAAATCTTAACATTAAGATTGCAACTAATTTTCCTGCTTCAGATTGCGCCAACCATCTTTTTTCAAGATTGTTCTTGTTTATTTTTTAATAGTCAACTTTGATTCGCGAAACATAGCTACCTATTCGAAAAACACACAAGTCCTTTCGAAAAACAGGAAAACCAGATATAGACCATGTATCATTTCACATGTTTTAATGAGGTCATGGTAGATATATAACTAAACAACTTGTTTCTTTATAAAACATTAGAAATCTAACAGAAAAACATTAAAAAAAATGACCAGTTTTTCTCTCATTATTTCAAACATGCAAGTTAACAAAATATTAAAACCGTATACATATTCAATACTAAAAGCAATTACTTCCGTTGACAATGTTTAACTTACGAAAATGATTGTTTTGGCTAGGCCATATCGTTTGTTTTATTCCTAAAAGGGCAATTTTTTACCGCCCCATCCCTTACACTTTCTCAACTCCGAATTTTGGTTTGCTGCTGTTTCAGTGTGATCTGTGTGGGGAGGTTTTGCCTTATTAATGTGGCGTTCCTTGAAAATGCTTTATTGGCGTTTGTCGAGCGCTGTAGAGTTATACATGTAGCAATCTGGAACAGCAATTACTTCCGTGTAATAAATAAACTTCTCGTTGACTGATTGTTCCTTGTTCCCCATATACATCGAGGCAGTATACTTAGTATTGACTGAGATGTTGCAAATGAGCCTTTAATGGGTCATTGTGATCTAACAGCTATTTTACCACCATATAATGATATATATCTGGCTGGTTGTTGTACCATTTTTGGTAAACAAGCCCTCGTTTAGTGCTTTCCTAACTCATTTCGTTTGTAGATAAATAGATAAATATGGAACATTAACAAAGTCCATTAATACTTTACCTACTCAGAAAATGATGCCATTTGATATGATGTATATCCCACTTGCGTTAATAAGCATGTTGTGTGCTTCAGTTTGGAAGAATCGATCGCTTGGCAGTGCTTATTCCGTATTCCATACCTGTTCACCCTTGCACCTCCTCAGTGCCTTATGTTTTGTGAACTGTTGTTTGAATGTATGGGCTGGCATTGTCTAGTGTATGTGGCGTTCCATGCAACAACTTAATATCTTTTTTTATTATTCTGCAAACGTTTCTCCAAAACATATTTTTTACAACTGCACACAGGACAATTACCGGTCATTAAACCCATACTGACGTTAACACCTTACATAAATTTTCTCTTTATCCCATTTTTAGTAAACGAGAATTATCAAACACAACATAAATTATCATTTTAACCATTGTATTATAGCTTCCGTCGCGACTGATATAAATTACTTCTTCATGTCAGACGTCATTAATACATACCATCAAGCAAGACTGTATGTAGTGTTCCCTGTGACAACTTAATATCTTATTATTAAGTTGTCACATGGAACACCACATACACAAGACAATAGCTCCTCACACAGACCCTCGGGAAAATAACACCAATGGATCTATTTTGTACGTTAATTACTGGAAGTTTGATAATGGGTATTTTCCTGAATGATACCAGTCGCAAAACTTATACTGTCGTTCGGGAATACTAACTCGATAACTGACAGTGTATAGTGTAGTTTCCACGTCTCCGCCCTTTGCTCCCTCGCAAAATGGCGATTTCCGTATTTGCGTTTTTCACTTTTGCGAACACAGCCAATGAAGTCGCCTGATGTGTTTATTTAGATACAATATGTCGAGTCTAAACAAGAGAGTGTGCACGGGATAATATTGACATTTTTCGATATCATAGAATGAACACCAAAAATGCAATACAAATATCAAAACTATACCACCAGAAATGCAGTTGGTATCAATGTGCCCATTTTTATCCCTTATTGTACCGACAAATGGTATATTCCCATGCCCATTTTCTATTTTGACTCGGCATATAAATGATTGAATGAATGAGTGGGATAGCGCCGTCCAGTAAAGTAGTTTAAATGGACAAAAAGTGTGGACAACTGATTACTAGTATTCAGTGATATTCTGCAAACGTTTAATTATATGTCTGGTCTTTTTTCAATTATGCTTATTATATACCGACTGATAAGGACAATACTTAGGGTCATAATTTGAATTCATAGTGAGAATGTTCTTTAAGTTTACTTGGAAATATTGGAGACACTTTTCAAATGTATACAGTCTGTAAGTCGGAAGTACCGCACGAATCGAAATGAAATACATTGTGATAAAATTAGGTACATTTAGGAAGAAGCCGTCGCAGAATATAAGATTCATATTGATAAAATGACAACAGAGACGCCTTGATGAGCTAATCCAACTAGGCTACAACGTGTGTTAGACCAATTAACTGAAGTATGTAAGATAAAATTCGCTCTGGAACCCCCTCTTATCGCAGGTAAAGATCAACTATCGTACTCGTAATTATGATTCCACTTATAATGTCAATAGCCTTTCGGCAGATGCTAGCCGTTACATTTGCATCATTGTGTTCATTTTGTCATTAATTTGTTTAAAAAAACAAATGTTTGATTAGTGTGTATTTGTGCATCATTAATGATTTGAATCCAATTCGATCTCGTTAATGAACGGTGCGACAATCTCAGACTGGAAGAAGAAGAACGGCTGGTCTTTTATACATTGCTACGCTTATTTATTGAAATGTGCATTTTCTGTTCCATTTGTTAGATATATATATATATAAAATTCTGTCTTTAGTGTTCATGGTAAGTGAACACAAATGCTGCTTTGCGAGTTTTAAGGATAAAATTAAATAGTGTGAAAATACAGTGACAACGACAAGAAGTTAACTGGTCGCTTACATATGGTGCCAGTGAGCACATTAATTTAGCAGTTAGGCCACCAAATAAATAATTCTAGATTATCTAGAATAGTGATCAGCACAACATATCAACGGCCGTATGCAGACTGCTTTATAATTTAACTGCGAAATTACTTGTCACTGGTAAGCAAGACAAAGTACACCCAAGAGAAAACGATCAGAATAGTCTGAAGCTTAAGCGACATGACATTCCTTTAATATGGGCATGACTGCGACTGTACAGAAACCAAGGTAAAGGAAGCATTAATTATGTACATGAAACCCTACGATATAATTAGACAATGCCTTACCACACAGATCACAGGAAACATCAATGTTAACAGTTGAGACGATGTAAGAGCATACATCTATGGAGATGTGGCGATAACGACTTGCCTTGATACTTATCAAAGAGATATTAAATTGTTCCAGTGAGTGCCACATGTACAAGACAGCGCCTCCCCACACATAACCCAAAATACAACAACACAGTCTACAAAACAATAGGCACTGAGGAGTTGCAATGGTTTTCATGTATAGGAATAATGGTGCAAGGGTAACCATGTATGAGATATAGGTGCAAGGTTAAACATGTAGGAGAATATGGGTGCAATTAAAAAGAGCAACGGACGGAACAAAGGTGATTGGGTGGGAATCCATATCAACCAGCTAAGAAAACAAGTTGGTTTCAGAGCAAAAGAAAATAAACAGGAAACGTATGTCAGGTTCAGAGAATCATATAAGGGGTATTTAATTTTTTTGCTATTTTAGAATTGAAAAATTGTGAAATTATATCTAGATTCGTTTATTTTAGCATGTTTTATATCAGTACTAAATATCTGAAACACATCGTATCAGCTTACCGGAAAGTATTGATCCGTTTAATATATATATTATCGGTCTCGTTTAATGTTAGATGTTATTACAGTGTAGGTTATATGTACAGTTTAGTTTGTAACAACAGGAATGTTAGGTTTTATTATTATCCGAAGCTCCTCCGTCGGTCCAGTGCATGAAACCTCTTTCAGTTTTTGCATATAAAATAATATATTAGTTACTTTATGTTTACATACTTGGTTATGTTTTTAATATGCGTGCAGTATGTGATGAAAATGGGTACTGAAGTCGAGCAGGAAATGCCACATAGAAAGTGCAACGACAACATTAAAGCAGGAATGAAAGAATACACCCAATTATGCAATAAGAAAGGCAATAGGGACTCGTGACACAATATAAATAGTGGTTGACAATATGTGTAACATCTTGAAACTGTCAGTGATATAAACACTTTGGTTTAAACATGGTTTAAAGGCGCAATGAACAATGACACTGTAGACGTTCGAAGTTACTAAATTTATAAGTAAATGGAGTTTTATACAATCAAACTAACACCAAACATTGAGGTTCTTCTAACAGAAACATGATATAAACGATTGATGGCATTTCAGAAATAACTTTTAATTGCCATGGAGTTTTTTTGAGATATAAGGCCTACGCCAAAAGTGGAATATTTCAATCGTAAATAAGAAATTATGAACGTTATAAATAACTGTCATTTTCTCATATCCTTTATCCTTCCCCAGGCTACCGAATTCTGAAAACGATTTCACCTGCAATATAACATATACACCCAGTTTGCCAGAAGAGTTAAATCAAGCTGGTTTGATTAAACCCTGTATAATCACTTTCTTGAAACAACCAGTTCGAACTTCTAGTAAATCATGAACGAATGCTTTCAAACAAAAACAGGATTGTGACAATATCTTAAAAGAAACACCACGCCTGCGTACAAAGAAACACAAAAAGCAACTACTTTAAATTTCACGTTTTCCTTGCCAATAGTAGCATAACTTATATTGGGAAACATCAAAGATGGAAAAGGCGAGGAATATTAATAGGAACAATGTCTTAACGATACGCATTACGGAGAACAATATAAGAAAAAAGAATAAATGTGGAAAAACAAAAACACTCTTCTCTTGTTTATCTTGTAAATATGTAGTAACTAAACGTCGATTAATAGTTATCTATATTGCAATATATCATGCGCCTCTCCGCCTCTGCAGTTCCATTTATGTCATGAAACAAAAGGACAAATAACACAGTGTGAGTTTAAAAGTTGGACAACAAAAGTCAATAAATCAGTCCATCCTTGTCTGGCATGATTTCATGTTTTAAACTCACACTGTGTTGGTTGTCCTTTTGTTTCATGACATAAATGGAACTGCAGAGGCGGTGAGGCGCAAATATAAATAATATAACTACGTATTTACTGATTTAATTCCTCTATGGATGTTTTTGCTATAGCAGTTTTATGTACATATTCTGTATGCGCCTTTGTAATCTTTTAGTTGCCGTGAGCTCTATGACAGACACAAACGTATCGACTTCTGCATGTACGTTCTTTTAACATATCCAACTACAGTAAAATTTCACTTAAAGATCACCTAAACAATAAGACCTACTCGAAATTACGAACACAATTTTCAAATCCATAAACATTGTTTTGCTCTTTATTCAACTTCTATATTAAGACCACCTCTCGTAATAAGAATACCAGTTTTCAAGGGTCCCAAGGGTAATCTTATTATTGATGTGTTACTGTATGTACTTAAATGTGCCGATTAAAAATGTGCCGATTTATCAGAAATAATCATAAATTACAAAAGAAAACAACATAGTTGTTACACCTTATTAAGCAATCCTGTCCATATTGCAGAATAATTTGACACGCAATGATCAATGATTTTTATATTTAATATACACAACTTCAATGCATTCTAAATACGTTTTCTCAATAGCTTACGCGATAAGATTAATATCCGTCTTTTTGAAATTACCGGATATCCGACGGTGTTCTGAAGCGACAGTTCTTCGATTTTTATCGGATATCATATATTACGACATATCATGCTGTACAATTTAAGATTACAAAGGGATTCATTACCCGAAATAGTGACTTATAGCTGAATTTAAGCGGCTAGAAATATCGGTCTGATTATAAGCACGAGTATGCCATTTTCTGGTTACACTGTGAAGTCCCTCAGCTAAAATATGTTTTAAATTGTACTCCTATTTGTAATGTTATGGTTAGTTCATGAGATCTGAAAACGGTCAAAATCCATACGGTAAGCGAACAAATACCAGGGATAGTAATAGATGGAATTTTTAATGGAATGCTTTTTCGGCACAGCCGTATTATGGCTGTTTTGCTATTTGCGTCACATGAATATGTTCAAACCTCGGGAACAGAATATCCCTCTCGGCTTCGGCTTGGATGATATACAATTTCGGGTTGGTAATATTCATGTCACCCTCACTGACATACGAGTTTTATATATTATAACGATACCTCGTACTTATCTTCAACATAGACAGTCACGAGTAAGCATCATATTAATGAACTTTGTTTTACAACATTAAGGCTTATTTCAATTTGCACCGATCCTCTTTTTTAAAGATTTTTCTTCGTTATAGATATTTGTTTACGTTCCGTGTAAAACATATGCATGGTAGTCGATAAACGCCGCTCAGATTAGAAAAAAATAGTACGTTTTATAATTCTCGTTTGGTCTCACAACGTTCCTATTATCATAAAATTGATATTATTCAATTTGCTTTGCCATACTTGATATTATCGTAATTTACAAAATGCATTATTTTGAAATTCAAGACCACGCTGGAAAGCTTAAAATCAAGCAAATTGTTGCTCTTTGCAACTAATTCAGCAAACGACGGTAAGAAATATGAACACTCAACGAATACTTCTAACACCACTGATAAACATAATATATGTCGAGTCAAAATGAAACTGTGCACATTTCCCCATACCTTTGGGGCTAAACATGGATATATTTGGTACCAACTGAAATATAATTGTTATTTCTATCTGGAGGTATATGTTTGTTATCTGTATAAGAGCACCACTGTACGATTTCCAGCCTCTTCTTTAAGTGATGTCATTACCAGAAAACGTCACATGTGACGTCACCATGTACTGACAGTAGGCAATATTTGCCCCATACGGCAGTATGAAAACGAAGTGACGATATGGAGTAAATATTGTTTCCTTCTTGAAACTAGTGACATCACATGCAGTGTTTTCTTGAAACGAGGTCACTTACAGAAGAGGATGTAAATCCCACAGCAGGGCTCAAATTTACATTTTGATGGGTTAATTGACCAATATTTTAATTAGTTACAAAGTAACAACTAACCGCGCGTACACACGTTTTTGACAGTTCCAAGGATGTAATTCGCTGTATGGATAGTATTTCTTTTTCTGTTTTGAATGTATGTTACATTTCCCTTTCCCCTGTGGAATTCTTTAACTAATGTAGTGTTCATGTTATTTTCTACCCAGTTTCGGTCTATTTTTGCCAGCTGTCTTTACTTTTACTGTGATATTTTCCATCCATTTCCCCCTTTTCTGTTTGTCCTCTATGATTTTCCTAGTTATTCCTTATGGTATGCCAGGCCATTCCTGGCGCCTCTGTTCCCTAACGTATGTACGCTTTAACCTCATCAAGTGCCTTATGTTTTATGGATTGTTCCCTCATTCTATTTGACATACATGTTATCAAATACATGTATTCCAGCACCCTACATAAGTTCAAATACACCGGGTTAATCAAAGTCACGCGTTACTGTGGTCCAGACAATACTAATGTCATAACGTATATTGAACAAGATTTATGGTTTCCAGATAACGCCAGACATTTTAGCAAACAATGCTACCATTAACTTTATGAAATTGTTTGTCACTTGTTTTCCTTTGTCAGTGTAAGCCATTAATCAACATCTGCTTCAGTGTATTCATTTACATTACGTACTTCGTTAGTTGTGATCTTCACATTACTTGATCTTAATGTAACACATAACACAATGTACATATGTAAGACTACGATCTTGGCAGTCTGCCACACGTTAAATACCTAAGCTAAGCCTCTGATATTTCTTTCAACATCGTCGTTTCTATGTGTCGCCTATACGTTGATGCCCTAAAAGGTTTGTGGTCAAGCAATGTGTATTATAGTGCTTCGCCATCGCAGTGAGCCAAAACGAAGTGACATCACTCTCTATGTACTTACCGGTCTCTACACTCCAGAATTATAAAGACAAGTAGATGTATCTTCTTTAAAACAATCGTGAGCTTGTTTTTTTCAACATCTATACAATTACTATTGTGACGCTGTCATCCACCGAGTTGTAAATGCTTTGTGTCCTAACTCCTTTTAACCATGTTGATTGTTTATGAAAATAAGTTCATGTCTGTTCGTGCTTTCGATGTGGCCACGTCCTTTGTATGTGTAATTGGCTGCTCGATTGCTACATTCATTTTCATATAACGTTTTACTGGAGATTTAACTTGATTATTATGATTGGCTTATATTCTGCTCATTCGTTGAAGCTTTCCTATGAATTTGTATATATGTGATATTCAATAGCGTATCATGCCGCAAGCGAAGCTTTTTATGAAAGTAGACGCGGTGAGGATAACGAACCCATTCCTGAAATAAAAACATGATTAGAAAAATGTTTAAAGTCTAAATCAAAACCGGCAATTATTTAATCTGCAATTCTGTTGACGTTATTGTTGTTATTATCCAGGATCTTTAATAATACATCTTCAAATCGTCTGATTTTCTCTCAATTAATTTCATTTTAGGGGTTAATATTCATAGTTGGCTTTAATGCTACCATTATGTTCATATTTGCGTTCAACAATCAGTCTAGACATAATGGTGTAAACCAACTTGATATCCTTTACGTTTAGATTAACATAGTATTAAGAATTGTTTTCCGTTCATTACCTGCTTATGTTTATATTAGTCTATATTCGATACTATTTCTTTAGAATACGCGGGTAAGATACTTTGCTGACAGTTTTGTAAAAATGTATGTACCAAATCTTTCACAGTTGCCAAGTTGAGACATATTGATGGCCCTGTGGTATCTAGTAAAATCATGTTCAAATACGCATTCATTAATTTAAAGGACGAAACAAATTCGTACAAGATTAGTCCCCTTTTCATGATTGTAATTATAGCATACTTTACAAACACATATCTTCTCTAGTCGAATTGAATAACCTTACTGTTAATTATTGTTTTGTTTGTACGATGTTATAAGCGAGCGCAATATGAAATAACATCGTACCTACAAAAGCATTGTATCAAAATGTATATTCAAATTTCTACCAGGTACATTGAACTAGAAACACAATTAATAGATTGACATTTTTACAAATATTATTAAAGATACTGTTTAATTCCTTTGACAGTTACAGCTTTGGAATCGTCCACTTAGTACGATCGATGTTCTCAACTTGTATTAACCTCACCTCAGGCTCCGGAGTATACCATTACTACCTTTTGTAAACGTAAGAGAGTCGAATTCCTCGTCGATCACCCCCCGCCGTACATATGTGGAAAAGAGATTGAGTTGTTACAAGGAACGCCACATACACAAGACAATGCATCTACACACAGGCCCCTGGGAAAACAACAGCCCACAAAATACCATGCATTGACGAGGTGCAAGGGTACACACTGAGGAGGTACAAGAGTAATATGAATGGTATGGGAATTAAATGGGTGGAATATATCACGGAGCAAGTCAAAGTAATGTAATGAAAAGTATTATTTAACAATTCAGATTTTTCCCCAGACGAAGTGTATAGCGCAATACAGACGGATTTTTCCTGAGAGACAGTAATAAGCAATTTGTCAATCTCAATTTTCCTCAAAATAAATCCACTTTTCGTTTTGTTATCGGATGAAATTATATTACTTACGAGGAATAACTGTACAGAAAAGTGTTTGGATACATTTAAATGAATATTGAGCTAAACAAATGTATCAAAGAGGAATCTGAGATAACAGAAGCCGGCGTTGTTTTATGTGTTTAGCTAGCGCTTAAGCTATGTACACTGTTTAATAACATGAAATTTGAAAATGTCATGAAACAGAGAGAATACGTAACTACGGGGAACGCCACATACACAAGACAATACCTCCCCACGCAGACCTCAGGAAAAAAAACAATCCACAAAACATAATGCACTTACGGAGGTCAAACGGTACACATATTAAGGAACAGAGGCACAAGGAATGGCCCAACAGACCATAAGGGAGGGGGAGGGGGAATTAATGGATGGAGCCATATTGGTCACTTATATTTTGTCAGAATTAAAGCCCACTTCGTACTCACAAAATGTGATAGAAAAACACATCGCTCGGATCACTTGCTTATCATCAGTTACTACTGATTAAGACAAAACTAAGGTAAAATATACCGATACAGGTACCATTTCTGTAATAGTTGTTAGAATCTCCATTTTTGTAATTAGAGTTCAACTTGTTACACCTGTGTCTTTCTGTCCAACGTTTATACAGTATACATGACTGAAAACATGACAAAAATAATATGACCATTATAAACATCTAGTCACGACTATTTAAAACAATTAATACAAACGATATTTTCACCTTTATTTCGTTTTTTGTAATTCGTTTTTATTTATTACAATAGTAACATGTATATGATTTAAACCGAATGCTTGCATTTTGCATAATCTTAAAGTAGTATTATGCTCATTTATAATTCATGTGTTTACTTAAACGATTATGAAAAATATATTTTCTATATTTAAAACATCAATAAACATTCATTAACAAAGAATGAACTCAAAACGTATTGATCAATATTAAAAAAGTTTGTTGAAGAAAGATGTTTGTACATCATAAAAAGTTTTTTAACAATCAGGCTATTTTACAAGTTTTGTCTGTTAGTATTATAGTAAAACAAGATATTTTCAATTGGTTATACATTGCAATGGTTCTTTTTAGACATGTTTTACCCAATGTAACAACAATACTGTAAGAAGCCATTTCAAACATTTTATGTTCAGATAAGCCAGATATATCTTTAAATGCATATTAATATATTGAAAGTAAATATTTTGCTAAAACAGAAGCTATCAGACAACCACGCGTCTCACAAAACTGCTCGCATTGATGGATCTCGGACAATATGTCGAGGTATTCTAAAGGAACCTACAATGTGTCTGGAGACCAAGGCTTAATAACTTGCGTCTAATACAGAACTAAACGCAGATGATACTTAAAAAGTTTATGAAATGGCAATATTGATATAATCGTAAGTGTGGAATTATTACTTTATTTCTGGGATAATGTAAACATTGTCTGAAATAAAACAGAATGAAATAAAAAAAATCATAAATTCCGAAATAATTTCCAATAATCGTTGGTGCTTACAGAACATCTGCGTCTAGACAATGGCATTGCATTAAACAGACACTATTTTGAAAATGTGGCGAAATAAAAAATGATTGTAGAAGTCGAGCAAGAAATGCCACATAGAAATACACAGCCAATCTTAAAGCGAAAGGAGACACAACAAAAAGGACATGCTACGGCAAATATGGGCGAAGATTAAGTGAAACTTTGGAACGACCAATGACAGAAACACGAATATGTTGATTTGCTTGACTCATTTCTTATAGTAAAACGAGAAGGAAATGAATGTTAAATATGCAATGTTGATTGTTGTTAAAATTAAGCATACTAATCTAAATGTAGTAGCGTATATGTCTTTATACGGTGCACTTATTTCTCTTTAGTTCTTACTAGTTATACTGATAGGTTCCAATGATTGTACGGTTGGCTTCTCTAGATGGTAAATTGGTACTCTGTAAATACTTTTGGTACCTGTTGTTTGAAAATGGAATACTGGATATACATGCACATGTTCGTTAAATAACGTTTGTCACAATTTAGAAATAATTAAACTGTATGTATGAAAATGAATGCATTTTTGTAGTATAGCATCAGTTATGAGTGTAACCTTACTACAATAAAGCCACCAACACATTTAATACAAGGAATGTCTTGAGTAACATTAATGTTGTTCGGTGGTCTTTACTTTGATGAAGTTATCAGACGTTGTTACTGCGGTTGTCTTTCATTTTCAATACAATTTACCTAGTGGTGTCGTGACTTAATTTTAATATCGAAGCCTGCGCAGGAAATTCACCATGCTTGTAATAGGCGAAACCTCTTTATGGAATGAAGAAGATTACGCTCGAATATCATTGTTACAGTTAAACAGAGAGTATATACGGTGGTCTTTAAAGTTACTATTGGGCGGCTCATTGCTATGTTTTGGGTAACTTGTGGTTTGCTTAGGTTGTTTCAGTTTTTGTAATACTGTTGGATTTTAAGTGGGTGTTATTGTGAGGTTGCTGTTCTGACATTGTTTCATATTGAAGGCTCTATGGCTGTCATATGATTGTTGTTTAACTGCAACAATACGAGTTGGCAATTTCCCAGCACTACTGTCAAGTCATTTTGCATAAAGACTTACAGTTGTAAAGTTAGTTTTTGTACTTTATATTATAAAGTCCTGCACTGTTTAAAACACCATCATTCCAGCTTATTAATGTAAAAACGGCTAAAGATTATTTCATAGAAAGAAGCAGAATAATATAGAAGCTATTGTCTTCAATATATTTAGCAATATATTAGATGAAGCAAGAGGACGAAAGGATGGCTGCTGTACATACAAACAACCCCAGCTATGTATGTACATGCCAGTTATATTTTATGTGGATATGAGTGTTTTTACTTCTTTTATAAAATAACAACGAACATTACTCTAGATGGAGGGACAACGCAACTTCATTAGAATTAAGCTCGTGTCAAACCATTTGGAGAGGTTGATATTAACTGATGCTCGAAGGTTGTCTACAACAACCTTACCATTTCGTTTGACAATGCCATCTCATAATATATATATATATTAACAAGCATGTTTCATAAGAGACATTTCTCGAATTAATCATGGACTCGTATATCAGACTGGTTCACACTGGAAGTGTTAAATGATACTTGTTTACCCAGAAGATATATATTGTCCAGACAGTGCTATAACTTTTGCAAACAGAATTACCATGCATAAACTGTTACTTTAAAAACATGAATGATTTAGTTGTTACAGGGAACGCCACGTAAAACAATGCCTTCCCTCACAGACCTTAGGGGAAACAACTTTCTACGCAACATTAGGGACGGAGGCGGTGCAATGGCAATTATGTATGGGAATAGGGGTGTATGGAATGGTTTGCCCAACCAACAAATGGTCGAGAAATGGTTTTAAATTATTCAGGTTCTGTATTTCCTGAATGCTAACATTGTAAAATTGATATTGATGTTGTAGCCAGCATTCGTAAATTTGTTCTTACGAAAAAAAGCAAATGATAGTTGTTTGGAGCAATTTCTGTCAAAGTGAGCAACTATTAAAGGTACGCTTGCTTGCAGAAAATTGTTCAGATTAAGCATTCAAGCATAGGAATTGGCATTAAGGCTCAACGATTTCTAAATTCTGCTTTACTGTCTCTATTACTCGTGTCTTAGATACATTTACTATACTACTACATTGACATAGAACCCTTATTCTTCTGATTCAACGAGCCGTTCAGGCGGGAAACAGTGTTGGAGAAGTCTATTTAAGTAAATTTGGTTTTAAGCATTAATCTTTTGTCATGCAGATTCAATTGAATGTTCGGACATAGGACGAGGAATATTATTATATTTTTGAAAGTGACAAAGGGTGGCGTGAATATCTGAAATGTGTTATTATATTTATTTCTGGTAATAGATATGTTGCCAAAAACGTTACTCTCATTCAGTTAAGTTTAGCAGTTGATGAATAAAGGTAACTAGGTCAATAATAAGCAGCCCTGTTTTATGACAGAGATTTTCTATTCGGAAATAATATTCAACTGCCAGCGATCGGCAAAATGGTTTTGCTTACAGGAATACATGACGGGAGTCGAACAACAAATTAAATATACACTAAGAACATAGACCAATCAAGATGAAACACTCATGTATCAATCATTTTTAAAATGTCTGCTTTCTCCGATATAATTAACTGCATTCTGCAAAAAGGAGCAGCTTCAAAGCCGAAATAGATAGACGATTTCCGTAATAAAACCATTTTTTTACATTAAGTGTTACAGACTTGTATACAAAAATAGAGACGAAAAGTTTCCTGGGAGATAGTTTGTCATTCTCAATTTCTCTCGTAATAAACCACTTATCAGCTTTTTATGCGACACAATTCAATTACTGACTAGAAAATCTTGCAGGAGGAAGCATTTGAAATATGTGTTGCCTCTGAGGATGTGTTGATGCCATCGTATATTCACATTATTGGTGTGCCAAACCTGCAGTCGACTTTAAAAGAAACTGTCAGTCTAAACAAAAATGAGTAGATATTAAACCTGATGGAACCAAAGATGAAGCTAAGAATAAAATACAGCATAGCAGAGCAGAAACGATATATATCACTTACGCGATCAACATTAAAGAAAACAAATTTCTGCGAATTTGGGTGCGAGTAGATGTTAAACCGTATATGCATGTATATGCATTTTCGGCGCAAAACAAAGCTTTGCAATTTACATATCAGTGTTGTGTAAACCAATCAAGTCGTACATTAACCACTTAACAAACTTCTTGTCAACCGAAAAACGTTTGTAACTTTGTCGCAGATTGGGTAACCTTTCGATGAGGGGTACGTTACGTACATGTTGGTTTCATTCTTGCACACATTCATTCAACTACAAACCCTTAAATGTTTTTCTTTCCAAAAATAAACATACATCACCCAAGATAATGAACAATAGAATTGGGATGAAGGTGTAACTGCATATTGACACGAATACTTATGCTTGACTTGCATGAACTTAAAACATAACCGAACAATACATGCAGGGACATGCATTTTTGTTAGATATGATCCATTGTAAAATGAAAAAAAAATACAATAGCACGGTATTCTCTATACGGTTAATATTTGTGTCAGGGTGCGACAGGATTGCTATGAATTAAATCGTTTAAGTGTTTTGGTTGTACATATACTGGTCAAAAGAGCCAATCTGCCATTTTATATTTTGGTAATATTCACTACTTTATGACAAATTGATCTTAAACGAAGAACCTACCGTAGTTATGACAGGTTTCCATCGACCTTTTTCGCAGGTTTATTCATTTGAATATTAAATGTTATAGTTTACTGGAATCAACAACTATATATCCAGTGTATCCAGTAGCATTTTCGAAATGTAAAATAGTACTGGTGGGCTTAAACGTTTGACCAGTATACTATAAACATTTCTAGAAATCAAAATGTTTCCTAACTTTGTGAGAATCTTTACTTCAATAAAAAGTTGCACCTTGTGCACAGGACCTTTATACAAGAATGTTCAGGCGCCAGGCGTTCGACTTAGAACCGTCATGGCCATCTTGTGTCTGGTTGCGTTTGATGTCCAATAACATGCCTTTCTTGTCCTATTCAACACGCCTCATTGTTTTGTTTTATTGTTATACCCCCTGCCGATAATCAAGTCTTGTCATTCCCTGGCGTAAATAAATGTTTATTTAGTAGCACTGATGTGTGAATGTTGGCACCCCTCTGGTACTGTTTCCTACATATGTCTACATTTACAAAAAATGAATAAATGTCTTCAGTCTACGTAATTATCTAGTATTCACGTATTTGTGCTATAAATTGCAGTGGCGAACAGAATTATATGTTATATGTGTTGCTGTTACTATTGTAAACTCGACCATAAAGAGCGATCGTCTGAAAACTTGCGATCATTAAGACTGACTGATTGTATGAATGAACAAGCGAGAGTGACTTGTCGACTGAAGTGATAACAGGCGGATAGTCAACCAATAAGATTTAAATGTGATAAAGAGCAAGTTTGCTGTTTATCAATGATAAATGTAGCTGGAAGGAATCAGTATTTAAATCTGCAGCATGGAATCACATCATATAACGCGACATATATGTCTTGGATAGAAAAAGTTTGAAGCATATTGGTGGATTTTATGAGGAACAAAATGCAGGGAGCTTAATTGATGCAGATGATTGCATCTTAATCTGATACATTGTATTTTTATAGAATTTCATTGTTGTTAACTGAAATTAAGGGTTGTGCTAATACATACCGTTTATTTTGCATGGTAAAAAACTGTTTTAAGACGGTCTTCGTGTTCGACAGAATTGCTCATTGGTTCAATGATGTTTATCAGATTGTAGCTTGTTAGTATTGAATAGTTTTTATCCACTGGTATTTTATGATATATTGCTTCGCAAGTAACACTGATAATCAACTATGAAATATTCAAGTGTATCTCCGTGAAAATGAGCTATAATAATGTTCTAGGACTTGTTGAACAACCATACAACTGATAATTTTAACTGCTGCTTAAAATGACTTATATGTTTTTTATTTCGTTTTGAATAACACGAGTGATATTTTCTGAAAATATTGAATAATCACTTTTATTATTACGTAAACTCGAAAAGTCGTACATTTGGATGAAATGAGATGATTTTTATTAAGTAAACATAAACGTCAAAAATGGTTATAATATCTGGTGAAAAAGAAACCATTGTTGGATATAAGATTCACATCGATGTACCGACAACAGAGAGCCCAAGACGAGCTTATCCACCTAGACTACAAATTGTGTTTGACCGCCTAACTAAGGAATGTAAAACACGATTCGCTTTAGAAGCACCTCTTGCTACAGGTAAAGATAAACTTCATAACAGTTTATTTACTGCCAGTTCCAAGGCTTTAATTCGCTGTATGATTATCATTTCTTGTTGTGTTTTGAATGTATGTTATATTTCCTTTTCCCCCTGTGCAATTCTATCACTTGTTATAGTGTTCAGGTTATTGCTTGCCCAGTTTCGGCCTATTGTTGCCAGATGTCTTGACTTTTCCTGTGATATTTTCCATCTGTTAAATTCCCCCCTTCTCTGTTTGTCCTCTTTGATTCTCCTTGTTATTCCTTATGGTCTGCCAGGCCAGTCCTTTCGCCTCTGTTCCTTAACGTGTATACCATTTAACCGCCTAAATTGCCTTATGTTTTATGGATTGTTGTTTTCCCGGAGGTCTGTGTGGGGAGGCACTGTCTTATGTATGTGACGTTTCCTGTAGCAACTTATTCTCTCTCTCTTATAATCATACGAGTGCCGACAAAATTTCACAACAGTAATTATATTTTTATTAGTGACTGAATCAACTGTATATGCCTTATTTCAATTAGTAAAAATCAGTAATGAGGTCGAGCAGGAATGTCTAATACAAAGGCCACAGCCATTTCAAAAGCACCATATACACGTGCCAACCACTCACATCGATACCGTAATATAACGCGACAAGTATATAAGACACTGACTGACATGACAATTAACTGTAAATCTATGATTCACAGAATTTCATCCACAGAGAATACTTTCAGAACTGTCATTCACGCAATATCGTGTTTAAGGTATCTATCTGGAACTTCATTATTGAATTGTTCGTTGGTCACGTAATACTTAACACGATTTGGACACCATAAAAATTGTTTCTGTGTTCGGATATTACCCAGTGCATTAGCCAATGCGGCGAAAACACTAATCGACACTCACATCGACTGAAACAATTTCAATCATAGTCACACATTTGAACGACATTAAATGGACAAACAATGTATAAGACCATATCACACAAGTATCAACTATGTTTCGGTATTGTCCCATATTCTGACAGTTAGGTATAAATAAACCACAGATAAGAAGTAGTCTTTCCGAAAATTAAAGCATGTTGCCATAAATTGTATGATTACTGATCAGTTAAAATTACTAATTGGAGTGGTTTTATAATTAATTGGAAATGTAAACACTTTCAATAAGATTGTTTAATTGACGCAATACATGTAAATAAGTGTAATCTCCATTTTCTCTGTGGTTTTTCGAAACAAACCATCGGCTAAATCATGTTTTTTTATCAATCAGGAAAAGCACTTGAAATTATTGTTTGTGTAGAGAACCCATGTTGGTGTTGGTGCAGCGTTTATTCTGCTTAACTTGATCTCTTACTTCGGAAATAGTGCAGTGGCTCATGTTGTACAAACTTAATATTTTACTGATTCTTCGACCACTTTCTGACTAAGCTGAGTGTGTTCTTTATCTATTTATGTTGTTTTGGCAAGTAATAATTATATGTCATAAAAGTGTGTCTTAAATATGTTGTTCTGGCAAGGCAATAAGTTTTCAATGTCATACATTTAAGGCATGCTGTTGTTTACATACACTTTTTTCCAGTGAACGCATGCAAAAGTAATGTCTGTATCTTTAAATTTCGTTATTCTGAATTTCTGAACTTCATTTCACAATTACATGCTTTCTCGCCATTTGCCAAGCTACTGATTATTGTTATAAATATTATTGCTGCTTTGTTAAAACGTTGCAAATGCAAATGAAATATCTTTCTTTCTATATCCGTTGCAATGCGATAAATATTTTATGAATCTGCGTCACTTATGTTCCTTAACAGCAAGTGTTAAGGAGTATTTATTTTCGAAACTCAAAATAAATATTACTTATTATTAGTATGCATAATTTAAATATCCTAACAAAATTATTTTCTCAAAGAACAATCCATTAGAATGACGCCGAGAAAGTTTTGGCATTATTAACAAAAAGTACATTGAAAACAATCGATGGTTTACCCAACTCTCTCGAACGAAGTGAAATTGTGTTTATAATTGTACTTTTTGCTTAACATTACCCTTTATCACACACACGCAGCAAATATAAATGCTGCCATAAAATTTTCTTCAAAAGCATTGTGGCAGATACAGAAATACTCATATTCTTCAATACATAAATATTTGTCATTGAACACCTACGTGGCAGCAACTAATATCATTTTGTCGAAAATCATTACCCCTAATGAATCTAGCGTGAATGTAGCTCAAAATAGGTTACAGTTTTAATCCCCAAAAGAGAATCACAGACTGCAAAAATAGAAATGTTATAAAGAGATTTACGACACTACACACTTTTGTTGAGTCATTAACATCCATCAGTAAGGCTCTGTGTTGCATTTGATATAAGGACAGTTACAATTTTATGGAATTAGCGATTCCCTTGAAATGTAACACAAGCACATGCCTCGAATGAAAACAGGAATAACAAGAAATGATAGGCCTAGCACTCTGAATCAAGCAAATGTGTTGCAATCTGAAGTTTAAGATGTGCTGTGCAACACATATGAAGATAAAACAAACCTAGAAAATACAAATTCTAAAACATTCTTCAACGAAGGCTTTAAACTTTGTTTAAATTTTAAAGTTTAGTTTTATAAGGTGAAAGAAAGAAGCAAAACTAAATTTGTCAAGATTTACTGGTCGTGTCTCCAATATCCGATTATGGAACATGTATTTGTTTGACATTGAATATTTTGAAATAGGCTTAAGCCGTATTATTGCGTTAATGTTTCTGTTGCATTAGAAGCATCGCCACTGATCAATATTCTTCTAGATATATACTAAGTCTTGTAAAGAATAGATAAGAGCGCCGCTGTACGATTTCCAACCTCTTCTTTAAGTCACGTCATTTCAAGAAAAAGCAACATGTGATGTCACTACTTGCAAGCAGGATACCATATTTACTCCATATGGTCACTTTGTTTTCATATTGCCATATGGGGCAAATGTTGCTTACTGTCCGTATATGGTGACGTTTTCTTAAAATTACATCATTTAAAGAGGTTGGAAATCGTACAGCAGCGCTCATAAGGAAATTGAGCGGAAAATGTCACTTTTAAAGGGCACAGCGTTCTCAAAAGCAGGGAGAGAATAGAAAACACATTTATAAACAAATCAATGGAAAAAGAGTGTCACAAGGGACAAACAAAATAAACAATGTGTTTAACTGGGAGTGCCGCATTTAAACGGTCTGTGTGAAACATTATCCTTCTTTTAAACCTGGTTTAAAATCAGACTAATTCAGGTTGTCATATCTTTTATATGTGCCCTTGTTATCAGAATATGAATGCGGGCCACTTGTATTAGCATCGACAAAAATCCTGTTTCATTTTAAAGTGTCGCTTTAAACAGGCTTGGCTGTACTTTGTAATGCTATTGACCGGTTGTATTTCCGATCAACTCAGAGGTAAGGCTGCATCCAATACGACAATAATCCAGGTATTCATACAGACAAAAGTTACATTTTTATTAAGAGAAAATCTTGGATATACTAAGAAAGGTTCAAATGATAACAAGATTTTAATACAGTTACTACAATCATTATCACGAAAACATCATAGAGAGATAAAAACAAACTTTAGTTCACATGAACGAAATACCACTAACAGGCGAACTACTTTTTGAACAAAGTACTGTAAGGTTGTATGTTTCTAAGTAAACTACGACGTAGCTAAATTTTATAAACATAAATTATAAAAAATAGAGAATACGCAGAACAGGGAATGCCCAATTTGTAAATGAGAACCTCAGAAGAAAAGTATAAAAGAAACGGTAGGAGACACACACCGTACTGTCACATATGACAATACCAAGAATACGAAACAAGCATTACACAAGAGCATTAAAGTACCTATACGACATATTTTTGTCGGTTGTCGATGGCTTTATAACAAGGAAATAAATCAGTAATTAGTCTTCGTCTACGAGAAAAATATCGTCAATAAAATTGTAAATATTCATATAAACATATCTTTTTAATAAAACCGAGGAATTTAATTTTACTTCCATTTCAAAAGTCAAGGTTTGTTCGTTTGCGACACAACTTATCAAAATGAACTGTACTTACTAATGGAGGAATACTTCATGTTCATGACCAAGCAACGTTTGACAACTCTTTCTACTCTGCACGTTATTAATAACTTGGCCTATGCAGCATGCCTTGGTTTTCAACATGCTTTGTTTTATTTTGTTTCCATAAACGATTGACAATTCAGGACAATTCAGGAGTTAGCCAAAACAGCACGGAGAACATCCATATTTGGATTTAGATGAATTTTCAATCGACTCAGATGATCGGGAGGTCTCATGTATGTCTATTTATAATTTCTGTAATAATTTTTTGTAATAAATTTTGTTTTCATGTACATTGACCCTTAAAGTCGTATGTGATATAACCAGCTTCATTACTCTATTGCAATCGTATAACTCGCTTGTTCCAGAACAAAATGTTAATATATAAAAAATAAATACAACAGTGTTATTCCTCATCATTATAAAAACCCAATCGGCCCCACTATTTCTGCAAACACCTTTGTTCATTCCATTTTTCTTAAAGCTTATGGGTAAAACAACAACAACACACGTAAATAAATGCAAATGTGTCAAGATAGATGGTATTATAGTTCTGCTGTTGACCCAATTTACATTGCTATGTATATTGTAGTAATTCGGAGGAAACGTTCTTTATATATTTCTTATGTACATTTTGTAATAACTTAACCGGAAATTCTCAACTAATTATATGTATTTTATGATTTGTCCCTGTCAGCAATCTTGCTGTATGGTTATTATTTTTTTTGCTATGCAATCCTTTCACTTTGTATATTGTTAATGTCATTTTCTGCCCAGTTTTGGCCTATTGTTGTCAGCTGTCTTGACATGTCCTGTGATCTTTTCCATCCATTAATGCCCCCTTCACTGTTTGTCCTCTTTGATTCTCTTAGTTATTCATTATGGTCTGCCAAGCCATTCCTTGCGCATCTCTTCCCTAACGTATGTACCCTTTAACCGCATCAAGTGCCTTATGTTTTATGGATTATTGTTTTCCCGGATGTCTGTGTAGGGAGGTATTGTCTTATGTATGTGGCGTTCCCTGTAACAACTTATTCTCTCTCTTTATTGTCATTATAATATATATTAAACAGACTTATAATGGTCGATGACGCATATATACAGTATATTATAAATTATACAGTGTCAACACCTTCATCATATATTTTTCTCAAAAGCTTACACGATAATTCCATTATCCGTCTTTTTGAAATCAACGGATATCGTTCGATG
Organism: Mactromeris polynyma; assembly: GCA_032209605.1. NCBI lineage: Eukaryota > Metazoa > Mollusca > Bivalvia > Venerida > Mactridae > Mactromeris > Mactromeris polynyma. The sequence goes on from JASFXZ010000005.1 coordinate 28,521,995, forward strand.
TTTTGGAAGCGACGATTTATCGATTTTTATCGGATTCTGCATTTTACGACAGTTCATGCTGGAAAATGTACTATTAAAAGGCACAATTAACCCGGCGAGCAAGCATTTCATCGGAACCTCTACGACCACAAATATTGTTCGTAAGATAAATACCAGTGTGACATTTCCGGCAACACCGCGAAGTCACTCAGCATAAAATACTTTGTGACTGGTTCTTGCACTTAGTTAATAGTGGCTGCCTTCTGCCTTCTCATGGTTCTTAGTATCCAACCTATTGAAGGAAGTCCTTAATCGATGGCAGATTTTTAAATAATTATGTTTTTACGTTGCTACAATGTAGATAAACGCTGTAAATGTTATTTATGTGTCTCGCATTAATAAACCTTTCAGTATGTCGTCGTAGGTGCCTCTTACATATATTTGTCATGGTCTGTTTTTGTAACATAACCATATTTTACATATATTATCTAGTAAGCTTCTTTGCATCGCATCAGTGTGCTAGTAAGTCATGTGGCATCAACAGTTTTCGTAAAAATCAGTCTCGTATCAGCATGGGTTAGTGTTGTTTTTGTTTAAACGGCACTTGTTACCTTATACGCCAATCTTGCTAGAGAAATACCTTTGTGTGTTCTTTTTCGCGCAGCCCTACTCACATGGCTTTGCTATTTGCATATCAGGAATGTGTCAACCAATCGCGTATTACGTTAACCTCTAAACCGTGTGTAACATTGACGCGGATTGGTTAACCTTTCGATAAGGGGAACGTTACCTTACCGAAATCTACCGAATTTCGGTAAATGTACCAAACTCCATTTTCCATTACCGAAATCAACTTCTAATACAACATCTGCATTCTATATTGTTCATTTCTTGTTATACTATTAAATGTTAGGTTGATGTTAATGTGCAAACAAAACATCTTAGGAAATTATTGCATATTAAGAAAAATATAGACGATTACGACTCCAGTCGATTTTGGTCAAGTAACGTAACCTAACAATATTAACTTGTTTATGGTTATGCATTTGGTTTTCGAAAATAAGTAATGAACACTGTTATTGCAATGTTATGTTTGCTAAGAAAACATTATGATCACGATAGGGGCGTTATTCTTATTATTGTAAATATATAACAATGTTGTATGAAACATTATGTACATAATATTTGTTCGCATTAACAACTACGTCTGAAAGTAGATCTATAGTATATTTCAAAATTTATCTAGCGTGTTGTTAGTCAACCACTCAGGAAATTGCCCGGCGTTGAAATTAAGAACATTCCAGGTTTTATGTACCAGTCCCGAACATTTATTGTTTTAATCAGGTAAATCGGCAAGTAACAAGTGTATTAACATGAATGTGTGAGTTCACGACTGATACCATAAGTACTGATTAACATTATTGAAAAAGACTATACTGGCTATGACTAATCTCACAACGGAGTTATTTTTAGTCAATGTCCTACGAAGTCATCTCCCCTAACATGTATCGGAGTTACTATAGTGTAGCATAATCGAGTGACCGACAAACTTCTGACCACCTCACAGTTTATTTTCAACCGTTTAATTTAATTAACTAATGCATAACGTATTATCAGTTTAAATGTATATGCGTGTTCTTTTTATTATGTTATTCAACAACAACTGCATTGTTTCTCTATCTAAATGTGAGGACGTGTTTGTTTTGTTCTGCATCTAAAAGACAGAAAGCTAAATTATTGCAATACGTGTGCACCTATGTACTCATGTGTATTCTGCATTATAATTCTGTTTTTCCTTTCAACGCGTGGGGACTTGTTTTTCTTCATCTAACTGTCTCATAATGGCGAGTATATTAACGCATTTAAATCTAAATGGTGCAATATTTGCGTCTGCAAATTTCACTTACGGAAACTGAATTTGCGTTGCACTAGAAAACTTGATTATATTTCTTTAAAGATGATTCCATCCGCTCTCTATTTTATCAATTTATCATTTTGGATGTAAATTTCCTATAATTACTCCATTTCCTGTATTATTGTACTTAATTAGCGATCAACAATCCGTCTAGACTACTGTTCGGTGTCATCCACTTGGAAGTCCTTTCGGCTTGAGTAAGGAGAGAATTAATCCTAGCAATTTATCTCGTTCAGTGAATACTTATAATGATCAGACGACGAGGAAGAATATTGTTCATACGTTTATTTGTAATCCAAGGATCGGAGGGGAGGCTCATGTTATACAAATGCGGTCACAACTGTGCCATTCTGTCGCCCTAGTAATGGACGAATATCACAACCAGCATTTTTTCTTTTAATATTTTTGTACCACACCGGAACATTAACTAACGGGTTTAATCAATGTATCAGCTATCTTTTGTGGCTTATCACTGTCTTTTTTGAAATAAAATTAAGCTATCAACGGTGTTGCTAAAACAATATGTGAGCGCTGCTGAGGGTTTTCCAACCTCTTCTGTAAGTGACGTCATTTCAAGAAAACGCCACATGTGATGTCACTATGTGCAAGCAGGAAACAATATTTTACTCCATATGGTCACTTTGTTTTCATATTGCCTTATGGGGCAAATATTGCTCACTTTCAGTCCACGGTGACATCAAATGTGACGTTTTCTGGAATGGCGTGGCGCTCAGGTACATGTAATGTAGGCATACACTACTTTTGTATAATCTAATCATTTATAATTGACAATAGTCTGTCAAACAGTGATCGTCTTGCATTCCTGGAATAATTATTAATTCCATAAATACTCATAGTTACAGTGATAAATCATTACGTCTAGAAACGCATCTGGAATGATATGTGCACGTTTAACATTAACATTATATTCTACTTAATAAAGTTTACAATTACAAAGAAAGATGTCTAAATGAGACAGCAGTTTTTATTGTTACGTTTAAAGAGCCTCGATGATTTATAACTGCCGCGGTTAATGCTGTTCTGAGACGCTATCGAGGCTTCAGCGCAAGACTATCCTTACTCCTATGTATTTATATAGGAGTTAGTATAGTCTTGCGCTGAACCCTTGCTATACTGATATATTTAAATTTAACATAAGAAAGTGCAACTAAGCTGCTTACATCATATGAAAACGTAAGCACATATTCACCGAGATATTGGATTGGACACTGATAGGTAGTTTAATCAAATATACGCAAATATTATCGAATGTTTGTCTATATATAATTATAAAACTTGAAGTCCTCAGTACGATCTAGTAATTAAAAACAGTCGGACCTCGTTTATTCGACAACCTTCTATTTGTATACTTTGTATAAAATGAAATACATTTCATGTTCCGGTGTTTCTTCTTATGCACGTCGAATTGAAATGAGTTTTTTCGAAATTATGTTTTACTAGAAATAAAATGTCGGACCCGATTAATTCGAATGAACGACTGTATAATCTAATAAATAGTCATATATTGGGTGATTCAGACACACATACACACGGAAATATGTGTGCAAGGAATGATCTAGCCGACCAACAAAAAAACAAATATGGAGAATGAAGCGGTTGAAAAGGGTTGAATGGATGGAATACGTCACGGAACAAGACGATGAAATCAGTAATCGTAGGCCAAAAGGGGGAAAGAACATGTAACTCGTATGCTACCAGGGGTGATATAGAAAGTCGTAGACTCTAAACATGACTGTTTAATGAATCAATATAATGATGCAGGAATTAAGACCTTTTGCTACAAGTGTATTTAGGGGCGTTTCAGTGCTATTTTTACCGTAAATACTTAATATGTTTGAAGTCCAGACCTAGTGCAGATATTAGTACAAGTTGGAAAATATCACAAGTGCTTAATTTAATTCTGTGCTTCAATCAATCAACAATTCTCGACGCAATCTCTAACAACAACAATGATTAAAAAGTGATGTAAAATGGGATAAAAACCCGACAAAAAAGATGAAATCAATTATGTCGACATTTAAGCCACAATGCATCACTAGTATTTCTTTAGCAAATTTTGTATTCTGCACTTCCTTTAAGTTAGAAGTGTGGAGTTTCAGTGAACTTTCTTCGCGTCATTTTCATAGATCAGGTGATGAACATTTTTAGTATACATTCAAAGAGGCATAATTAATATATTTACACCCAGTCCATGTCTGTTCTGTTTTGGAACACTTGTACTTGTAATGCTACAGAAGACGAATTGCCATAAATGCATGTTTGAAAAATACGTAAAACTTTGATTCCAGCTTATGCCAGGATGTGTCACTATTAATTCCATATACCACCTTAGCCTCTCTGACGTACTGAAAATACTGATCTTGTATTTTGTACCTAGACGTGCACATGCCAATAGAGGCCAGTAGTTTTCTAAGATATAACATTTAGGTAGTTTGTCTGTCTCAGTTTCCTTCATAATAAAACCACTTATCAGCCAATTATACGGCGAAATTCGGTTACTGACGAGGAAAAAGTCTGCGACAAAAGAATTGGAATTATGTTATAGTACCCACAGACATGCTGGCTTCCATTTGCTCACATCGACAACGATATTGAACCGAGCATAACGATGGAGGAAATTGTACTAGACTGTAGTGAAGAAAAAACATCTAATGCCATTTAACTGGAACTAAATTTAACAGACACAAAATTACAGAGATGGGCTCAATCGACATATAGTTAGGTGCACCTGACCCCATAATTAGCATGCACACCTAAGAACACGAACAGTGTTAAACTGCAATAACTACACATTTGAAATATACATCACTAGTATATCATCATGAGGGCTAGTTCAATTTTCTTTAATACTAAGCAAAACTTAGCCATGGCCATTGTCGTGATACCGAGTAACGTCTATTATTTTATCAAATTTATAATACTCGGTGGAATGTAGAATCATAATAACGATGTATATCGAGTTTGTTGAAAGACAAGTTTTTCCATGGAATAAATCTGAATTGTCTGAAATAAAACAGAATAATTATATAAAAAAGTGTTCTTTCAATCCCAGAAGGCTTTCTGATGTCAGTAGGTCACCTACGTTTCAGACTTTACAGAACATATAGTGCAGACAGTGGGACTGTTGTTAACAAATAGTTCACCATTGTTCATACTGTATAGTCTATCAAAGACCTCTGCCATAGAGACAGTAAATAAACAGTAGCCACCACCAGCGAATACTGCTCTCTTTGTGTTTATAATAAAGATATTAAAACTGTCACACGTCCTCTCACATTTCTAAATAGAAAATATTTATATGTTTTCCTCATCGACCAAGTGTTCTCAACAAAGAAAACCATATTCGTTTCACTATAGGTTCGGTTTGAAAGTACGACACAACGTAATGCGCACATGTTCCTGAAAGTACTAAACTGGAAGCGTAAAATGTTTGCTTATTCGATCAAGTGATTGGTGATTTATGTAATACCATTTTGAATGTACCGTAGTAATATGTCCCCCCCTCTCGGTCTACTATTGCTGACTTTCTTGACTTGTTTCGTGATGTATTCCACCCATTAAATGTTTTACTCCTTGTTGTCCCTCTAAATTCTCCTTAGTTGTCATATATGGTCCACCAGACCATTCCTTACACCCATGTTCCCATACATGCTTACCATTGCACCTCCTGAGTGCCAGAGGTTTTGTGAACTGTTGTTTTCAGGAGTCTGTGTGAGGATGTATTGCATTGTGTATATGGCGTTCCCTTAATCTATCTTTTAAATCTGAATTACATTGTGTTGGTGTTTACCGAACAGCATTTGATTTATTTGTTACATGTTGCCTTAAAAGGAAATTATAGACGTTGAACAGAAAATGCCATATATAAAGATTGTATCATACACTGTTTATCTAAAACACATTTCGCTAAATTTTTGTTTTAATGTGATTCAAGCATGCAGAAACCCTTCATAAGTCAGAAAAGCAAATATGTAATGAGGAATGTGCAGTAATTGTTTGCTGAAATTGTCGTGGGTATAAGGTACCTGAAATATATCTGAAAAAGCGGGAGTTAAAAATATAACTTCTATATACATGTATATTTGTTATGCAAAACTAGATATAGCTGGAGCATTGATGCCATATCTAGACGTCTATCTCGATGTAACAATGTAATTCATCCTTCACCATCAATAGTTTATTGACCTTTTAAGTGTTGCCGACTTCAATGAAACGTCGTCAGCTGCTGGTGACCTTGAGGTGCTATGAGATACAATAGAACTGTTCATTTTGCTATGACGAGTTGTCTGGGAAAGCAAAAAAAATATGGTTTCGGAATTCGCAGGATAAGACTGCTGTGTTGGATATTATTGTTGATTATGTTTAGACGTGACTCTTTTTGAGATGTTATTTGTTTTATAAGGCTGCTGTAATATTGACATGTCTGTTGAATTAATTTGTTTGTCATGTTGTTTATGCATTACTGGGTCCATATGAGACGTTATTTCTTGATGGTGTTGTTTACTATAATCATCGTCAAAATCTTTGGTAAGGACGTACATGATATATGAACTGAGAGAGTAAGTTGCTACAGGGAACGCCACATTTACACATAAATATAAGGCATTTGAGGAGGTTCAATGGTACATTAGTAAGAGAACAGGGGCACAGGGAATGACCTGGCCGTCAATAAGGGTTAACTGGGAGATTAAAGATGACAACCATCGGGGGTTTAATGGATGGAATACATCACAGGACAAGTCAAGACAGCTGGCAACAATAGCCCGAAAGTGGGGAGAAAATAACATGAACAATATACTAAGTGAAATAATTGCACATGAGAAAGGGAAATTTAACGTACCTTTAAAACACAAATAGAAATAATTACCATACAGCGATTTACAGCCTTGGAACTGTCGGTAAAATACTTGGGTTCTAAGTCGATTTAACAGCTAGCTAACCTCACAATTATGGTTCATAATTAATTCCGGGAATAATGGCCAGGCCAACTGTCCGCCGTGTATACCTGAAATAATGATGAAAGATTGCGTTCACCCAATTAAGAAAAATCATTTGGAAAACATAAGACAGCTATTAAGTACAATGCAGTACAATTTAGTTCTATCCTCCCGTCGGCGGGATGTGTGGAATTGATTACTTGTCCGTCATTTCCAATTATTTGCATGATTTGAAAGAAATTAACAATCCCTATTTCCACTTGATTGAAAGACTTGGGGGCCTGGCTTACTTGAACTATGTTTCCAGTCTGCTGCTCAACATAACAAGCGTCAGTAGTTGACACACCCAGTGCAAGAATGACATTATGCTTACTATATTTTATGAAAGCACTATGCCATCGGCAAATCATAAGCACGATAATAACTAGAAAAATGAAACTGTCTGTTAAAATGCATTCGTAGAGGAAGCAGCATAGGAAGGAAATAATGAAATATCTGAAGTTTTGGATCACTTTGTGATTAATTGGTCGGTGTTTATCATTACCTAAGAAACGCTTTATTTGTTTGTTTTGTATTTAAGACAGCAACACTATGTTCAGATATTACGTAAGGGAATAACATGTAGGAAGGGTTCTGATAAAATAATTGAATCATAAGCGAGTAGAAAATTGGAAATGTCTCTAAATGTACTAACCGCGTGCATCTCGGCATACAATACTATACTTAAAGGGAATGTTTTGGATGGTGTTTGGATTCGTCATTGTTACAAAAGCTTCTAAGTATGTCAACTGTTAACTAAAAGCTTCTTCTTTAGTTACATGGACGTTTTCATTGCTGTATAAATGTAATTATACACGCGAGTATACACACGACAGTATCTTAAAAGCAAATCCAATTGACGAATTGTTTTGATTTGGTTGCCACAAAATCATTTTGAATCGACTGGTAGTATTAACTATAATAATACCCGTACCATCGCGTTTCGACGTTCACGGATAGGACATCCACAGCATAAGTATTCATTAAACAATACAAAGCCATATGAAAATTAACATTTTTGTATTGCAAATACAGTTTGCCACGGTAAGTGACCATAGCTTCTAGGTTACCATTAGTAATATTCCATTCCTCCACAAGCAACTGAAAACTTTCCAACAAAAACCAGAGTTCCGAAATGGAGGACAAACGACTTTGGTTATATTATCCTAACGGGAGAACGTACGCCTCCCGAGTTGCAGTCGAGCTCCCTGCCGACTTTGCTTACATGGCGTGCAACTGTAGAGGTACCACACGTCGATGCATATCAAATGGTTAATAATTTGTCGATACGAAATCACAAATACAATCGAGTAATCTTGTTCCATCCAATTATTTATTCCATCCACAATATATTAACACAGACACGAGCAACTGATTTGTTTTCGAATGAATCAGAATTGGAATCAAATGGTGATATTCTAAAAAAAGTATTGAAATGCACAAATTGCCTTAAAGAATTACACAATATGAAAACATAGACTGATTTTAAATAGTGTTTTAAAATTCTATCTAATCTAGTAATCATACTCTTGCTGTAAATTATATTGGGTTGTTTGTGTTAATGAGACATCAAAAAAGAAGACATTTTCTTGTCGAGCAAGAAATGTCTCATACGAAGGGTACATCCACCCTAAAAACAGGAAAAGATTTGAAACTGTACATAAGTTAACATTATTATTATTAACTTAATAACATACCAGTAGACCAATGATTGTCTTTTGAAATTACCGGACATCGGAATATGCTCTGAAGCACCAATGTATAGACTTTTGTCATATACCGTGTTTTACGACGGTTAATGCTAGAAATGTTAGTGTGAAATGTGTCATTATCACGATGGTAGCTCTCCAGAGAATCGCAGCGACTGCCAAAACATGTCTCAGAAATAATAAACGTTTGGCATTTTCCGGTAACACTGAACATAAAATACCAACTAGTGTGAACTGTAGTTTTGTACTTAATGATGGTTTATGTGCTTTGAAAAAATACGAAAGTGCCAAAGAGGCAACAATTAGCTAAATCACTGGCAGATTTCTTAAATAATGTACGTTACTTTGTTGGTTCAATTAATACGCAGGATTGTGACGGAACTACGAACCTCACTTCGAGTTAAAATTATCATTAGGTTTTGAAATTATTGTTAAGCCACGACATGCCCTTGAAAATACATTTTGTAGTAATGCCTCTTCCTCCAAGTCAGCAAATTGCTGCACGAACGCAAATTACCTCGATTACTATGAGACAAGAGGAACATGCCTAAGACATTGTATGAGAAATGCGAGGGGTATTTGAAAATCATAACAGTCATTTACAATTTGCTTATTCAATTATCTTTAAGTGGATACGCCTCATGTCTTAAAATGGGTCCATAATGATGATTTTAGTATCTATTTAATGCAATACTTGAGTAAGATTTTAAAGCATTGAACGCATGATATATATATTCATAGCTTACAACTCGTCATATTGGAGCATTATTGTTGTCAATGCCTTTGATTGCATAGATTATGTTCTTATAAAGCGTTAGAAGCACAATCTCGTCGAAAAAACATTGACTGAAAGGCAAATCAATAATAATTAACCCTGTGTCAAACAATTCGAAAGGTCATATATTGACAGATGTGCTACGGTTAATCCTTTGACAATAGCAACATTCATTTCCCCTTTGATAGACGAATACAGTTTGTCAAAGGTGTTTAACATGTCTGTGTCATAAGTTAAGTATATTGCTTTATTGAAGGGATCGCCTCCCAGACAAATAAAGGCAATGTACATGTTATATAATTCACCCGAAGCATATACGTACGGACAAGAACAATATTCAGTAAATAGATTTGCCGCAAGCATTAATTATTATAAAGTAGATCAATATTATCTTTTGTCTTGTTTTCCGAATTAGATATACGAAGTGAGTTTACGATTAATTTAAGAAGTATTGCACTCACATCTACATTCGATAATGTTCACTAACCCGTCATTATTGGTTCTAAAACGACGTGCGACGTTTACACTTGTAATATATTAATGGAATAGTTCAATCTGTAACAGTATATTTATACAGTCCTCAGAACGAATGCATTAACATTTGCACATTACCAGTTTGCCAACATTTATTTATTAAGAAACTATTATTGAATATTGACGACATTGACGTCCATACTCGGTACCCAGGCTATTCATAACATATATGATACCCTTGGCAAATTGGATAGCTAAACTTCGTAATGTATTATTGTTTATCAGCATTTCTCGACCAATGAAAAGGACGATAACAAAAAGAAAGAACTCCCTTTGTGCAGAGCTATCAACACATTCGACAAAATGGCAGCCTACCACGATTTGAAAGCCACGATCTCATTTGATTGCTCAGAACTGCGATTTCATCCGTATCTCCTCGGCAAGTTCCATATCGCATGAGGTGTGTGTCATGCGGCTGGATTTAACCTCATTAATTATTCATGAGTACAAGATTTTTACAGTCAGTGTGCTCAGGGTATAATATATATTATGAATAGCCTGGGTACCGAGGATGATTGACGTCGAGCAATCCTGCATGTGGCATATCTTTCTTGATGTCTATCTTTTACAACGACTTTAACGTGACTTTAGCTAACACAAGCTGTTGTATTGATTTAAATCTCCTGAATATTTACTGATACATGTACTTCCAAGACTATAATTCGCTATATGATGGTTGTATCCCTCTATGTTGTCCGTTAATATCAAGTTTCCCATTTCCCTCATATAAGGTTATCCCCCTTTCTTCACTTGGCCAACTTGTTTCGTTAGCTTGTCCTGTAATAGATTCTTATTCGCCCTCGTTTTGTCCCTTTTTACTCTTTTTTATAAATAACCAGAATACTTATTACCCCATCACCAAAGATGTTTTCTCTTCTATCTCCTGATTTCCTATCGTTTTTTGTGCTTATGTTTCCCTTTGATCTGTTTTCGGACGCATTGTCATGTGAATCTGGCGTTCCTTGTAAGTACTTAATCAGTCCTTTGTAAACTGTGTAAGAATTACCAATAATGTTTTATCAGGCTGTAGGTTCAAACCATCAGAATAACATTTCAGTTTAGTAAACGATTTTGTTAGTTTGATATCGACGCGTTTCTGAACCGAAAGTAGCATATTTAAGATATCTAGACAAAAGTAGGAATTTTCTGAAAAATCAAAGTACTGTCGTCGGCAAGAATGGCATTCTTTACGTAATAATTAATTACTCAAAATTGTTCACTTCAAGGATTCCGCCATACTCATTTCTGAAATCCATTTATGTTAGTCACGATGGCTATAAAAAGGTAGTTTGTAACACAATTACATGTAGTTAACTGTATTAAAAATTATCTCAACGTTTCACTGACGAAAGAGGAAATTGACACCGACAAAGAGGCACTGGCAAGTAGCTGCGGGAAATAGTTCAACGATTTTCGAGATGTTTGCTTCTGTCTCAATTTGTGTCTCATTATCCTCAATTTGAGAAACCAAAATGCCAAAATTACTATATGTCATGTATTCTCGGTCTAAGTTTACGTTCAACGACCCGTCTAGACTGTTATTGCAAGCCCCTTCAGTCATCATGGTTTAAATGTAATAAACGTTGTTCTTGAGGCAAGATATTTCGCTCATCCATTGAATTATTTGATGTAAGGCAAACGAAATTAAAGAGTACGCTTCTACATTCTTAGCAATATTTTGCTCTCAATAAATAAGAATATAAAAGATTATTTAGATTATAAGCATTCCTTCTGTTATGTTTGTAATAGTGTCAACCTTCAGCCAACATACTAAAATAAACATGTAAATAATGTTTAGTCACCTACTAGGTGCTAAAAGCTAATAGTAATGACCAGAAGTACTCGCAACCGACAAACATACCGTTGACCTCTATATAGGGAAATATATCATAACTCATTAAAAAAACTGGTAGGTCAAAAAAAGTTTATATACTGAGAGGGAAATGTATCAATTGTTACAGAGAACGCCACATACACAAGACTATGCGTACCCACACAGATCCCCGGTACGCCACATACATTAGACTATGCGTACCAACACACACCCCCGGTACGCCACATACACAATACTACAAGTATGTTCTCTCACTTCGAACTGCTTGTTATAATTTAATTAACTTGACTCAGAAAGATTTTAACATTTTGTTACATTTGGACGTGAAGAACTTTTGATAAATAGTTACCACTTACGCTTTGTGGAGCAGCTAGTGAAACGGATATAGTATCTAAAGTTGTATTATAAAAGGTCGAAAAACAGATGCATTTTGTTTGCATAATTGAGATTATGTTTTATTCACAAGATAACATTTAAAGTTCAAAACATGGTCGAAAAGTTGTGTCAGTAATTCAATTAAGCGCTTTGGGGATCTCATATATTCATGATAGAACCACTTATTAGCCTCTTATACGATGCAATGCAATTAGTGTCAAGGAGCTTCTATGTCAGCAAAATATCGAACTGTGATGAACGCTTGTAGCCGCAAAAGACATGTTCGCTGACTTTGCCATGAATATTTTCCCAAGCTCAAAGAGGAAAATAGAATACAAGAGAGGTATGGATAGGAACGAAAGAGACATTATTGAAATAAAACGTTTTGGAACCGAACCGAACGATCATCAGTTTGACACCAAGGTCGAAAGTCTATGAATGGAAGTTACAATATTGGAAAACACTTTTTCGTGGAATAAATCTAAACAAATCAGAAATATCTTGAAAAAAGATGGTCGGCGCAATTTGAAGATTAAGATTTGTTGTGCAACATAAAAAAAATGCCGAGATGTTACGATTGTTGGTCACTCCAGATACAAAATGGATTTCGGTAAATTCACCGTAATTCAGTGAATTTCGGTATGGTAACGTACCCTTTATCGAAATGTTAACCAATTGGCGTCAAAGTTACAAACGTTGTTCGGTTGAAGAGCAATTGCTTTGGCGGTTAACGTGAGATTTGATTGGTTTACACAAAACTGATAATGCATATAGCGAAACCATGTTAGTACGGCTGCGCCGAAAAAATGTGTTTGTTTCATTCTTATTTGACACCAGCAAACAAAGCAAATTAAACGACAATCAAATAACTGGTAATTAACAGTACTGATTAAGCCTCTATTTTATATAACACTGATTCAAGGCTACGAGGTCATTGTGTCACTGTTGCGTTTCGTGTTAATACTGTTCCGTTCTTTGTTGTTCATTCATTTTTTGTCGAGTAATGCCGCTTTTTCATTTGACGGTCTTCATTCTAATGAAGTTCTCAGACGGTGTGGCTGCAGATGTCTTTCATTATCAAAAGATTAGTTTCCTTTTAGTATGTGTTGTCATGACAAAATAGCGATGACTGCGCAGGAAGTTTATTAAGATTGTAATCGGCGAATACTCTACTTAGCGGCTTACTGTCGGCCCGAATTGTCACGTCAGCCTCTGTAGTTGGTCAACTAAAGTCGACAATAAATACTATATTACAGCTTCTTGTACTAATAAGTGGTCGCGAAAAATATTGAGGTTGTCTCAAGGTGTCGAATTCTTTAGACGCATTGTTGTGAGAAAACCGTAATATATATCACGCACATTTGCAACAGTTGTGTTAACGCTAAAAAAACAATGTGCAAAAATACTTTAAGAAACAATGACTGCTCTATAAGGTTACATTGAAGCCAAACAATTGCAAAAGATACATGAATTTATGGGAAGCTGTGTCTTTGTTTCTCTCGATTGAATTAAATTGGTCATCGACTGGTACATGTTTGGTTTGAGGTAAGCACTCCAGAGCCAGGGTTTGCCCCGCTCGCTCAGTGCATACAATTAATGATGTAATTAAGAAAGCTGTAAGGAGCATAGCTGCAATTAATGAATGGATAGTTTAAGAGGGCAAAAGTGGAAAAGGGATTGCATAAAATGAATGCACCACAGGTCAACAAGTTAATGAAGACAGTGACTACAGACCGAAATGGGGAGATAAGAACATGAACAAACAACATTGAAATTGATAGAATCGCACAATGTCCAAATGGATCAGACTTTAGCATATTGATAGAAAATGGGTCAGGTGTTTTCATATTGATAGAAATATTTTCATCATTCAATCTTTGATGGAAACCATTTCATATTTAATCCAGCTAATTTATCAATGACTAAAAGTATGTCTTACACAAACCGGTGGCTTTTACTTTAATCAAACCAACGTTCAGCGCACTGTGTATATGTCACTGTATACATAGAATGACATAATACATCAATCTCAAGCTTCAAATCCGGACTAAAATAAGCTTCCACAGAAACTTCTTTTGTTGTTGATATGACAATGACAGTCATAACACCATTTTCTTTATTGGTTCTTGATTAAGTGATGTATTTCGTTTATGTAGGTTGAGGGACGTAATAATCATTTGAACCTATCTTGACCTGTAGATTCATGTCCCGAATTGTGTCTAGTGGGCTGTCAATAAATTCTTAAATACCTGGCAGTTACATGTTACATGTTAACATATGCAGTATACGAGAATGTCATTTTTTCAAATCTAGCAGGAGGACGACTATCCCTAATTTGGCCCATGGCATATTATAAACAAGTTTTTAGCGCTGTGGGCCCTATATGTGATCGTGACATCAAACGATCTATAAATATTGCTTAATAATAAAAATCCAGGAGCAATTCTGACTTACTTCTGCGGATCATGAAACTATAGATAATTTTGTTATTTTGTTTCTATTTATAGAATATAATTTGACTTTATCACGTTATGGTTAATTTGATATTTGTATTAGAATCACATGAAACGCAGCATTCCTGATCACCCGTGCCTGCGTTGAAATATTTTGAATTTGGTGCAAGACATTTAATAATGACTACGTTGTAACCACTTGACCTTATTCTCAAACATTCTAAGATTGAAACTCAGACTTTCAAAGGTTAACCAATCCGCGTCCTTAGTTCACAACCTGTACCGACATCTGCGGAGGGAAGTAACTGTCGACTTCTTTACGGGAATCTTTTGAAAATAATAGCTTTTGGTTGAATCAGTTGAATTGTTTGGTGAAATCATTGAAATCCTTTTGGAATCATTCATGATAACATGTTGTTTTGCACTGGATTCAAACACGGTAGTTATATTTGTAGGGATCTTCATACACCGGGCAAACATTATAACAGTGTGGTCACGGTGGTCTGATAAGCACCATTTACACAGGACAACATGCTAACAATTCTTGGATTTGTATTGACAACATTATTTCATACCCTCGTATATTCATTTTGAAGTCGCTGACAGCTCCAGTAAAACCATATAGAAGATCGCTTGTTATATTTTGGTTCTTAATAATTAAAATATCTAACAAAAATAGCTAATTGTCTTTTGATTTTTCAGTGTGCACATTAATCATTAGTCGACGATAATGAAAAACTCCACGTGTGTTGTTTAGACAAACGTTCCACAATAGCATTTAAATTGATGACCACTAAACAAAACTGCTACCAATTCAGTGTATTTTGTAATGTCTTGAACAAACTCATAAATTTCTTTGTGACGTTCACACTAACTATTAGAACATCGTTGATCCTTAGTATGGAGACAACCATGAATTGTTTGTTAATCAACATTTAAATGTGTATTATGATTAATATTTTTGTCACAGGTTTCAAGTTTAAATCCTTCGATATTAACGAAGCAATCAATAGTTGATGATGATTGCAGAAAATAATCACTACTTTTCTGAGTTCGTTGTACGCGAGTTGCATTATATGGATATGAAAGACATGTTCTTGATAATACTCTCAATATTGTAGCGCGGTTGAATAGATATAACACGTTTAGCGTAATGTTTAGTTTCCATTAAACGCTCGAAAGCTGCCGTAAGAGAAGAGAAATCGCGTGCATTGTGTACAGTTAAAACGAATGTGGCTATTTTAGAAACGCAACACATTACAACTCATTTCACGGCTGTCATGTCTGGCAATTTCAATTGTCTTCCGAAATAACACGCTAACGAACCATTCGCTATTTCTGAATTCAATTTTCCGTCGGGAAAAAGTGAGGAAGAAAATGTGCGGAATTAGTACGCAGGGAGGGACACAAATTCAGAACTAAACTGACCCGGGGGTACACACAAAAGGGCACAAAACCATGACTGAAATGATAAGAACAACACTTAACAACACAGCAACATCAAGAAACACAAAACAGAAATATTGAACGACTATAAGGAATTAAAAACATGTTTTTTTCAAACACACTCCATGCAACGAACACTTATTTAGATTATGATAATATCGTCATGCATTATGTATTTTCAGATGTATCATTTTGTAACCGAACACTTGATCGATTTGGTGGATGTTGGCCGGACACATTACCTGGGCAATTCGCAAAAATACCGTGTCCAGATATTCCTTCTTTCAATCAAAAAGGTAAGTATGTGGTTGAAATAATTATGTACCTAGCCCATCGGAACGCAAAGAATTTCAACGGGCATCTTCTAGTGTTGTTGCTACATTGGCTGACTCATCTTTAATTTGAACAGCTGCAATTATGAAGTCATTACCTATTCAAAAAATATTGTTTTATGAAGTTAAGCACGGACAAAATCTAAAATCGAGAAATTTGCTTTAACTTAAATATATAACAAACTCCTTTGTCCACAAATACAGATTAATTTAATTATGTTTTGTATTCTTTGATAATGTATAACTATTTATTCTTGTTTTACCTGTACGAAATGAATGTTCATTTACAAATGCACAACATGAGCACAGTTTTATTTTAAAGTGACCTAATTTGAATGCTACTTATTACCATTGCTGGTTCATGATACCGCAGGAAGTATGAGCGGAAACCCTTGGAAACCGAGTACAAAATGACATGTTCATTTACAAATGAGTTGTATTGCTTGTGCAAAACGTAATAATATCTCCATTTATGACAATTTATAGCGATTGGTCATGCATAGCATTCATTTCTCAAGACAACAGCATTTTTTCAGTTGTGCCGCAATTACTGTTTAAATGGTTCGTGAAATTTACTTGAACTTGATTCAACTCATTTGGGTATTTTATATCTGTCAGTGCACTAGATGTTTTTTTATACAACCAGAGTGATTAGTAGGATATTTTCCTTGAGATTCAGTATTGATTGCATGTATGAAGTTATTTGTTTAAAGATATATTGTGCCCATTTTTAGTTCTATAGTTTACCGAAACAAACATGAACAATATATTTCCTATAGTTAAAACCATCAATAAACATGCATCAACAAAGAATGGACTCATAATGTATTGATCCTTATTTGGTGAAAAAAGATATAAGTTCATCATAAAATTTTACAAGTTTTGACTATCAGTAATATGGTAAAAAAGAACGTTTCAATCGGTTATACATTGCAATGGTTCTTATTAGAGATGTGTTAGCCAATGCAACAACAATACTGAATGAAGCCAATTCAAACATTTTATGTTCAGATGAGCCAGATACATATTTAAGCACAGATGTATTAAGTATTTCAAAATCTGCTATATTCATACGAAATGAACAATTATATCAGAACGCCCAGTTAAGCATAAGAGGTACTAAATGGTACAAATATACTGAATAGTCTAAGTATGTGTCCTTTATGTATTCCTGTCCTAGGCAAACGATGCTATAAAACCACCGGCACGCTAATTGAAGATCCAATCCGTTTCTCTGAAGGCCTTATCCTCGTCACGTACATATCTCGGCCATTATTGTCGTATGTTTCCCGTTGTCTTTTATAGAGTCTCGAAACTCAATTAACAATGTCTTACTAATAAGAGTATTGCGGTCTATAACAATTTTTATTGCGCATACAATAACGTTCTAGAACATACACACAGTAGGCCTGAAGCAATAACTCCAAATCGCCCCAACATCGCCCCATTGCATTGAAGCCGGTCAAATTGTGGGCAAAGAATTACAATCAATGTTTGGAGGAAATATGTCATAAGTGCAAATTACACATGTTGTGTTAAATATATATTAATTGATATTAATAGTATTCGCCGTTTGAGTTAAGCGTATCGATGCGATGTAGAAAAGAACAGTTGTAGTCGTGTTTTGACTGTGACAATAGAATCGAAGGAGTAACAATTAAATGAATTACTAGTAAACCATTTGATGTCGTTATTTACTGATTGAAATATTTCAGCATTCGCCTATCGAGAATGCACAGAGAATGGGACGTGGTATGTCAAAGCTAATACTGGTAACACATGGGCGAATTATAGTGAGTGCACTATGAGAGGAAGCCATGCTGTAAGTATGCAGAGTCGATCAGTAATATTATTATGTGTTCTTACTTCTTCCCTTTCATATTTTCTTTTCAGTTACACTATCCATATCCTTAACAAGTTTATATCCTTCCTTCAGTTCTCTGTCTCCCACAATTCCACTTTTTACAGTTTCTTATATGCCCCGCCATTCTCTTAATTTGACAAATTGACTTAATAATATTTATTCAAATTATTTTGCCATTCACTTCTAAGCTATCAGTTGCTTTCGAATAAACAGGGCAGTACTGTACTGTAATCCAGGAACAGTGATGAGCGGATCTGATCATGTATATAATTGGAATACTGTTGAAGAACGGTGTGAAGTACACTTTCACTGAACCTCTGTTGGTATCATTTTCCGCTACCTCTTTGCTTATGTTCCCTCTTCCGAGTTCTTTCATACCGCCAGTAACAAAGGTATATTTAGTTTTGCTTACGTTTCATCCTTTCATTCCTTTGTATACATGTTACCCTCTTCTCATAGACTGGCTCAGTCGCTTTCCTCCAATTATTGTACCCCCTGTTCTCTTTCCTATATGTTATATGGTTATATCTGTCTTTCTACGTTTTAACAGGTGGTCTCATTTTCTGATTCAGTTTCATCCCGTCTTTCTGCTCACTAGCATTCTTTAGTACCTTCTGTCTTTTTTGTTTTCACTTCTATTTCTTATTCTCGACCCTTAACTGACTCATAATTTAGCTTAGACTGCTTCTTACATCTCTGACTGTCTCTATGTCTGTTTCCACAAAAATATTTTTCTCCCGATTCTAAATTCTTTCAGAATAGCTCAGTCATACAGCCATTTAACACGTACCACGAATAACAAATCAAATTTAACTACGATTCCGATGGATATTATACGACTTATTGTATTAAGAATCTTGTAAGGCAGAGATAGATGTAATTTCTACACCAGGGTCAGTTATTCGAATAAGATTTTGTTATCTACAGAATAACATAGTATTATGTAACCTCAGTGGATATATTTGATAGCTTTAGATCTTACCTCAACAGTGGTGATTAAGTATGATATATGTAACATTTTTAGAGTATCAAATGTCAAAGGTTTATTTTAATAAATGTATTAACCGGTAGTTTCTTATGAATGTATCACTTTACTCTTTACCTCATTCAAAGGAGAAAAAATGATGTACAATAAAACCTCATTTTTTACGTTAACCATTGGCCTTAATATTAAGGTGGTATTAATATTGAGGTTAACTAAAGAGTATAACAGTCAATATGGACTCGACAATGTGGTCTCAATTTTGACGTGGTCGTATTATTAAGGTGATCATTAATTGAAGTTTTACTGTATACAAACGTCAGTAATTGGAGCAGAAAATAACATATCCAAAGTGCAAAACCACTGCCGAAGAACGAGGTGTAATGAAACATACACGTAAACAATAACAGTAAAACCTTAATAATATTGAGGTTGAGTAAAGAGCAAAACAGTGATAATGGACTTGAGAATTGTTTTCTTAATTTTTAGGCGGTCTTATATTTAGGTTGTCTTCAAGTGAAGTTTAATTGTACAACATGAAATATTTCATTGATACATGCGTTTTTGTGATAATAAAAGTAACTTTGTACCGCTAATGAAAATACTGAAAATATTATTAAATTCATATTCACTGGTAAAATATATTCTTGTTTCAGTTTGATGAAGACTTTAAACACGTGTACATATTTATTGGTGGATTTTGTCTGTCTTTGGTAATGCTTATAATCTCTCTTGGGATATTCTTCCGCTTCAGGTAAGTGTTTTACTTCACTCATGCGCACAAATGACTTATTCTATATTAGGAAACACACAACACTATAAAGCTCGGAAATGTTCCTTAATTTTCATGTAATAATGTACCATTTCAATTGTTATCAAAATATATATATGAGCGCCGCTGTACGATTTCCAACCATTTCTTTAACAGACGTCATTTCCAGAAAACGTCACATGTGTCATCACCATGTGTTGACAGTAAGAAATATTTGCCACATATGACAATATGTAAATATGTAAACGAAATGACCATGTGTAGTACATATTGTTTCCTGCTTCCAAATAGTGACATTACATGTTGCGTTTTCTTGAAATGACGTCACTTACAGAAGAGGTTGTAAATCCAATAGCAGCGCTTATATTTAGTTTTTAATCACAACTTAAATTTGGGACTCCATTTATTTGCATTGATACCATAAATGTTCAAGAAATTCTCCGACAATTTGCTGAGTTTGCATCTATTTGTTACTGATGTCAACCATTATGTCGCTTGTTTTATTTTACAGCAAGTCCATGATAAAAGTCTGCACGTTATAGCAATTAAAAAAAAAGTTTCTCCTTTAGTGCTTTTTTTCTATTTATTACCGATACGTTATCGTGTTTCCAAGGTTACTATAAACATTTAGCAATATTCAAGGACTTTTAACTGCTGAGATTTATTTCAACAAGTGAAAGACAATCACATCTGGCTTGTAAATTTGTTATATCGATATCACAACAAACAAACACAATATGTGCACAGTTTGCATAAGTCTTAATTGAAGACCACCTCAAAATTAATATGATTGAGGTTTATTATAATGCATTTATGAGAGCTGCTGTGGGATTTACAACCTCTTCTGTAACTGATGTCATTTCAAGAAAACGCAACATGTGATGTCATTATTTGCCAGCAGGATACAATATTTATTACATATGGTCACTTTGTTTTCATATTTCCATCTGGGGCAAAAGATGCTAACTGTCAGTACATGGTGACGTCACATGTGACGTTTTCTTGAAATGACGTCAATTGTTGAAAATCGTACAGTGGCGCTCATATCTAAGCTTAGGTTAGGCCATAAATATAATGTTTCTCTGGCACTTGGCAAAATGGAATGAGGGAGGATTGTGTTTTAGTCCCCTCCGCTGAAGCCGGTAGGAGAAGTGTTAATGCAGGTGCTCGCTTATATTAACCATGCATTTCATTATTGTCCATCAGGGTCCTTATTCTCAAACATTTTAAGACTGAAACTCCGACTAAGACTTCAACATATTTAGTGTTCTGCTAGCTCCTATGTCGTTATAACAATACATATTTTAATCAATATTGGCAAACGTGTATGATGGGTAACAACAATTATTCACACATAATTGTATACGTCCAATGAAGACCAAAGCATGGTACATAAGCTATTTTCTAATTTAAGTCTAATTTTCAGTCTTGAAATGTTCGTGAATAAAGTCCGGGATTTGAAAATTCAGCAAATACGTTTATTTGTGATTATTAATGGAATCGTTTCTAATCAAGTTGCATTCATATGTTCTTTATATTTATGAACCATCGTGTCGAAAATAGTAAAATAATAATCAGTCCAAATTTAAGTAGCTCATAACAGAAAGAAAACCCTCCTCTCATTTCGTTTATTTTAGTTCATTGTGTTCATTCTAAATGGTCTTATCTGTCTAAAGACAGCTCGACATTTTATGGGTGCCATTCCTTTTAACTTAAGTAATGTCCATTAAACACGCCAATGCTTCTCACTACCTCCGCTGTAAAAATATCTGAAGAATTCTAATCGAACATTAGAAATCGCTATTGCGGATATTTGATCTTTGTCCTTACATATACAAAGTCCTTATTTGTCCTCATTGATACATTGTCCTTAAGATCATGAGAATTGGAGGAGGATGTTTTTGTTCACTTGTTTATAACATTGTGACATGGTAGGCTCTGATTTGTTTTCAAGCAGACACAAAACATTTCCCGGAGCTTCGGCATGTAGCGGACGTAAGATGTTGTTGCCCTTTGATATCAGTATCCCAATGTCCCTAAAAATAGTTTGCCTTAAGGTGCGTATTGCTATTTGAAAAGCTACAACAGTGTTTGCATAATTCATGATTAAAATGTGGTCTCTAATTATTTTGGACGTAATCTTAGTATTGTCACAAACAACATTGCAAAAGAGAGAGAATAATATGCTATAGGGAACGCCACATACATAAGACAGTGCCTCTCAATCAGATTAGATGTTTTATTGTGTTGTCATTCCACATATTACGAGAATATATAGGTTTTGAGAAATGAAATTGAAATGCATTTGAATGGCTACGTCATCTCCTCAGGTGAAAACACTGTTTTGTTTCTAAACCATGTGAATCGAGATTATTTGCCGGAAGATAAAGACATTAGCTCACACACTTCAAACGATACTTGCACTGCGAGCTAAATTTCGAGCTGTTATACACTGACAATATCAATATCCAGTTTAAAAATATCTTTGCCCGCCGTTTATTCTGAAGGGCCGCATTACTGATTATTGACATTCACATACAACTCTGGACGTTTTAAGACAATAAAACAATCAAAGCGTGGGCTTAAACTTAAATGCGGCGGTTTCTGAGAAACTATTATTTTTCTTGGCCTAACAGAGACCATATAATGTAAACACATTGAAACATCCATTCCACTGACATTATCTTTTGTTATAAATGGCGATACAATATTTTAAACATTTATTTTTTTCAACTTGGACTATTCGGTTCATTGTAACACACGAGTTAAGTCCACGGTGCTTCAATCATTACACTTGTTTGGACCGTTGTGAGTTCAGATATGTATCCGCTGACACTCATGTACAACATTTATGCCTATTGGATAAAGAAACTGGTACCATAGGCGAACGGTCTGTGATAACTTGCATTGTCTGAAAACATATCAGTGCTTCCTTGTTTTCACTTGAACATATACGGAACAGAAACCACTCTAGATTGACAAAGACTGCTCGCTACATGAAACATAATTTTAAGCTCATTTCCGATTTCGTCTGCGGAAATGTCAAAATTGATATATCGATATTCGGAAACAACGTTATAAACCGCTGAATATGATACATGTAATAGCAGAACTTATTATGTTAGGTGAAATTTCTTTTATTGTCTTCAACAGCGATGCAAGCGCTGCATTCTGTTGGGAATGGACTATTAAACTATTGTTATAATGTTCAGATTACGTTTCCGAATATTTTCCTAACAAATCAAATTATGTTTGTATTGTTTGAACAGTCAAACTCTTTGTGTGTTCGGGGTCTTATTTTGTGAATGTGGCTTTCTCTGATGTTACCTTTTTCACATTCTGGCTTGACATGTTTTGATATATTGACGTATTCTTTGACTTGTCTTATTTTTATTGAAAACATATCCTTAGCCATTAATAAATGAAAATCTGTTGTAATTGCCTTCATACAGAAGCACTCTACAACACTGCAATATCACTTTTCTTACATGTTTTCCAAAATCACAAATACAGGAGTCCGATACCGGTACTTTTGGTATTTTCTATCCCGACCATTGAGCCGAGTTGGCGCTAGCGTAGGAAATACTTGTATCGGTCTCGGGTTTTGCAGTTCCATGAAACGTTTAAAATTAAAATGTTGCAATGCAATGTTTTAGGGTAAGTATGTATGTCATTAACATGTTTCTCATTTTCTCAAAATTATTCCATAGCATATCTTGATAGAAAGACTATTTACCTTGATGACATTACAGTATATTCCAAAGTACAGGCTGTCAAACGGCCTGAAAGCACATAATAATACTGCATTCACTCGATATATTCCAGACAGCTCAGATGTGACAGAATCACTATACATAAGAATCTATTCTTGTCCTACGTATTAACCGGCATATCGTGGATATTGTACTACGTCTTAGCAGCCTTAGATGGCGACGTCATGCTGAATAATCCGGTAAGTACTTATATTATCCATAAAGTTCATAGTCTGGTCTCGGTTTGCTTACGCCATATTGGTGTGAAAATCGTGCAGATATAAAAGACATGTTTAACAACTTTATACACGTAATTTTAGGTTTTGAATATAATAACACAAGTGCAAAGACATGCTTCGCCTTAGTTTCCATTTAGATTTTGTTCATTTGTAATTGTGAAAAAAATCGGGTATATATATTAAAACATGTTAAACTTCTTTATACAAATAATTCTAGGTTTGTGACAAAACATGTTTTGTTATGAAAATCCACGTGCAAACGCAACAATTGCCTTAGTTTAAATTAGTTAATTTAACTTCGCTCGTAAAGCAATCGCGACTTTAATGTATCACTTTATGTGGCTGCTTCATGTGTTCATGCATAATTCAGGGAAAGAGAAGATCGAAGTTCAACCATAACGGGATTATCTACTACATATATATTATATTCATGACCTGTGGATGAGGAGCCAGTTGCTCTACCATCGACTACAATACCTCGAACTGCACTATGAATTGCGTTGACAAAACTCGACTGAATCCCACATACATCCAAACAAATTATTTAAAATATGGTTCCGATTAAACAACTGCATGAAGTCCGTAAAGGTCTTGTCCATAATCACTACTGAACTTACTATTTTTTGTATAACCCGATGTGTACTCCGCCGAGTGATGGGTTTGCAACATGCTAAAGCATTATAGACAGGCGAGTAGTGAAGTTAATTTTCTAACCAATAATACGTGATTTGATGTTCTTGTAGGGTATTGTATCGTGTGAACGATCGTGGATGTCTAGCTTAGAATTAAAACAATAGAAAGCGATATCTTGGCGGTAAATTGCTGATGTCGTCTGTTTAAATTTGACATAGAACAATATGTAAATAATCGTCTGTAGCTGCTCAAGATGTTGTGTTTTGAGATAAAATTTAATAGCTTTACTCCATAAATCAAAAGAATCCATGGAATGCTTGTCAAGTTCTCTTAAATCGAGGTCTGATCGTTCCACGAGACCCTGATATGCACAAACCCGATGGCGCTTATCACCAGCAGTATTTTGCAAAGATGAAGTAAGAAGCTTGTGAGTTTCTGTTTACAACTGATGAAGACATTGCATTTATAAAATGTCTCATTGTTCGTGTTTCAATCGTTAAGCATAGACTGTTTAGAAGAAGCATGTAAATGATCATTGTTTCACAAGTATGAGTTTTGCGATGATGTGCACGTCTGTAAGTCATTAATATTCATACTAAATCGTCACTATGTGCATATCTGACTTAAAGCACAAAACTGTAACATAGACAATTATGACACCCAACAAAGTCAGAAATCAATCTAATCATAGGCTGTAATCTATTATAGTTTCTGCGACTATAATGATAATTCGTATTCGTTCCCAAGCCTCTCATAATGCACTACACTGAAAGTAACTGCTTAGAAAGCAGACGATTTGCAAGAATATATGATCGCTGCTATGGAATTTCCAATCTCATATGTAAGTGACGTCATTTCAAGATAATACAACGTGTGATGTTACTATTTGCAAGCAGGAAACAAATTTTACTCCATATGATCACTTCGCTTACATATTGCCATATTGGGCAATTATTGCTTACTGGCAGTACATGGTGATGTCACATGTGACGTTTTCTGGAAATGACGTCACATAAGAAGTGTTGGAAATCGTATAGGTGCGCTCACATGAAAATTCATACCCCAGAGCGGCTTTAAATAATACATATTTGAAATATTTTGCTATACACATATAACATTAATGTCAAACTAGGACTGCAATGTAATGCTGGACCAAATCATGCAGTAGCAAAATCAGATGCAATTGAAACATGAAATATCTTTAAAAAAAAGATAAACGGCGTAGATAGAATGATGTCTTCCGGTATGTTAAATGTAATAATGTTTTTGCAACATGTTGAAAAATAAATCCTTAATTTATTTAACTCTGATTATTATTTTTAGCTGCTCGATAAGCTAATTAGTTTATAAGGAGTTGCATCGAAGTACACGACATTACTCCGATGAAAGAAGTGGTAGATAAAAAATGCATTACTCATTGTTACTTGTAAAGGGAAATATAGGTGGTCAGTATGATGCTTTTGGTACTCTGCTGAGGCATCCTCCATGAATTAGAATGACCTCTATATTTCTGTAAAGGGTCAGTAACACACCCAATAATAAATAATTAAAAGAGAGAATACGTTGTTACAGGGAACGCGACATGCACAACGCAATGTCTCCCAACTCAGACATTTAGGAGGTGCAATTTGTGATTTTGTCAAATTTATCATAAATGACAAATATATTGTTTAAGTTAAAATAAAAAAATCATATACACTAGATGGATGAAAAAGGCAACTAAATAATTGAATTTCATCCTTGAATTCTTTGTCCCTTTTAACATTTGTGATTGGCGGACAGAAATGTAATATAATAATATTACTCATGGTATTACTCGTTTAACAGGAATACGATATAATGCATATCAATAAATTGCAAACGTGCATGCCTTAGAAGAACGCAATTATTAATCATTGGTGATTAATATCAATTCGCCGAGGATTCTTTATACCAGGTACATGTATAAATAAAAGATTGCAACTGCAAACATTGGCAATTTTATTAAATGTTTTCCTCTGCCGTAATCAATTGCCACCTGTTCTGTCTATTTGTTCCAGTAGTTCATTGTATTCCACGGATAGAATAATAGATTCCTGCGTAGTCCTATCTTGACATTAATACCATAAGTTGTATATTAAGTATTCCAAAACGTTTAAAACGTTACCTTACAATCGTAACTTTTTACATACTTTCTTGTTCATCGCCTGATACTTCCATATTAAAGGCATTATTTAAACCCCCAGTATTTTTTGCTGACAGTTCCAAGGCTGTAATTCGCTATATGATTGTTGTTTATGTTTATGTTATGAATGTGTTTTGTATTTCCCTTTCCCCTATGCAATTCTGTCACTCTATACAGTGTTCAGATGGTTTCCTGCCCATTTTTGGCCTATTAAGACCAGTTGTCTTGACTTGTCCTGTGATCTTTTCCATCCATTAATTCCCACCTCCCCTTCCCTTACTGTCCACTTTGATTCTCCTAGTTATTCCTTGTGGTCTGCTGGGCCATTCCTTGCGCCTCAGTTCCTTAATACGTGTACTGTTTGACCTCCTTTAGTGCCTTATGTTTTGTGGATTGTTGTTTTTCCGGAGATCTGCGTGGAGAGGCATTGTCTTATGTATGTGGCTTTCCCTGTAGTTACGTATTCTCTCTATTTGATAAAGACATGAACGAGTTACAGTCATGTACGTCATTGCAAAACTTATTTTGATGAAACAATGATCTTTTACATGTATTTTTCACACAGTGACGATCTAATATGAACAATAATGAATAAAAGACATGTACGCCATTGAAAACAATAATTTGGTGAAACAATGATAATCTACATGCCCTTTTTGTAACATTCCCAGTTTTACCGTGTGTAAAATACGATTTAAGCTGCAAAATTCAGACATTTTATTCATTGTCCGTAAATGATATTGATCTGTTGATTTATACTTTCAATTGTATCGCAAAACGATTTTGAAACATCGAGCAGTTTAAGATGATTTTTACATTTTTCTATATGTCAATTATAAACTGACGACACTAGCATCGTTCTACCAGGATGTCGCGCTTTGCGTTGTTATACAATGTATTTAGACACACGTCGTTCACACGATAAAATATCCTACTAGAAAATCGAAATTACGAATGGTTGGTCAGAAAACTACCTCCACTACTTGCCTGTCTAGAATACTTTACTATGTTGCAAATACATCACTCGGCGGAGTACACATCGGGTTATACACCGTGATAAGCATATGTCTCACTAATACGTGTGGCGCACGATAGCCTAGGATACAGCCTTCTATTTGCTCTTCCATGTAACATAATCTTTTTCACCAAAATGTCGATATCGATGTAGCTCATTATAGATAAATGTCAAAGGAGAGACCGCAGTAATACTAATCACTATACTTTATGGGTGACAGAACATAGGCAAGGTGCATCATACGTAATCGAATTAGTGCTTCGAAATGTCAAAAAACCGCTGAATTGTGGAATGGGTCTTCTTTAATTTAAAAGAGAGGGAATAAGTTGCTAGAGGGAACGCCACATTCATAAGGCAGTGTCTCTCCATACATACCTCCGGGAAAACAACAATCCATAAAACTTACAGCATTTGAGGAGGCTAAATGGTACATACGACAGAGAACAGGGGCGCAAGACATGGCCTGGCCGACCATAAGGGATAACCTTAATCCAACTCTCAAATAATTCTCATAATGAAAGTTAAGATATTAGCTTTATATAAAGGTTTTACGGATTCTTCATAAATGAATGTCATCCATCATCTTATCTTTTAATTTCATTTCCTGAAACAAACTTTTTGGAAGTTTTGACAAATGTGTTGACTCCACCTCATACTGATGCCTGTGCGACATCAAGACGGCAAAATCTCTTATCAGGAAAAATCAAATAAGATATTTAGAATATCTGGCACTAATCAAAGATGGTATTCAAGCTTACGAAGCGAGTATTCTGGAAGCGTTAGGTGATATTAAACGTTTGACTGATGACTTTTAACAAAAACTGAAAGTATTATTAGTTTAGTAGATTTTACTAAATTGAAGTACTTCTCTGCTAATTTTTCTAATATAACACTGTGGCCACCGTGTTCGGAAAGGTACGGCATTTACTATAGATGTTTATCAACGAACGTCTAAATGTGGTAAGAAAATCCGCTTACTCTTATTGAAAGTATAGTCAGTACGAGCGCCAGGTCATTGACGTTTCCTACAGTCATCCGATTGTATCCTTTTTTTTAATTGTTTCTTCAAACATTCGAGAAAATCATCAGATAAGTCAGATAAAAATGTACACTACCTTTTCTCGAATGATTAGAAGTGTAGAAGTTCATTACCAAGAGGTGGCACTCGTACAGTCTAAAACGGTATTTTGATATTAAGTAAAAAAAATAGAATTACCAGTATAAACATTTTTTTAACCACAACCCTTTGTTTGTTTCTTAAAAGTATGCATTAAATGCCGTACATACCGTACTTTTCCGTACGTAGACAGTTCATATGGTGTATTAAAATGTTTTATGTGAAAATGGTGTCTATATTGAAATTTAATAGTTATTCATTTGATTATTGTTTCCTGGTGTCTCGTATGAAATCAATTTTGACGCCAGACGAAACATAAAGCCGTAATATTTTGAAAGATATCAATTCAATTTATATTCATACATATTCGTATCTTGTTTAATTTTAGGTCTCAACCACAATATAGTTTTTAATACCTCCAGCACGCCCAGTTAACACAGTAATTGTGTACACAGCTAGACTGAGTAATCTATAGTACGTTCTCCCTAGGAGAATAGTGTTTCTTTAAATGAATACAGCACTCAGCTAAGATCATAGGGCGAATATGTATCAAAGCACTGAAGGGACATATGCAGTAGGCATTGCGGTTCCGGATTGTTTTTCTGTTTGCAAAGGTGGTAGACGAAATTTGTTATTAGTCTATGCTATAGGTTGGAGAACTTTCCTACTTCTGTTTTGGGGGTCCAGTATCACCCTGTTAGTAAGCAATGTTTCATTTTCAAAATAAAATAATACATTTATACCATTTAACGTTTTGAATACAAAACACATTTGCCAAAATAAGATACATGGAGCGGAAAGCCTAAGCATCCTGTTGTTCGGTTTTAGAAAACATAACCACTTCCAGTCACGTGATTTTGGGAAGTGTTGACGTGAGAATTAAGTGGCATGGCTTCCGCCGGGCGTAAATTTATTTTTTTGAAAAACCTACGAACACTGTTATTGGCCAGTCAGTCAGTAGGATAAATAAAATTTGTTACAAAAAGGTCGACTACATACTTAATTAATGAAAACGGATAAAACAAGCATCTGGCCTAAATAATCAATACGAATGAATGTGTTATTTATATCGTAAGTTGAAATTAATAATATCAGGTAATATGAAACGTCTTTGCACGTCAAAGAAGCGGCTATCACTTTAAAGGAACTGTGACGTGCGATATTTAATATTTTACAAGTAAATTATCGACGCACATCCGGCGCCATTTATGATATGAATGAATGGTATTTTGAGACACTTGGTTAAAGAGAGTTATAAACACGTCAGAAAGGTGAATGGAAATAGTGGGGTCTTGATCATGTAATCTTACATGACATTGTCGCAATTTCCGTAAATTGACAATGTGTCTCTTTGATATTCTATTTGCAATATGATATTCATCAGAGCACACATTTTGATAACGTAAAGCACAACTTCGACAAAAACTACCGATATACTTAAAACTGCTATCACGTGATATCACGTCACTGATGAGTGTAAACAAAAACACGAGGAACTAAATTAAACCTACCGGTCGACAAGATAAGAAATCGATGTTTTTGCTAGGAAATTGTATCCTCTGAAAATTTATGATTAAATTTTAGTATAACTACGTGAATAATTAATTTTACAGTGTAGATGCAATTGGGAATATTGTAGATAATTGCAGATGCGTCAACGAAAATTTTATTTACAACCTCTTTTGGGACATAAATATAATGTTTGACATCATAACCAACACTTTTTCTGAGTTATACGAACGTTAGCAAACGTATTAAACTACAATATCAACTGAAATAACTGATAAGTCAAGACAAAATGCAGTTAAGGCTAAATCCTCAAAGAATTATTTGATAACAAAACAAATGATTTAATAAGTGTGTGACTTTAATCTTCTTTTTGTTGTATTGCTCTGGGAATCGTATCGTTTTGCTGATGTCGCGATATATACACATAAATTCGAGAAACCAACTTAAAATGCCGTGGAATATTAGTCTGATGTGCGTCTATACTAGACAATATGGCGACGAAGTTGCAAGAAAGTTTGAAACAACAAAAGGAATTGAACTGTATTGCGTGAATGATCAAAATGTTAATCAGTGTTATCTTATTTCGTAATGAGTATTGAAAAGATATAGATGCATCGTTATCATCACCATTGTTGTTGTTATTGATATTACTACTATCATAAGTATCAAAATTTATCATAAATGTCATTACTATTATCATCATTATCATTAGCAGTGACAGTAGTGGCGGCAGCATCAGCATATTCCTCTATCTGTAAATATTTAGTCAAAAACCAGAAAGCACACCAGGATTGCAAAACAGTTTGACATTTCCTTTTTTAGGTAGTTGTTGTCTTAATTGTGAACCACACTTAATGTGTCCAATCCTTCATCCAAAGTGATTAATTCATATAAAGATTCAGCAGCGATTTGATTTTCTAAAACAACCCTTGGGGAAAATAAACTCACATTTTTCTTAAGTGCATGTCCAATGTTTAAACGGCGATCATTTCTTCTTCATTCGCTTTTAGCCTTTTTAACCTAGTCTTCCTGTTGACAAGACATTTTAAACTAAAAAAACATCTACTTTAGTTCACCAACGCAATTTCCCACAGTGTATCGATAATGAAATGAGCGCTGCTATGGGATTTACAGCCTCTTCTGTAAGTGAGGTCATTTCAAGAAAACACTACTTGTGAAGTCACTATTTGCAAGTAGGAAACAATATATTTACATCATATGGTCACTGTGTCCTCATATAGCAATATGGTAAATATTGCTTACTGTCAGTACATGTTGACGTCACGAGTGATGTTTTCTGGATATGACGTCACGTACAGAAGCGGTTGGAAACCGTACAGCGGCGCTAAAAGCATAAACAATTGTATTACATTTAATTACGTTTTTAAACAAGAATAACATACAAGAAGCAGTAAAACGCTTTAGGCATTTGATGCAACATGCCTCAGATTTAAAATACTCGCGTTTAATGGCGTTAAGTATATTACATTTGTGCACGTAATGTCCTTTGGATCCAATAATGACTTCAGTTAAGTTCGTGTTCATTGTCTACCACTTAATTAAAGCTGTTTGATCTTAGTATCCTGTGTTAATGTATGTCTTAGTCGATTTGATCATTCCAGATATTGCACGGACTATAAGGAAAGTGTCGATGTTCCTTGTAGCGTGTTTCCAACCTTATCTAAATAGCCGCTAATGTAAGAAAGATCAAAGAGAAGATATACAATGTTCTTCAATTATTGAACATTTAATCAAGAAATATTTAAAGGCAACTGAATGCCGCTCGAAAGTTCCATGCAGTGAGGACTTTGGATCAACTCGTTAACATTTTGTAGATAATGCAAGGTGAAAGATAAACAAGCCGTCGATATTTTAATATCGAGGTAGAAAGTAGTACTTACGAAAATAAAGAAAATGTCAGTGACTTTTATAGAATAAATAATTTAACAACATACCGCTAAATGTTCGTGCATATGATTACAAATGTGCTTCCATGGTACGGTTGTCATGGTTTCTGAATGCAGAACACTTGTCCCACATCGCTGTGGGTTCGATTCCAACTCGGAATATAGAATGTGTTAGTGAACTTGTCGAATGTCTGTGGTTCTACCAAGATAACGCCGGGGTTATTCCGTCACAATTGCTGGAATAGTCGCAAGACCCTGACTACTGCGTAATTGCCTAAATGAACAGTAACTGTTCTTAAAAGAAGAATATGTACACCGTATGAGACTCTTGGTTTCATTTACTGATCCGCCTGCATGCATGATTTATGATAAAACCAAGCGTTTATGTTAACAACAAAGCTGGGCACAAAACGTCTCGGAACACGGCGCGATACAAACCGACACACGGCATTGCACGTAATTGGACGACAAGCCACATGCCGGCATATTTAACTAGTAAAGGCCTTTCAAGACTTATGCATAATACTATGTTGTATATATATATTTCAGATATGGTGTCAAATTCTTCATGTATTTTGTCAATATTTTACTGTCTGTAACTTTCTGTGGATGTTTTGTGAGGGATTGTATCTAAACACAATTATGGTGTACGCCTTCAGCTCTGGAAAGATTCTCATCATTGCCTGTTATATTATTGGATGGGGTAAGTAGTTTATTTCAAGCCCGCCCGGTGAGCTCATGGGTTAGAGCGCTATGCTGTCTCCCGTGAGGTCCAGGTTTCATTCCCGGGTTGGGCAGGTGATGTCCTGTCGAGGCATCTACTCACGGTCATGTGTCCTCCTCCACTGATTCATGTAGGAAAGTTGTCAGTTGCTTGTGAAAGGGCAAAGTTAGTACCGCTTGTTAATTAATTCGAAAACAACCACCTAGGTCT
Source organism: Mactromeris polynyma (assembly GCA_032209605.1). Classification (NCBI taxonomy): domain Eukaryota; kingdom Metazoa; phylum Mollusca; class Bivalvia; order Venerida; family Mactridae; genus Mactromeris; species Mactromeris polynyma. Next base: position 28,555,232 of record JASFXZ010000005.1, read on the forward strand.
ACTGACCGCCGTATACAACTGAAAAAATATATTTAATAAATGGGTTTAGTTCCGATTAAAGAAAGTTCGCTCTAAAAATGTTTACTAATTCATTTAAACCTCCGTTTATGTCAATGTTTCACTTACTTTTACTCGCCTCTTTGTAGTAGTTACCAACCTTCTTGACGCTTGTTCATTTCATGTCTACATTATCTGCGTTTATATGAAATAAATCAGTAAAATAACGATAGCTGTCGCTATAATTATAATTGCTGTCAATTAGAAATGATTGAGGGTGATAGTTAAAAAGAACACGTAGTCGAATGAATTTCTCTTTTCCATAACTTTCATAACGTAATACTTTGATTTGTATTCAATGTTTTTTGAGGCATTTGACTCTTGTAAACTCATCTACGTTTTTATGATATTATTTTGAATTTTACTTTAATTGTGCATTCGTGTGGCTATTTTTGGCGCAATGAATGTGTTCGCATGCTCCTTGAATTATTGGAACCGTTCCTTTAAAATGCAGTTTTTACTCCAAAGCTATTAAGCATCTCCTACATCTCCGGATTTACTCTTTCCTCTTAAAAATGTACGATATGATTAATTTTAGTATTGCTCTCAATTATGAAAAAGCTATTAATTTAAAAAAGTGGAATGTAGCATATATATCAAATGTGGTCGTTAATGTAAACGAAACCCCATAATCAATGTCGCGGTATCCAGTTTGAATGAATTTGGTTTAACCTTTTGACTTCAAACAATTCTTAACTGCTAGTGTGCACAAATGGGGATTTATCGAATGGAATTCTGCGACACATTCTGTAACACATGTTCCAACAATACCGCGAGTGATCATGTAATCTTTCCTAATCGTATTGCATAACTCTTTATGACGTTATTTAATCAATTCGATGCTTTATTAAGATTTTATTGCTAGTGGTTGAAGAGAAACTCTCCCTGATAAATGGATGGTGCTTATTGGTTTTTCAAAACAAATGTTTTAGTAGAATGCCATTAGTGAACAAATTAAGGTAAACGTAAATAATGGCAAGTATTAGTTGTATTCAGTTTAACTTATAGCGCACCGAATGTCCGAATATGTGATTCTCAAATTTCGTAATATTACGATTTCAAACAATCACAATGTAATGATTTACGCAGAGTTAATATACGATACCGACGTCCATATGCTTCCCTTTTTCATTTTAGGTCTTCCGGTTATTTTGACTGTAGTGTATGGCGTCGTGCGGAGTTCTGACCCAGCAGCGACTGTCGAGTAAGCATCTTTTATTAAAATGTATGATTCAATCTAAAGTTCATGTTAATGGTTCGTTTGTCTGAGTATGCAATGCTATATATTCTTCGGACAAATTTAACAAATTTCAACAATAGCAGGTACAGAAAGTTATACATGAACTCACCATCTATTACCCTAGTACTGTACAGAAACTGATTCTTAAACCGTTTACTTAAAGACCGATCAATCGGCCTTCGCCGACGGCAATGTCCAAAGCTTCAAGTTCTACATCGAGTGCTCTATCAATTGCCATAAATCCGCCACTATTGCTACGAACTTGTCACTGAATGTCGTAGCTACTGTCGTTTAACCCATGATTGATTACCTTGCCAATGCTCATTATCGTTATTTTCTGGTACAAAATAATGTTATTATCTGTGTACTCATGTATATGTATGTATTGTTTTTGTTAAAATGAAGAAAAAAATTAAGCTGCAAAGGGTCACCACATTGTTTTCTACAAAATAGAAAACTAATGATCTTTTTTCTTCATGTGTTTTGCTATTTGCTTTTGTTCTTAGTCATATGCTTGCTATTAAAATAATTCTATGTTGCTCTTTATCATGTGTTTTGCTTTTAAATTATGCTCTACTATTCTTCGTCATGTTCTTTGCTATAAAAATAATGCTCTTTTGATCGACAAAATGTATTTTCTACAAAATACAAAAATAACGGTCTTTGTGTTGCAATTAAAGCTTCAGGACTACCAGCAATTGCTATATAACAACTTCAAAACCTGCATCGATCTTTCTGTTTGCTTTCAAGTAAATGTTATAGTTTAGAATTCTTAAAATATTTGAAGTTTCAATTTGAGAAAAGGTTGCATCACTGTCAAGTTAATAACGTTAAAAACATGTCTTTAATTTCAAAAGAAACATTTCTTTTCCACATTACCAAATAAATCAGACAAGCGGAAAGTGTCGTGTATTTAAAAATGCTACATAGTTGAATATTGTTCTTGTACATTCATCACGTAATGGGTGAGTATCGTTCCTTTTCATGCGTCTATAACAAGCGTTTAATATAATTATATTTCCACGCAGTATCATGTTCAGTTTTTTTCTCACCAAATCACGAAGTGCACTTGGTATGCTCTTGTGAGCGCCTGTCTACCGTCAACATTTAGCTTGTTAACACCATAGAGGTCACACTGTTAATCAGAAATTCAAAAAGGATGTACCATTTTAAGAAAACCTTGTTGTTTATGTTTACCATCAGCCCATATTGAGCTGTTGTACTATGGTGAGGGATCCATGGCCATCTGGGCAATCTTGTTACTAATTTTAAAAGTGATTTAGGAGGCTTAAACATATTTAAGTCCGATCAGCACACGTATCAATACTTCGAAAGAGTTCGTGATTCAACACACTTTATGTTGCAAGTGACGGTGTGACAATTATCTCTATTTATTTATCTTCATTCATACTTCATCTCAAACATTAGCAGCAACTAACACTATGCCTTAATTGCAATCACGGAAACCATTTTTTACTTATTGTCGGCAACTCTGTTACCTGAATTAAGTAGTGACAGTAAGTAGTGACATTCCATTAATCTGATTTGACATTGTCACCGACTTAATGAACATGCGAGGAATGAGAGGATTAGTCAATTTTTGAAGATTCTTTTTCAACACTAAAATCGCAAACTCACGCAAATGTCTCTGAACGGTAGTACACGTTTTATATAAGTATGGTGTATGATTGTTTGTACATATTTTGCAAGGAATAACATTCTTGCCAACGAAAATATTTTTATTTTACTGAATTTGACATTATTTCCGATAAACAGGACATTTAACCCCCGACCTTTTCCTATGAAATCTCGCTGTCAATGAAGAGCTCAGACATGAAACTGTTGGATAAGACAAGTTCTGACTGAAAAACACGTGTTTCTGATGTTATGTAACCTAATTTCAATCCATGTTCGTTGTCAAAAGTGAGATAATAAGTTGCTACAGGCACGCCACACAGACCTCCGGGAAAACAACAATCCATAAAACATAACTTAGAGGCACTTGAGGAGGTTCAACGGTACATACGTTAGGGAACAGAGGCGCAAGGAATGTGACCTGGCAGACCATAAATAAGAACATCCTCTTCAATATGTCAAAACATTTACATTCGTTTGGTGACTAAAATCAGCTAATTTATATTTAGAAAAATATCAATTTCAAACTAGCAAAAGTCTTTCAAATGAAATGTAATGTGGGTGGTTTGAAACTACCACTTAGCCACCTGAGAAGATTGCATTACGTGTAATACCGCTTTAATCAGTTTCTTGGGATTTTCTTGTCCGTCCGAGCGGATGCTTTGCCACTTAGATGAGTTTGTACGTTACTGAGTTCCACTTGCGAATATTTGAATAAAACTTAATTGCATTCCTATGCCAGTATAACTTATTGGACTAGTATGGCATGTTCATGTCAATGCTCTGTTTTTGTTTTTTTTAACAATTGATAAAATTGAAATATAAACGCAGTTTACAATTTGAAAAAATCCTATATGTGACGAAGAGTATTAAAATAAAATCTTAAGTTGCTACATTGAAAGCAACATACACAAGAAAATGACTCCCCACACAGACACCCGCGAAAACAACAGTCCACAAAACATCAGGTGTCAACTTTGAGGAGATGCGATAGTAAATACGCATGGGAACAGGGCTCAACATTGCTCAGCGGTTAGAACGATCCTGAGATGGGCATAATATAATACATCGATTACATAATGTGACGCAAAAATATATTTTCTCTGAACATCCTTAGAACTTCAGAAACGTAAATAACTTCCGACCAGAACTTAGAGCAACTTAAATCTAACTTTTAATTAGGTAATTAGTGTATGTACTTGGATTTACGTGGGATTTACGTGATATTTGATAAGGAATGGCTTTTTTAAGGACGAAAATATTTTAATTGCATTGGATTTGACATATTTTGAAAAATATATGACATTTAGTCATTTATCTCCAATCTTTCTCCCGAAATACTCATTATTCTTGGCGTACGCTACAGAATATGATAATCTTTGGAATGAAACAAACATAACAACGTTTTTCGTGTATATGTAGGCTGAAGGATACCTAAAGACATTTCCTGTTCGCTGAAAATCTTCTCCGATTTGACAGAACTTCTAATTACGTTCGTAGAAAATAACTTTCATTTTGATGTCTAAATATCGGCTACTTCCGGTTCAAAAAAACATCGATATCAAGCTAATAGAAAGTAGTTTTGTAAACTGAAATGCAAATATGTGGCCTTGAAGTTACAATATAGCTATCAGAGAGGCGGTAAAATGTTTTGGAAAAATTAAACAGTTAACCTCACTTAAAGACCACCTCAATTATAAGACCACACATTTCAAGTCCATTTTCACTGTTTCGGTCTTTAAACAAATTTGAAATTAAGACTTGCTCAATAAGGAGACCAGTTTTCAAGGATGGTCTTAGTAGTGACGTTTTACAGTACATAACATAAAATAACATTTTATGCTTGCTCGTATGATACAGTCATGCATCAAACCATTGTTTAATCTACATGTTCTCTGCATGTTCGGCGCATCAAATGCAACATATTCAGTGGTGTCTCTATGGACTATACTACCACCTGGAATGTATTTTGAGAGATAATACGAAAATAGCATACTAACCTTCCTACAAGAAATATGCTTAGTCACGTGGGATTATTTGCAATTTTGTATATAATTCCAGACGGTATGTAATTAAATAAATAGCACATAAAAAAAGTAGATACAATATTTCACACGATGCACTAAAGAAATAATTCTTACCAGGCTTCGAATCATTGGAATGTATAAGTTGGTTTTAAAAATATCTAGATTCAGCAGAAAACCTTTTGTTCCGGGATTTTAGCCATCCGCTTTATTTGGTTAAATGTTTTTGATAATTATTCAGTTCGGATGAAAACACTTATACATTTATTTGCACGGTATTTAATCTACTTATCCGTAAATTTTGCTTTTAAATACTTAATGTAAATGTATACCGAATATTTATGGCGCCATAAAGCGTGCGTCCTGATATAGGAACAGGAAAATCTAAATGTATTGGAAACGGTGGTTTCTCCTAAACAAGACTTAGTCCAGAATGTTTTAGATGCTATGTACTGTGTACTGGGTGCTGTGTTGACAAATCAAGATGATCTGCTGAGTTTTGTAATGATATTTTGTTGATTTAAGTTTGTGTACCCGGGACTGGGAGACTATCAGAATGACTTTAGGTGGAGCAAATCTACATTTTAGCCACACGGAATACGCCATGGCCATCGTCTACGCTGCACTTTTGGCAACAACGCTGGTGGTATACATGTAGTGTATGCTGGCTTTAACCATTACGCGTATAATAACATATACACTGTATATAATCTAGTACGAAGAAACAAGCGGCCTTAAACTGACCTTACTCTCAGTAACTAACTAAATTATTTACATCAGAATGCGAAATAACCACTAAATAGTAAATAAATAACTGAATGAAATGAAATTACTTATGTTACACTAGGTGTGGCTAATCGGGGCAAAATCGAAAGTAGATAAAAAGAGATTAAGAAAATCACTTACATACAGATCTCAGGAAACCAACAGTCTACAGTCTAGCCGCTGAGGATGTGCAAGGGTAAACATGCATGGTAACAGGGGCACAAAGAATGGTTCGGCTGACCATACACATAAAAATAACTAAGGACAATTTAAGAGGACAGCAAAGGGGGGTTAAATGATGGAATACATCACGGAACAAGCCAAAACAACAGACCGAAGGAGTGGATAGAAAAGAACATGTAAGCCTTGTAGGCATTCATCAAATGTATTACTGGTTGTAATTTCAGTTGTTGGATGAGTGACAGTAATTTGATATGGATTATGTATGGACCAATCGTTGTATCTATTGGGGTAAGTGTTTCTATATCTAAGTATTTTTTTCTGAGGGGATACGCCATTTCGTAAGTTTATACGGCGGTAAATTGACTTAACCATTGCTCCCGGATTACCAACAAGTACAAATTCACATTTATTTCAGTTAAAATTCGGTTATTTCTAGTGATGTTTGGAGCCATACAACTTTATTGTCTATGACCCACTCGAGTATTTGACAAGAAATTTAAGTTTCATTAGTTTCGTTAAAGAATCAATTAACACTTTTTTCGCTATAAACCCTTGAAATGCTCATTTTGCCTATTTCGGTTTTTTATTCATACAAATTGGAGTTCGAAATACGTATACAACTAGATACTTACAGTTATGATATTGCTAGTATGTTTTTATTATTGTATTCCATTTAAAGCGATGCTTTCTGTTTCCAGATTAATGTTTTATTTTTGATCAACATAGTTCGCCTCTTGATAACAAAGCTACGTCAGATGCCAGAGGCTGATCAAACAAAGTAAATACTAGTACAGTGTTTGTGTTATTCTGATGTTCATTTTATTAATTCATTGAAGAAAAAATCCAGAAAAAGTCTGAATCAAAGTACTGAAAGTGAATGTTGATGGAATGCTTAACAGAGTGATCTCACTTTGACTATACTTTGAATAGATATAATTGTTACAAAATAGTAGTCTCCCTTTAACGAAGGATGAAGTATATTATAATGTTTCATCATTTGAGTTAGGTTAGTTTATCGAATGATTGCTTTGCTAGTATGATAATTTTTTGGTTTGGTGAAAAAATATTTTGTTCTTTGTAGAATTATATTATTAAAAAGCATCAATATAATATCTAAATTGCTGAAACTGTCATAGGTTTTTAGACAAGTGTTCTGTTTTTGTTTCCAGAAAAGCAACAAGGGCCACTCTTATCTTAGTACCATTGCTAGGGCTCCAATATTTACTGTTTCCTATTCGACCAGAAAATAACAAAGATTTAGAAGAAGTGTATCATGTAGCTATAGCACTATTAGGCTCCCTACAGGTAAATTATTATAATCCATTATTATTCAATGAAGTTTTTAAGACATATTACGCTTAATGCTAATTGAACATACATTAAAACATCCAAACCTCGAACTGCCGTCGGATCCAGCAATTAGTTCGAGCCATCTATTGTTCGAGGCATCTATTGTTCGAGGCATCTATGGTATACGTGTGTATGTACGAACTGATTGTTCCTTGTATGAGTGAACTATGCGTTATCAAAATGGTTAAGATAATAAATTTCGGATATAATGTATACCAATGTTTATACTTCGACGGAGTTTACAATTTTGTTAAGAAATTTATGAAATGGTAGCAAATCATGTTCAAGTGTTCGACCTATCTCTGGTTGAGTGATCTACTGTTTGATAATATGAAATAAGAGGGGATTTCACCGGGACTTAAAAACCTGTTCGAGGTATTTACTGTGTTCGAGCCTAAACTGTTCGGGGTTTCGAAGTTCTACTGTATATGAACAGAAATAAAAAAAAATTAAAAAAAAAAAAAATTCACAAATGTATGTTCATAAAAGTAATAAACTAAGAATTTAAGAATGCTAGGTGTTTAGTTGATGTTACGCATACATTGTACATAGCAGTTAAATGCTATATCGGCTTGTAGAGAAAATGACGCCTTATTAAAGTAGTGGCGTATTTAAAAATGTCAAATACATACATCTGTCACAATAGTAACGATAACAAAATGATATTTTCAGGGAGCATTTGTGTCAATGATGTATTGTTTCTGTAACAGTGAGGTGTGTATATATTGTGTTACCATTTAAACAAAATAGTACAATCAAATATTTTTTTATTATTTTCTGGTTTTTTTTGAAGAATTTTTAAACGTTTATTCCTATGTGCGTGGACTGACTGTATGCATAGCAAGAATCATTAACCATTCAACATTTTTTTGAGTTATAAGTCGTGTCCTTAACAGCTAAATCAATCAACTCCTTGACTTTTATCATTCATTTTCTTAATGTTTGAAAATTATAATGCTTTTAGTATCACACGTTCGGATCAAAAATGTTAACAAACGTGTTAATCGAACTCACCTAATCCTCTGAAATACCGATTCCCTCTCCAAAAAAAAATGAAATAACAAATCTTTAGAATGTGAAGCCCTGATAAATGCGTTTAAAGTCATTCGGAAATGTAAAATATTTCATGTTTTTTTAAAAATTTCGATTAATCGTTTTAAGGTTATTCAAATTTTGCGCCGAAAGTGGAACCAGCACAGACTGATGAGCCGCAGCAGTATGCGCGCTTCAACACATGCAACGTACACCACGACAGACCCGGTCTCACAAGGAAACACCACTTACTTTAGCACGGCGGATACAAAGGTGAGTGATGCGATTGCTGCATGATAGCTTGCAATTGAATTAAACTAATAGTCGGATTTCGTCTTATTCCGACATATTTTACCTGTCATGTGACATTTCACGGGTCACGTGGTTTGTGATGGTGGGCAGGGATTGGATTTGATATGTCCTCGGTACCAGTAGTTTTTGATAAAGGACATATGAGCGCCCCTGAAACGATTTCCAACATCTTCTTTAAGTGACGTTATTTCCAGAAAACGTCACATGTGACGTCACCATGCACTGACAGTCAGCAATATTTGCTCAACATGGCAATATGAAAACGAAGTGACCATATGGAGTAAATATTGTTTCCTGTTTGCAAACAGTGACATCACATGTTGCGTTTTCTAGAAATGACGTCACTGGCAGAAGAGGTCGTAAATCCCATAGCAGCGCTCATACAGATCTAGTTATAGTAGTTTGTGCCAAACCCAAAACGGAAAGTATCGTAAGTTTATATGTTGACATCGTTTACGTCAAAGTTGCCCCAGATATTTACGTTAATGATTCAGTTGATTCGAGAAGTTTTATTGTCAACAGTGATTTTTTCAAGAAGTTTTAATTACATAATGGCGGATTTTAGCCTCCCCTAAAAGAACTTTTACGTCCCTCGAATTGACACATTTGGAATAAGTTTAGACCTACTTATCGTTTCTAAGTGTTGAGGTTATTGCCAGGCTGACTGTTTCATGGTTACAAAGAGCACCAACATCTCAGCATAAAAAACCGAAGCATGGTAATCTATGAAACTTTTGCTAAGATTTGCTCAAGAAATGTTGCAAGTGTTCATGAAAGGTAGTGCTTGTGTGCGCTAGGTTACACACATCATAACGTAGCATTTAAAGGTCGTGATGGTATTATTTATATGTATTAACCATCTCGACCTGTAGTTTCAGGAACCGCCGATAAAGTTGTCAATGATTGATAGTGATAGAAACAAATAAGCATAATTATCAACCGATAAAGAATGCCAGAGATTTCCGAAGATTTCCGGAGTGTTTCGAAGATTACCGGGATATTCCGAAGATAACCGGAGTATTCCGAAATTAAACAAATCATAACGAGAAGTTTTAACTGTTTTATCTGGACGTGATCTGTTCAGACAGCAGCGAAATTCTAGTTGGATAGAATAAACAAAACCAATATTTGGTTCAATTCGATTGTGTATAAAATCTAATCATTCCAAAATGTATAGAGATACTGGAAAATAGACAAGCTATACATCATTTATTAAGGGAGGTAACTGGAATTATTATTTTACTAGTTTTTGTACGATTTATCTTTCTTGCTTTATAGAGTCCTTTCATGTGTTGTACTTTTCGGATAGGTTAAATATAATGGTTCATAATTATTGAAAAAACTCCTACGTGAATATGGCATTTTATTTCATGCTTTCTGGTAGTTTGACGGTGAATTTTATCCAATAATTCACAGTGAAAATATCAAAGCGATAATGACGTCATGTATGAATGACGTCATCTAAACTATTTATAGGGAATGTAATTAAATGAAAGAGTAAAAATTAAACAAGAACCGAAATGACGCATGAAATAAATAGAATATTTTGTATGTTTCGGTCTAAGATCGCGTTGTTTCACCTCGTGAGCATCTGACCTAAATGTTCACTAGTGGCTTACAGCTCGTGAAACTGTTCTGTACGCTGCTCACTCGGTGAAATGACGGTCGGTCTTGCAACGAAACACACAAATATCCTCTATGAATTTGTTATAAAAACAATTATCCTGTCTTAACAATGCAAATTCACATTCAATACGAGATACAAGTGTATAGAAATGGTAAAATATTCAGTACCTAATCCGTCTTTTATACTCTGTTTTGCTCGCTTCTAAACGTCTCTCTTTTAAAGATGTATCTGGCTCATCTGAACATAAAATATTTGAATTGGCTGTATCCAGTATTGTTGTTACATTGACTAAAACATCTCTAATAAGAAGTGTTTTTTTTTAATTTTATGATGTACAAACATCTTTCTTCAACAAATACGGATCGATACATTATGAGTTCATTCTTTGTTAATGCATGTTAATTGATGTTTTAACTATAGGAAATATATTTTTGTTTTGTTAAGCAATTGAACAAAAAATGAGCACAATATTACTCTAAATACGAAATTTTAGACAGTAGATGTGTTTTACTTGGCATTATGCAGCGTTCTCTTGGAGCTTCAGTACCAACATTTAAAAAAACGAACCATGATTATACTTTTGCATACCCAGAGTTATAATGTGTTTATTAGAACCTAATTCATTTTACCAGTTTAAGATTAATTATTGATAGTATACTATCCTGATATGTGTTATGTTTAATTTCTTAAAATTATATCCATTCTTTTTTATGAATTAAGTCACTTGATTTAATAAGACGTATGTCAGCCATTAACTTTCTTGAACTTCATTTAGAAAAGTTTGAATAACAAATCATTGTTTATTTGTATATTTTGGAAATCGTGAATTATAATTATATTATACAGTAAAGCCTCAATTATAAGACCACCATTTAGACATTTTGAAGCTGGTCTTCTTAGTGAGGTGGTCTTAAAATTGAGGTTTAAAAAAGAGCAAACTAGTGAAAATGGACTTGGAAATTATTTTCTTAATTTGGAGGTGGTCTTAATATTGAGGTGGTCTTAAAGTGAGGTTTTACTGCACAGAGGATTGAATTTATATTGATAATAATGAAGAATATAATACTAAGAAATATCTAACCACTTTTATTAATTTTTAGCGAAAAACAAAAAAAAAACGTGATTCTTACTGCGGTGTTATCTTCGTTTTTTTAAAATATCGTAGATCTAGATGTACAAACGTTACAGTTTTTTTAATTTCGTACGAATAAATTTCCTCGTTTTGCTGACAATCTGTAGTTCATTATCAAGAACAATAATTAGTTTCATTGTAACTTACGACAATCATTATTTTTTTGTATATTTTATCATGTAGTTTTTATTTAATTTATAGAACAAAATATAATACATTCGTATACCACGTGATTATACCAAGACTGATGTAACATTGTATTTCCTCTTGTGACTCAATGTAAGTTTATGGTATTTGATAAATACTGACATTTTTCGCTGAACCATGTGTATTCTTACGCTGTTATCAGATGTATTCATTAACGTATGAGAGTGCTGCTATGGGATTTACAACCTCTTCTGTAAGTGACGTCATCTCAAGAAAACGCAACATGTGATGTCACTATTTGCAAACATGAATCGATATTTACTCCATATGATTACTTCGTTTTATATTGCCTTCTTGCTTACTGTCAGTACTTGGTGACGTCACATGCGACGTTTTCTGGAAATGACGTCATTTAAAGAAGAGGTTTGAAATCATTCATCGGCACTCATATGCATGTGTAAGTAAATTGAAGCAATCTCTTAAACAGTATGTGTGTTTGTGATATCCCGATTCAGGGGCCTTGTTCACAAACATTCAAACACTGAATCTCAGACTTAAACTATATATTGATGAATATTCAGTTTGCTCCTGCGTTGTTGCAGCAGAACATACTTTGATCAAAATCTGCGAACGCAAAGAGTGAGTAACAAGAATTATTCTGACAAAATTTCTGGAGGCTGGTATACTCAACTGCTTCAAAATTCTAGTCTACGTCTGAGTTTCAGTCTTAAAATTTTGTGAACAAGACGCCTGGAATTGCTAGGTCCATATGAATGTGTGTTTGGCATATACCTACCTACCCATAAAAATGGCCCCTACTGAAAACTTGTTTGCGGGGTCTGAGTTTGAAGTTATTGTTAGCTGTGTATTAATAGTTAACTTTAAAAATAATATAATATGATATAAGAATATAGAGGAGGGCACTAGATAATGTTGTTAGAACGGCTGGTCCAACCCTTATGCATGTGTGTACACGTAAGTGGTTGTATGCCTGTCAAAAATGATAGGTATATGTATAGATACAATAAAATATGAAAACTATAAAAATAATAAAATAAAATTTCCTAACTTCTTACCTAAGTGTTGCTTTAGGTAGCAGGATGCCAAACAAACGATTCTTTAAAGATGATAGAGTTTGTTGATGATAATATTTGAGATTTTTACACGCTAAAAATGAAATGACTTAGCAATGGTATCCATAGAAACGGATTGTATGTTGACTCTCCAATGATTAAGAAAAAACTATTTTTGTGACTGGTTTTATTGTTGTTGAACTATTTCTGTGTTGTTTTCGCTGGACACGTGTTTGTTGTATATTCAGTGTCATTTATTACTATGTGACTGTCTGAAAAATATATTTATTTCTAGATAAACCAAACATTTCTATCCCACTTGTGTGTTTCATTTATTTATTTTTAAAAATACATAAATTATGTATTACCGACTCCCGTGGCCAAGTGGTTAATGTATCCGCCTTGGGAGAGGGTGGTCGAATGTTTGAATCCCAGTAGTGGTTCGTTCTGATATGACCGGTTGGTAAGCTGCAAGCTAAGTAAATAATGGTTACAGTGCCCCTACCTGCCTGGTGCTTTGGCTCAAAGGACAGGAATCGGGAAATAAATGGGCCACGAAAGTAGATATTTCATAAGTCAGAAATGTCTGGCCCTTTAAGGAGGGTTGACACTATAATAAATAATTTACTGTTTATGTATTTTAGACATGATTGACACTATCTTACAGGCTTACTGAAGATTGGCACCTTTACCTAAATGACCGGCGGTGTCCTGTTTAATGCTTGATGGCGCACTTGGGGTCCTCCGCCATCCTTATTACTGGAAAAGTAAATGACTATATATGTCCCTGAATGTTAAAGTAACTTTACGCCTTATTACATGTAAAGAACATACTTTTCATTAGAATGGACTTGAACCCATGAGATCTCGATGCAACCGATTGCCGTCTAAACTACAACCACCGTATTTTTCGGCGCAGCCGTACTAACATGGCTTTGCTATTTGCATATCAGTGTTGTGTAAACCAATCAAAGCTTATGTTAACCACTAAACAAAGTTCTCTTCAACCGAACAACGTTTGTAACCTTGATGCGGATGCACAAGTCATTGTGTTCATATTTTGGAGACTCTTTGCAAACCTTTTAAGGCTCTCAATAGTTTAAAAATAAAAAATGTTGGGGGTATGCAACATTCAGGATGACCTGAAGTTATAAGAAATCCATTCATTATGAAAGCATAATTTATGCGGCATAAATACAATTTAATAAATAGTCCGTTTAGTATACAATATTTAAAGTTAACATGACAACTGTTGATGGATTTATAAGATTGTAATACAATACTAACTTTACTAACAAGCTAATGTGTTCAGGAGTAAAGCGCCCGACACTAGGTCCGAAGACCGTGAGTTCGAGCCTCACAAACTTAACAATAATTAGTTTGGCACGAGTACAGCTCCGTACCCCAGGAAGCAGTTATCATGTAACATGAATACGTATAAACAACAAATACATATAAGGTAGAACACCCCCAGTGGATTCCTACCATCACAAATGAAACATTGGTCAATATCGGTAAATTCATGAAGATCGGTGGTTTCAGAATATTTTTTTTCGAGCATTACCGGAAACGACCGATCTTCAACGGACTCGTCACGAAATTTACCGATATCGGCCGATGTTTCAATATTTTGGCGTGAATTCATTAGGGATGTTCTACGTTGAGTAATACTTCAAACACAATCGATGGCTCCACTTAATTAATCTCAAATGTGTCCGTAATGTTCTAGGAATGTTTAAGCAGAATATTAAAGCGGCATTACACATTTATAATGTAATTAATGTATGTAAAATAAACGTTGTACAAACAAATATTCAAATTCATATACATATTCAAAAGATGACATCTTTGCCGACGAAAATATTTACCTTTTCCTTGAATTTGACATAAAATTAAATCGGACCCGACGAATTCGAAAAAGAGGTCTGACTGTATTTTGTTTCAAGAAGTATAATTAGCTCAAACCTTTCTTCTGTGATACACTCTTCTCTAAGCATGAATCCCTGAGCTGACACTTGTGTTTATACGGTTTATGGTTAACATGTATGTTCACGATATACAAAATGAAATGCAGTTCGGATGGTTTGAATCTACCGTAGAGAAGAGAGAAAAAAAGTTATGCAGCTTTAATAAGAACAGTGTAATACTGCTGATTTCATTTCATTGGTGATCGGAATAAATACCAAGGATACACGCTCATTGTAGTCTAAATATAGAAATTTTGTCAGACATCCATGACGTCACTATGAGTTTATCGTCGGAGACTCTGTGACAAATGTTGAGTGGTTGTCGGATACCGTCACTTTCGGATAGAAATATCCGATTTTCCGATCCGTCTGCTGATATTTGGTGGATATTGTTAGAATCACGACCGCAGACGTAAGACGTGCCCTCAGGATCACGTGTTATTCCAAGCGGTCCAACCAAATCGCTTTTCCGGTAGCTAAAAATAGAAACACCACCCATGTTGGAAGAAGTCAGCATGTATGTACCCCAGTCTGAAATGAGCATAGTTTCGTGGTACCCGTTAATAAACCAAGGAGTATGTAAATACTGACCCTGAATCGTTTTGATTTCTCGCAGTTCAACGCCTGCTGCGTCTAAAATTAGAACTCCGGTTTTATCACGTGACCAGCACGTGACATATAGATAACATTGATCTTCACTGTACGCAATGCCCCAGCAATGTTGATCCAGAGTTACCGACCTTTTCATCGATATTCTATGTCCGATACTTAAGAACGCCAACTGTTTTCGGTCCGGAATCGTCACCACAACCTGGTCGTTGCTAATCACCGCTACGTCCCATGGCAACGAGTGCATGCCATGCGCAGAAATACATTTGAACTTCCGGTCGAATAGTTTCACTTTTTTGTTCCCATTGTCACAAACAATCATGTTGCCGTTGGGCAAAAACTCACATCCAGTTATACAACACCGCTCTCTATCAAACGACCATCCGGACAGACGCACGGACACTTCTTTTTCTTTAACACCAATCTGGAATCGGGAAAATGGACGTTATTTTCATAACAAACATTAAGGAGACTAAGGAATATAAATTATGATACGCTCCCTGTTGGATTTCGTCTAGCCGATAGCGTATTTTCAAGGGAGACAATTTCATCAATAAGCAAGCGAGTTGCTTGGAATTTCTGGCAATGGATAAAAAACGCATAAAAAATAGAATTTCTCGAACCTATCAAGATTTTAAAACTTAGGAGTCGTGCTAGGAACATGTTTGAAATAGCCAAGTTGTGACTTGTAAGCAAAATTGATTGAATTAACGATAATTTAATCATACGTAGGCAAAACAGACAAGGAGCGTATCATGACCGTGCGACCACATACACGCATCATGCAGTACATTCGTCTCTAACAAGAGACAAACAGATACAAATGCGTAAAGACGACTCCACAAAAACCGCTGACAATGTCAACGGCTACCCCTTCTTATTAAAAGGAGAAGGGACATCGGGAAACAAACGCCGATCAAGCCAAGTGCTGAGCAGAATGCACCCTGCGCTGAACTATACAGACAGTTAATGAAATATAACCGACACCTTATAAATAACTTGTGAACGACTTTGAATGGATTGACTTGTCACTACATCCGTAAATCTTATGTTCAGAAATTTCAATTTACCTGTGTATGCGATATAGTTCAATGGAAAGTTTAACGCGTGAATTTAACAACATATTTTCAAAGTTTCGTGACAACTGGCCGTATAACGAAAAAGAAATAAGCAATAATACAATATAAAAAGTGTGTATGTTTACCTCCCTGTAGTAATTATTAGTACCCTCGGGGCATATTACGCAAACCATTCGTAGTTATGCATTAGCGTAAGCCATTTCACACCATCATATAACTAACATTATTTACGAATGTCAAAACATAAGGAAGATGAAAAAGCATACAGTATCATCTCACTTAAAGATCACCACAATATTATGATCACCTTAAACACAATTTTCAAGTCCATTTTCACTGTTTTGCTATTTATTCAACCTCAATATTAAGACCACCTCAATATAAGACCACCTCAATATAAGACCCCCTCAATATAAGACCCCCTCAATATTAAGACCAACTCAATATTAAGACCATCTCAATATTAAGACCACCTCAATATTAAGACCACCTCAATATAAGACCATCTCAATATTAAGACCACCTCTATATTAAGACCACCTCAATATAAGACCACCTCAATATAAGACCATCTCAATATTAAGACCACCTCAATAATAAGACCACCTCAATATTAAGACCACCTCAATATTAAGAACACCTCAATATTAAGACCACCTCAATATAAGACCATCTCAATATAAGACAAGTTTTTAAGGGTCTCATCGGTGGTCTTATTATTGAGGTTTTACTATACTTAGAATAATATAACTACCTCGTTTTTTGTCGTTTGTAGCAGGTTTGTTTGATACATTCAATAAAAAATACCACAATTGTAAGATCCTCTATACACAGAAAACATAGAGGCAACTTTTACTTCCTGTTTCCTTGTCATATATAACCATAGCAAGACTATCCACATTCATGTATATATATATCGACCTTTCTTTATCAAATTCAATATATCGCTGTTTTCACTGTCTTAATAATAAGTTACAAACTGATAATAAACGCACTAGTAAAATATGATGATATAGTGTCGGTATTTATTCAGAAAAGTGACAAAGATCATCAATTATGTATTTCACCAATATTGTTAGCTTAAAGGCACATACAGTAAACCCTCAATAATGAGACCACCATTGAGACCAATTCGGAATCCTCGGCCATTAACGTCAAGTGCCTCGGATGTACGTTAGGCACTACTTTCGGAAATACCATTCGAATATCATGAAAACAAGATGGCGGCGTGAACGCTGGAGTGCTGATGAATCTAATATTTAAGCTATATGAAGACTGAAATATGTGAGTTTTTAACTAGAAATGACGAAGTTATTGAAATTAAAAATCCGTTTTACGAGAACTATTTCTTGACCGCACAAAATGTTGAGTTTTGCTACATAGTGCTCCGCCTTACATACACTAGAGGGTGTTATCCGAGTAACGAAGTGGTACGAAAATACCCGAGAGCTGTCGAGAATGCATTGAGACCCTTGGACATTAGTCTTAATACGGAGGTGGTCTGAATATTGAGGTTGAATAAAGTGCAAAAGAGGGAAAACGGATTTGAAAAGAGTGGTCTAATTTACGAGTTGGTATTATTATTGAGATGGTCTTTAAGTGATGTCTTATATTTTAGACACAATGTACTTAGTTATAAATATGAGAAATCGGTGGCTATTGCCTTCATACAAGTTTACTCTACAAAAAGAGAGAGAATACGTAACTACAGGGAAAGCCACATACACAAGACAATGCCTCCCCACGCAGATCTCCGGAAAAACAACAATCCACAATACATAAGGTACTAAAGGAGGTCAAACGGTACACATATTAAGGAACTGAGGCGCAAGGAATGGCCCAGCAGACCACAAGGAATAACTAGGAGAATCAAAGTGGACAGTAAGGGAAGGGGAGGTGGGAATTAATGGATGGAAAAGATCATAGGACAAGTCAAGACGACTGGCCTTAATAGGCCAAAAATAGGCAGGAAACAATCTGAACACTGTATAAAGTGACAGATTTGCATAGGGGAAAGGGAAATACAAAACACATTCATAACATAAACAGAAACAACAATCATATTTCACTGTATTGTCATCTTTCCTATATGTTGCTCCATACCTGTATTAGACTCATGTTTTGCAGTTCCAAGTTACTTTAAAGAAAAAATATATATAATATATAATGCAGTGTTTTAGAGTAGGTCTTTATGAAGGCATTAACAAAAATGATATGATTGTTTACATTGCGTGCGGACAACACAGTTATTTCTGTTTGTTTGTGGATCACCATACCCATACTGATAGGTAGGTAGATTGGTTAAGTTAGTTATTGCTCAGATTGCATAGAAAAGCCGAATAATTTGTGTCGGACTGAATTTAGATTGTTTCTGTCGGGTACTGCGAACGAACACATTTTATGATTGGCCTTAGCGCTGTTCCTTTCTGAGCAATATGTAAATATTTGTTATCACGATTTGACATTGTTATCGCAAATTGATCTACAATGGTAAAACGATGAAACAGGAAGAGATTATTTCACGCGGAATCTGAACATCTCGGTCTGTATTTCATACAATGTTTGACGAGCCATATTATCCGAGAAGTACCGAATGATGGAGTAATATGAGAGACACGATGCTTTGAAATGGTTTCATGTTACGTCAGGTTTAAAGTATTTAGTCATACTTTGAACATTTAGCCATTGATGCTTTATCATAAATTTATATATGATAAATTAACACGAAAATGACGACAGGTCGCTGTGGTGTAGTGGTTAGCATAACGGACCGGCAATCCGTAGACCTGGGTTCGATTCCCGGTAGCGCCATTGACCGATTCTTCGTGTTTCTCAAACATGACTTTATTTAAATGTAGCGAAAGAAATGTACAATAAATTCCGATTTTAGTTGTTTTTCGAATATTTTCTCAAACCGATTTGCTAATGCCCTAGGCTAACTACTGTACTACACATTGGGGGTGATAATTGTATGTGTTTATGCATGTACTGGCAAATTAATCGGAAAATTGAACAAGTAAACTCCGGTAGTCATGATGCATAGCCCGTGTTTTTCGAATATTTATCGTAACAGTAAGAAAATGTACAATGATATAGACACGTTCGATTGTTAAAAGAACATTTATTAAAGGGAGAGAATAAGTTGCTACAGGGAACGCCACATACATAAGACATTACCTCTCCACACATACCTTCGGGAAAACAACAATCCATATAACAAGGCATTTGAGGAAGCTCAAGGGTACACACGTAAGGGGACAGGGGTGCAAGGAATGGCCTGGTCGACCATAAGGGATAACTAGGAGAATCAAAGAGTACAGACAGGGGGAGGTATTTAATGGATGGAATAAATCACAGGACAAGTCAAGATACAATATCTTACCTTGTCTTTGTATGATCTGTCGCAAGAGCACGGGTTTGGATGGCGACATTTTTCTGAGGGTGCCTTCTTGATTGCCCAGAGCCGACTAGGGTCACCTGACAACAAATCTGCAAGAGGTCCCAGAGTGTCCAGCGTTATCTCAGTATCATTGGTAGCTTTGTGAATATCTCTGATTAATGTTTCATCTTTACGAATCTGTAACATCGCCGCTTGCAGTTCGTACACAACGGAATTCACACCATCACTTGCTGTATCGTCAAGTATCTTCAAGTAACTCTCAATGCTGGCGATTTCATCTTCAAGCGATTTCAGGTTAGCTTCTATTTGATTCTTTTGCTCAGTAAATACGTCGTCCATTTGAAGTAGAGCGTCCTTTTCAATAGCGTCCATAATGTCTAGAATTTTATTTTTACAACTCATAATTGAACGGACGAATGACTTTCTAGTCTGAATCATTCCATTTAGAATTGTGTCGTTTTCTTTCTTAACTTTTTCAAATCGTTCTTTCATTATATTCAGCTCTTTGATAGCTTCACTGCATATATTAGCTCTCACTTCCGGTGCGATTTCCGGAATATGTTTGACATTTTCCTTGCAATGAAAATTGTGCACTTGAACGCACGCATTGCAGTAGATTTCGTTATCTTTCAAACAGATATAACACGGTTTTTCAACGTGCTCCTTCCCACAGAGTCGGACACACTGTAGTGACGAGTTTAATTTATGACCGGAAGTTGATTTAATCACTAAATTGCTGTCCGACTGGCATCCGTGATGAGCCGGAAGTGCATTGGGGCGGTCTAAATATTCTGTCAAATCTTCGCAGTTGTCAAAATCGAGAATATCTGGCAATGAACAAGATCTCCGATGTCGTGATTTCCCAACCACGAATCTGTTTGTATCTGAATTAATTTGCTCATGATGGTCGATGGAAACCCGGTGTCTATACGACACCTCCGCCTGGTCCCTATGATTAACATTAGGGTCCCGATCTTCACTGATTGACTCCACTTCACTCATACTGTCTTGATCGTAATTGGTCGCGCAAATACCACTGTCAGTATTGATCGTAATCAATGACAACTTTCTGTCTGGGTTTTCATCATCAAGTGCGTTCATTTTTGTCGCAATTACTTTATCCTATATCCTACGATTATAAAAGTTCACCCTATCCACTTGGTGATTCAGCTGTTATGTTTTTGTTCCTGAAATATGATAACAACTATTACTTACATCTAAAATATAATCCTCACTTGAGTTTATCTGAATACAAGGAAGAATAAATACTCCCCACATTATTAATATAATGTATTCAGAAAGTTGTCCACTTGGTTTAAAACGTTAGTATTACAATGCCAAAACAGAACCGATTAAACCTCGGCATTCAATTATGTGAACATTATCTCCAAAATTTATGTCACCAAAAATAGATTTAAATACGCAGTTTGTAGGACTTAATTCTAAAAAGATACGGTTTCAAATCTGTGTACGATAAACATCACGCACTCATTCAAAACATAAACATTCTATGACGATAAATCGCGTTTTACCTTCCTTGTTTCAAATGTGATAATAAACACTCAAAATGAACACATACAAAATGTCTCACACATTTTCGATGCATAAAATTTTGCTATTGAGCGTCTACGAGACGTGATAGGACAATTAAGCGCAGTTACTCATATAGACTAGCTGTCGTCTCTTGGTTATATCGCTCGTTTCTTTATACATGCTCATTTCGCTTAAATAGTGACCGTTCCGTTGCATGAGTTATCGTTTCGCTGCCAGACATTTTGATATGCAGTCAATCAACAACAGTCTTTAAATGAGACATTCAACACAGGCATGTGACGACAATTAAACTCAAATTAATAGTCCTACCGTATAAACATTATACAGTCAAACATCTCTTAAAGACCACAGCGACCTCAATAATAAGACCAACTCGGAATTAAGAACAAAACGTTCAAGTCCATTTTCACTATTGTGCTCTTTGTTTAACCAACATATTCAGACCACCTCAATAAAAAGACCAGTTTTCAAGTGTCCCGAGGGTGGTCTTATTATTGAGGTTTTACTGTAATGTGGTTGCTGTCGAAATGTTGTTAGTCGTACGGAAAGGCAATATAGTTACTGACAGACGCAAGTGCTGAATTCTTTTACGACCCATCATTACCACGCTAGCACTGCATAGTATATAACGGAACGCGTATGTTTTACGTTCAATAGCGCCTGCAACCGTTTGACCATCGAAGCCTTCATTGACAACAGTGTGTATAGAATGGAGTTTTCTTGTCTTAAGGTTTGATAACCACATATCTATATTACAAGCTCAAATGTGTCAATTTAAGTGGCAAATTGTTTTCATGATTTATATCAATTCCTCAGATTTTGAAATTCTTTTGTTTCTATAATTGATAAAAACTTCTTTGTGTCGATTGACACTACATATACGATTATTAAGCAGCCCTAAGCGTTTAAGCTATATACTTATGTCAGAGTCAGTACATTAAAACGCATTAAATTGATAAAAAATTGTCAGTTTTTGTCATTATCAGTATACTTCAATAGATACTTTTATTACAAAGCATGATGTGGCCAAGATAACTCCTGCGGGGAAACATTCCTCAGGAAGTTCAAATCATAATTAAATATTGAAATGCGGTACAGTTTTGAACACGTTAATCATTCCCTTATTTTGGTAAAAACGACATTTCATTTTTTGTTAACTAAAATCACGTGATTACCGCAAGACATGACCCATCTTTCGTGGGTAATTTCTGAAGACATTTAATTTAAGGATAGTTTGTCAAAACAATAAGACTATGTACCTTTAAGTACCGAAAGAAGCAAGTCTACGTAACTCCCAGACATACTCAGGCGTAAGGATTGGATAAAACCCTGTCTGCGGTCGAACCGAATGTTCGTATAATTACTAAAAGATCGCGGTGCAATTTTGAATGAGTCATGAATGCCAAATCTTATCGTGGTGGTTCATCATAAATAAGACATCATTATACAGATTCTGCATGGTTCAGTGACAGGTCGGATATTAGTTTAAGCTTCTAAATCCCTAAATCGTAAGTGGTTTTGCTACATCTTCTCATCAATTGTCCGACATTACTACGAGGTCTTTTTCAAATTACGCACATCATATACGTCTAAATATACAGTAAAACCTCACATTAAGACCACCTCCATAATAAGACCACCTCAATAATTAGACCGACTCAATAATAAGACTACCTCAATAATAAGACCACCTCCATAATAAGACCACCTCCATAATAAGACCACCTCCATAATAAGACCACCTCCATAATAAGACCACCTCAATAATAAGACCATCTCAATAATAAGACCGACCCAATAATAAGACCACATCAATAATAAGACCGCCTCAATAATAAGACTGACTCAATAATAAGACCACCTCAATAATAAGACCGACTCAATAATAAGACCACCTCAATATTAAGACCACCTCGATAATAAGACCGTCTCAAAATTAAGAAAACAGTGTGCAAGTCCTTTTTCACTGATTTGCTCTTTATGTAACCTCAATATAAAGACCACATCAAAAAGAAGACCAGTTTTCAAGGGTCCAAGGGGTGGTCTTATTATTGAGGTTTTATTGTACAATGAAAGCTGAATAATAAGACCACCGTTGGTTCTGGAGGAAGGTGGTCTAACTAATGAGCTGTTATTGAGTGAACATATGTGGACGAAATATTGAAGATTGACCCATTTAAATATTGTCTTACTAATGAGGAAGTCTGATTATTGAGTAACATATAGACGTAAATTGGTTGGTTCAAATACGGCGAATATACGATCTTGTTAAAAAGGGGGTATTAGTTTTGAGGTGACCTTAGAATGAGGGATACCTGTACAAATCGGTCGTGTTACAGAAAAGGTTTAATATAATAATAAAACTGAACAAGACCAGCTTGCTCAACAACGTAATGTGGTAGGTCACTATTATGTGTATAAGCGCTTCATGTGAAGTAGGTATTCCGGTCAGTTTACTTTGGGTGGCATTAAGTTTGTTTAAAGTCACTTGTAAATAAGTCTTAGTTTGTATAAATGTTTGCAATTATTATGTCAGCATACATGTATTCTATATCTTCCTTAATTCTGACTAAGTCAAATATCTCAGTAACTAACTATCATTCCAATCGTGTGTACGCATAAGTAGTGTCATGTTACTAACATTAGAAGAATTTTTGGTGGATACCAATTGAATATATAAATTTACATTTGTGACACAGAGACAAAGGTACGTCCATTTATAAAACCATTAACTTTTAAGAAGGAAACCCAATAAGGCTTATACTACATTCTATATACAGTAAAACCCCGATAATGAGACCCTTCCTTTATGGGAGAAATTATTGTTCGTAGTATTCAACAACGCAAGACAACACGTGATACAATATCACAAAGCGATTCGCTGTTTATATGATTCATTTTTCAACACATTGCGATTTTATAAATTTCCTCTTTAGTCCGAGTAATCCGAATCCCTTTTCTTACACTAAGGGTCTTCACTTGTCAAGCGAATAAGGGTGAGTGTAATCGAATGGAATGATGTGGGTTTTTTTCACGATAAGTTGTGAGATCTGTGTGGAGGGGTGTTTTACAACGACTCCGAAAGTATATAACCATCGCCAACTTTTGAGAATAAACCTCGCGAAAGTTATCTCCCTTGCAAAAAAATCGATATTAGGCGAATCTCGAAATTTCGATTTTTTCCCGTTACACAAATAATTTTTTTTTATTGAAATGCATATGTTATGACTTGGGTCTTATCAATAACATTCGATCAATGTAGCCCGCTTGACTACTTAGTACTAGCGCCTGACTTTTGGATTTTGAAACAAGCTCGCGGTTCAGAATAGCCTTAGGTGAGATTCGAACTCACGGCCACCGTATCAGGAGTCAGGTTCGCTACCCCAGTCCACTTTGCCCCCCTCTTGACAGTATTTTGAAGGAACATGGGGTGAAGGTTATGCTGTATAGTACTTTTGTTAGGAGCAACATTTGTGACTTCCTGCAAATTGCGGTGAAGAGTAGGCAGAAAATATGCATAGGTGTGTGAAACTCAAGTGGGAATTTGATTGAGGAAAAAATACATCATGTTCTCAATATATGAGCGTATATATTTAGTATTACATAAATATGTTTGCACCAAGACGCCAACTATTCTAAATACCCAAGTGTTAAGTGTAGCATTTCCTTTCTACTTTATTATTTTTACTCAAATACACTCATTTCTACGTCTGTACTTAAAGGGCACTTAGCATAAAGATGCAAACTTATACTTGTGGTATGGAAGTATAATATTTACAAACTCTCACGCTTATTAAGCCTATACGTGCCGTTTGTAACATGCCTTATATAGTATATCAAAGGGAACAGGTCAACAAATAATTAATGCATTTCTTTGGAAAACAGTCATGAAACGAGGTGTTACGGTCAATTGTCACCAGTTCGAGAGCAATTTACGAGTGACACCGGCGGTCTAATTAATGGTCGGTATTTCACTACAGTCGTATGTCGCGAACTGAACTATGTCTAGACCAAAAGCCGCTGATTATTTCGAAGCAGCCGTACTAACATGGTTTTGCTATTCAATCAAATGTTACATAAGCCACCAAGGCAATTTCTCTTCAACCGAACAACGTGTGTAACCTTGACGCGGATTGAGTAATTTTGCGATAAAGGGTACGTTACCTTACCGAAATCCACTAACTTACGGTGAATTTACCGAAATCCATTCAATCGTAACATCTCGGTATTTATTTATGTTGCACAACAAACCTTAACCTTCAAGATATTTCTTGATTACCTATATGTCATTGAGTCTTTCGTAAACACATATTAAGGGCACTGCGCTGGAACACAGCACATGTATAAAAGAACAGAAAAAAAGGTTTATAGTGTTGTGTTGGAGTTAAAACCCCTGGTTCAAGAGCACTACAGTACTATACTTAAGTTAACCTAACCATTGTTCCTAGAATACCCACTAGCACTCTAACCTTGGGCCTGGATTTTAACGGATACTTAATTTCTGCACCCAA
The DNA here is from genome assembly GCA_032209605.1 of Mactromeris polynyma. Classification (NCBI taxonomy): domain Eukaryota; kingdom Metazoa; phylum Mollusca; class Bivalvia; order Venerida; family Mactridae; genus Mactromeris; species Mactromeris polynyma. The sequence continues at coordinate 28,580,929 of JASFXZ010000005.1, forward strand.
ATCACTAAATGTTCACTTATTCTCTGATAGTGACTCATATTGGGTGTGAAAAATGTATGATAATCTTGTGAATGTTGAATATTCTTTGTGGCCCATTTTCTTAGAGAATTAAGCGTTAAATGACACGTGGCTGTAATTACATGTATTAAGTCTGAATGTTGAGTGCAGCATTTAAACCCAATAATTACTACCATTATGACTTTATTTCATAATCACGATAAAATCCCAAAAGAAATTGAACCAAAATAAATATTCAGAACTCCTTTGATAATATCATATAATTTCCACACTGACATTTCCAGTATCAGACTATCAGACTTTCAGACTATCAGACTATCAGACTAATAAGGCAACATTTTGTGATTTAAGATTTGAGGTCTTCAAGTGTAAGTATCCGTTATATTTGTTCTTTCGTAATGATCAGACAACTTACCCATATAGTGAAAGTGGAGGAAAAAGACTTTTCATGCATTATACAGTCAGACCTCGTTTATTCGATAATTTGTTATCCGAATACTTGGTATAATGCGAAATAAATATCAGGTCCCGATGTTTCTTAGGCACGTCGAATTGAAATGGGCTATTCAAAAACCATGTATTATTCGAAATAACATTTCGGACCAGATGAATTCGAATGAACGAGATCCGACCTGTTTTTAGTCAAATTGTCCAGAAAAACATACACCTCGCCTGGTGATCGTAACTACAATATTCAGCTTACCTACCGGGAACCGTTAAAACGTGAAAAAAGGCTGTCTGGCAAACACTTATTATCGTGCTAGCTCAATAAATTGAACACTAGACCGTCATCCGGTAGATACGGTTCGATTCCCGGGTTGGGCAGGTTGTGTTTCTCCGTGACATTGGCAACGGTCATGTCCTCAGAATGTGGCGAAGTTGCCAGATGCTTGCGGAAGATCAAGTTTGTACTGGCTGATAATTAATTCCAGGATAACTGGTTGGGGTCAACTAGCCGCCTCGTACATGACTGAACAATTGTTTAAAAACGGCGTAAAAACGTTTATCTATTTTAAAGCAATGACACTATACATTATGCGTACACATCTATCTTACGCGATTTTTATGTAATGTTTTGTAAAAAAACACTTTTTTGTAGCCAGATACACACATATCAATTACAATCACACAATGCCGACGGGTGTTATAATACAGTGGGTTGTGAACAATACTAACATATAGAACTTACAAGTATACATATATAAATATACATGATTTTCGTATAAAGCCCAGTCGCAGCCTAACATAAAAATCGAAATAAATATGAAATAAACCATGCACATAGAACTGTAGATAAATCAGTTGAAATGCTGAAAAATGTACTTTATCCCAGACAAGCGTTATAAACACGATCTGGCCTCATTTTGATTTTTTTATCACGATTAAATGACACATGAAATCATCACGTTTTATCAGGGACCGTATATGATCGCGTGTTCCAGTTTTTATGAAATAAAACACACAGTAGGTGTTGACAAAATGTACGTATAAAAAATTACTAACCTTGCAATGTTAACATCCTATTTAAGCCAAAAAATGCGGTCAACTGAAGCGGAGGCTACATTGTTTTGCAAGCAGACGCTTAATAATACCTTGTATCATTTACCAACGTCACCAGATTTCATTTATCGTCTGCTTATATACAAACGCTATACACAATAATACTTCAGTTGAATCTAGTCGACTGTAATATTGTAAAAGCGTATTTTGTGTATTCGTAAAGTTTTCGCACTGTTTTTTTGTCCGGTTACTTCAGTCGACGCGTTTAAAGCCCTTTGTTACTCTATTTCGATGTAAGGCAATAAATAGACTTCTTCTTGGTCAAATAGATCGGTTTTTATTGACAAATAGTTTCCATCCTTTTAATCTAACACTCATATTTTGTTGAACAAACAACTTAAAATAGATATAAACACTCCAGCCAAAAATAAGGATTCTTAAAACTCGGTGTTAGTCATTTGCGGTTATAGCTGCTAGCATATTTTATGAATGGTTTGATTTTCCATACTACTTAAAAAGCCATTACGAGTTACTATATTTAGTTGTTGTTTTTTCGTGCAAAACTATTCGAATTTTTCAGTATGAACAATTACAGTCGGACCTCGTTTATTCGACAACCTTCTAAAATAATCGAAAAATCGTCGCTGGACATTCGACATCGATAATCGATTATAATCGGAAATTTTGACTGAAGTGATATTTCAATAAGATGATATTGTATCTATTCAAAATTTTAAAATTATATTGATTTGTTTTTGATGTATTCAGTCAAATGCAAATATACAAATTATACATACAAAAACAATAGTTATTGAATGATAAAATGATCTTATGATATAAGAGTAATGCAAAACCCCATTGACGATAAATGTAGTTAAAAGATATAAATAAAGTTGTATAAAATAAATTAACTGTCAGTATTATACTTACACTAAAACACTAAATATTTCGATTATTTCCGATTCGATTATCGATTATGAGTTTTCAAACCGATTCGATAATCGATAATGAAATCTGTCCGATTATCCATCACTACTTCTATCCGAATACTTGGTCTCATCCGAAATAAATATCAGGTCCTGATGTATCTTCTTCACGTCAATTTGAAGTTGGTTATTCGAAATAATGTATTATTCGAAATAAAATTTCGAACCCGATGAATTCGAACGAACGATGGACGACTGTAATTCATTTCACCCACTCAGTCAAACATCCTAGTAAGAACCAGGATTGCATCGATTAACCGAAGTTTAATTTTTTTCGATTTTTTTTCTCACGGTTCGATTCAGTAGTGTCTGACGAATATTCGGTTCGGTACGCCAGATGGCATTTTTTCATGAAGCAATATTCTAGTCAAAGAACTCATTAGTCTATACTCATTATATTTTAGTTACACAACTATTGGAACGGTTTATTTTTATAACGGGTCATATTCTAAGTAAGTTCTATTTCTAGTAATTATTTTACTTACACTTTGTTCTAATTATAATTACCTAGTCAAATGTTCATGTCCGGTCATTACCAGTCATTAGAACATCAGTTATTGAGCATTTTATACATATTGTAGAGAAGCTATATTTACATAACCGACCCTAATATCTGAGAACCGAAAGCGATATTATCAACTTATTTTTAGTAAAGAATACATATGATAACTTATTCAACTTCTCTTATAGCGATAACAACACAGTAGACATTTGATCCCAAAGGTGTTTTATTTACTATTGAGACGCTGCATTGTACAATAATAAGGGTAACTAGAACTATGTACAACTACGTACAATACGTTCTGGCGCTGGTATTATGGTAAGTACGGTAACTGTGAAAGTACAAAATATTGTCATTTCATTGGTTGGTGTTTGTTTTGGGTACAATACGGTAAACAGACACAAGTTCAGCTTATTAGAAACTTTTTACAATTGTACTAAATCAAGAAGGAATTTTATTTATGCTAAACAGTGTTGGTCAAACTATACTGAACAATACGTTTGAGTGCATTGAATGTTCAAAGCCAAACCACTTAAGTGTGGTATTATACGAACTGTTTAAAGTCATTCCCACTTAGTTACTACAAAGACGTGTTTACATTTTCGCTGAACAAACATCGGACACAAACGTATAATTCACTGATTTTATATCCGTGTCGTTTCAAGGGCGGTAACTCGTGCGCTTATTAACATGATTATGAAGTACAGCAAATGTTCCGAGTGGTGCCGAATGAGTGACGCTATTGCGATGTACCCTGTTATTGTTCAAAGGATCTCTGGGAAGGGCTTTCGGAGGGGGACTGTTCAATACATGTGAATTGTGAAGTTAAGTGTGTATATTTGTGATATAAGTTACATTTCGCCTCATTTTACTGCATTTTGCACCATTTCGCGAAATATCGAGCTTCAGAAACACGACAAAATGTATTTCTTTTCAAGGAATCCGATAAAAATCACATGTTTGAATCCATTTGTTTGTTTAAAAAATGGATCATATTTCCTGTATTTTTCACGAGAGATTACGAGATATTTCCTCTTATATTGTCAACTTGCGTGACAATACCAATGTTTGCTATAGAATGATGAAACAAATATGTTTAAACCCAGAATGCATCATTTGTAAAAGATACACAACTTCCAAATATCTTTTTCTTTCCGGTTTGTCGATCTGTTTTACGTGTCTTGTAGTACAAAGTGAGATGACTCATCATGACCCCTGACGTCATTTGGAATACTTCAGACAGAACGTGTACTTCCGGTAAGATTATCTCATCCCAAAATTGTCAAGCTACCAAAAATGAAGTATTTGTAATCATTATTATTAGTATTAGTATCATCATTATACATGAATAGAGCTGGCCGTATAAAATGAAGTATTTGTAATCATTATTATTAGTATTAGTATTAGTATTAGTATCATCATTATACATAAATAGAGCTGGCCGTATAAAATGAAGTATTTGTAATCATTATTATTAGTATTAGTATCATCATTAGTCATTAATAGAGCTGGCGGTATAGCACTTTTGACGAGTACATATTCCATAGATATCATAGGTTTGAAAGAAAGTTTCGACCTAGCTGGTCCGTATTTCGGAAGTTTATATGGCGAAGAATTCCAAATGAACTGCGGACATGTGAGCAAAAATGTAATACATGTATACACACGACGATACATATATGTTTGGAACTTACCTTACTGCTTTTATTTTGGGGAGCTGACATCATCTCATTCACAAAATCAAAATTAGCAGCAGACTATACGTACTAAGCATTCTATTCAGTGTGCATACTTTTAGAACTAGTGTTCACATTTAGTTATTCGTTTTCAAAAGAGAAAGTACACTTTTGTAGTGTCATATACCACTATTTAGACTGAATACAGAACATATAGTTTATAACGTTTTAAAAGGAGGCAACAAGAAAGACAACTCTTGATAGCAATGACGGATTGTGCTATTGTAGTTACTTCCCTTTGTTGGAAATTTGAGCAAAGGCAAATCGCAATTTTGGTTCGATTGTTTCGATTTGTATTCAGATGCTTTAATATGAAAGCAACCATGTACTGAAGTGCACAAACACGTCGGTTGGTTGGGATACTGTTTATGAATGCCCAACAACTGATGCATCTATATATTTGCCGTATACAGTAAAACCCACAGGAGATTGTCACGGGTTCTTTCCCTTTATCCCATCTAGAGTTCTCTCCCTTCGCCACTTCTATAGATGTACATATGTGTAGTATTATAAGGTCATCATCGGTTCTGAAGAAGGTCGGTCTTAGATAAGAGGTGGTCTGATTATCGAGGTAAAATACAGGGGTAACAATGAAAATTATTGCTCATGAAGATACGGTCTTGATTATGAGGTCGTCTGAAATTCGTGTCATTAAGTGAGGTTTTACCACATGAGATTGTCACGAGTTATTTCCCTTTATTCTATCTAGAGTTATCTTCCTTTGTCCCTTCTATAGAATATGTACATACATAAAAATTTAAATAATAAGACCACCATTTAGACCAATGAAAAGTGGTTTGAATATTGATGTGGTCTTAATATTGACGTTGAATAAAGTGCAGATAGTGAAAATCGATTTGAAAAAAAAGTGTTCTTATTTTTGAGGTGGTCTTATTATTGAGGTGGTCTTATTATTGAGGTGGTCTTATTATTGAGGTGGTCTTATTATTGAGGTGGTCTTATTATTGAGGTGGTCTTATTATTGAGGTGGTCTTATTATTGAGGTGGTCTTATTATTGAGGTGGTCTTATTATTGATGTGGTCTTATTATTGAGGTGGTCTTATTATTGAGGTGGTCTTGAAGTGAATTTTACTGTATACTACATAATTATGTTCATCCCGCCTCATAATTATGACCGACTTTCTTAAGAACCAATGATGATGTTATCATAGATGTTTCTGGAATTTTTATCACGTATTGTGATGAACTAGGTTTGTAATATGGCACACCATATTGCACTTATTTTCAATTGTATAACATCTCGATTTTAATAATCAACACGTAAGTTTGTTTCACCTATTTGAACTATGGTATGTAACATGCCGATGCAATGAAGATTTATAAAGTGCATGTAATATCTAGCATTGTGGTTAATGTCGTTTATGGAAAGTATATTATTACTTCAGAAAATAATTAACCTCATAAATAAATGCGTGGGCACCGTACAGGTTCGGAAAAGTAGGGCATTTAGTATAGATATTTATAAATAAACGACAGAGAATTGTAAGAAAATCCGTTTCTTTTCATTGTAATGTAACGCGTTGAAATGATTGATAGAACCAGTACGAGTAATATAATACTGAACTTTCCCGTCGTAATGAGGGTTTGGGCAACACAATACTGCAATTACTTCAACCATTCAGGAGAACCCGACACATACGGTAAGATTACCGTTAGAAGGCACATTTCTTCTAGAGAGACTGAAGAAACTTTACCATCGCAGGGCATATTCTGATAACTACGTGAAACTACGTGAAACTACGTGAAACTGCGTGAAACTGCGTGAAACTACGTGAACCTACGTGAGACTACGTGAAACGTACGTGAAAGGTACATGAAACTACGTGAAAATGCGTGAAACTACGTGAAAACGTGTGAAACAACGTGAAACAACGTGCGTGAAACTGCGTGAAACTACGAGAAAGGATCTGGCGCTCCTACTGGCTTCATCGCTCTTTTCAATGTGTGTATGAGTTCACTACAAATAAACGGGGTTTCCCGACACACTGCATCGTTTGTATTTAAAATATTGACATGAAATGCCGTAAATACCGGACCTATCCATGGACGATGGCCATGGTGAATAAGTTGCGCAATATTGCCGATGTTAATATTGTCACTGGTTTGGCGCGCCCATAAAAAGTTAATGCATAAAATCAGAATATCACAATATCAGAGTCAAATAAAATTGTTTCCGTTTTATCGAGGTGAAATGAGGCGAAAACAGCCTCGTTCTCATAACGAGTGCTATGTTGCTTAATTTACAATCGATAAATGTCATTTTTATGATGCATTTCGGGATCATTTGAGTCGAATTGTTGTACAAAAATCATACTTTATCGCAAATAGAGTATTAACCTTTTCCCAGAGGATCGGGCATTCGAGTTCGTGTTAAGATTCTGCGCAGTTTCAATCAGGATACTGTACATTCTGTATCGTTGTGTTTCCTTTGAGGCAAGAATATGCAATATGTTGTTTATTCACGGACTTGCTGCTGGTTCAATACCTGCACAGTATAATGAGTTAGAGATACGTGAACCTTTACCACGGTATAATACAAGTTCACCCCCAGTATTTTAACTGACAGTTCCAAAGTTGTATTTCGCTTTATTGTTATTATTTCTTTTTGTGTTTTGAATGTACTCCTATGTTATATTTCCCTTTCCCTTGTGCAATTCTTTCACTTTATATAATGTTCAGGTTACTTTCTGCCCAGTTTCGGCCTATTGTTACCAGCTTTCTTGACTTGTCAGGTGATCTTTTTCATCCATCAATTTCCCCCTTCACTGTTTGTCCTCTTTTATTCTCCTAGTTATTCCCTATGGTCGGCCAGGGCATTCCTTGCTCCTCTGTTCCCTAACGAATGTACCCTTTAGCCTCCTCAGGTGCCCTATGTTTTATGGATTGTTGTTTTCCCGGATGTCGTGGTGGCGAGGCACTGTCTTATGTATGTGGCGTTCCCTGTAGCAATTTATTCTCTCTCCTTAAGCGGCATAACAATTAAATACTATAAATATCATTAAATTTATTGATTTGATCAATTCAAATAACAAAACTATTATAAGAAATCTTGCCATGTATACTTTTAAATCATTTTAAATGAGAAACAAAACCTTTTATATGAATTAATATACTCTCATATAGCTTAGTACTCCACGTTTCCTATGTCCTACTATATTTACATGTACGTTAAGTTATTGATACATCAATGTTTCTTTGGATACACTGCTTTTTCAGTACAATGTTTACACTTATATAGATTCATTAGATTTTATTATTATATGTAATTAAAATTGACGCTATTTAGATTTGTACCACATTTTGTATTAACATGTACATTGCACAAGAACTGTTAAAACTAAGAAATATATTCTGATATTTATAAGGTTGCTACTGACCATATATCGTAAATGTTCAACTGTTGTAAATATTTCTTAATATTGTATGCTCATAGACTGTAAAGTATTGAGAAATAAACAGTATATATGATCCAAAATATGATGTCCAGGAATTTTGGTTACATCTTGAAAATCTTGATGTCCAAGATTTTAAATTGTTTAAATGCCCCTGTACTACATTGGTAGTTACATATTATCATTATATGTATTTGTTTCATTGAAGGGAAGATGACAAGTTTCAAAAAATAACCGGATCTGAAATGGAAAAAGCGTTTTGAAAAATGAAGATTTAACAAGGACACACAATGTTAACTTTTAAGTTTTCGAAGCCGAATCTTTATATAGTTTTGAAATCAATTCATTAAGGGAATACTATTTTTTCCAAAGTTTTTTCACTAGCAGGAAACAAACGGTTCTAAACTGTAACCCTTTACCAGCAGCCCTCGTATAAGAAATGACGTCACTTGTTGCGGATGTACCTTCAAACTTCTGACATCCATTACAAAGTATGTTCACCTTCGCCAGGTCTGATTAATATCTGCTGTGCTTGAAGTGTACGAAAAATACTACAAAAACAATCTAGTCAATATCTCAACAATTTAATGTAACACAATATGAGTGCAAAATGCAAAAAATGACAGTAAGGCAATGTCAATGACGTATTTCACATGAAATGATGACGTCATAATGTCGAATTTGATTGTGATTCGCAATGTTAAACAATAAAGCAAAATACTGTAGTTTTGTCAAATCATTAAACTGACTTAGTAGCATTAACAAAATAAAGATATAATAAATTAGTATACGCTGCTTCAAGTTTAAAAACAACTTTGTTCATTGTTATTACAGTCGGACCTCGTTTATTCGACAACCTTAACTCCGAATACTTGGTATCACCCGAAGCAAAAATCAGGTATCGATGTATCTTCTTTGGTTCGTCAATTGAAATGGATTATTCGGAACCATGTGTTATTCGAAATAAAATTTCGGACCCGATGAGTTCGTGTGATGAAGGTCCGAGTGTAATTTGGTGAAACATTGAAATAATACGAGGCGTAAGTACAGCTGAAACTCGATAACTTTGATTTAATTGATATCCCTGGCGATGAAAATATTTCTTATTTCAGTGAATTTGATATATATTTTTGAAAGAAATAAGTCATTATTTAAAACACACAACCTCTAGAATTTATCGATAGTGAAGGTGACAATCTCTAAAATTAAATACGTTTGAAACGTTTTTGATGTACATGTTTACTTATTGACGCATCATGGCATTCCCTGTTCAGAGAAAATGCTCCCCGATTTGTCAGAATTCATAATTAGATCACAGAAATTTCTTTTTTTTGTTTTGATTGTCTAAAAACTGACTACTTTCTGTTCAGAAAACAGACAGAAAATTGTTTTGCGAAAGGATCTGCAAATCTGGTGATTTTAAACTACCGTTTTATTATCAATACAGGGAAGTAAAAAACGATATGCCGCTTTAAGCAGTGTATCGACATACACTTAGTGCGACTTATCGAGTTTCGACTGTTATTATTATGTACAATGTATATAATCACATACGCGTTTCTTTTATCAGTTTCTTATTTGATTTCAAAGATTTGAGCGATTGTGTTCTTACAAAAGTTCGTGTTAATTTTCCCTTTTTGTTTAAAGTCCATTTACACAGGCAACCATCTTCAACGGCACTGGACGATGCTTCCGAAGACGCCCGATTGTCCGACGGAACCGCAGTTCGTGAGTCACGATTTCGTCGGGCGCCGTCAACACTATTAGCAAGATATTGTGATTGTTGTAAAAAAACTGGGTCTGGTTTGGACCAAAGTCGGTACCATGTTTTTCTAATTTCCATTTGGACCTGTAAGAGAAAAAAAGATAAATATACGTTCAATATCATCACTAACACTACCACCATTACTATCATCATAATTCCACCACCAACATCACTATAACAATAATAATTATCTCATCACAAAAAATCTGAAGCATACTCCAATGATCAATAACATCACCACTGCCAAACACGGTCACAATAGTCGACGTCATCACCCACCACTACCACCACCACCATCGTACTATCATCATTATCATTACCATCATCATCATTACCATCATCATCATTAACATCATTACCATCATTACCATCATCATCATCATCATTATCATCATTAACATCATCATCATTACCATCATCATCATTAACATCATTACCATCATTACCATCATCATCATCATCATTATCATCATTACCATCATCATCATTACCATCATTACCATCATCATCATTAACATCATTACCATCATTACAATCATCATCATCATCATTATCATCATTACCATCATCATCATTACCATCATTACCATCATCATCACCATCATTATCATCATTACCATCATCAACATTACCATCATTACCATCATCATCACCATCATTACCATCATTACCATCATTATCATCATCATCATCATTATCATCATCATCATCATTACCATCATTACCATCATTACCATCATTATCATCATCACCATCATCACCATCATTACCATCATTACCATCATTATGATCATCACCATCATCACCATCATTACCATCATTACCATCATTACCATCATTACCATCATTACCATCATCATCATCATCATTACCATCATTACCATCATCATCATCATCATTACCATCATTATCGTCATTACCATCATCACCATCATTATAATCATCATCATTACATTATCATCATCACTACCATCATCATCATCATCATCATTATTATTAACATCATCATCACCCACCACCAGCATCATCATTATCTTTATCACCATAATCATAATTAATTAACGACGTCCCTTCATCACCACACTCATCATCCTCACCATCATACTGACACACCATTTTAAGCGCGTCCAAACCAAAGTCATACTTTGTAGTGCCACAAATAGTCTGCGCCGCATATATACATGCATATGCGGCGAAATCTAATGGTCATACCGCATATAGCTATTGTATGTGTTGTCCTATTTAAAGTCAGTGGGTTAGGGACATTTAACGACAGTGGTTTAGGGACATTTAACGACAGTGGTTAAGGAACATTGGTATGATACACAAGTCAGTTTGTATCTTTTTCAAATTTTACTTTTTGATATTGTTGTCTTATTCAAATATTCGTTTCATTAAAACGTGTTAAAGAGAAGTGAGCTAAATGCGGCATCGAGGCACATGTCTGCCGCGTCAAGATAACGTGAAGTGTATGCGACATGGACTATATGTGGCACTGCAATGATTTATAAAAAAAAGGAAAACAATTTCCTATTGGTTCTCTTCTTGTAAAATCGAGTCGTTTATTTCACCATTCATCAACCATTGTAAGGTTTGATTACAACTACTTTACATTATTAAATGTCTGGTATAATTAGTCGATCGACATTTTTTATTCATCTCGACACAACTGCTAGACCACTTTTCTCAACCACACGTCTCAATCAAAATATACCATCAATCAGTGACTTGTACGAGTGTACTTTGTGAGAAATTAGATTGGAAATAGTTGTCCAAACAATGCAATACAGCATTTTTTGTTTACAAAAAATTATCATAAAAATATTATCCAATCAAATATGTCACATATCACCCAGAACCCTGAGATATGCGAAACATTAATACATAAAAACCTCAATAATAAGACCACCATTGGGACCCTTAAAAACTGGCCTTAATACTGAGGTTGTCTTAATACTGAGGTTGAGTAATGAGCAAAACAGTGAAAATTGTGTTCTTAATTTTGAGATGGTCTTATTATTGAGGTGGACTTTAAGTGAGGTTTTACTGTATATAATTTACATACAATCTTAATTCAATTTTAATAAATGGGGGGATAAAAAGAGCATCAATTTAAATAATATTGTTTAAGTAATATTGTGCTCAAATTGTGTTCATTTGTGTACCTAAACAAACATGAAAAATAGTTAAAACATCAATAAACATGCCATAAAAAAGAATGAACCTATAGTGTATTGATCCGTATTTGTTGAAGAAAGATGTTTGTACATCACAAAATTAAAACAAATACCCATTTTTTTAACAATAAGGCTATTTTACAAGTTTTGTCTGTTAGTAATATGGTAACAAGAGATATGTTTAATCGGTTACACATTGCAATGGTTCTTATTTAGAATGTTATAGCCAATGATGTTACAACAATGCTGGATAAAGCCAATTAAAAAAAAAATGTTCCGATGAGCCAGATACATCTTTAAAATAACTTGATTATTTTCTCGAGCCTACCCAATAAAAAAAATACACTGACGTACCGAAACGGAAAACACATAAAAACATAAAAGGCCTTAAACTCAAAATGAAATCGTATCTCTTCATAGCTATCAACAGAAACCTTAATCTGAATTAACTAATATCACAAAAATGTCAAAGTATGTTTGCGTTATATAAACAACGAATTAACAAATTCATTTCTGAAAGCTTTTCTGGAAGCCAATCATCACAAATGTATTCATAAATACATTTAAAAATTATTTTTTTTAGGCAAAGACATTTCTGCAACATCATCAGACGATATAATGAGAATTCAATTCTAAAACTGTAACAGCAAAAGCAATTGTAATCCTTTCATACACCTACTCACTAAGACACACGCAGACATCAAATAAAGGATTGTCAATAACAAAGAGTAGCGAACCTTGATGTTTAGAAAACAAAACTCAAACTCGGTCAGAGTTCCATTTCACAGTTCACAGAAATTAATCTAGAGAATTAAAAAGACTATTTCGCTAGCTCTCAAAATACATGACATACATGGCTTATGAATTAAGTAAAGGAAGTATATATGTTGTGTTATCATCAGTTTTTTGTAATAACAATCCACAATTCACGGAAACGGTTTATTAAATATTAAAATTAACCGATGTGAGAAAACGATGTCCATGGAAAACATGTCCTATTTAGGAAAAAACGCACGATTAAGAGATGATTTAAAAAACTCATTTTGATTTTTTTTCGAAACCCCTTTTTGTAATAAAACATTCAAAGCTCACAAAAATGTTTCTTTCATATGAAATTAATACAAGCGGGTGCGCAATTGTGACAGAAATGTCCTTTCAGCAGTTTGGCAGTGAGTTGTTTTATAAACCAAATATTTTCACAGATATTTTTTTCAACATACGATTTCCAACCTGACGTCATTTCAAGAAAACGCAACATGTGATGTCACTATTTGCAAGCAGGAAACAATATTTACTTCATATGGTCACTTCGTTTTTGACTGCCATATGGGGCAAATATTGCTTACTGTCGGTACATGTTGATGTCACATGTGACGTTCTGTGGAAATGTCGTCAGTTAAAGAAGAGGTTGGAAATCATACAGTGGCGCTCAAATGTAGAACAAGTCATATATGAGAAATTTAAAACGTTAAATCCTTAAATTGAAGAGTTTAATTCAAAGAAAGAGAAATAAAAAATTGTTACAGAGAACGCTAAATACACAAAACAATGCCTTTGCTCACAGATTCCCCGAGAAAACCAAAAGGCACTTAGGAGGTGCAAAGGGCGCTTTTTGTCGAAATCTTTACGAACGACGACGGTAGTTGTGTATACAGACACACAGCGAGTTTATTTAAAGCAATTTAAATACATAAACATGAAGTTTTTATTGTTACGTAACATTAAATGCAACATAGATCAAATATTAAGAGAGCAATAGATGGATTCAGCATTTTACCTTTCGTTTTAATTAAACACATTCTAAAAGTGTATTGGCAAACACTTTCTAAATAACGAGAGAAAAGCTGTTTTACTTTCAATAATTTTTAAAAAGTTCTTCTAAAAAGTTTTATAGCTGCAGAGGTCGACACATGTTCTCGTTCGCGTGACGTTTCCGTTGAAAATTATTTGTATTTAGAATTCCCTCTAAGTTTAGAATGTAAACTCGAAACGCCTTTTATTTCACAAAATAAAAGGCGTTTCGAGTTTGTGAAAGCTGACAGGTGGATGAACGATGCTATTACGTGTGTGCATTAATGCTCTTGAGTTAACACTTATTTACTTTACATCGGTTGTGAAACAAGTTCTTAGAAGTAATACTTATCACTCTCGAACGAACGAACAAAATACTCACCTCTTGGTTGAAAAAACAAAACAGAACGGCAACAAAAAAGCCCTGAAATTGACAGAAAGAAGCCGTTAGCAACTACATGGCAACCTATCCAAAGCGGTCCTCTTCCAAACTACAACCTCTCAATAACAGAATGTTTGCAATCTTTCATCAACAATCAAGCGAACATTCAAACCACATAAATTGTAAACTCTAGTTTCTTAATGTACAGTCGGACCTCGTTAATTCGAATTATTTGGGTCCAAAATATTATTTCGAATAATACATTCTTTCTAATAGATACATCTTAATATGACTTAAAGCCCAACAACGGGTAGACATAGAGTGTTACAAATGATAGAAAAGGCGCCAAAGGGAGACATACTTACTTGGAATGAATTGAAGAACATTTCAAAATAAAGTTTGATAATTTCCGCTTCTGGCGAAACTTTGTCAGGAGCCCAAATAAATACGATGTAGTGAACTCCAAATAATGGTATTAAAATTAATGTTGCTTTCGCTAAACGCCTGAAAAAGAAAGGGTGTAATTAATAATTACATTTCAATTACAAAATATTTTTTAATTAATTAAGTATGACATTTTTATATAATTTAATATATTTTATTATAAAATGTTTACAAACGAATTTGAATAATCGTCTCTGTAAAATATTCTATTAAAATGTTTTATTGCCACAAAATTATGTAGAAATGAAGTGAAAAACGAAGATTTTCAGGCAACAAAACAGTTTGCGTTATTTCTTGGAAAACTATTCGAGCAATAGCAATATTATTTATACAAAATATTATTTTCATAGACATGTTATATATCTTTGTGATGAGCTACAGTCGACCATGTGGTATGATATAAGCATTCTTGGAAACTTGGATAATTCACACAGTCATGTAAATAAATATGCATTCATCTTTCCAAAGAACGAAACAACGATTAATAAATGACATTACACAGAAACACAATTCTTAGATACTAGACCTAGACCAATTGACATCAATATATAAATCATAATTAAATATAGTTTTCATTGGTTTGCGAAAGCGTCTGGAGCTAATTGATTAAAAACGGAATATCATATATCAGCAACATTTTACTTCCCTGTCAACCACGCCATTTCACACCAGCATCCATATATCACTCATGAACATGCAAAAATACGATATCTTGTATCCGCTACAACGGACCGCTTGTCAACTAAACAGTCTAATGCATTGTTAAGCTGCGTGTAGGTCATATTTTTGCCAACGAAATATTTCCCCATAATAATATAATTATGTTGCATTTGCTGCGTTACACTGAGCCTTGTCAAAGTACTACTGCCTGAGTAGTTATTTGTAGCTATTATATTTTCGGACAAAGCGTAATGACGTAATTTCAGAGCTATCTATGTGGACAACAGCATTTGTTGCATACACTGTGATACATTGTCTACGATTGCATGCTGTGTCAATGCTATTTGATTGCGTTAGCTACGCGTTATAACGCATTGTAAAACGATAGCATGCCTTGTCAAAGACACATGTTGCGTCAGCTATGAGTTCTTACGCTTTTGCAATTGTATAAAAGGTTAGTTTACACAGCTATTTGATGAACATGTCGACAGTTCGATGCAAAACCGAATAAACTGCTTCTTAAACTGAGTTACGTTCATTTTACACCAACTCAAAGATACATATGTTAATGCACTGTGGTATATAAAACATAAAACAAAATCATATTTCCTTATGACAGATATACTTAACGCCATGAAAAACGCAACTTTTTGAATCAGGTTTCATTTGATAGCTACCAATAGGTATACCAATGTTCAAAAAGTCATTAAACTATGACCCAACATTTTTTATTTCATTATTGATTAAGTTTATGAAATTAGGTTCGTGCATTCAAATAAGAATTTGTCCAACAACATCACCGTATGGATAAGTTATAGTTTGCGTTTATATGGTGTCAAGTGTATTTGCTGTAGATAGTTGCCTACAATAATACATACGAACCTATATCTATTTCTTCTTGCAGATGATGTACTTGGCTTGTGAAGTTTGGTGAACAAAGCACGTAAAATGTTGATGAAGAATATAAAATTTATCTGAAACATAAAAAAGAAATGTCACAAACTCTAATTTAATAAATACCTAATACGTTCGTTGTCAAGAGTGGGTCCTGCCCCAAATACAATTTAAAATAAATATCATTATGAAGAAGAAATTTTTTTAGAACATAATTATGAGCGTTGCTATGGGATTAACAACCTTTTCTGTGACGTCATCTCAAGAAAACGCAACAATATTTGGAAGCAAGAAATAATATTTACCCCATATGGTCACTTCGTTTTCATATTGTCCTAAGGGGCAAATATTGCTTACTGTCAGTACGTGGTGACGTCACATGTGACGTTTTCAGGAAATGGCGTCATTTAAAGATCGTACAGCGGCGCTCATATTCTGATAAGCTAACCAGAATTGTTTGTTGTAGTTCTTCACCACAGTTTGACTATTATATTTGAAGGGACGAGCGTGTTTTAGATAGGCTTGTGTCGCCTATTTCATTTCGTATTCATTAATGTCATAGTGTATTGTAATCAAACTTTCAATTAACAGAAGACATATCGATGAGCTTTTCATAAACTCGGTGACCAGCATATGTTTGTTTTCAAATTTACTTTTAAAATCTGTATATATAAGTTATGAAGTAAATCAAGGGGAAAACTTGCGCCCGATGCGGGGCTCGAAACCACGACCTACTAAACACTAGCACGGCGCTCTACCGACTGAGCCAACTGGGCGGTCGTCTAACCTCACACCACTACAGTCTCCCCCCTTTCGGCATTTGAGGTTCAACCCTCGAGGGCCGTCAAACACCGCTGCCACCATTGAAGTAAATCGAGGGGAAAACGTGCGCCCGATGTGGAGCTCGAACCCACGACCCCCTAAACACTAGTACAGCGCTCTACTGACTATTCCAAACCGGGCGGTCGTCTAACCTCACACCACTACAGTAATTAAAATTAAAAATATGAAACAGTGGCGGAGGACAAAGACAAATGCCGTTGGATGTACGAGGGGTGTCCCAAAATAACGCTTCATCTTAAGTCAACTTAACTTTTTAATATTGTTATCACGTCACAAGCATAATTATGCTCAGCAGATGCCACACCCAGTTAAATTTCAGAATAAGCGCTAAAAAGCGCAAAATCGACATGACGTGAAACTATGTAAATGATGTTGACTTAAAAAATTGTATACGACTTATTGCCATCTAAGTGCACCAATGATTACTTACCACAATACTTAAGACAATAGGTGCCCGTAACAACCAGAAGTATCCTGCTGTAGGATTGGTATTCCAACATCTAAAGGTAATTAAGAAAACAACATTTAAAATGACATATGAAGTATTTTGACTTCAAAAACTCAGTCCCCGTAAATTAACACACTGGCGATCGATATTGATCGCGATACCAACACAATACTATTTAGATATGATCGCCGCTGTACGATTTCAAACCTCTTCTTTAACTGACGTCATTTCCAGAAAACGTCACATGTGACGTCACAATGTACTGACAGTAAGCAATATTTGCCCCATATAATATGGCACTATGAAAACGAAGTGACTATATGGAGTAAATATTGTTTCATGCTTGCAAATAGTGACATCACATGGTGCGTTTTCTTGAAATGACGTCACTTACAGAAGAGGTTGTAAATCCAATAGAAGCGCTCATGTATTTTCTCAAAATAAGTGCGAGCGAGAGGAGTTTGTATTTAGGCAATATTATGCCTCTCACATGATGCTTGCAAGGCTCTATAAGACAAAAATGATGGGGACATTAATATAACCAATAAACTTCTGCATCATGACCTCATTCCAAACGTCAGTTCCTAAAACATGATATCCGTAGATTAAAATTGTCATCCGCTGTTTCAACATTTAAGATAAAACCGTTATACTGTAGCCACGTTTAGCAACAAAACGCAAAACTAGATATTTGAAGTATTCATTGATTTAAAAAATGTATGTAAATATTGGCATTATACCGAACTGTACACAGATTCTACTTGTCGTTTAATTGTCCTTGTTGAAATCAGACAGCAGCTATTTCAAGTGGCACGTTTCCCGGAAACTGCTTTATCTTTATAGTTCCGGAATAAAATCGTCGGTTCGCAAACGCTTGGACTAGGTCATCGACAAAAATATGCTCTAAAATAGCCTGTTTCGACTGATAAGATTGGTTGAATCGATTTGTTACAGTTCCGAGTATCTTCCTAGTTAGAGATGTGAAAAATATTATTTTCTCTCTCTCATTCGAATTCATCGGGTCCGATATTTTCTTTCGGATGATACCAAGTATTCGGATAAAAAGTTGTCGAATAAACGAGATCCGACTATATTTTAGTTAGTTAAACTGTTATTTATGTAAATACAATCGGGTGACCACGCTCATTCGAATTTACCTGATCCAGATTGTGATTTTTGTTTCAAATAGCACATTCAACGTGCATAAGACTATACATCGGGACCTGATATTTATTACGGATGATACCGATTATTCAGATAGAAGGTTGTCGATTATTCGAGGTCCGACTGTATTTAAATTAATGACATGTTTGATCGCATCACCGTAAGTTTGGAAAAGCTTTGTACTGTCATACTTACAAACAAATCAAGAGAGCCGCGTGTGATAGATTCATGTAAATTAATGAGTGAGTGCTATTTGGAGCTTTAATGAGGGCCCATGATTATAATGGATACATACACTCGGCACTCAAATCACAGAATTTGGGCTTATGAGACTGATAATGGAAATTTGAGCGTTGAAAATGAAATGCATGAACATGTCAAATGCAATCTGAATATTCTCTTTGAGATTTTAGTATGATTATGATATATGGGAGTATTTATCGAGTCTAAGTACCACATTCTACTCTCTGACTTAATAATTACACCTATATGATATATTACACTGAAATATCTACGATAAGGGGCCAAAAAGGAATATTCAGCCCTTATTTTACATTATCATAAATAGTTCACCCTCAATAATTAGGAGTCACGATCCGATGCATAAGAGTAAATAGTGTGATCTAAGATTTGAGTATCTGCTATAATCTCGGACCCAGGATGAATATACTGTCTTATTTCACTGGCATGTTTGATCATATCACACTCATCATAAACGGCGATGTAAAATTATTTACAATGAAACAATAGTTGAGAAAGAAGATTTGGAGTTTCCTTTTCAAAGCACAAAAGTTCAAACTCAGCCTGATACTTACAGTATATTTTCCAAGGTTACTCGTACGGCCACCCAGGGCATCACACTCAGCAATGGGCTGCCTGAAATTAAACGACTAGAGTAAAACCTCACATAAAGACCACCTCAATAATAATACAAACTGAAAATTAAGAACATATTTTTTTAAGTCCATTTCCACTGTTTTGCTCTTTATTCAACCTCAATATTAAAACCACCTTAAAAAAGAAGACCAGTTATCAAGGGTCACAAGGGAGTTTTATCATTGAGGTTTTTTATGAATTCGGGGCCAGGATATGAGATGAAGGGGGTTCTACCTATACAGTAAGTTAGAGTTAATCGTTAACATCCAGAGCAAGTGATCTGTAGTGTTAAAGGTTTGATTAAGTATCGTACGCATTTTTCAAAAATGTGAGCGCCGCTGTACGATTTCCAACCTCTTCTTTAAGTGGGATCATTTCGAGAAAAAGTCACATGTGACGTCACTATGTACTGACAGTAAGCAATATTTGCCCCATATGGCAATATGAAAACGAAGTGACGATATGGCGTGAATACTGTTTCCTGCTTGCTAATAGTGACATCACATGTTGCGTTTTCCTGACATGACGTTACTTACTGAAGAGGTTGTAAATCGCACAACAGCGCAAATTAATGGTCTTGTTGAAATAAGTGCTAGAGTACTCAGCAAGGAAATAATCCGATAGGTTATTTGTCTGTGCACTCACACGTAAGTTAACCAAAGCAGACCGTGTGCTTAACCAGACAGTACAGGAAATTAATATATCAGTTTAATTTAGCATCATTCACGTCTTATTGGATATAATCATTTTGTTATACGTTTGTGTTAGGGACACGCAATGTATGGAACGCCTTATCTGTCTGAGAATTTCATATTGCTTACTGAATGAAATGATCAGAAAACGCAATGTATGGAACTTTTCTGTTTTCTGGGAATTTCATATTGTTCACTGAATGAACTTGGAATCAGAAAACGCAATGTATGGAACGCCCCGGACGCCTGAGAATGTCCTATAACTCAATCAGAAGGGATATTAGAGTACACATTGTATGGAACACCTCATCAGCCCAGGAATGCCAAGTTGTTCACAGAGTGAAGTTGGGATTAGAAAGCGCTACGGCAAACGTCAATTGCTCAGAAAGTTCATGATGCTCACTGAGCTAAATTGGGATTAAAAGCCGCAATGTACGGAACGCCCCATTTAAAGCCGCAATGTACGGAACGCCCCATTTAAAGCCGCAATGTACGGAACGCCTCATTCACCAAGGGATGCCTCTGACATAATAGGTTATCCTGAATGGCTATGCCATGTCGAAACGTGTTGAATTTCGTTTTCCTAATCATGTACTGATCTGAACTGATATAAAGGCTAATTATAGGAGTCACCTTTCAAAGGAAAATGGCTGTTTTACACGGTCAGCATACAGCAGTGCATGTCATTCAATCGAGAGGAATAAATAGTTAGAATTCGACATTGTATCGCACGCTTTCCGACTGTTACTGTGTCATGGATGAATTGCACTTTTCTACAACTAAGTGCTGACATGGTGACAGTAATAATAGTTACACCAAATGACATCACAAAAACTTTCCTAACTCACAAGGATATATGGTGGCAAAGTAATTTATTTGTTTTAAAATGCTACTTTTTATGTTTGTGGTCACATGGTACTAGATATTAGTCATTATTGCATATGTTACTAAATATAGTAACATATTTACACTGTACATAAACGTATATGGACAACGTGAGGCCAATATCTATGATCATGTGAGGTGTACCGAATATCGGATATTTGGTATACTTCCGGGAGTGCGGAATATCAATAGCATGCATACTTTCGGTGTGACGTCATTGTTTAGCGCGCCGACGTTCGGAAATGAAACATTAAACAGACGGTCGACGTTCGAATGGTTGATCTGCCTTAGATGGGATTTAGATGTCGATGTTTGTAATTAAAGTCTGTCAAGTCTGTGTTTGTAATTCTAAACATTCATTACAAACTATTTTAGAGCTATGCGCTATACATTTTCTAGAAAAATGATGTTGATTCTAAATCATTTCTAAGAGTTTCAATACCTTATTCAACTCGTTTATTTGCATATTAAATCTTGATTTTCCATTGACATTAGGTCTGTGTCTGGGAAATTAACAAGATTACATCCATCTTCCTAGTCTTTTATTACCGGCTAATTTTCTGTCTCCGTTTCTGTCGTCAGCAATACTACTATATAATGCAAACGAGTATACATGCCTAGTTATTAATACTGTTGTTTATAGTATATACACTACACATTCTTGTTAAAAGTTGCTGTCAGGATTTTTAATAAATGAATATAAAGAACTCTTGGTGTAGCTACTTGAAAAATATTATTCTGTTCATTGACATGCTTTCTTCGGTTACGGGTTACAAGCGCTTGTTTGCAGAGGATAAAAAGGTTATAACCAGATTGAGATTCCTGCAAGGACAGACCTTAATTATGCTACAGTCATTGCGTCATGAAACTAATACACCTACAAATGTTTTGCTAAGATTATGGTGGAGCAGTAGACATATAGGGGCTTATGGCAGCGGGAGATTATCAACATGCTGACTTTTGACAGAAAAAGAAATTGTTGGAAACTTCAACAATGTATTTTTAATGCTTAGATCATTTCCGATCATGTGAATTTTGAGCAAAATCTCTGTTACATCAGTGGGGGGGGATTAAAAGGTCATGGTTTTTGCAGTTTGTCTAATTATACTCCGTCGGGCAAAGCATTTATAGGCGCAAAATACGGAGTACTGCTGTATTGACAGAAACTTAAAATGAAACACGGATTGTATGCATTTCCAGAAAACGTCAAATGTGACGTCACCATGTACAGACAGTAACTGTAGGCAATATTTGCCTCATATGACAATATGAAAACGAAGTGATCGTGTTGAGTTAATATTGCTTCCTGATTGCGCATAGTGACATCACATGTTGCGTTTTCTTAAAATGACGTCACTTACAGAAGAGGTTGTCAATCCCAGCAGCGCTCAAAAAAAAGTTTGTAAGACAGATTGACGTATTATCTGCGCAGGAGTTTTACAACTCTGCTAATTCCAATAAATTCCAGAGTACCACCTGACGTGACGAATCTTCGATCCTCTGAATCACCCATTACGCTAACATCATTGACAGCGGGAGCAAACGTTGTCGTTTAATTGCCTATTTCATGCGAGCATCCACTTCACGCTATAACCATTGTACAATATCTCTCTCGGTCATTGCAAACTATGGCCAGTTTTTGTGATGATTCATTAGACGGTGATGCATCCATAGAACGTGCCTTGTCTAATCCATTGGTTTTACACTAATGAGTGCGGAGATAATATTGTGCAACTCATTAATTGGATGGAAAGACCGCTGGCTTTTATCATATTTTAAGTAAAACCACAAAAACGTGTTAAGAATGTTATCAGTCGTGTCATAAGACAACGATTTCACAACCGCATTTCTACATCATTTCTTTGGTCAAATTTGTCTAATTTGGTTTCAACTATTTTTCGTGCTTTAACAAATCTTGCTTAGAAACACCGCCTTAAACCCAGCGCTTAACACCGTTATATTAGTTTATACATGGTCCATTTCAAATGTCATAATATCCGCTTTCATAACTTTTTATTAGGGATATAAACGATTAACCGGTTAACCGTTCGAACATGCGGTTATCGGTTAGTAAAATCGCTATCCGGTTAATCGTTTATTTTTGTATGAAAACATCTACTTTTCATTTTGGAGTAATAACGAAAAAATGTCGCAAGATATCCGTAGTCGCAAATCTCAATAATCTGTCCCTAAAAGGTGTGGAACCAAGGTGTCAGGGGGCAAAATCGAGAATCCGTAAACAACAATTTATCATGATATATCATTTTCTAACTTCAAATGATGTTTTTTCAAAAATAATTGAAATGATTGATATTTCTTTTATGAATTATGGTCAGTACTTAGCAAAAATAAAACATTATCTGAACTAGTCAGAATATAGGTCTACTAGTCATGGTAAAAATATACACGACGAAAAACGAAACACCCAACGAATGTCACGTTCGGTTAACCGGTTAACCGTTCGGAAGATTAAACGGTTAACCGGTTAGCAAAATAACCGAATATTGACATCGCTACTTTTTATGCATCGCGGTTTGCAAAGATGACATAGAATAGACTGTGAAATAAATATAATGAGGAATATTTATTAGTGTTGATATACGTTCTCAGAGAATGATGGCTGTAATCCTCCCGATTGCTTATTTTCCCCTTTGGGCATTTAAGCTGTTTCCCATTAAAATCACCATTTAAAGATAGTAAACCAAGCCGAGGACTCTTCATTCATTACATTATCAATCAGGCGGACCGAATTTTCCGATCCATGGCTTCAACATATTTACAAATGAAAAGACCCCACCGAAAAAATCTAACTGACATCCTGCGTGGAACATTGCGCTCCAATCCGTACATTGCCTATTACATAATGTGGATTAATTAAGTTTAAGGACGTGCAAGAAGTACGT
Organism: Mactromeris polynyma; assembly: GCA_032209605.1. Lineage (NCBI taxonomy): Eukaryota > Metazoa > Mollusca > Bivalvia > Venerida > Mactridae > Mactromeris > Mactromeris polynyma. The sequence continues at coordinate 28,605,009 of JASFXZ010000005.1, forward strand.
CGAAGTTATAATCTGCAGTGGTAATATTATTCAATGTAAATTGAAATTCCGCATAATTGTTTGTAACACATCGAGCTAAGCTTGCATAATCCAAAATGCGACGACGTAATCACAAATGACCAATTTAGTATTCAGTAAGCATCATCCACACTATATTGCATTTCACCAATCTCTCTTACGGATCATTTGATAGGAATCGGTGCAAACACAATGGCCGTAAATTGAAATAAACACTTCGTATTGCTAATTCTTAAGAGGTGAAACGAGTTCATTATCTAACTGTGAGTAATTAGATACCCGCACTGTTAGTTACCGCGCTGTTGACAAAAAAGCGACATTGCATTTGATTACCTTACCATGATTGGTTCAAAATCTTGGGGTTCACAATTATGATGCATGCTACGTTGATTTGATTGGTTGAACATCTAGGGGGTTTCAATTTCACAATCACGATGCATGTAATGTATGCTTATTTAAATACGTCACATGATAAAGAAAAACGCCTGTTTGTATAGGCACTTTTTGTGATTGAACTATGATATGCTACACCCTATTACATCTATTACGTAGGTAGCTAACGTATGGTATATAGTGAACGATATATTTTAAAAGTCATGGCAGTGTGTAGAATTCGATTTGTAACAGTAAGAATTTATTTCAAGTCAGTACATATTCGATATATCAATATTCTTCACTCGTTTTTTTTCATTTATCTTCCACGATATAAACCGATCAGTCAGCAGAATGTTTTAAGGATATCAGGCAATATTCCAATTTGTTATCACAAAATAAATTATTCGATTTTCAATAATACATTTAAATACGTTTCCACAATCTTGCCACCGCTATGAGCCATCTTAACTTTCTCCATCACTGCAAACTATCACCGATAGATGACCGACTGTTTGCTTGGAGTTTTGCAACATCTTCAGTAATGTTTGGCAACCTGTTGACGTCAACCTGTGTTCCTTGGTTACCAATCAGCACAACGTATATTTCCGTAAGATATTGACAACGTACTTCAAATGAATTCGCTTGTGTCGTGATGTTTTCCATCCATTCAACACTTCCCCCTTATTGTCCCCCTAAATTCTCCATGGTTGGATTTGATAGTCGGCCAGACCATACCTTGCTCCCCTATCCACATGCATGTTTACCCTTGCACCTCCTCAGAACCTGATGTTTAGTATGTTATTATTTCCCTGATGTTTGTTCGGGAATATATTACCGTATGTATTTGTCGTTCTCTATAACAACTTAATATCTCTTTCAGACTCATAATCAACAGTCAAACAGTCAAGTAGAACTTATCCTGATTGCCACATCCGGGGTTTAAATGCAACCTTCAGAATGGGAGTCGATGGCTCTACTGACTGAGCTTGTCGCGAGGCTGGAGATGACACACCGTGGCCACCGTCGACGGAAAAGGCCGGTATTTATGGCATTTAATGCAATAATATTGAAAACAAATGATAGAGCGTATTCACAAAACCTGTTTATTTGTAATGACATAATCTTATATAAAATACTGATGTAACCAGTACGAATGCCATATCAACGTTTCTCGTTGTTATAAGATTTTGCGCAGTAATCCTACACTTTCGCCAATCATTCGAGAGAAAAAAAAAACTTTTTATAAAACATTCTCTGACAAATCCATCGGTTCTCTTAAATGCTTGAAGAAACTCTAGAATTATTGCCCATAAAGGCCTGATTACAGGAAATGGTGGTATTATTCTGTGTGACTCCAAACAGATGCTCAGCCGCATTCAAAGAATACATCTACAAATGCCAATATGCTGAGTACGTCGTTTTCAAGTTACTCCAACAATTACTACTACGTTTTCATGAGAAACATTATCATATTCAGTTTGATTTCAGTTAGGTTTCATCGCCGTTTGTGTCACATTAAGTTGAGTGAAAGACATCATCTCTTAATGGCGTATACATTAATTACATACTCCCTATTTTATGTTCCATTTCTCTTGGGAAACGAGCATTACGTGAAAGGGAACGTTAAAAATGATGATCGTTGGTGTTTTTGTCATCAATATAGTTACGCTATTACCAATAATGTTCAAACCGCACGATACCCCTTGGTGAGGATATCATATATAGTATCGTATGTTTTGTTGGGGTCCAAAGAGATGAAGTGTATTAGTACACGCTTTTAAATATGTTTTAAAGTTAATTCACGATGGCGAAATCTGAAATCGGTTGGAACAAAAACTAACACCAAGGGATTACAAATATGTACATGTTTGTTATTTGTGATATTCCCTAGAAAAGCATACCTCTTCTATAATTCAGAGAATCAAATTGACTTGTGTACAGTAGAATCTCAACAATACGACCACCCTCGGGACCCTTGAAAAATGGTCTTCATATTAAGGTGGTGTTCTTAGTGTGGTTGAATAAATAGCAAAACAGTGAAACTGGACTTGAACATTGTGTTCTTAATTTCAAGGTGGCCTTATTATTGATGTGGTCTTTAAGTGAGGTTTGACTGTACATTTTATAAACAAAATATAATTAAACATCACCTACAAATTAAGAACACAAGTTTCAAGTCGATTTTCACTGTTCCGCTCGGTGTTAAGATCACCTCAATATTAAGACCTGTTTTAAGGGGCCCAAAGATGGTCTTATTATTGAGGTTTTGCTGTAAAACAAACTTACCCCACCCAAGTACATAATACCATCTGATGCTCCCACGTTCGGAGAATACTGACACGTAAACCAACGTATGTAGATAGAGACCTTCTATAAGAACCCACATGTAATTTGCTAGGAGAACGTAGTGAAACATTGTGTAGAGTAGCTTACACTCCCAGTGCTGTAAATACAAAAAATCCAAAACAATGATTATGGGATTTACAACCTCTTCTGTAAGTGACGTCATTTCAAGAAAACGCAACATGTGATGTCACTATTTGCAAGCGGGAAACAATATTTACTCCATATTGTCACTTCGTTTTTGTATTGCCATATGGGGCAAATATTGCTTATTGTCAGTCAAAGGTGACGTCAAATGTGACGTTTTCTGGAAATGACGTCACTTAAAGAAGAGGTTGGAAATCGTACAGCGGCGCTCAAATGAAGTTTGATGTATCATCATCAGACAAATTGTCACCAATAATATACATATACGCCCAACCGGGGTTCGAGCCAATGATTTCAATATTAGTCACGTGATCTGCCAACTGAGCTGACTGGGTTGGCTGAACAATTATTGAAATAAAATGTTTCGCAATTTGAGAAATTAAATTGTATGTGATAACTTGAATTTACGTCGATTTCAACATTAGTTAGGTAAACTGCGACTGGGCGACCTAACTAGTGGGGATTTGAACCGGTGTAAACGTCATGGTCTGCTGTATTCTGACTTCAAATCACTTGCCCCTCACCGCAGCGCGTTCGACTACCGCCCGGGATATAGAAATCATGAGAAAGCAATCTAGATGGCTCTCGGAAGGTCAGTGGTTATATTAAGATGTCCGCCTTGGGTCTCCTTCCACAAACAAATAGCAGGGATAGTCGCTAAATGGCCCCTGACTGCTTACGTGATTTAAAGCCTTAATACACAAACAAGATTCATAATGCGTATTTCGCTCAGAATTACTGTTGGTAAGTATTAGCGAATTTAATGCGTTGGTGGAATGTCAAACTTGATTGGGACGACTGTTGTGTGTGAGGCATAGTAGTATAAGTATAAAGTATGCAGCTCCTCATTAAGACGTAATGGGTTCGAAGCCCGTTTAGTCGAGCTACATCCACGGGCCTCACAATACATGTTCATGGCACCGGTCCTTGTTTAAAATCAAGGTGGTAGGCATCTTTCGTGATTTATGTAGTAATAAGTAGCAAGAACTTGTTTCACGTTCGATATAAAACCAATTAACTTAAATTGGTTGTAAACATAATAACTCATGAATAACTAATGGTCTCATAAATACGCCCGCCTCTTTCTTCACATAAGTACGTGTAATGCACAGATCATAGCTACATGAAACTCCAATATCTAGTCAAGGCTAAACACAAAGCGATCAGAAAAACATCGCAACTGATTTAGTCAAAGATATTTAGAAATCATCATACTGTGAATTACATATTGGCAAGATAAAGATGAAAGCGAGTTCTTTTCATAACAAAAGGAACTGCAAGTAAAAACAAACAAGGCACCAATTAATCGACTCTTTGAAGTTACTACAATACTAATTACAAATCAAATAATTTTTTATATTATTAAGTTCGGCTTACCGTCCCGTTTTCAATAAATAATACTGCATCATTGGAGGTCTGTTGCACATCAAACGAGAAGCCCAATCCTTGCACAAATAATAGATCTTTTAGGAATGATAAAATTGCTCTCAGGATAAAAGAAACGAATAGATTTATATGTACGGTGTTTCTTGGACAATGTAATTTCCTGAAATTAAATTAAAGAGATGAATTATAATACTCGTTATTCTCATAAAAGGAAAACTTGTGCCGTAAATTGGCACATCTAGGGTATAGCATCTAATTATATGAGGATAAAAAGGAACCGATCTCACAGGAAAATGAAATAATAAATAGTGTCTTTTTAAGATTTCCACCAATTTATGACATTGCTTTTTGTGTATTTGTGTATAACAAGTATTTATGACATTGCTATTTGTGTATTAATTTTGTGTATAACAAGTATTTATGAAATGTTTAAAGGTCAAAATATAGACGTACTCTAAAACATCACATAGTGAATTTTACCCATACACCCTTATTGAAAATTACAATATGGCCCCGAGGCATACGATTTCATATTCCAGATCCCTACCATGTAGGGCTTTATGAAGTGGTTGTAGCTCCTCCACATTATACTGTTAATTTTCCCCCTCATTTCATTATGATTCATTATGTACCCAATCCTTTTCGCATCATAAGTAGACTTCATTTGGTACCTCTTCCCAGTGTCAGGTCTGATGGTCGCCATTACCTCTGGCAACTTCCTTTTCTTTTTAACCTAGTTTATATTATGCCCTAGTTCCATTTTTGTCTTAAATAAAGGATCGTTTGGGGGACCCTCTGCTTGTGTATTAATCTTCCCAGTGCTCCTATTTTGCACTTATTTTTATTTTGCACTCTTTTTATTTTGCACTCTTTTTATTTTGCACTATTTAGCTTCTTAGGTAAATAATTTTACAAAGGACCAAGATCATATTTATTACATTGTTTCGCGTATGGTGTAAACTGAATTCTGATTTATTTATTACATAATCTCAATACCAATAACACATAGTCAAACTTTTTTTCAAAATCTTAAGGTATCATTTTATTAAGCAACAAGTTCCAATAGAAAAATGAGAGTCTCGAAAATATGACATTACGACATACTTACTCAAATTTGAGCATGATAAAGACGGCTAACACCAACGAGATGAAGGAGATACCGTATCCAGTATTATACATCAACTGTATGTACTCAATATGAACCTGCAACGAAACAAATAACGTACTGCAATATGCAGGGTCAAAAGTGCTAACCACTCTGTACCATTTCACAAACAGTAAAACCTCAATAATATGACCATCATTGGGACCGTTGAAAACAAGTATTCATATTAAGGTGGTCGTCTTAGTGAGGTTGAATAATTAGCAAAACAGTGAAAATGATCTGGACAATTGTGTTCTGAAATTTCGAAGTGGTCTTGTTATTGAGGTGGTCTTTAAGTGAGGTTTTAATGTATATCCCCAAACACATTTTGTTCAGATGTCTTATTAAATGCAATACATATTACCCATTAACTTCTCCACACTTTGTATCCAGCTAATTGTGAAGCCTGGATTATTGCTTTGATTGAATATTTTTCGAGTGTGCTTCTTGAAGAAAATTACTGGTTGGGTTTATTACTTGGGACGTGGTCCTGACATTTGCAAGGATCGAACCAGTGGATGTTGTGGTCGCCACCTTACGTATAAGACCTCTTCTGTCGTTGGTAAAGGGAAAACATGTAACTGATGTTGATTTTTATGTGCCATGACAAATTACTTATTATCTTTTATTTATGCATGAACTGTGCCACTACAAAACCTGTACTAGTGTCTTGGTTATGACGTCGAGTATTTCCCAATCAAAGTGATGACGTCATAAACTAAGGGCGTGGTCTTATCTGCGGAGGCCTACTGGTGATTTATAGAATTCAACAAATGAGGCAATATTTATAAGTAATCGTTTTATAGCTTTATTTTGCATCTCGTTCATAACATTGGAATTGCTATAAAAAGAAAAGTAGACGTCCAATTTTATTACATTTGGTACGAGCAAGTTGATACATATATCTGTAAGGAAACGGTTCAAACCGGAAAATAGACTTTTTGGTCACTAATACAGGTTTTGTCGTGGCGTAACTCATATAATTATATTTGATATATAGACTGACCGTTACAAGTCTCGATTCTTCCGTGACCTTTACACTTGGTATCATACATTGAGTATAGTTCGACCATGTATTATTGGTCTTTGTGCTAACAAACCAGGTTCCATCTGGCAAGCAGCGTCTCGTGGCATTCCCTGAATGTGAAATATAAAACAATGATAAGTCACAGTTGCTTTTTATCCTGTCTTATACATGTGGCCTCGTACATTTTACAATTTCTTAAGTGTGTCCATAACATATGTTTCTGGCTCATCTAAACTTACAATTTCTTTAATGCCTTCATCCAGTATTGTTGCTAAAGCATCTTAAAACGAACAATTGCCTTGTGTTGGCGATTCAAAACAAACTGTCAATTATCCAGGTTCTGGAATTTATGTAATATTTCCATGGGAATTTAATGGAGCAGAATTATTAAATGTCATTGCAAGAAAATGCTGATGCAAGGCATCAGTGACAGTGACTGCGTATTATGTTATATTACATAGACGATATATGTGTGTTCCGGTATATTACATAGACGATATATGTGTGTTCCGGTATATTACATAGACGATATATGTGTGTTTCGGTATATTACATAGACGATATATGTGTGTTCCGGTATATTACATAGACGATATATGTGTGTTCCGGTGTATTACATAGACGATATATGTGTGTTCCGGTATATTACATAGACGATATATGTGTGTTCCGGTGTATTACATAGACGATATATGTGTGTTCCGGTATATTACATAGACGATATATGTGTGTTCCGGTATATTACATAGACGATATATGCGTGTTCCGGTATATTACATAGACGATATATGTGTGTTCCGGTGTATTACATAGACGATATATGTGTGTTCCGGTGTATTACATAGACGATATATGTGTGTTCCGGTATATTACATAGACGATATATGCGTGATCCGGTATATTACATAGACGATATATGCGTGTTCCGGTATATCACATAGACGATATATGTGTGTTCCGGTGTATTACATAGACGATATATGTGTGTTCCGGTATATTACATAGACGATATATGTGTGTTCCGGTGTATTACATAGACGATATATGTGTGTTCCGGTATATTACATAGACGATATATGTGTGTTCCGGTGTATTACATAGACGATATATGTGTGTTCCGGTATATTACATAGACGATATATGTGTGTTCCGGTGTATGAAAGAAAATAAGCAGCAGCTGCAATAGAGTGAAACTTTAAGTCAAGATACTCACAAGGTGAAATAACTCCATATTGCACCGAAACATACAAACTTTAAAGAGTATTCTGTTTATCTCTTGCTTCACGATTTTTTACTGGTTGATTACATCAAATATCCCTGTTGAATGCCTTATTATTAATCAACTATTCAATATTGGCTTTAATATTTAACAATTATCCCAGCTGATATGAGACAAAGTTGGCAATATTTAGATAAACAAGGATAATAAATGGCCAATCCAGGGCCAATACGGTAAAAACAGGGCCTATATGAGATTCAAGCAATTTCATTGGCTGAGAACAAGGGCCAATACGGGAAAAACAGGGCCTTTATGAGATTCAAGCAATTTCATTGGCTGAGAACCATGGCCAATACGGGAAAAACAGGACCTATATGAGATTCAAGCAATTTCATTGGCTGAGAACCAGGGCCGATACAGAGAAAACAGGACCTATATGAGATTCAAGCAATTTCATTGGCTGAGAACGAATGCCAATACGGGAAAAGCAGGACCTATATGAGATTCAAGCAATTTGATTGGCTGAGAAAACAGTGCCAATACCAGAATACTTTTGCATTTATCTGATCGCCATCTTTAACATTTGTACCGATTCGGACATTCTGTGAACCAGCAAAAATGCTGGAAATTATAATTTAGTTAATAACTGAATGTTTATTTGTTCATAAAACTGTATAATATTGTTAATTTAATTAATATGAGTGTCATGAATCAAGTGATTTCGTATTGGCCTTATTATTTGGCCTCGGGCAGTCGCATTGGCCCTGGGCATTCGGCCATGTGCCAATACGAGCTCTTATAACATTATATTTTATATGACGTCATTTATATGACGTCATTATCGTTTTGATTATTGCAATGTGAATTATCGGATAATAATTCACCGTTATTCCGCGGTAAATCAGCGGGAAACATTGAATGAATTACAATATTTACGTGTATACGAATAAAAGTACTCGGCTTACCGATAGTATAGAAACCTTGAATGTAATTAGGACATGGCATATACTGCAAAGTCCCTGGTGGTGTTTCCGGCCAGCAGGCGATGTTATCCCAGGTTCGATTGCAATATGTTCCTGTAAATATAACAATAAGTATACTGAATCTTCTACCCGTATTACGAATACTGATAACATAATGGAGACGTCCACATAGCGCAACACAGTAGATTGTCATGAGTTCATTCCCTTTATCCCATCTAGATTTCTCTCCCTTTGACCCTTCAAAAGAATATGTTTATACTATTTAAACATAGAAGGGACAATGGGGGGAGAACTCTATATGGGATAAAGGGAAATAACTCGTGTCAATGTCCTGTGGAGCGAAGTGTAGACACGATGCAAGAATGTAAAGCGACACATCGATAGGGGCTCCGAAGCAAACTGTATAAAAAAATTATATTTTATTTTTCGATTTCTTTGAATGATAGTAAACTCAGTGCATTGGAATCTCTATTTGTTTATACCTTGATTACATACAGTAAAACCTCACTTAAAGACCATCTCACTAATAAAACCTCACTTAAATACCATCTCACTAATAAGACCTCACTTAAAGACCATCTCTCTAATAAGACCTCACTTAAAGACCATCTCTCTAATAAGACCTCACTTAAAGACCATCTCACCAATAAGACCTCACTTAAAGACCATCTCACTAATAAAACCTCACTTAAAGATCATCTCACTAATAAATCCTCACTTAAAGACCATCTCACTAATAAAACCACCCCAATATTAAGAAATTTTTTTTCTCTTTATTCAACCTCAATATTTAGACCACCTCATATTAAGACCTGTTCCAAATGTGGTCTTATTATCGAGGGTTTTCTGTACTTCCAACAGTAGAATTTTTGAATTCGGCTCTCAATAAACATGCCCTCTATTTTGGACATAATTCACAGATGTTCGTATATTTTTACACCAGCCACTAATAAGTATTGTACTAAATACACATAATTACATTAACTTTATGTGTTTACCTTAATTGATGATAAAGTTGTATTCTGTGTAAAAAGCTATGCAAAATATGACGGTTATTTTATTATTTTAGTTTATTTTTTTATTATTAGAACGCTATTTTATGCATTCTTTAAGTCAATGAACTGAAACTGTGATCAAGGGCATTGTGAAGTGTTTTCGGGCAATATAATTATACTTAATGATACGAAGACATTTGATATCAGTCTGAGCCATTTCTTAATATGATAAAAATGATGCAAGCATTAATGGCGGTTTCTTGTAGGGTGTACGGAAAGATAATTACCAATGGCAACTTTAACACACGACTTTGAGCGGTCTGAAAACACATGAAGTATTTTTAACCAGGTTTTTGAAAAAAAACAGGTTATTAGAATGGTGTTGTCGTTGGGCGGGCGGGCGGCTGGGCGGGCGTCAAACTGGGTGGTTTCCGGCGAATAACTTGAGTTCTGTTAATCATATTGTAACCAAACTTGGTGTACAGTAAGAACATATGGAAAGCTCGCTTGGGATTGCTTTTGGGTTCGGTCCGACAAAGGTCAAGGTCACCGTTACTAAAAATAGAAATTTGGTTTCCGGCGAAAAACTTGAGTTACATTGATCATATTGACATCAAACTTGGTGTATAGTAAGAACATGTGGAGAGCTCGCTTGGGATTGCTTTTGGGTTCTGTCCGACAAAGGTCAAGGTCACCGTTACTAAAAATAGAAATTTGGTTTCCGGCGAATAACTTGAGTTACATTGATCATATTGACATCAAACTTGGTGTATAGTAAGAACATGTGGAGAGCTCGCTTGGGATTGCTTTTGGGTTCGGTCCGACAAAGGTCAAGGTCACCGTTACGAAAAATAGAAATTTGGTTTCCGGCGAATAACTTGAGTTACATTGATCATATTGACATCAAACTTGGTGTATAGTAAGAACATGTGGAGAGCTCGCTTGGGATTGCTTTTGGGTTCGGTCCGACAAAGGTCAAGGTCACCGTTACGAAAAATAGAAATTTGGTTTCCGGCGAATAACTTGAGTTACATTGATCATTTTGACTTCAAACTTGGTGTATAGTAAGCACATGTGGAGAGCTCAATTGGGATTGCTTTTGGGATCGGTCCAACAAAGGTCAAGGTCACCATTACTAAAACTAGAAATTTGGTTTCCGGCGAATAACTTGAGTTTCGTTAATCATATTGACATCAAACTCGGTGTACAGTAAGAACATGTGGAGAGCTTGCTTGGGATTACTTTTGGGTTCGGTCCATCAAAGGTCAAGGTCACCATTACTAAAAATAGAAATTTGGTTTCCGGCCAATAACTTTTGTTTTGTTGATCATATTGACATGAAACTTGGTGTATAGTAAGAAAATGTGGAGAGCTTGCTTGGGGTTGCTTTTGGACTCGTTCCGCCAAAGGTCAAGGTCACCGTTACTTAAAGTAGCAATTTGGTTTCCGGCGAATAACTTTAGATTTGTTGGTCATATTGACATCAAACTTGGTGTATAGTAAGAACATGTGAAGAGCTCGCTTGGGATTGCTTTTGGAATCGTTTCGTCAAAGGTCAAGGTCACCTTTACTAAAAATTGCAATTTGCTCTCCGGCTAATAACTTTAGATTTGTTGGTCATATTGACATCAGACTTGGTGTATAGTAAGAACATGTGAAGATCTCGCTTGGGATTGCTTTTGGGTTTGTTCCGTCCAAGGTCAAGGTCACTTAAAATTTAAAAATCAGTTTCCACTTAATATCTTCGCTATTCGTGGGTGTATTGACATCAAAGTGTGAGTGTTTGTATGCATGTATCACCTCTGGCACCTTTGCGGCATTGATGATCATCATGTATTCATTATACAAATAGAGCCTTGGTTACAAATAATTAGGTTTAAAACCTGGTTTGTGGGCATTGCCCATTTCTTGTTCTTTTTTACTTTGACGTAAACATGACGACTTAGTGACACTAAAACTGCGTCAAATACATATCGATCAATTAAATGCCAAAGGATTTATTGATATCTCTTTTAAGCAATTGTCATCGTGAGATTGTGTGAATGTTTACATGTTTTAAAAACGTGAACAATACATAGTTTTGTTATATCGGGCACACGGTTTTCAGTGCTTAATCATAGGCCAATGTTTGTTTTCAGAAAAGCAATCTTTCTAAACTGATTCAAAGATACTCGTACTGTTTCCGTTTTGCTAAAACACATGATAGTTGTCTTCGATACTTAATGTCGATCATACCGCATGGAAAGTACTTCAGACAGCAATAATGGACGGACATACTCGTCAAAAAATGCTCTCAACTTCTTGTCATAAATCATAAAGACAACTTGTCACAAGGAAATGGATCGAAACAGGAATAGAATATGTTCGCAGGTTTCCCACATTTTTAACTGCATTCTGAAGGCTAATATTCCTTATTTCGAAAAAAAACATGGTTTCGAATAACCCATTTCAATTCGACGTGCATAAGAATATAATACCGCTGTACGATTTCCAACCTCTTCTTTAAGTGGCATCATTTCCAGAAAACGTCACATGTAACGTCACCATGTACTGACAGTAAGCAGTATTTGCCCAAATAGCAATAAGAAAACGAAATGACCATAATGCAGTTATTATTGTTTCCTGCTTGCAAATCGTGTTAACGCGGACACGTTTTAGTGGCGTTATTGATGGCGTGCAAGATATTACAGCTTAATTACAAGCGGGCAATCACTTCGGTAACCTATCTGCTTTTTTCATTATATCCTGTTAACTCGTCCGATTATTTCGTAACAAAAATGTCATAAAACTATATAGATTTCATTATTCGTTACTTTGGAAGGAGCAAGTTAACACAATGTGTTTGTATGACGTCTGGAAAAAAGTTTGACGGACATAATGGCGGATAAACACGACAGCGTATCTGATCTGCAATCTGATTGGTCAATTGCACCTGTCAATCAAAAATAATTGTATTCCTACGCCAAGGAAATAAGAAACAGCCGGTACTTTTACGAGACAAAATAGAACCATCCGAGTTTCAAAAATATTTGATTGTTCTTCGATTAAATATGTACTGTTCTATGACTCACGTAAACAAATAACGTAATTATATTCCTATTGTGGTTAATTTGTATTTAGAACAAATAACCTAACATATGTTACAAGCCATTGGCGTAGTAATAAAATAATATCCTAATATTACATAATGGTTGACTTTGTACCAAAATGTCGAGTAAATATAAATATTACGCAATAAGACACTGTGCGAATATGTTTTGGCATTATCTGTGAATCTAGTCATACATAAGCTAATTGTACGCTGTTTATGGGAAATATTGGTCGTTTATCGATTTTTGAATAATAAATATAGTATTGATCATTTGGCTAGGGTTCCAGTCTCAGAATTCAAGCCTCTGATAGGTTGTTTCCCATCACTGTCTTATAATTAACCAATGACAAAGCCGCAATCCGAGACTGGTCTCAAAAACCCTGTTGAACCGTTGTAAAGAACTAATTAACCGTTGCCAACTATACGATTAATGTCTCGCATTGTCATTCAGCCGTATATATCTCATGTTTACGAGAATGTTATGAAAGTTATTGCGATGTCACAAAAAAACATCTGTCGTCTATAGGAAATATCTACACAAAAAAACGATATAGACAATTGATTAACAGACTACATTATTTGTATCACGGTCCAGACAGATATACAACCAAACTTATGTAAGACATCTCCTATTTTTAAGGATATATAAGTGTTGGGAAAAACAACAATATGTTGTATGACAAAGTCCGATTGAGGTGCATCGATGACAAATGACTGCATTTATATGTTATCAAATCATGTTTTGAGGAACACGAAAAATCGGTCAATGGCGCTACCGGGATAGTCTACAAAGATATACGTATCGCCATTAAAAACGCAACCATATCACGTTAGTCTTCATTTTATTCCAAGTGTTAAACGCGTTTTATTGTTACAAAGGGGTAAATGATTCTTAAAAAGAAATTAAACTATGGGTCTAGTATTCATATTTAATAAGTGATTAGGAAATAATGTTGAGAAATAATAATATAATTATTTCTATTTAATGTCACCGTGTTGACACGGACAATTTTTTGTTGCAATTTTAATGGCGTGTTGTATATCTTCCCCATAACCAAATAAGGGAAGATATTATAGTTTTACTTTCAATTTAAACAGTATACAGTCAAACCTGTCTGTAAAGACCACCCATGGGAACAGCAAAATGTGGTCTTTGTTTACAGGTGGTCTCTATTAACAGATTATATATCATTGAAAATGGTCTGATGGGAGATAAAATTGGTGGTCTTTGCAGACAGGTTTTGCAACAGTGGTCTTTGTTCGCAGGTGGTCTTTAACACAGGTTTGACTGTAGATAGATTTTCTCTTATTATTTAACTACGATTTTCAGATAAAGTAAAAACTCATTTAAAGGCAAGCACGAAATTAAAACCATCCCAGTTTTTCATTGATCATTTTTTATTTTTTCTTCATTTAAACTCGATAATCAGACCATCTCCAGACTCAGGTCGACTATGGTCAGAACCCGACACGGTCTTATTATTGAGGTTTGACTGTACACACAACTCGTTTTCGTTTGTGTTTGCTTTCTTCATGTTCAGTCATATAAGGCGGCCATTTTCAACAGTTATAAACCAGCACTAACTTGTTTCCCCGCAATGATAATCGGAGATAAGCCTTATTCCCAGAATACTATTCCATAACGTTTATTAGAAGCAACACAACTTTCAATATAAATACTTCCTCAAGTGGAAAACATGTTCATGATGCATATCATATACTGGCATAAGCAGCCAGTTCTCATCACAAACACTTTTCTTGTAAAGACGAAATCACAACGGATCCCCAAAGCTGAATGCCTTTCAAACCTTATTTTGCACGAAATGTTCGTGCGTTTAACGCCACCTGGCGCTTATTAAATAATAAACAAGGGAAAAAAATTCTTCTTATTCGCTACACTCAAACGTAGAAAATGTAACTATTTATGTGTACTCTTATTAATGTGTATTAGATAATTACCTAAGGAGACAAGTAACGGAGTCATGTTACCGTAATTGTCAAAGAAATCATACTGACATTAATCTGAAAAATGTGACTATTATAAAAACCTATCATGTTATGATTCAGTTGGCGACATTATGCAGAATGCAAAACATCATTAAAGGTACATATTACTCTTATTTATATTACAAAATATCCTTAGTCATAAGTAGGAGAATATCGATGGTAATTGCCTTCATACAAAATTAATGTACTCTACAACACTGCATTGTCATTTTTCTTACAAATTCCGCAAACTCACAAATACAGGTGTCCGATACCGGTATTTTCTATCCTGACCTACTCGCCAAGTTAGTGCTAAGCATAGAAAAAATACCGATATTGGACTCATTTTGCAGACCCAGGAATGTTTTAAGAAAAGTTAATATGCGATGTTTTAGAGTACGTCTGTATGTAGGTTTCTCAAAATTACTACTTAGCATATCGTCACCTTATTTTCATAACCCCGTAACTCAATATTTGGCGGTTTTGAGTTTTTGGTATCGTTGAAATCGTCTTTCGAAGCTCATTCTATCTGTACAACTATATTATCCAGGAATGCATATAACTTAAATACAAAGCAGTCCTATAAGCCCGATGTAACAAACCTACAGGTGTGTAAAACTTTAAAGTTGTTTTTCTCAAAAAGAGAGAGCATAAGTTGCTACAGGGAACGCCTCATACATAAGACGATGCCTCCCCACATAGACCTCCAGGAAAACAATAATCCATTGCCTGGCATACCATTAGGAATAACTAGGAGAATGATCAACGAGGACAAACAGTGAAGGGGGAATTAATAGATGGAACAGTACCTTTCACAAACAGTAATTGACAGGATACAATGAGAACTTGAAGAGATTATTATTCATCATGTGTCAGGAGCAGCAAGAACGTATTAATGTTATCTGTATTCATACAAATTCCACCGACAAATCAAATTCCATACTTGTTGGGATCACGAACTGGTCAGTTTTAGAATCGTTATCAAATATTTAGCGCACGATTAGCGCCTATTTTAGCATTATATAAATATCACATGGCAGTGAGGGTGACATGATTATTGCCCACCCGAGAAACAGAATATTATATGAGGTGAAGCAAATCACATAAACGTAGCATTCATAGTGATTGTGAACCCCAGGATGATGAACCAATCCTGGTAAAGTATAGTTATGAATTATCAATTGTGTACGGTGGAATAGAGGTGACATGTGTGTATGTTTTTATCTCGTTCACAGGTGATAGTATGTCTTTGGAATGAGTCAGTAAGTCGTGGCCACGAGATACCTATGTCGTGAGAACGTGATAGTTAAGTCGTCGCTACGAGATACTAAGTCCTTGGAACGTGATAGTTAACTCGTTGCCTCGAGTTAGTTAGTCGTGGGAACGATATGAGAATAATTTCACATATGCCACATGTATGCCACCGTACTTCTGTCAACAGTGCGTTAACTAACAGTGCGGGTATCTATATTTACCACACATTTAGTTAAGGCATTATGTCCTTCGACAATTAAGTCCCTCCCCATCACTTAGCCTTGGATTTAGCTCCTCCTCTCTAGATGTAGCAGTACAATCTTCAAAGAAATCTACCGAAACTATGAAACAATTCTGTATAATTCTAAGTTTCTTACAATGGTGAATACCGTAAAGTGGCGCGTTTGATAACACCATTTATAAACCTTCTGGGTAACAAATACGCAAGAAGTGTCGATATTTCAGTCTGTTTTCTGAAACAACACATTATTTACCGTGAAACATTATCACATTTTATGAGCTTAGGAAACATCGCAAAGACAAAGTAGAGAGTACTTTAAACAGAAATACATTACCACACTATGTTATTAAGAGGCGTTCCAGATTTCAGACTAAACAAGTATAATTGTGATTGACAGCGCATCTATGCACCTTGCGTAAATTTAGTAACTCACTAAGGGCCGTTCTTTTAAAATTCGGACCTCGTTTATTCGAATTAAGTGGGTCCGAAATTTTATTTCGAATACGACATGGTTTTGAATAGCCTATGATACACATCGACGTGCACAAGAAGATACATCGGGACATGGTATTTACTTCGGATGATACCGAGTATTCGGATTGAAGGTTGTCGAGTTACCACTGTATTCCGAGTATGCAAGTGTAAAAGGCAGATATACAGTGCTATTTGTTCATATAGATTTACTAACAGATATATTCAAATTCAATTTAAATTCCATATCCGATGTTGGTTGAGTTACCATATCATTTTATTTCGAATAATACATGGTTTCGAATCGCCCATTTCAATTTCACGTGCACAAGAAGATAAATTGAGATTCGATTATATTTCGGATGATACATAGTATTCGGATAAAAGGTTGTCGAATAAACGAAGTCAGAAGTAAATGTAAATGCCATACCGGGTGTTGGCTTGGTGAGAATATCATTGTAGCATTGCAGATATTCCTCGCTAAGTGCTAATGCTTGTTCGTCCTTTGAAATATGGACCACACCCTGAAACAAAGAAAATATGTTTATTCATTGAATCACAATATATCGGGTCATAGATCTATTTATTAATCAATTAATTGATTGATCGATTGATTTACCGGTAAAACACTTAATGGATAGACTGTTTGATTTTTTAGTTGGTTTGATCGAAAAATTGATTGATTGCTAGAAATACAAATTGTTTGATCAACCAATTGATCGATAGACTGATAGAATCGATTGATTTCATGATTGATTTGATCGATTAATCTATGGACTCATTGATTGATTGACTGTTTGGTTGATTGATTGGTTGAATAATTGATTGGTTAAATAATTGATTGGTTGAATAATTGATTGATTGATTGATTAGTTGATTGATTGAATAATTGATTGATTGATTGATTGCTTGATTGATTGAATAATTGATTGATATATTGATAAAAGTGTACTTTTCATGCTAATCTGACCTTTTGTCCGATATATAATACGTGTATAAAGAAACTTTAATCATCTGGCGTTTATACGGGCTATGACGCATGTATACTGCCATTCAAAAATAAGAAAATAAGCTCAAATTCGTACCACACGCCGTCGTTTGTGAATAAATGTCTATACTAAAAGCCGTACTTTTCCGTAGGGGGATCTCACGATGTAACATAAGCTTAAACCGTAAGCAAATTTAGAGGAAGAGATTTTGGGCAGTCGAACATTTATTATCTAAAGCAATTATAGAAACCGTTTTACACTGTTATTTGTGTTAGTCGGATTAGTTTTCTCACAAACGTGCTGACTTGTAAAGTAGATCAAGGTATCAATAGGATATTCAAGTGGTATGCTCACTTAATACTCGGACAATCAATACTAGTAGGACTCGTTGGTCAGTTTTAGGTTAATGCCCTTGTAGGAACAAGCATAATATGTTATCTCCATCTCAATATAAGCGCTGCTATGGGATTTACAACCACTTATGTAAGTGACGTCATTTCAAGAAAACGCTACATGTGTTGTCGATATTTGCAAGCATGGAACACTATTTACTCCATATGGTCACTTCGTTTCCTAATGTCCCTATGGGACAAATAGTACTTAATCTCAGTACATGGTGACGTCATTAAAGAAGAGGTTGAAAATCGTAAAGCGGTGCTCATATGCTTATTCTACTCCAAAAGGAAAAGTAGGATTTTCAAATGTTTCATAGATAGTTTTATTTCTGGATCAAACACTTGATTATTATAATATGTCATAATAACACAGATATAATTAAATCTCAGCACACAAGATGTAAATGTATTTAACATTTTATGATGCAGAATTAACTTTATTTTAATAAACCTTACTACATTGTCGTTTGTTGAATTGAACTTTAATTCTCCTAGTTATTCCTTATGGTCAGCCAGGTCATTCATTGCGCATATTTTTCCTAACGTATATACCCTTTAACCTCATCAAGTGCCTTATGTTTTATGGATTGTTGTTTTCCCGGAGGTCTGTGTGGGGAGGCACTGTCTTATGTATGTGGTGTTCCCTGTAGCAGCTTATTCTCTCTCTATTACTGAATTATTAACTACTATTCAACACCAAAGAACTTTTTACTCGTAACAAAAGAACAATGTAATTCCGCGACTAATTGTATATATCGCTTTGTCTGCAATTTGTCATTGTATGAAAAATACTGCTTAATTAAAATATAAAGACGAATGTCAGTTTCATCAATGCTACAATAAAGTTTAAATGAAATATAAATTGGCAAACTAATTATGACAGTCTTCCTCAAAATAAGCAATGAGAAATCTTTCCATCGATACATTTCACGCAATACGTCAAGTAATTACACCCATAACGTGCAGGAGACTGAAATTACTCCTGCACCTCAATAAAACATTCCAATAGTTATAAGCGATTTTAATTTAAAACCAAAATACAATGTACACAATTTACTTTAATCTGTTTTATTTGAAAGCATTCTTGCTAATTTAATATTGTTTCCTCAACCATTCCAACAGTCGAACCTCGTTTATTCGGCAACCTTCTATCCGAATACTTGGTATCATCCGAATAAATGCATCTTCTTAGGCACTTCGAATTGGTGAAATGGGTGATTCGAAAAGATTCATTATTCGAAATAAAATTTAAAAGGCAGCATCGTCTAAGTACCCTGTATGAATGTTCGTTCAATCGTGTTTAAAGAATGTTGCAATCGTTAGAAAAGGTCCGGACCTGTCCCTTCTAAGACCGAAACAATGACATAAAGTTCCTTACATATCAGTTGAAAAGACACATAATCTATTGCATATGCTTGAATACATCCTGACTCCGATCATTCGTATTCATCAGGTCCGAAATTATATTTCGAATAACAAATGTTTTCGTATAGTCCATTTTAATTCCACGACCCGAAGAATATACATCGGGAACTGATACTTATTTCGGATGATACAAAGTATTCGGATAGGAGGTTGTCGAACAAACGAGGTTCGACCGTATTACGTGTTTGCATGACCTAGCCAATATATGCCATAGATCAAAACAACGTCTTATGTTTAACCAGTATACGTCAACATTTTAAGGAGTGTTGTTCTCCAAATATTATTCAAAACAGATAGACAGACAATGTTATTACTTCCAGTTTTAGAAAGCTATCATATAAACAGGAAAGGCGTATTGAAAGTAAATAAATGTAGACACAGGAGATTGTCGCGAGTTCATTCCCAATGTCCCTTCTATAGAAGTATTATACAGTCAGACCTCGCTTATTCGAATTTATCAGGGCCGAATTTTTATTTCGAATAATACATGGTTTCGAATATCCAATTTCAATTCGACATGCCTAAGAAGATACATCGGCACCTGATATTACTTTCGGATGGTACCAAGTATTCGGATAATAGATTGTCGAATAAACGAGGTCCGATTGTATGTACTCTTAATCTACAGAAGGGGCAAAGGGAGGGGACTTAAGGTGGGATAAAAGGAACGAACTCGAGACAATCTCCTGTGCATGTAAATATGTTACATAATAAATGACATTTCGAAGCATATTTTCTCAGATAACACATGTCTTTTTGTTTCAGACAAAATTGTACATAAAACAGGTTTTTTGCTTGCCTAGGGTTATATAAATCATTATTCATAGAACATCGCATGAAAAAGCGAGACCGACACGAGATGGTTCGACTTTGTAATGTTACAAATGTATATTCAGAGATCCAGACCACATTGTCTTAAATCGAAATGTCAAGACAAAAGGAAGATGATATATGACTTCAATAAGACGGAAGAATACAACATAAGTGCGGTACTTTTTCAGGACATTCATTTCAGTCAGGTTGATGCATGCTTTGTATTACTTAATGTAAATTCACATGTAAGGCATTCCTTAAACACGAAATACCGTGAAACAAGAAATATCGCAATTTGTAGGTTAAGATTTGTTGTGCAATATAAAAATTGCCGAGATATTACGATTGCTGGACACTCCAGATCAAACTGGTTTTCGGTTAATTCACAGAAATTCAGTGGATTGCGGTAAGGTAACTTACTCCTTATCGCAAGGTTAACCAATCCGCGTCAAGGTTACAAACGTTGTTCGGTTACAGAGAAGTTGAATTAGTGGTTAACGTAAGATTTGATTGGTTTACACAGCACTGATATACTAAACTCACAGCCATGTAATGTAGTAGGGTTGCGCCGAAAAAGATGTTCGGCGCAACGTGAAGCCTGCAAGTTAGTTGCAATATGTATGTTTCTTGTACAACATAAACTTGCCGAAATGTTACGATTGCTGGTCACTCGAGTATGCTACACTATGGCATAATTCCGATACATGTAAGGCTAGATGACTTCGTAAGATTGGATAAAAATAACTCCGTATTGAGATTAGTAATAGATAGTATACTTGGATTCAATATAGTTCATCAGTACTTATTGTCTCAGTAGTGAAATCACACATTCATGTATTCACAATAAACTCGTTACATATCGATCTATCTGATTAAAACAATACAAACGTTCGTGACTGGTACATAAAACATATAATCTTCTTTATTCCAACACCGGGTAATATCCCGAGGGGTCGACTAACAACACTTCTCGCTAGATAAATCTTGAAAATACTATAGATCTACTTTCAAACGCACTTGATAAGGTAAACAATAGTATGTTCATCTGGTTTTCACACAACGGTGTCATGTTTACAATAATAAGAACAACGCCCATGTCGTGATCAAAAATGTTTTCTTTGCAAACATAACACAATTGCAATAATAGTGTTCTTACGACAATATCCATAACAATAAACAAGTTAATGTTTTTAGGGTCGGTCAATAGGCCTTATCAAACGGCACGTTACTTTACGAAATATGACCGGAGACGTAATCGTCTATATTTATCTTTATATGAAATATTGTCCTGAGGTTTTTTGTGTGTACATTTATTTAATATTTAAACACGAAATTATCAATATACTCGTATAGTGTACATGTTGTATTAGAAGTGGATTTCGGAAATGGAAAATGAATAAATTCGGTAAATTTACTGAAATTCAGTGGATTCCGGTAAGGTAACGTACCGATATTAAAAGGTTAACCGGTCAGTTTACATAACCAGTGCTGCTGGGTTAGCAACAAGTACAAACCTGCTCCTTTACAAGCGACTAGCAAGTATTCCACAAAAATGACTTTGGGTTCCTTAATTTCAGTCAAATTGTCACGGAAGAACAGCTACGCCTCGCCGGGTTTCGAACACATGACCTGTAGATAAGCAGTCTAGCGCTCTACCGACTAAGCGGGCTTCCCATTTGAGAACGACAACTCTGTACACCATAAATTGCCGTAAAAACGACATAGTATCAATACGTGAATCAAAATCACTTTAAAAATGTTGCAACCATATCATAATGGAAGAGGAAAAAATGCACAATCAAGTGGTAAAAATCTAATAATATTATGAAGCTTTATAATGTAAAACAGATACATATTAAATTAATCAAGATTATGCACCATTTCAGATAAAGAACCCATTGTTTCTATACATAATATCACGCACGTTCCAAGCATTAATCAGTATTTCTTACAGTCGATGTTTGAACCATGATTAAATTAATAAAACAAAGAAGACACAGATACAGGCTTGATTTATCACGATAGAATTACCAACTTGGTAAAAAGACGATACAAACACCAGGGTGATGACATCGTAACAATAATCAGGACACATCAAGTCTACTTTTGTTTAAGCTCGCTCCATATTATAAATACAGTTAAATCTCAATAATAAGACCACCCTTGGCACCCTTGAAAAATGGTATCCTTTAATTCCCCCTCCTTCACTGTCCATTGTGATTCTCCTGGTTATTCATTATAGTCTGCCAGGCCAGGCCATTCCTTGCGCCTCTGTTCCTTAACGTATGTACCCCTTAACCTCCTCAAGTGCCTAATGATTTATGAATTGTTGTTTTCCCGGAGGTCTGTGTGGGGAGGCACTGTCTTATGTATGTGGCGTTCTCTATAGCTACTTATTCTCTCTCTTTTATTGAGGTGGTCTTATTATCGAGGTTGAATAAAGAGCAAACCAGTGAAAATGGACTTGAAAGTGTGTTCTTGATCTTGAGATGGTCTTATCATTGAGGTAGTCTTTAGGTGAGGTTTCACTGTACATGTGAGGGAATGTTCTAGTTTAATGTGTATTATAATACTACAGTCCGACCGCGTTCATTCGAATTCATCGGGTCCGAAATTTTATGGTTTCGAATAGCCCATTTCATTTCGACGTGCCTATGAAGATATATCGGGACCGGATATTTATTTGGGATGATACCAAGTCTTCGGATAGCAAGTTGTCGAATAAACGAGGTCCAAGTGTATTTTCATATACTGTTAGGGACAAAAGACTGATCAAAGTATTTGTTAAATGCGTTTTGACGTTCAGGCTCTAATATAAATATACAAATTTAAATCCCTTTCATTCGAGAGATTGTTCGAATCCTTTCAGAATTATATTCTACATACCTGCAATGTCTAGATAGGACAAAGAATATAAAAAGATAGTCCGTTTTTTCTTCTTTTTTTCCAAGTCCAAATGTTCCGTTTAATTGAGGATTAGCGTTAAACGCTTCATGGCATTTTACAAATAACAGAAAGAAACTATTTTCTGAACTTTATATGAAATATGGAAACGACGTGACACTTTACAGTTGATACATTTCAGCTTTATGTATCTAAGTTTTAGTATAACATTACATAGCATAGCAATACTTGAAATTTCAATGATCGTTTCACTTTACATCGATAGTTTGGCTTTTAGAGCCTTTTTTAACCAAAGACGTAGTATCGGTATTTAAAATGGAACAACAAATATCTTGTTATGACCATGGCGTTCTTTCTACCCAAACATACTTTTTACTCGATATATCGATTAAGACGTCATTTCAAGAAAACGTCACATGTGACGTCACCATGTACTGACAGTAAGCAATGTTTGAACCATAATATGGCAATATGAAAACGAAGTGACCATATGGAGTATAATATTGGTCCCTACTTGTAAATAGTGACGTCACATGGTGCGTTTTCTTGAAATGACGTCACTTACCGTAGAAGTTGGAAAACCCATTGCAGCGCTCAAATTTTTCTTACGATTTCATACGAAATTATTTTTATATATTTTTGTGCAGCAATATTCGTTTTCCTTGAGATACAAGTCTCTTATTTAATGTGATTATTTCATTTATACAAATTTAACCATTAGCATCCATTACGTTCTGTCAATGCATTAGAAATGCTTGACGAGGTTTATTCGTTGTTTAGTAGGCTTCTGTCATAATGAATTACCAACTATATCGTGATCGTCTTTTAGATTGAAGGCTGTATGAAACTTGTTTAGACAGGAGAGCATAAAAGTGTTCTTTATAAACTTGTAGTGTATATATGATATCCACACAGAAACATGATATCAGACAATGCATTTGAAATCATCCGTCATTTTTCTTCAAGATGACGTGACTTGGCACAATATGAGCTGTTCGAAAGAAATAAAAAAAAAAAAGCCGTATTTGGTTGAGGAATACGTATATTATTTGAAAATATCGGTAAATTGTTTCCAAGTAATTTAATATTTCGGTCGATTTTGATAGATATGCAAAATAAACTGTCTGAAATATAATGCGTACAAATGTCTTTGAATAAAACAAATCTGCATGCGATATATTTATGAACACGTGTCATAAAATCATTTTTTTTAATGAATTTGCACACAGCGACGGTGTTTAAATACGTGTCCCTATCTTCTCTACTCACTTTCCCACTCGAACTCTAGTATTCCTCTTTTTTTATAATTTCTCCCCCGCTCTATTTCGTCCGTCCGTCCGTCTGTCACACCGTCCGTTCCTCCCTCCATTTCTGTCTTTCTCTCTTTTCTTTTCTAATCTCCCTTTTCCCTATTTTCTTTCTTTCTCCGTTTCTCAAACCACACATTTACGTATTCTTCTTTTTTATCTTCATTAAATCCTTCTTCACATTTGAGTAGCCCTTGTATATTTTCCTCATTTATTCCCCTTCCTGTTTCTCCTTCCTTCCTTCCTTTATCTCTATCATCTTTCTCTGTCCTTTCCTCTGTCTGCATTCAATCACTCATCATAGTTAATTCGTTAAAGTCCTGACAAATTGTTTTTTTATATGTACAATACAATATGTTTTGATATACATGACTAACAAATGATGACACTATTGACGGTTTTCATTTTCTATTAAAGCGTCTGATCTAATCGCAAGTTCATCTTTGTGATAAGCAGCTGTCGCTGACAGAATAAATGACAAATTTCGCCCACCATTTTATTTTTTAATGGACTCTTAATCAATCAAGTACTTTAGTTATGAATAAGCTCATCCTAGTTGCTGTGTATGGCCCCTTTAACATGACCCCTTACATTTCTATAGTTCTGGGTTGTTTCTAGAAGTCTGACTTAATGCCTAAAAGGTAATATCGCCCACATTGCCGCGCAGGAGATGGACACGAGTTCTCTCCCTTTATCCCATCTAGAGTTCTCTCACTTTATCCTATAGAATATTATGTTCTACACATACATTTACTATAGAAGGGTTAGAGAGAGAGAACTCTAGACGCGATTAAGGGAGAGAACTCTGGACGCGATAAAGGCAGAGAACTATATACGCGTTAAAAGGAGAGAACTCACGTTATTCCTAATTACAAATCAAATATTGATGAGAGGTTGGTTACTGAAAAGATGATAATGTTATTGAAGGAGGTTGTCTAAAATACTTATGTGCGCTATGATTATATTTCCATGCCGTCAGGAATGCTGTTGTAATCCAAACCAGTACGTCAGCACGGTTAAATTATAAAGAAATAATTATATGTTTATTCTCAAACAAAATTTCCTAAACTTTATCAATTATTGAAATTAATATGAATACTAGGGCTATAGTTTTTTTACTTTTTGAAGAACCATCTATTCATTTGTAACAATAAAACCTTGTTAACACTAAGAACAAAATAAGGACGCGCAAAGATCGAGGGGTGGATCGCCTGACTACTGTTTCGAAGGTCGTGAGTTCGAGCCACGCGATTATTGACCACGAACTTTAAACTCCTTAAATTTGGTTCGAGTACCTACCCCGATCTTCCCAAGCATCTCAGCACAATATTCAAATTTTGCTCAAATCAGTGCCTGAGTTTGAGACAGATCTCATTTTGTATCTCTTAAATATTTTCTGAGAAAAAGAATCATCTAATTTCGGTGTTGTAATAACAGTTTTTAGTCCAGTCTCAAACGAGAACAATCTCAACGATTTGAGACACTATTTGAGCTGAGATTTAGCTGAGATTGAGATGGTTTTAGAGATCCAGGCCTGGTTGGTAGCCAGTAAGCAGTCATCGAGGATAAGTGGCTAGTATAAGTGGTTAGAAATTGTTTCACAATCGATGTAAAATAAATAAGTTTAAACTAAAACTAAACTATCAAAACAAAGGGTAAGTGAAATAGTTAGGTATTAGGTTTAGTTGCTTATAACAACGGACGTTTCCTCTGTAGTCAAAACTTAACTAAAATAAATGTACTCTCATGATTTTTTATTTAAATTTTACTTTACACTAATATTATCCTTTCATTGAAAGAGATCACATAAAAAACATCATTTTATCCACATCATTGAAGGCAATGTTGAATAACAATCTTGCGTCTTTGCAAAATGTCTAGTCATCACAAAAGCCAGCAAGAATTACGGAATCATTTAAATTTCCTGTCATGTCTGTTAATTAACGATTATTTTAAAAGTACCAACGCTTTCCATTAATACATTTAACCCGAATTGTAATAAACGACTTAATTAAACGGAAATCGGATAAAAGGGGTGTGTTCGAAGAACGAGAGTCAAGGAAAAGGGGCTAGTAAAAAACGGAAGTCGACAAAGAGGGCATTTCAAAATATCACTCTCATAACTGCCCTCGTATATTTAAGACAATGACTATTGAACGATAGTAAACAAAGGCGCGTATCTCGAGTGTGACAGAGCCACGCCTTAACAAATAAAACAGCACGTGTGGTCAGTCAAGATTTACGAGGCGTTCGAATATATAAACAAAATTGCCTTCAATCAATTTCGAACACCGTTTCATTTTCCTGATAAGACAAACCCAATGTCTTTGATGTCGGACACATGAATCAATTTCCCCCATTTTTCCTGTGCGGCCAATTTGCAGACATCAATTCATAATATTGCTCAAACACGAGCATAATGGCACCAAACAAGCAGAGGATTGTAGCACTACACATATCTTTCATGTTTGCTGGAACAGAAGATTAACATGTATCGCTATATAAAGCTATTCAAACAAAGTTGGTTTTCTGAGTGTTTGCGGTTTTCTATTTTCTGTCGGAGAATATCAATACATCTTAATGGTAATTAATAAAATCACAGTTTTCAAAGCATAAAAACAAGCACTTCTATTGAGAAGTTGCAAGCGTCTATAGTGAAGCCGTTTCTCAATGACGCAAGGCGCAATCCTTTTTTATCGAAATCTGAAACTTCTGTATCGAAACTTTACCACATATGAATAAAGAGATGATGAAGCATGTGTCAAATTAGATTTATCCTCGACACCTTGTTTACCACTTGATTATTTCCAAGAAAGTACAGTCGCACCTCGTCCATTCGAATTCATTGGGTCCGAAAAGGGTAGGTTCAACTTACGCCCTAAAATTGACCCTGTGTCAAATTATCTCGAAACCGTCACTGTGAAAAATAACACCCTCCGATGAATTTGACAAAACGCATATTTTAAACAAGTATTATTGTAATTGTTACCATGGCAACAATATGATTAGTTTCATCGTTGTGGTTTGGGTGCAAAAAATGATTCCAAGATACATTCTTTCAATCGAAATGACCGTCTTTCTTTCGATTTATCGCATAAGTTCAGCTTGACGTGATTTGTATTTCTTTATAATATATTATTAATTAAATTCAGATGAAATCGCATATTTTTCTCATTGAACTAAATGCGTCACGCATATAGTTCGTGACGGGTACATGAAAATCGTAAGAAAATGAATTTAAGAAATGCTTTCTGCAACGCTTTAGGAAATTCTTTAAATTCTTAAAAATCTTCTTCAATCGAAAATTTAAGATAAGTAAAAATTTAAGATAAGAATGTTAATGCAATTGTACATTGTATGTTGAAATAAATCTATCTATCTCTATGACTATGAAACGGGACCCTGACATATTACAAATGTATCTCCACATCAGACAGTTGTTCAATTAATCTCCTGGCCCAATTCGAGATATGTTTAATAAAATAACCGAAAAAAAAATGCTAAAATGAAAAAAAAAGATTGTTTTAGTGTTGCTTGAAAAAAAAGTATATCAACAACCTCGAACAGTTAAAAGCGTATAACCATTAACATATTATTTGATTACATCGCCACAGCTTTAGTCGATCGGACCTGGGATCAAACCCGCGACTATCGGACTGGTAATTAAGTGCGATACCGACTGCAACTTGGTCGTCGTCATTTCAACACATAACGCCAATGTGTGCTGGCAGTTTACATACTTTTGTCGCAACCGATTCAAAACAAATGAGTTTTAAAATGTGTGTAAACTTATTATTTCTGTGAGGTTTCGTCAAAATCCACAATATGGTCATACATGTAGATGGCGAAGAGCTGACAAGCATATATATGCCCACTGTAATGTATGTGTACATAAAAGGGCCATGACTCACGAGAAAATCATTCGACCGACAGAAGCTAAGGGACATTGATTATGATACAGTAATCAGTTTATCTCCTTTTCATTTTGAACTTTTTTTGATATTGCTATCTTATACAAATATTCGATTCAGTAGAACATCTTACAGAGAAGTTAGTTAAGTGCGGCGTCGAGTCACATGCCCGCCGCATAAAGCTAACGTGAACTAAATGCGGCGGACTTCGCTCATACGCGAACTATATGCGACACGGACCATATGTGGCACTACAAAGCACTAACGTTGAATTCCCTTAAAGGTAGTTCCCACATTTATAATATTTACCTCCCTTGTTCTGAAAAGTCAGCCATATCATTGACAGACAAATGTTCTTAAAGTTTATAGGGAATATATTCTAAATGATGATAAAATGATAACTGAAAACAATACTTATTCATGATGCTCATGTGGGCAGATGGCTCAGAAAGTTGAAGAAAAATGTATTGTCACATTCAAATTCTCTGGTTATTTTCTCAATTAGCACATATTTGGGAATTACTCCTACAAGTCCTTAAGTATTTTGCCTATTAAAATGGCTGATGATTAAGAACAAGGGAGGTAAGCATTGTAGATGTTGGCACTGTCTATTTCCCAATGAGGAAGTTTCACGTTATGTTCTCTGTTTATGAACTGTCTTGATTTAATATTTCCTTGATACGGATTTCGGAAACAGCAGATTTGTCACCATCAATTATATAGTCTCTTAGATTTCCACAAAACTCATTTTCTCAATGATTAAAATAGTCAGCACACACGCAATACGGCTCTCGAACAATTTGTCATATACTTAACGCCATTAAAAACGCAACCAACAATTGTGCATATAGATAAAGTGACATTACTAAGGCAAAAATATTCTGTATTTTTCAAATATGAGAAATAATGAATTATTCTCAATCATGAAATGAAAATTAATTGGTGTAGACTTAAAAAAAGGTTTGATCAATTACTAACACATAATATAACTGTACCACGCTACACAATGACGCCTAGTTCCAATTGTTGCGTTTTTAATGACGTCGAGTATATTTGTAATTAACTGTGAATGACATTTAAGTGTATATCGTATCGGATAATGATATTAATTTTAAAGGATATTAAACGTCGTATATTCTTATAGCTTGTACAATTTCTATGTATCTGACATTTATGCATGAGTTCGATGTTGATAGTTCAATACAGTAAAACCTCAATAATAAGACCACCCTTTAGGACCCTGGAAAACTGATCTTAATATTGAGGTGGTCTTAATATTGAGGTGGTCTAAATATTGAGGTGGTCCTAATATTGAGGTTAAATAAAGAGCAAAACAGTGCCAATGGACTGGAAAATCGTGTTCTTTATTTTGAGATGGTCTTAATATTGAGGTTAAATAAAGAGCAAAACAGTGAAAATGGACTGGAAAATCGTGTTCTTAATTTTGAGATGGTCTTAATATTGAGGTTAAATAAAGAGCAAAACAGTGAAAATGGACTGGAAAATCGTGTTCTTAATTTTGAGATGGTCTTAATATTGAGGTTAAATAAAGAGCAAAACAGTGAAAATGGACTTGAAAATCGTGTTTTTAATTTTGAAGTGGTCTTATTATTGAGGTGGACTTGAAATGAGGTTAAATCGCTTTAACGACAAGGTGATAATATTTGGAAGTGGTAGAACATCAACGGACCCGTAAATTATTTATGAAATACACGATAGTTTCTTCCAGAAATATCTTCTTATATTAAGTAATGGGGTAGAAGATTTGATTTTCTTTACATAAAATTCTTCAGGGACGTAGCTACATCTGGTAGAACGTGTACGCAAGTAATGTAGAGAGTTTAGGGGCAGGATAATCCGAAAAACACCGTTTTTCTAAAACGTTCGTGGTGCAATCTTGCGACATGGTCATAAGCAGGAGTCTAAATTTTGCATACAAATGCTTAACTTTGATTATTGCTTTCTGTGTATGTTTTTTCTTTCTATTTTTACTAACTGTGTGTATGCTTCGTTCAGGTAGCTACACACCGGTCTTGTAAGTGTGTAATAAGTTGATTTCGAGGCAGCATTTTTATTTTTTTGTAACTGCTACATTTTGCTTATTCTGCACTATACTATCAACATACCCTTTGACCAAGTAGTTCTAGCAGGATTAATGGTTCGAATCCCGGTAAGTGTCCGTTCCGATATGGCCGGATGATGAGTCACAAGCTCCTTAAATAACCGTGACCGTTTTCCTATCTGCTAGGTGGCATTTAAATGAGTTCAGTGCCGTATAATTGAGTGGGTTTAAGAAAACGGAGTTAACAAGGCGCTAAGAAAGCATCTTATAACCCCGATGAAACCATAACACAATAACTGTATCCACTGATATAAGCGAACTATAACTGTCCGTCAGTAACTACAGCCATATACTCCAAATGTTACGTATGACTAATCTTATTATCTCCCCTGTTTGTAAACATCTCTAAAAACTACTAAAATAAATCAAATAAAAACTGACCATGTAATGCGCTTATTTTTTGTATGATAAAACTAATTTAAGTATTCAAGCATATATACTAACAGATTATATCGTACAGCGGGATTTTTTTGTAAAGTTGATATTTAAAAAAAAGATGTTTAAAAGAAATATTTATTCTTGAATCATCAAAGTGATCACATTCGAATAATTAGTGAAATTCGTCCCCAATACAATTTTTATCACACAATCGACAATTTCTGAAATCAAATTCAACTTGCAAATCTTATAAAATGTTGCCTAGCAACAAATGTATTCAAATACAATGTAATAACCAGGACAGAAAAAATGCTATATAGATATATAAATGTATATAACACCTGACACTGTGTTCTTATATCACACAGTGAACCTCATGAAAGTCGATATTTATAACTTGTGGAGTGTGTCACAAATACACCGTTGTTTTATAAAATTCACTAAACCTAGGTAAAACTGAGGTAATAAAATGAAAACTTATCAAGGCTAAGTGCAATTTTTATTAAAAGCAAGTGATAAATCACTCTCGAATCTGCGTCCTGAAAACTCAAGTTATGCGGAAGAGTAATCGTAACCCTTGCGTGGGCCGAACCCACAATTTCCGGGTTTATCGATCGACAACTTGATTCCATAAACACACTCTCATCTCTTTACCCTACCTTACCACTCCCCAAACTACCGCTGCATTCTCTACACTATAGATCCATTGTCTGCACTACCGCTCCGTTCTATAAAATCCCGTTTCTCTCTACACTACTGTTCCACTCTCTACACTAACTCTCTCCGTTTTATACTGGTGCCCCCTTTCTATTTCTGCTCCCTTCTTTTCACCACCATTCCGTTCTCTACACTACCACACTACTCTCTCTCTTCACTCTCGTTCCCTCTCTACACTTCTCCCCTCTCAATACTGCTGCCCCCTCTCAATACTGCTGCTCCCCTCTCAATACTGTTGCTTCCCTCTAAATACTGCCGCTCCCCTCTCAATACTGCTGCTCCCCTCTCAATACTACTGCTCCCCTCTCAATACTGCTGCTCCCCTCTCAATACTGCTGCTCCCCTCTCAATACTGCTGCACCCCTCTCAATACTGTTGCTTCCCTCTCAATACTGCTGCTCCCCTCTAAATACTGCCGCTCCACTCTCAATTCTGATGCTTCCCAATCAATACTGCTACTCGCCTCTCAATACTGCTGCTCCCCTCTCAATACTGTTGCTCCCCTCTCAATACTGTTGCTCCCCTCTCAATACTGCTGCTCCCCTCTCAATACTGTTGCTCCCCTCTAAATACTGCCGCTCCCCTCTCAATACTGCTGCTCCCCTCTCAATACTGCTGCTCCCCTCTCAATACTGCTGCTCCCCTCTCAATACTGCTGCTCCCCTCTCAATACTGCTGCTCCCCTCTCAATACTGTTGCTTCCCTCTAAATACTGCTGCTCCCCTCTCAATACTGCTGCTCCCCTCTCAATACTGTTGCTTCCCTCTAAATACTGCTGCACCCCTCTCAATACTGTTGCTTTCCTCTAAATACTGCTGCTCCCCTCTCAATAATGTTGCTCCCCTCTAAATACTGCCGCTCCCCTCTCAATACTGCTGCTCCCCTCTCAATACTGCTGCTCCCATCTCAATACTGTCGCTCCCCTCTCAATACTGTCGCTCTCCTCTCAATACTGCTGCTCCCCTCTCAATACTGCTGTTCCCCTCTCAATATTGTTGCTTCCCTCTAAATACTGCTGCTCCCCTCTCAATACTGCTGCTCCCCTCTCAATACCGCCGCTCCCCTCTTAATACTGCTGATCCCCTCTCAATAATGCTGCTCCCCTCTCAATACTGTTGCTTCCCTCTAAATACTGCTGCTCCCCTCTCAATACTGTTGCTCCCCTCTAAATACTGCCGCTCCCCTCTCAATACTGCAGCTCCCCTCTCAATACTGCTGCTCCCATCTCAATACTGCCGCTCCCCTTTCAATACTGCTGCTCCCCTCTCAATACTGCTGCTCCCCTCTAAATACTGATGCTTCCCAATCAATACTGCCGCTCCCCTCTCAGTACTACCGCTCTTCCATGTAACTTTCAGTTGTCAGCTAATAGTTTTGCAGATTATCATTTAAACTCTTCAATAACGTTAACAAATACAACAAATAAATATACTGACCTTTGCACTGATGACAAAGTATGTTTTGTCTAATTCAAAGACAAACTTTTTTCGACAAATACAGAGGAATGCATTTTTAGTGTATTCTTTCATAATGCATATTATTGATGTTTTAAATATATATATTTTTTATGTTTGTTTAGGTAAAAAATGAAGAAAAAAATGGCATAATAGTTAAACCTCACTTAAAGACCACCTCAATAATAAGACCACCTAAGAATTAAGAACACAATTTTCAAGTCCATTTTGACTGTTCCGCTCTTAATCAAACTCAATATTTAAGACCACCTAAGATAAAGACCACACTTTTCAAGACCATTTAGACTGTTCCGCTCTTTATTCAACCTCAGTATTAAGACCAGTTTTCCAGCGACTCAATGGTGGTCTTTTTATTGAGGTGTTTCTGTGTTTTCTTTAATACTGCCCTGCGTTCAGTTACGGCTAACCGTTGCTCACGTTACGAAACTGTTTTGTTTAGTATCCCTGGCCGAGCGTATTGCATTCAATGCACATGGGGAACCAAATTGCAAACGTTAGCCGCAAACACATTTACTGAACGCATGACTGCGTTCATTGACTTCAAGCGATAGTTGCTCTAGATTTATCAATGGAAATATATTACACTCCAATTCGTCCTGAGATTCACCTTCGGGCACTATTCCATGTTTTCATTCACAAACTAATCTCATAAACATGTCTACACTGAACACAAAGTTCGCCACAGGAATTTGATTATGAACATATATCATGATGATCTGTTACACCGTAAATATTCATTCGTTGCTTGTTTTAGCCAAGACAATCAGATTACTTGTGTCTCGTGGTACACATTTACTTTAATTCAACCATTATGTAATTCCCTGGTGGGATGTGATAACAAATTAATATCGCTGTAACACTTTGCCATACGCAATACGTGTATGCTCTGTTTATGAGATACCCGTCTTAGATGATAGGTGTTTTATAACATATTGTAGTTCCGGTTACATTCAGTAAAAGCTGGGGTAACCAGTGCATCTTGCGATAGGATGATCTTAATAAACTTAATTCAAAACAGTCCAGCTTAATTTAGTAGTCAAACGTTTGATCACATGACGCTGTTATTGATGTTGTTGCTGCTGCTGTTTGTTGATGTTGTTGTTGTTGATGTTGCTGGTGTTGTTGAATTTGTTGTTGTTGCTGTTGCAGTTGTTGTTGCTGCTTTTGTTGTTGCTGTTGCTGCTGTCGATGATGTTGCTGTTTTTGTTGTTGTTACAGTTGTTGTTGCTGCTGTTGTTAATGCTGCTGTTTTTGTTGCTGTTGCAGTTGTTGCTGGTGTAGCTGTTGCAGTTGTTGATGTTGTTGCTGCTGCTGTTGTTGATGTTGCTGTTTTTAAATTGTTGCAGCTGTTGTTGTTACTGCTGTTGTTGATGTTGGTGTTATCGATGTTGCTGCTGTTGCAGATGTTGTTGTTGCTGTTGTTATTGTTGATGATACAGTTGCTACTGTTGTTGTTGCTGCTGCTACTTCAGTGGCTGTTGTTGCTTCTGTTGTAATTGTTGTTATTGCTGCTGCAGTTGCCGTTGTTGTGGTTGTAGCTGAGGATGGTGTTTATCGTATCAGTTTTATCGTTGAAGACGATGACGATAATAGTGAAAATGATAAAGTTAATGCATAATGATACAAATTATAAACATCATTGATACAGTAAAACCTAACTAAAAGACCACCTCAATAATAAGACCACCGCACACTTAAGACAACAATGTTCAAGTCCATTTTTACTGTTTGCTCTTTATTCAACCTAAATATTAAGACCACCTCTATAAGAGGATCACTTTTCAAGGGTCCCAAAGGTGGTCTTATTATTGAGGTGTTACTGTATATTATCATGAAAACAAAATGATGATGATGATAATGATGAAAAAGTGCTATAATATAAATACATGGTGTTGTTGGCTATGATGATGATAATGATAAGAATAATTATCATAAACATAATACAAATACTACTAAAAATATTAAAACTGTAGTAATAACAAGATTATTATCGTCATTATCATTGTAGTATTGCTATTAAAAATTGCGCAGATAATTGCAATAATTATACGATCAATGATTATCCAGGCAAATATTTGGCGCAACCTGGAAACTCAAAAACAGCCGCAAATAAATGAGAAATAACTAACAGAAAATCGCGATGAAAATGCTTTAGCGATATCAAATAGGTATTTATATTAAAATATACTCACTTTCTCCGTTATAAAAGAATTCCCGTGTATTGCAACCATGTTTAATAAAAACACTAATGCTCTGAAGGGGTTATCCATACTAAATCATGGTTTATCTCAACCACTTATATAAATCCATTTGTTCGCACAAAATAGAAATTTCAATTGTAACAACTACTTTCCCACTTTGATAAAATTCCAATTTTCAAGGGAGGTTATATTTATTACACAATTATTTGAATTTTAAAATTTAATCCTTGCTATTTTTACATATTTTTTATTAATGCATAAATTTATACATCTTCGCTGAACTATTTGAATGATTTATCATCATTCAACTGGTCCATGAACCTAATATATAGTTCTTTGTATATGTTGCGTCCGTTAATGTTCGCGGATATTCAATACAAGAAAACCGCTGGTTCAACAGAATAATTTCAGGGTATCGGAAAATAATTTCAGCTCTTATATTTTCTCAATGGCATACTGTGTACTATTCAAGGCATCGAACCGTACCACTGTTTGTTAGCATTACACGCCCAGATGACAAGCACGGATTGATTGATCGCTCTCTGGTGAGCGCGAACTTTTCAAGTTATTGACATCACCTTGTCATCCTATTGCTTCACCATCTGTCACACCCAGTCTATAAGATTCTCGCTATTTAAGTATTTTGTTATTCTCAGACAACAACGCACTTTAAATCCAATTACAGTGGGACTTCGTTTATTCGAAAACCTTTAATCCGAATATTTAAATATTAAGTCCCGATGTATCCTTACTCCACTCATGTACTGTACAGTAAACTACTAAACCTTTTCAAAACGTTGTACTACTATTATTGATACAACACAGATATCTTCAATGTTATAACGACATGTTATCATACTAGATTTATAAATGTTATTCCAATCTGTAACTGTCATTCACCGGAATAGATCAATAATTATAATAACTATTGTACAATTTTACGCCGAATATTATTTATACTGTGTACACATGTGACTTTATACTATATTCTCTGTATTATATATGTGATTCATGGGCCAAAGGCCTACAATCTTGAAATAAACTAACTATTAATATCTTCTTATCTGGCATGTCAAAACTGAAATGGGCTATTCGAACTAAATACTATTTCAGAACAGATGAATTTGAATGAACGAGGTCCGACTGTATCTTATTTGATTACTGTACCAGGTTGGTGCCTCAGCGACACAAAGTCACTCAACTATGGAAATCCGTAGTTCATTCCCGACGCCGTCGGTTTTTGTCGTATCCATCGTTTTCTGCTTCGGTGATTTAAATCCCCGATGCAGAAGAAAATATTCCACAGATTCAGAATACGACGAAAAACTTAAACATAGCACCTGAATTTCGTCGGAATGTTTGATAAGCGACGAAGAAGTATATATGAGCGCCGCTGTACGATTTCCAATCTCTTCATTAAATGATGTCATATCCAGAAAACGTCATGTGTGACGTCACCATGTACTGACAGTAAGCAATATTTGCCGCATATTGCAATATGAAAACAAAGTTACCATATGAGAATAAATATTGTTTCCTACTAGCACATAGTGACATCACATTTTGCGTTTTCTTGAAATGACGTCACTTACATAAGAGGTTGCAAATCCAGTAGCAGCGCTCATATACTCATTCGTCGGTAGGTACAAACCGGCGGTGAAACAATCACAATATGATAATATAGGGAAAAAGATACTGCTTCGGCGGTGAGCTACGGCGCTCCATATTCGAATCGACTCAGGTGCGGGCTCGAGCCCCAGCCACGACACTCTAAGCCGTAAGCAGCTACCCTTTCTACGCTCGGCATGATAAGGATGTAACTGGCTGGCCCCGAGTCCGGTTAATATGACTTTGTATGGTATAGTATCAAATGTCTACGGTGCACTTCGTATCACAATAGCAGCACTCTATTTGCTAAAAGTACGCACCGTCTCCAATGCGTGCCATATGACATACAATATGTCTTTTGTTATCTTGTTATAATGTACATGATGTTGCTATGAAACATGTTATGTTTTAATGCAATAAACTATTGATATTGTATTGTATATATGCGTCATAGAACAATATTCATTCATTCGCTGAATCTTTAGATCAATGAAATGTTTCTAAGTGTAAGTTTGTATTACAGTTTTAACAAAACAATTGTTTACAACCGTGTCCTTGTTACTAGCCAGCCTCTCTGCTACAAGTTCACAACAACATCAAAGACGAAACGAAGCGTATTTA
This sequence comes from Mactromeris polynyma, assembly GCA_032209605.1. Taxonomy (NCBI): domain Eukaryota; kingdom Metazoa; phylum Mollusca; class Bivalvia; order Venerida; family Mactridae; genus Mactromeris; species Mactromeris polynyma. The sequence goes on from JASFXZ010000005.1 coordinate 28,642,555, forward strand.
AAAGATGTTTGATTTATTGAATCGTAAAGGAGGATACTTCAAAACGGAAATTATCAATAGTAGTCCTATAGCAAACATTGACTTTACGGAAACTTTAAAAGCAAAATCTGGTTTCTTTAGTAAGGTATGCGTTATGTTATAAATACAATTCTTTTATTATTGTTTGCGTTTCTGAATGCATAATACGTTAAACAAATGTTGTCTAGACGATGCTTCGAAACAAAACACATTTACATGTTGATCATGTCTTGCGAGCGTGACTCGGTTACATTAAAATATTTCAATCATGACTTAATTTGTAATAGACTTAAAGTGTCGAATCAGTAAGTTTATATCGATTTTGTGATTCAAATTAGCAGTAATCAACCAGGTACATTCGTACATCGTTCATTCGAATTCATCGGGTCCGTAATTTTAGTTAGAATAATACATGGTTTCTTTCGGATGATACCGAGTATTCGGATAGAAGGTTGTCGCATAAACGAGATCCGACTGTACACTAGATAGTCGATCATTTCGGGTGGATGTATTAAGATAATAAAAGTAATAAACTGGTTTAATACATACATTAAATCCATGTGATTAATTGTTGCCTTCTACTCAAGCAAGGCATTTGTTTTAATACATAGTGGTCAAAAGTTCTAGCCCACAAATCTGTATTTTGATCTGAAACGACGAACATGATTTTGACAGGTTAACATCGAGTAATTTCGATAATTCAATTCCTTTGAATCATAATAATTTTCCGAATAACTTTCGGTGATACAAATCAAAACAAGATGAAGATTCTATCCAGTGGCCTCTTACATGTATGAGAAACAATACTGATGGGTTAGCACTTTTAACCAGTATATATTGGTGTTCAGAACTACTAAACGTGTTGTCGTTGCAAATTCCAAAACATAAGCAACATAAACACCACTGCTATGTTAATACAACAAAGCACTTTTCTATAAGTACCCAATAAACTATTTTCCACATTTGCAAGCACCAATGTACCAGTTGACACTCTAGTCGGAAGCCTTAAGTATCAACATTTCAACCAGACTTGTCACTCATCTCCTGGTGATTGCAATTTAATCGTAGCCGTAGAGTTCTCAGATTATTTTTTATCATTTATACAGCAACTTCAAACGTTTATATATCTCGATCAATGTTAAAATTGAGCGCTGCTTTGGGATTTACAACCTCTGCTGTAAGTGACGTCATTTCAAGTAAACGCAACATGATTGTGATGACACTATTTGCAAACAGGAAACAATATTGACTCCATGATGTTACTTCGTTTTCATATTGCCATATGGGGCAATATTGCTTTCTAACAGTACATGGTGACGTCACATGTGACGTTTTCTTGAAATGACGTCACTTAAAAGAAGAGTTTGGACATCGTAGAGCGGCGCTCAATTCTTCTAAAATGTACGATGTTTTTGCAATCAAGTTTAAAGTGTTTTCGCGAATGTATAAGCTTCACATTTCTGTGAAACTTAAGGGCCATTGTGCTTAATCTTCCCATGTAATGACATGTATGTATCTACTCCAAAATACTGCTAAACACGAGTCCAATTCAGATATTACATGAGCTAGCGCTAACTTGGCGCGTATGTCGTGGATAGAAAATCCCGTATCATCTGTATAAAGACATTTCCCACTATTTTTTCTCATATCTAAGAATATTTGTCAACTTGATTAAACCATGTACCTTTAAGGAGTATTTCTCTACTTTAAATATCACTTATCCTTAAAGAGAATTGTTAATGAAATGCATAAAGAAAACGTTAAATATTTAAAAAAAACATTATTTCCTCCAACCAGCGTCACCATGATGTTTATTTCTTTGCCTTAAAACTTATTATTCTAATATAATTCGTTTTATACTAAAAGTTTCTTTCGCGATTTGTAATTAAGTTTATATATCAAATGTACTTACATCTTTTAAATATCGTCCTTACATAACGTACTTTTCGTTCCCAAAATTTTAATTAAATGTATTACTGTAAAAACAACTGCAACATTAAAGAGAACCCTTTTAGGCTATGCCTAACTGAAATACAGTTAAAATGGTTGTACATACGCCAAAAATAACCGTGACATTATCAGTTGACGAGCTTGAAGATAGATATAGGTTAATGAAACCGACTGGATATTTTCAAAAGACGAGAAAGATTTATTTCCTAAAAACTATGAACGAATCTGAAAGTCTGGTTCGAATGTTTATACGATCTAAGAAGTGTATACAACTAGAAATAAGAATTTGTTGATAATATGAATTTCTACCGACAAACAAATTGTGTGAGAGTCTATTAACATAATATGAACTTGTAAACACAGAAAATCTGTAAATATTTCTCAGATAGGAAACATATTTGCGGAAGATCATTTGAGCATAAATAAACCTGTTAATGGACTACGTGTTCCGAATTTATTGTTTCAACGAAATAGTGGCCATTTCATAACAACGGAGCCTTCAATGAGATAAGATTTCTTAATTACAAAAAACAACACTTTCTGTACTGGTCAAAAGAGCTGACCCGCTTTTTATCATATATGAAAAAACAACAAATTTGCCACTTACTGTACTGGTCAAAAGATCTAACCCGCTTTTTTATCATATATGAAAAAACAACAAATTTGCCACTTACTGTACTGGTCAAAAGATCTAACCCGCTTTTTTATCATATATGAAAAAAACAACAAATTTGCCACTTACTGTACTGGTCAAAAGATCTAACCCGCTTTTTTATCATATATGAAAAAACAACAAATTTGCCACTTACTGTACTGGTCAAAAGATCTAACCCGCTTTTTTATCATATATGAAAAAAACAACAAATTTGCCACTTACTGTACTGGTCAAAAGATCTAACCCGCTTTTTTATCATATATGAAAAAACAACAAATTTGCCACTTACTGTACCGGTCAAATGATATAACCCGATATTTATCATATATGTTATGATTAGCCTGGTTACCGAGGATGGAAATAAATAAAATATGTGTATAATTTGGTGCAAGATCGAGTTTTTTCCTCGGAGCACAAAAATATCCTCCATATAATTTGTAAGGGGGCTTCAAGAAATATAAACAGCCAGGGGCATATGGTGACCATTCCACCTAGACCCGAAGCGAACACCTAGGTAGAACAACCGAGCTTCTGCTGGCTGGCTTCCTAGATAGCAATTCTACATCCTAGTAGGGATTCGAACTTGCAGCTTGGGGGAGGGACAAGTGAATTTAAGTCAGAGATCATAAACAATCGATCGCGGATGGCACTCACCCTCCTATTGGTATCATACGCCACAGTTCAACTTTTCATAATAAAAAATAATTTCTCACACAAAATGAAATTCGTTTCCTTAACATCTCGAGAGTACCATATAACGAACAACACACGTACTTCTATTTCCTTGATCGAGTCATGAATTTAATAAGCATGCATAAACTTATCTCACAAGAAGTTTTCATACATGCATACATTGTTACAATAATTACTAAGATACGACTTATATCGCTAAGTCATCAAAAAGCAAATAATGTGCATCCATGATTGTGATTTCAATAATTTTCCAGATATTAGAATAAACAATAATCATTTATGGTGATAAGCACACCACTATCATCTTTCATTAACAAATTGTTCTTTATTAAAGGCATGGATGGTAGTTGAACTCCAAACCCCGCTGTTACATCGCGTACACCAGGCACCGCTCCAGGCAGACTAATTTCCGCTATTTAATTTACATATACGAGACGCAAATTAGCTGTTTTGATTAGTTTACTTGTTCAAATAAAATCATTGACTGGTTTACCATTTTTCCTGCTGGCGGAGATAGTTCCACTGCATACAAAAGTAAGACAGTCTAGTCGCTACGTCACTCAGTCAATTTCCGCTATTTAATTTACATATACGAGACGCAAATGAGCTGTTTTGATTAGTTTACTTGTTCAAATAAAATCATTGACTGGTTTACCATTTTTCCTGCTGGCGGAGATAGTTCCATTGCATACAAAAGTAAGACAGTCTAGTCGCTACGTCACTCAGTCAACAATTTCGATCACCGATTCAAATAAGTTTTGTCATCGATTGAAACAATATCGAAACGAACGTATGATCCAACATCGATACGGATATAGAACGATCGATGCACTTTAAACAAATCCTATAGTTTACTGAGCAGGAATTTTGAGAAGTTCACGCCGAATGTATTTTCCGTTGTCGTTGTCCAGTGAGCATTCGTGCGTGCTTTAGTCATAACGTTTGCCAATAGAAACAAAATGGCGGCACGAGTTTGATAAGTCTTTGTAGCATCACATGAAAAAAGTGGTTAAGATCTTACTGTCCTACCTCTATGTATAAGTATCGATAAATCGATATATCGCCGATATATCTGTATTTAACTCGATACCCTAGTACCGATAAAGGCTTGACCATCAACGTAAACACAAGTTCATTGTTTAAATTCAGCGCTCGCAACAACATCATGGACCTATTTATTGAACTACATACATTTACGTACTAGTGTACCGTATTTTTGCGTCACCGAAAACAATGTAATTATTATTTTGTCCAGGCTCAACGCGGATTACTTTGTCAGTGACATGCCATGCCTAGTAATTGTTTTCGGCCGTAATAAATTAATCACCAGGTCGTCAAAACGGACCGCATTTCATTTTAATGCCATTCCGAGATTTGATATAGAAAATAAAAAACAGTGACCCCGCTGGCTTCTCGTCCAATACACATAGATATTACGATTGCTGGTCACTCCAGATCCAAAATTGATTTCGGTAAATTCACCGAAATTCATTGGATTTTGGTAAGGTAACGAACCCCTTATCGCAAGAATAACCAATCCGCGTTTAGGTTACACACGTTGTTCGGCTGAAGAGAAGGTGGCTTAGTGGTTAACGTAAGATTTGATTGGTTTACACAACACTGATATGCAAATAGCACGGTTGCGCAGAAAAAACCCATCTTTTTCGTTTGCGATAAAAAAGACTGATAAGCAAAGAACTAATTAGTATGGCCTTTATTTAAGGTACTCCAGTAAGTCGCTCCCACTCAGTATCTTGCGGTCATGTTCATGACAATAAATTACATAATACATACATTGTGGCGGTCATTTAGTTCACTGTCGGCTTAAGAGTAAACCACACTACTGTTTATTATATTGATTAGTTTCGAGGCGACACACTGTATATGTCTCATCCTAGATATATTTGAGCTGCACCATGACAAACCTTTATCTTGTCACTTGCTGTAATTTTGATCCGATAACAGGGTGCATTTTGCTTTATCAGGTCACTTGTTGGACACATGTCTTTTATCTCACGACATATGACCACGTGACTAGTCGAATTACCTTTTAGTCACGTATCGCGATGTTATCTTTTTTCCGGACTTACTAAAACAATGGATTTTTTAACTGAATACTATAACACTATTATTCTTTTTTTGACAATGTATACAATAAAACGTTCATTTCCAAAATTGTTCTGCTTTCATTCAAATGGTGCTTAATTTAATCCGCTAATCTACAACAAACTCGGTCTGCATTTTGACCCGAACTTAAGCGCGTACTGGAACTCGTTGTTAGAAACATAGTATACTTACTGACGGCTGTTTTCACCATTCGAACAACATCATGTCGGAAACCCTGAGCCTATCTGCATTTGAACTCATCAGGGATGCCCATGCGGTAGGGTTTCTCACGAAATTAACGTAGCAATAGCACCACGTACCCAACTAATCGTCTCAATATAAGAATCACATTCCCGTTTCATCAATTTGTTACAAATTTCCTTTGTAATCGTACATGACACTAATAAACTGAATGCACAGATAAAATCCTTGTTTTCTAGCGCAATTTTAAATGTCCAAATATTCATGAAATAAATGTAAATATCACGCGTTCTGTAGCACTTGACATTTCTAGTCAATTGTAAATAACAATGGGAAATTGCGTATGAACTAATTGTAATGTCATACTAAATTGTTCCAAATTCTTAGATTTGTTATTGATTAATAGCCAACTCATTCTTATTCTGTTATGAAAGTGACTTTATACTATCCTTATCCAAAGAAAATCCGATGGATGTAATTGGCGCTTTGAATAATACCTCCCGTTATTTAGACGATATTTTGAATATTGATAATGAGTTTTTTCCAACTATGGTACTTAAAATATATCCAACAGAACTTCATATTTTGAAAGCGTACACCTTGGATACACATATCTCGTTTCTTGGCTTGGACATTTCTAAAGAAAATGGTATTTTTACTAAATATATGATAAACGAGATGATTATAATTTTGAGATTATAAACTATACGTCACTCGATAGAGATATTCCCAGAAGTTCATCCTACGGGATACATATATCTCAACTTATACGATACCAGAGGGCAAACAATAATATAGAGGACTTTAATAAGCGGAACCTTCTACTTACAGGTAAACTTCTAAAACAAGGCTATCGTTATCATAAATTATGTGAGACGTTTCGTAAGTTTTGCCATAAATATCCCGATATTATATTAAAATATGGTACTAGTGTCAAATCTATGTTAGAGACAGTAATTACTAAACCCAATTTCAATCGCAAAATTCAATACAATTGTTAATTTGATCAGTTATTTGTTAAACTAATTAATAAGTTCACAAGGAAGGGTTATAATTCTGACACAATGAGAATAATTGCAGATAAGATCTTAAGTAAATCAATATTTGATAGACTTTGACACCTGTTTTTATGCTAACACTAATGTTTTGATACAAAATGAAGTTATATCTGTAAACCGTACTTGATATGGCAGGATATGACAGATGATATTGTCTTTAAGGATTATGTTCTGGACTTTGTAGGCATTAACGTTTGCTCTGGAACCAACAGGATGTGTTCCATGGAGTATCTTAAAACTATTGACTAGTATATGATTGTTGTATATGATGTTTCGGGTATACGTTAGAGTTTCCCTTGTTTCATTTTGTTCTGTCCAGTGTTTGTCTATGCATGTCGAAGTATTAGCTTGGTTGTTAATTTTTAATTTTTATTAATCGGCTATCCACATTTCTATGCATTAAGTACATAGGGTCATATATATCAGTTGTATTTCTCCAGGCTTCTTTCTTCATTATGACAGCATTTCATAAAATTATACGCATTGTCTAATGGTGCTTATCATTGGGGTAAATCTGGGAGGCACAGTCTTATACATGTATGTGGCGTTCCCTGTAGCAACCTTTATACTCTCTATTAGATATATCAGAATTATAAGGTCATCACTATTTTATGATACATATGACGTAATTTGGCACTACCAAGAAATCTGTTCTCTCTATAATGCTGTTTAAAACACATAGAGGATATTTGTAGATTTCGATTCTTATCTGGTATTTTTTATGTTTTCTTAATAGATATATTTCTATTTGTTTTAAATTCCATTTCCCTAACACTAGTACCTAAGAATTGTTTAATTACTAAATAGATTGTCCAGTTGACTTTACATTAAATTCATATTGCTACTGAAAATGTGTCCGAGTCATTTGAATTATTTCTCTTGGCGTAAGATGCCAGCCACAATTACAATCACTACGTCACAAGGTATTCAATACGTCACAAAATTAATTACATCACAATTCAGTGGATGTTACTCATATTATTTGAAATTAAAGGTATTTGCCCTTACTTAACACAAGACGTGACATAATAAATAGAATACTAGGTTGGTGACGTGAATGGAGACAGTTCATCAGGCTCGGCTCCGGTATTTATAATTGATACATTCCTACGCCTTGTCTGATACACTTTCCCCATCCACGTCACTAACCCATTATTCTCTACGTATTAGAAACATTGGGTTGGTTCGTTGTTGGTTGGTACGTTGGTTGGTTCGTTCGTGAAGTTGAACGCGTAAATTCTTGAAGCCGAAATGTCACCACCAGACGTTTCTAGTCGTGCCTTGTAGCTGTATCAGTGTACTGCCTATATTGTTATCGTCATCGGGTGACCAGTCAATGTAACTGGTCGTATATCTTTTATAAACCAATATACAAATGTTTTACCGACATATTACCAACATACTCCACATATTTATTTCGTCTGCTTGTAGTAATTACGTCTGTGACTGTGAGAATTATATTGGATCTAGAATAATTACGCCATACAGGTATGTGAAAGGTGATGGAAAATGTTCGTCTCGACCTCATTAATTTTGCAAGGAAAAAATCGGAAACTACGACATTAGAGTATGCCAAATCGTACATTTCTAGCACATGTTATTATTCAAATTTTTCAAATTTTGGTACAAAATGTCATTTTTCAATGGTACAACAACATGTTAGAGACTTCTGGCAATTTTTCAACTGTCCTAGACTTTTGCCTACATATGAATATCAATAAAGATAATGAATGTATCATTAAATCTATATTTTATAGTGCTGCTATAGGATTTACAACCTCTTCAGTAAATTACGTCATTTCAAGAAAACGCAACATGTGATGTCACTATTGGCAAACAGGAAACAATATTTACTCCATATGGTCACTTCGTTTTCATATTGCCATATGGGGCAAATATTGCTTACTGGTGACGTCACATTTTTGAAATTACGTCACTTAAAGAAGAGGTTGGAAATCAGGCATCGGCTCTCAATGTTCCTGGTTTATGTTGGCTTAGTGATTTTTTTTTATAAACTAGAACTAATGGAAATATGTTAAATCAGTATAATAATGGGAAAATTTAATACTGGAGGTATTTTACTGAAGAAAAAATTGCTATTAAGTTATTTGTATCTAACAACGTGGCGTTACCATGGAATCCAGATAATTATGTTAGTGCAGACAAGGTAAACCATTAAGTACAAAAACTGAAAAGAATAGCAGTATGACTCAGATGGTTTAATTATTGAAATATGACAACTAGATTTTATGCGACTTTACAATCAGAAAAAAAGAAAGCATTGTTCACAAATTCTTTGAGCACTTAGTCTAAGAAAGTGCATGAAAATATTAATATTTTACACAATGTTTGAACACCTGGCCAAATATCACTATTTAGATTGATTGAAATATCTCTCTGAAACCAATAAAAACTGCCGTAGTTGTATTTTTAATATCAGCTGGTTAGACAATACGTGTACACACTTCTTATAATAAATAAGGACCTGCCTCGATTTCACTAATTAGTTAGCTCTGTGTACAGACTGAAACTGACCAATGGTATGGCTCCTGTCTGAGTTCCAAACATAATTTTATGACGTAGGACAGAGGGTCAAAGTTCACAACAGTCTCCATGAATAAAACTAGTAATTCCAGTAGCTACAAGTCAACATGTGTGACATTTTATCATTAGTATGAAGACTTGTTTGTGCCTTGATTGATCAATTTCGTATAACGTGTTGTAAATATTTCGGAACCAATGAAATCATATAAAATAATTCACTATACTACTTAGTAATATAGCAGACAAGAGGCTTCAGTAGATCAAACTGTATTCGATTAAATACGAATTTCTCATGAGAAACATATCTGATTTAAGCGAGCATCCTTATTATTTCGTAAATGCAGAAAACATCTATTGAAAAAATGCCATGAACCTTTGGTACAGTTGTTCGTGCTGCAGAAATAGTTACTAATAACTACAGTAAAACCTCACTTAAAGATCACCTCAATATTAAGACCACCTCGCTCATTCGAAATTCATTTTATAGGCACGTATAATTGAATTGGTCTATTCGAAACCATGTATTATTCGAAATAAAATTTCGGACCCCGTGAATTCGAACGAACGAAGTCCGACTGAGTTACGACCTAAAATTTCATACATTTAGGTGGAATATACAGAACAACTTATTTCAAAATCATGCATTTTAGAAGTTTAATTTTTTTCTCCCAAAACTACATTGATTTCTATAACCTACTAGATACACTAAAACATGACAGTTACTTAACGTTGATGTTTAAATGTATGAAATCAGAGTATGTATTAAACGTTCCAGGTAAAATGATTATATCGTAAATTGTGCACTGAAACACGAAGATAGAAATTAATTGAACTCTAAAAATAGCTGTAGATGGATCAAAGACACGTAATAATCAGACATACACAAAATATAAAATCCGCACAAAGTAACAATTTTCGATACCTGTGGGTGTACTTCACAGAAAAAACATTATATCGAAGATAAATAAATGTTCTAACAACTTTTGCCGATATAATAGTTTGATAAAGAAATATATTTCGAAAAAAAATACTTAAAGCGGCATTTCAATTTTATGTACTAAATGTATGTAGAAACTAAATATTACATATTTGGTAAGTGATGACATTATTAGAGAGGACACTATTTCGCATTTTAATTAAATTGACATATTTTTGCAATAAATAAGAAATTCGAGTCCAGACTTTCTTCTAAGAAACTTCGCCGGCAGTGACCGAAGCACTCTAGGTACAAGGGCTGCTAAATATGACGATGTCTGATATTAAAACACGTATGTAAAATGATTTTGATGTAAGGACACATAATACCGAAACGACGTCCTTTTTTCATATTCATGACTAAGCATATTTTGAGCATATTTTGCAAAAAATCAATAAAAATACAGTAAAACCTCAATAAAAAGACCACCTTTGGGTCCTTTGAAAGCTGTTATTATTATTGAGGTGGTATTCAAGTGATGTTATACTGTATGTACCTTTAAATTTGTTAAAATTATTTTACCAACCTCTTGAATGATTGCCTTTCTACATGCAAGTAATTGATGTTACCCTTTGTGCAATTACTGTTTGATTAAAATCTATATTGCAATACGACAAAAGATCAAAAAGAACATTACATATTGTAAAGCGTAAGGCCGGGTTTCCGTCTAATAATGTTTATGAATTAGCCCACCTGGTTAGATACACAGGAAGAAGTCAATGAGAGTGATGCTTGGAGGTAGTAATAACCCGCTTCACAATCAATTTAAGTTAGAACAATCCTAAGGGATTCCTGCCAAAACAAATGAAACATCGGCCAATATCGGTAAATTCGGTATTTCGTTGAAGATCGGTCTTTTCCGAATATTGCCGGGCATAACCGGAAACGACCGATCTTCAACGGACTCGTTACGAAGTTTACCGATATCTGCCGATGTTTCAATTTTCGGCGGGAATCCATTGGGGATGTTCTATGTTAAGTACTTTTGGCCAATGCACATATACTATATTACACTTTTAGAAAATGTGATAACAACTTCGAAACGTGTTTTAATTGACGCGTCCGTACCAGTATTAGCTTGCGATATCTTTCGAGTGAAAATATCACATCAGCATATTATCGTCTGCCTTTAATCTTATCGGGCAGACTGGTTTCTGTACCGAGTACCATTATACAGATGTCTTTTTGAAAATGATTAAACAACCAGTATATAGGATATTTTACCGTTTATTAACATAATATTGATAAACAGTTCATTCATCTGTTGATAATATCGATCAAATGTACTTTCTAATCCCATGAAAAACTAGTAGAACATTCTTATGACAATATGGCTCGGTTTTTGATAGAAATCGAATGATTTACGAAATACCGGCGGTTATTTCTTGACTTGAAGATAACTCCGTAACTAAAAACTTTCAATCAAAAACTGTGGAATCGTGAGGTAAATATTAAAACCTGCCAGGTTTCTAACAAGCGGGATTGTTACAAGTTTTGTGTGTGCTTAACTTGATGAAACAAAAGTTTTTGAAAGATGTCTTAGGCAATGTAACAACGACACTTCATGAAAGCCTTTCAAATCAATCGATCGATCAATCAATCAGTAAGTATGTTAGTCAAACAATCAAACAATCAGTATGTAAGTAAATCAATCAATCAATTTATAAGTCAATCAATCAATCAATCATGTAAAAAATCCGAACTAAATCAGTCATCAAACTGATCACACTCTGTCCCTCCATCATTCCGTCAGTGAATCAATTAATTAATCAATAAAACTTTTTCAAAATATAATGTTCACATTTTATATTCTAAAGATTTGCGTTAGTGTTTGGCTTAGTTTTCATTAAATTTTAAATTATCAGGATTTTACATTTTTATTGTTGCTTAATAACTAGGCTTGAGGTGGAGTATGCTAATCTTTTCAATTTGATTTTGGATTTTTTTTGTGCAGGCAGAATCTTAATGTAAGCAGTCCATCAATGGTTCGCAATGTGGAGTTGAGTTTATTTACCCTCGCCACCGGGATATCCCATATGGGCGATCATCAATCAATGGTTCAAATAATTTTCTTATATATATAAGGTAACTAAATAAATTTAACTATTTTTAAATTGCATAATGTATGTTAAATTTAATTTCACAGCGATTGCAAGTCATGATAAACTAGGCAGTGCTTTACTTAATTTATTTTTGATAGAGCTTTTATCGGAAAAAAATAAAAAAGTATGTAATTTTTTATAAAGGGAGGTAATTTACCAAAATACTTCAAAATATTTAAAAATGTAAGTTTAAGTCTTGGAAGTGACATAATTTGGCAACAATGTCAACGTTCTTATGTTTTACAACTACAATGAACTTCATTTGCCATAAATAAATCATACTTTTGAAAGAAATAAGCAAAATTGCGAATTTCAATTAAATCATGTGTATGTAAAATTTAGGCAGCAATATGTTCAAAATGAAATTTTGCAAAAACCAGACGGTAAATGTTTCTGAACTTTGGATATAGTTGATGCAATACATTACAAATAATTTTCATTGAAGACAATATGACGGCCAACTGATACTTGGGTTTTTTGACATAGTCAATATTTTGATGTTCGCATGATATATTCCTTATTTTAAATATTTTCTGACACAAATGTGCTGCCTAAAAATATTTTTTTTGATTTTGTTTTCGAATTTTTCTAACTTGTCTTAAATTTGCAAGTCTGTTTAGTGCAACGGTGGTTTCACTATATGAAAATAGGAAGAAATAAGAAAATAAATGTGATTTTCCATTTATCGATTCATTTTTTAAGGATTAAGTTTTTTCAGAGAACAAAACGGGCCAATATTTTTTTGTGGACGGGTAAAAAATTATAAGATTTTCAAATTATATCCGCATTATTATATAGATTGAAACAACAACTGTTTCATTTATCGCAGACATTATGTCACTGTTACCTTAAGTGAGTATTGACACATGATTGAGTTCAGTAGATGAAGTCTGATTTAATTTTTATTAAAGGATTTGTGCTTTTTGACGTTTTCGTATTAATTGTGCTTTCCGCTTAATTAAGTAATTTTGTTTAATTACATTTTCCGTTTTATGTTGCGCAAAATGACGTGTATAACTAAAATACCCACATTTAAAGGTGCATAGCCTTACTGTTTTGACAAACTATGCTTAGTCATAAATATGAGAACATTGGTGGTAGCTGCCTTCATACAGCTGTACTCTACAACACTGCATTGTCACTGTTCTTACGCCAAACCCACCAATACAAGTGTCCGATATGGGTACCTTTTATCCTGACCTACGCACCGAGTTAGCGCTAGCATAGGACATATCTGTATCTGACTCGTATTGAACAGTACAAGGACACTTCTAATAATAGTTACAAAAAAATAAATAAAAAAAATAGTTACAATGCAAAGGTTTAGAGTATGTCTGTTTGTAGGCATTAACTTGCCATTTTCTCAAAATCCTTACTCCATCATATTTTGATGTTTATATCTTAGCAGTAGCATTAGTGTTTCTCACAGCGTACAAGATAGACAATAAAATTGTTTTTAATGTACATCATTTTATGTAAATAGCTTTTTACAATAACACACTATTGTCCATGAATGCATCATAAAAATGTCAGAATGCATTATTATTGAAACATTAACCTGCAATGAAAACAAGCATGCATTCACTTCAAGATTAAATATAATGAATGAAGCACGAATAAAACGTGTTTTTTATCAATTTCAATGGCTCAACATTTCTGCCTTGTTGTACCTGTGATTATAATTATGTATACCTATTAATACGTTACTAAAACTATGTCCCACTCAAAACTGTTTTTGAGTAGGGGCTTTCTTCATGGGTAGGTAGGCTTATGCCAAACAAAATCGTTTTTTTCAGTTATGGCTTTATAGTACAGACTTTTGAGATAAGTCCTGTAGTAACAAATATACGTAAAACGAAATCAGTGTCAATCCACCCATCCATTCAAAAGTTATAGATAGGAAACCAATGTGTTAGTCAAAAAAGGACAATAACACCCCAACAGATTTATATATATATATTTATATATGAGCTGTTACATGACAAGGCCTGTATTAGAGATTTTGACTTGTTTACATTTTCTAACAGATAGTTCCATTTAATACCAAAAGTATTTAAATCTATTTTTCTTTATATAGAAGTTTAAATATTATGAACAATATGCAAAGGTAAAATACAAATGACATCTTGTCAGGAACGCTGACCTCAAATGTACATTACTTCTTAAAAAATCTGTTTTTCAGGTTGAAAAAACCAACTTACGTAACACGTCTAATAATGTTCTTGATCATAATTAAGCAACCAAGACACTTCGTTTGTGATGTCAAACTTTCTCTTGGAAATATTCGACATCATAAGCAACGTCACTAACACAGGTTTAGTTGTGGTTGCGTCCAATTGTTTAATATTAATTCATTCTTATGTTACACCACACACAACACTTTTAGACAATATCACAAGATTTCTCAGCTATGAGCAAGGGAGTAATTGCTTCAATGTGAATGTTTTCTATAAATATATATACTCCAATAATTATTCGATAAAAGTGAAGGTACTTACATCTTCGTCTATGAACGATTTTCCGGCCAATAGTATCACACAATTAAGTAGAACTATAGACTTAATTATTAAATCCATGACGTCATTTGACACTGACCACTTAGACATAGACTATAAAATGTCACGAAGATTGTATCTCTTGCTCAATATCCACGTTGTTGATGACGAATTCCATTTTCTACTGATTAATTAATGAGTAATATTTACATAAAATGAATTGTAGAGAGATATACGAGTCAATATTTAATCAAATTTTAGTAATGGCTAAAACAAATAAGTTTTGCACGTATAGCTTATACATGTGTATTACTCCACAGTAATGAATTAACAACACAGGTACTATTTAGCTCAATAAACAATTTTCAAAATTTAGGTCTATATTATTATCAACAGTTGTTGAGTTATCACCATTGTGAAAATTATTGTTGTTTCTTCGGGTGATGTTGCTGCCGTTGTTGTAATTGCTGTTGCTACTCTTAGTGATGATGTTGCTGAAAATGGTGTTAATGCTGTTTTTTCTGTACTAAGTGTTGTTGCTATTTTAAGATTACGACACAGTGATTCAAAGTTTGATGTCGTTTTTTGTTGCTGCTGAATAATAGTTGCTCTAAATGTTTATTACATTAATCAAAATGGTAATACCGCCTTTCTTTCTGATAACGGCGCTGTGATAAGTTTATGCCATACGATAAATGTATCAAAATAAAATCCATTGAATGAAACACGATTTTTTTATTCACACTTCCCTCCTTTTTGTGAAGTTTGTTCCTTAAACTTGATATCAAATCAATTGGAGCAATAATATTTGCAAATACACTCATTCTGTTTACGACGCTGTTGAAACGCAACCGATAAGGTTAAGTGTTTATAGTTACGGAAACCGGTTTTCACCATTGAGTTTTAAACAGGTTGGAACAAACTTTTCAGACATTTGAAATACCTCGGATGTTAGTCTCAACAATAATAAATATACATGTATTATGTCGGGTTGGTGGGCTAGAGTTTTCAAAACTGTATTCTCCAGAGGGAATTAACGTAGACAATAACCCCGAAAGTCAGTTCATTTAATGAACAAGAAACGATATATTAACTCAAGCTATGTGTTAAGACAGACACATTAACCTTCGCTTACTTCATTTCAAGTTCACATGGCACAAACAGAACTCCTTAGCTGATAAAATGCCACAAGTATTTGAACTGTAGCAAATAATTTACAAGACCCTTGAACCAATTTAAACCCACTCCTTTCTTAACATATTCTTAAAGCCATCTCATAAACAGGTCATAAAATGATTGGTGTTCGTGTACTTTCTACATACCATTATCATGACTAGTGATAACTTAATCGAATATACTCATGACAGTTCAACTCTCCGCTTGCTATGCATAATAGTTTTGGTAGTTTACTTTCAATGTGTAGAGCTTCACCTGAAGACGTGTAGCTAAGTTCAAATTAAGTGAAGGAGACGGACTTAATTATCAAAGGATAGAGTGCATTAACTATCAGTGCGGAAATCTGACACCGGTCCCGTACTTTTAGTTACCGCACTGATTTTTTATCAATACTTTCCAGGATTGGTTCATCGTCATAGGGTTCATAATCACAATGCATGCTATGTTTATTTGGTTACAATTTTTTGGTGTTTTCAATTTCAAAATCTCGACACATGTCATATACGTTAGTGACGTCACATGGTAAAGAGAAACTCCTATATGTACACACACATATTGTATAATTGGACTTCGATACATAACAGATAGAGAGAAGACACTTGATTATTTTATGTTGTTGGTCTGCAGCCTGTAATCATAGCATAATTTGCAGTCCCATACAAATCTAAATTCGTTTCCTAAAAGGTCACATGGCATGATGACGCACATTGCACACCATGACAAACCCATTCATTTTAGGTCTAAGAACTCGCGTATCAAATTGTGTAAAAAAATATTGGAAAAATAATCTTCAGGTAATTGCTTCAATAAATCTCAATAACGATGCAGATATCGAACACGTATCTGATGATTTTCTGAAATCATTCAAATCTTCAAATCGTCGCATTATTTCCAGAACATCATAACTTGTTTTTCGTCTTTTTGAGAAAAACAACTTTAAAGATATACCCTCTTGAGATAATTTTACATACGGGGTCATGGAATCGCATTTTATTTAAGTTATGTGCATTCCAGAACAATATAAGAGTACAGATAGAAAGAGCTTGGAAAGACGGTTTCAACGATACCAAGTACTCAAAATCGCGTTACGGGGTTCTGGAAATAAGGCGACGAAATGTCAACAAATTAAGGTAGTTCGAGCTTTCAGCATTGAATATTTTTCTGTCATTTCATAAAAGTTTTATTTTTCGAAACATAACTCAAAATCTTTCAATGACGAATATCACATCCACGGTATCAATAGAAGTATGCAATTCGATGTATTTGGTCAAAACTGCAGTGCAGGAAAAGTCACATCATAAATTAGAACTTCTCTCAAATCTAGACAAAAATGGAGAAACCACACACAGTGAGGGGATATAAGCAACAACAACGTGACCAGCAGTAACACGCAGGTAGATGGACACGATAGCAACACAGAGAAGCTACGGACATGTCAAGCAACTAATAGCTTCCCTGTATGAATTACAAACACAGGAAACAAACTTGTGTTGATACATTATCATAAGTCAAACTGACAAGGAGAACAAACGCGTCACCCGGAGCTGCAACTTCTACGACCTTCAGCTGGTCGTCGGGTTCTCTACCGACTGAGCTAACGATATGGGCGCATTATCCAAGAACAAGTTTGGAAATAGCATCCATTCTTATAAAACAGGAAGAAGCATGACGCAAAATGATTCAAAATTGTTAAAACAGTATTGAATGCATGGACTGAAATAGGAATGAATGCCAGCCAATAATAATAATACTGTTCATTTCCCCAGCATTAACAAAACATTCCTTTTTATCTAGTTTGACAGCACCAAGCATCACATGGTAAAGCATGCGGCAAATGACTGTTGTGTATCTCATTGAAGTGATATCCAAACAATTCTATATGTACGATACTTCCGCCGTTTTGAACATCGCTAGGAGGTATAGAAGCTGCCGTTGATCTGATTTTAACGAGATTGGTTTTTAGTAAAGTAATGTGTTGATTCCATAAATCAACATCTTGCAAGCGCAAACGAAAGCACGTTTTCTAGACAAAATATCAAAATTTCTCATCTTGTTCAAATTCTCGACCTATTTTATTACTAGTATACTGCTCTTTGCATTCGTAGTTTTCTGTGGAATTCAAACAAGATCAAACTAAAAAATGTGTATGTTTCAATTTACAGCAATAAAATCTCCGCCACTGATTAAGATCATTATATAATATTGAAAAAAGGAATTCGGAAACCAATGTACGAAATGATTTATTTTTTAATTCATACTACTTGACACTTGAAGCGCAATTGGGAGCGCACAAGACAACCAATCAATACGTCTGATGCTTGCTTCTCGATGCGAGGAGTATGTGTATTAACATGATGTGCAAGTTAAACTAGTGAATACATCAAACATTTATTCTGTTTCAGAATTTGATTCATGCGGGGATAGTGTCCGTTTAATAGGAATTTTTGAACGTTATCATACCACTGTGCATACTAATGGTACTTTCAGAAAATTTCGGAAGATGTAAGGAACTAGGCGTAAAGGCCAAATATTATGTGAACTTAAAGCCACATTCTTATTCCGCACAACAGCTGTTTTTGTCCATTTGGTTTCACATGAGAAAAGCTATAAAATAATGGTGAGGTATTCAGCCAATGAAAACATCTTTGTTTGAAAGTATTGACCAATAGACATCGTGTTCACAATAACGATATTCTTAACTAATTTTAAATCAACTGTATTCTTGTCAAATACCATGAGGTCTAGAGCTTTAATATTTGGTGTGTAGCATTGTCTAGTGGTCCTCTTACCAGATCGCATAAATTATTAAGTTCTATAAGAAAAGATGGCAGCCAGGGGGCCGGACTTGTTCCCTATATGTATATAGTGGAAACTATAAACATCATTTCCTCCAAAACCACTCAATGGATTTTGACCAAACTTCACACGAATAATCCTTAGGTGATCCTCTTCGGAAATTATATAAATGGTTCAGGTCTGTTGCATAAGTAAGTCACAGGAGCTAAAAATAGGTTTTAAAAGTGTAAACTTTGAAAATCTTCTTGTCCCAAACCATAAGGTCTAGAGCTTTGATATTTGGTGTGTAGCATTGGCTAGTGGTCCTCTTACAAGATTGCATACATTATTAAGTTCTGTCAAAAAACATGGACGCCAGCGGGTTGGCCGTGTTCGCTATATGTATATAGTGGAAACTATAAATGACTTTTTCTCCTAAACCACTTGATAAATTTTGATCAAATTTTGCAGAAATGATCCTTAGGTGGTCCTCTTGAAATCTTTCGTAAATACGAATTTTTATTTCGTAAATACGAATTATTTTAGTTCGTAAAAACAAATTATTTTTTTGTAAAAACAAATTATTATTTCGTAAAAACGACTTATTTTTTGTAAAAACAAATTATTATTTCGTAAAAACGACTTATTTTTTCGTAAAAACTAATTATTATTTCATAAATACGAAATAGTATTTCGTAAAAACGAATATTTTTTTTCGTATTTTTTTTATTATTTCGTAAAAACAACTTGTTTTTTGGTAAATATGAATTATTATTTCGTAAATACGAATGGCAGTGTACTCGGGTGAGCGATATAGGGCCATCAAGGCCCTCTTGTCTTAATTGCTATTCGTGAAGCAATCACAATTCATATCAGTAAGGAACAGTTTAACTGCGTCAAAACATGAATGGATAGGATTAATGGTGTTTGTTTTTGCTGTGAGCAACAAAGCACCACCTTCATATTAAATATTATTAACAATATTCCCGAGTAAAAGGATAAGGGAATTATGTACAATCATGAATTATTATTTCTGCTTAGAAAGTCAACTAATCTTTGTTCAATGGGGTACAACTAACTTCCTATGAAGTATGAATTTTATTCTGAATGCAAGGCCTACTCGCTTTAACACATCGGTATAACTGAAGGTTGCACACCACACTCAACACATGCATTAGTTCTGTGTACATTTGTGCAAATTGTGTGCACCCACGCGTATGATGTTACAGCTAATCAACTTTACATTACACACGAGACGAAGTAAAAGCTGAAAGTAATTGCAACTACATTTCTGAACCAATAATGTTAAGATAGCAATTACTTTTAATGGCCATTGTTATTCAGTAAACCACAAAAAACGAAGTCAATCAATTGATCTTTCTAAAACGCTGTTGTCTTTGATGTTACCATTCACGTTGTAAGAGAAATGAAGTTTGATGATATTTTCTATCCATATGTAATGGCCAAAACAACCCCTGCAGATGTTGCGTACTTTGACGTACATTAACTGTCAAAGAGAGAGACGGAAAGTGTAAAAGAATAGAAGAAATAAGATGTTGATAAGTCAGAAATATAAATTTTCGGAAGATGTCAAAAAAGCTTAGTAGGTACGTAAATAAGAAACGATAGCTTAATGTGCCCGTTATAAATATCACGATACATTTGGAGCATAATGACTGTGACTAGCTACATTGTCGTACATATTTTTTGTAATGTGATTACAAAAAAAACTATTTTATTTAAAAGCACTTTTAATGCACTCATGTATTTGATCGGTTATTTTGCCAATGTTTTTTATCATATTTATATAGAGCAATTAACTGAGTTTAAGATTCAATGTTACAAGTTATTCCACTGGGAACAGTTTAAATATATCGTGGTTTCGGGGTGGCTATGTTCTTTATAAGTAGCAATTACTTGTCAACCTCTTCATTAATTAGTCCAGCGGCTTCTCTAATAATAGTCCCTCTTCAGAAGAAAAACACCGCAATTCATAGCATTACACACAATTGAGTAGTGGCCCTATTGTTGGATAGGAATTGTCATCGACGTTGTTTTAAATCAGTTACAAAAATGGGATTGATAAACAATATTATTTTAAACTGATTCTATAGGTCTGTGTAATATGCAATAGAGGTATACATACTATGGAAAAAACATTGGTTCATATGGATAAGAATTTGTATTTCCGACATTTCGTTATACAAAAGGTTAAAATTCCTGGTTTTAATAAAATGTACAAAGGTTGTTTCAAAAGCTATGCTGTAATTCGATCGAAGTAACCGTTTTGTTTATTATAACAAGTTTCGGATTTAAATATACTGAACAGTAAATTCAACCACTTGGTTTTAGCCAATCAGCTGAATGCCTATCACGTTGCGCCAAGTTTTGCGTGTACGGGGCATGTTGGAGAACACTGATATTTTCTACCTTTAAATACAAGCTGAGTTGCGGGAAGAGATCTTGTCATGCAACATATACGTGTAGTTCATCCCTCTACTTGGACTACGGTACATTGGCTTTAATGGCATTCGTAATAAGTCTCACATACAGTGTTTACGTAAGGCATCTTTGAAGATGTGGGTTATGAATGCTGAACAGAATAGCCAGTTTGCAGTTGCTTGGACTACACCAACCGTTGGATGCACGTATTTTCCCGTGTATCTTCCGGGTTTGGTAAAATACATGTACCCCTGTCGCCATCTGTCACATTATTATACAGTTGATTACAGTACCATTTTGGATACACATTTAGACTATTTCTAAACGCTAATACGCCTTTGTCCGCATATCAGACCACGTGGGATCCATCTTGCAGTAGTTTGTCTCATTTTTAAACAACATGTGTGGAAAAAGCATTAAATTTTGTTGATGCTTTTGGACAAAACATTTACATCAGATTTCACAACATAAAAACTTTCTGTATGATATTTTATTGTGTTGCACTCGAAGGCGCTCTGAATTTGAGACACACTTAACCGAGCCAAGCACATGAATTTAAATTATTTACCCACCTTAAAACTGTGATACAAACACGTCTTTGTTTCCATTGGAAATTCACAATTTCGGATATACTCGTATCTCATTAGCAAATACGTTTAAGTTGACAATTGGCCTTTAAAGACCTCTTGGTTTCATCAGCTATTTGTGTTTCATTTCCTGACAGTTTTTGCAGTAGCATCAATTACCACATAACGGTGATGATTATAATGAGATTATTATAATAACGTATATTGTGTCGGTATTTAATTTGTGTTATTGTAGTGCACACGTTATTCGCTTCACTTGCAATACCGTAACGCATCATGACCAATTTCATTACACATTTTCAATTCCACCCATAACATGTAAGCTAAAGAGGAAATACCATACACAACGCGCGTAGTCATCACATCAGCACGAATGATATGGAGATATACATATAAATGCATAATCACAATGGTAAAAGCATAAACACGCAAATATAAAGTGTACCAAAACCAAGCCAGAGTTCACCGGTGATGTTCTGTAAACGTCAGGTGTCGGCGGTCCAACGGTTGATAACCTTTATGCACCTGTATTCTTGATATCGTTTAATTACACGATTACTACAGGAAATATATAATAATCTTCAAAGCAAATCGAACGTTTGAACATCTGGCATGCATACAAAAAGCTTCAGTACTGTTCAATTTCATTTCCGATTGATGCGATGTATCTGAACTATATTTTCCTATTTCCTTTTCACCTAACCAAAATACCGCCTTTTTGAGTATACAATTTGTAATATGTTTTTTCGTTATTGTCCTTGTTTCGATGGTAACACTTTTTAAAATCGTACTCTCGGTATAAATGAAGTGTTCAAAAGTGACACCACCCCAGTCGAATAGTTTGCGAGAGATGAACCTATTTTGATATAATTGTCATGACAACTCTTGTAATGGTCTCGGTAGTGTTTACTCGACTCGGAATATGACAGTCTAATTGATAGATGTACAACTACAGTGACCAATTTAAGATCAGGGATAACAAGTGTCATACACGTATCAGCACCTAACTCAAACAACAGAGAAAATTCTAGCTTTTGCCTGCAAAGAAGCATCATTGAACTAAGCGAATGACCGTATGCATTACAGAAACACCAACGGTATGGTAATAAATACTCTAATTAATAGACATTATTGTTTGTGTTTTTGATCATAGGACTGTATCTTATTGCGCTACTGATTGACAAGGCTATGGTTTGTCCTTTTTACTGATTAAATTCGACGTCTGCATTTTCTTTGCAATATGTGTGCTATGGACAGCCATCCAATCCATTATTGCATTTCCTGCTTGACTTCTTTATTCATGTTTACTATTTTTGTAATGCAAGAATAGTTAAGTTGTTACAAGGAACGCCACTTACACAAGACAAAGACTCCCCACACAAACTCTTGGGCGTACATCTTCCGCGAGTTTCTGAAAATGCTGTATGTATGCACATTGGTATAATAACATTACCAGTTCTATGTTCAGGATTTCCTACAAACATTCAAACAAAACAAACTGACAATATCCCCGCATGAATCAGATTCTGAGAAAGAATATATGTTTAATGTATTCACTAGCTTATCTTGTAGTGCATTTCCATGCACATACTCCTCGCCACGAGAAGCAAACATCAGACATATTGATTGGCTGTCTTGTACGCTCCCAATTGTGCTACAAGTGTCAAGCAGTATTAATTAAAAAGATAAAACATTTCGTACATTGATTTCCAAGTTCCTTTTTTCAATATTATATAATGATCTTAATCAGTGGCGGAGATATCATTGCTGTAAATTGAAACATACGAAATATTAGGTCTGATCATGTTTGAATTCCACAGAGAAATAACGAATGCAAACAGCAATAGCATTAAATTGGTTGAGATTTCAAGCATGATGAAATTTTAATATTGTTGTCTAGAAAACGTATGCTTTCGTTTGCGTTTGCAAGATGTTGATTTATGGAATCAACACATTACTTTACTAAAAGCCAATCTCGTTAAAATCAGCTCAATGGCAGCTTCCATACCTCCTAGCGCTTTTTCAAACAGCGGAAGTATCATACATAGCGTTTTTTTGGATACCACTTCAATGGGATTGACAATAGTTATTTGCCGCATATTTTACAATGTGATGCTTGTTGCTGTCAAACTAGATGAAATGGAATGTTTTGTTAACGCTTGGGAAATGAACATTTTCGATTATTATTGGCTGGCATTCATTCCTATTTCAGTCCATGCATTCAATACTGTTTTAACAATTTTGGATCATTTTGCGTCATGCTTCATTCTGTTTTACACGAATGGAATTATTTATGCTAGTACCAAACTTGTTTTCTTAGATAATGCGCCCATACTGTTTGCTCAGTCGGTAGAGAACCCGACGACCAGCTGGAGGTCGTAGAAGTTGCAGGTCCGGGTGAAGCGTTTGTTCTCCTTGTCAGTTTGACTGATAATATTGTATCAACAAAAGTCTTTTTTCCTGCGTCTGTGATTCATACAGGGAAGCTATTAGTTGCTTGCCATGTCCATAGCTTTTCTGTGCTGCCTTTGTGTCCCACTATCTGCGTGGCACTGCTGGTACCTTTGTTGTTGTTCTATGTCCCCTCACTGTCTAGTTTCTCCATTTTTGTCTAGATCTGAGGGAAGTTCTAATTTATGATTGTGACTCTTTCAGCTCAGCAGTTTTTGTCATATACATCTAGTTCTTCATTCATTTTTACTATTTTTGTAATGCAAGAGAGATTAAGTTGTTACATGGAACGTCACTTACACAAGACAAAGCGTCCCTTCACAGACTCCCGGGAAACAATAATTTACAAAACATTAGACACTGAGGAGGTGCAAGGGTGAATACGTATGTGAATAGGGTGCAAGGAATGGTATGGCCGACCATAAAAACAACTAAGGAGAATTTAAGGGGACAACCGAAAAGTCATGTTTGTTTAGCTGATAGACTACTCATTTTTCACTGTGTTAGTCTCTATAGTATCTGTTAGGTAATTATACAAGCACTCCGTTCCAAATACGGAATTCTAAATCATTTTCAGATTAATACTTAATGATCAATTGTTGTACTTCGATATCAAATACCTTATTTCTGCTCTTTGTACTTTAAATGCCAGATACAATTTTGCATTACAATAACTAATGATGTACGTCTAGAATGTGCATTTCCGTATTTGTATTGTAATATGAGAAATTGCAAAATAATCAAATAAGTACAAGCAATTTGAAAATGCAGAAATCTCTCATGCCAAATCACAAAACATGATGCATTAGCAATAACCTTCAAAGACAGATAATATTTTATTTAATTGGGTAAGCAATTTATGTAAGTAGTTTGAGCAGGGCTGGTTCATAAATCGGTTTTATTAGATAAGTTGTTGACTCTCAATAAGCACGCAAGCAATACATTAGAGGGAACTTTAACTTCACACTAACCTTTCCTTTCTTAATGGAAATGACCAAACATGTGTTGATTAGTTAAAATAGTTGACAGATAGTTTACTGTCCAATGAGCCCTTATGTGGTTTCTATAAGCAAAGCTTGATGTAACAGATTGCGGTATTTGTTGATCAACTGTATTGAATGACATTACGATAAGGGTTGTCGTGCTGAAGCGGTTTTGTTCACTTGAATACGGGTCGCAGATATATTTTGGAAACATCTACTTTATTCCCATATTTAAGCATATCCTATTAAAAATGTCCCTTCAAATTTCAGAATATTCGATATCGTTGTAAAAGTAAATTATTTATTATCTTGTTTCTGATTGTATCAAACGGGTTCGCATAGATCGGCGACGTCTCTTCATTAGAAGACAATTTTAAATATAAGTAGTTGGTGTAGTTCTAACTGAGTTTGTCGTCATTTATATTTGTGTTCGGATGAATATTTATATTGCACACGGAAAGTCACCGAAGCACATCGGCAATTTAGGTATATACCGACAATATCAAACATGACGTACGAGTTTTTGTAAACAGGACCTGATGTCTTTCATAGCTATATTCCAAAAGAGATGAGAACTTATTGATAACCGTAAGTCGTTGAGCGTAAAATTGACACATATACAAGTACATGTTAAATTGTTTTGGGTAAAAATCGATGGAAATTACCCTCATTTGGGTCTTCAATGTAAAATTACTAAAACATGATATGGGTATTCTACTGAATTAAAAGTAAAAGCAGCACGCACTATCATTCAGTTTAAGAACACAACGATAGTAATGTACAGTTTTTTACCATCTGTCTGTCTATATCTTGTTTTATGATAATGTGTCTGAGAGAAGATGTATGCACCACTTGCCGTGGGAAACACTGTTTGCATAATTAATCAGGTACACTATCGCTTCATTATAACCTTACGCAGTCTAAATTAAGATGTGAATGAATAAGTCGATGAAGAAAGTCTAATACAAAATCTACGAGCAAGTACAAAAACACAAAGACACATAAATATGTACGTACATGTTAACAAGTTCAAAGGCAAACATAACTGATTGGTGAAAATAGGAGTATCGCATTGGAACATCGATGGCACAAACACCAAAGGGTTTCAAAACTGATTTAAGGTGCACCAAACCTCACAATTATCCTTCCAAAGCATGGATTAAACAAAAAATGTATGAAACGTATCTCTGGACAACATTCAAACAAAAGCGACGACGAGCATATGATGATGCTTGAAGACCATAGATATAGATATATATAACAATGGACCTCTTTACTGAAGCCAAAATAATCGAAATGTAGTCGTTAAAACATTTTAGCTAGAACTCTTAAACTAGACAAAAATGAAAATTTCACTAATAAATGTCTGTTTCATGGTTTATCTTTATAGCCAGTGCTGTTATATCCGGTCGAATAATGATTTTGAAGTTACAAATTGAAGACAGAATGCGTACCTTACGTCAGTCAGAAGATTTATGTGTGTAAGATATGCGTGTAAGGCGTCTTCCGTACTTGTCTCAGGTAAGTGGCATTGTTGAAGTTGGCTTCGGTTCCTGTCAGGTTTTGGAGGCATATTTATAATTAGATTCGAATTAATGACACAAGATTTTTTGTAAAAATAAGCGTGCATTCCTCTGTCATTGGCATTAAAAAACTCGACCTTATGAATAAACATTAGTACTCTAGTTTACTATAGAAGGTATCATGTGCGTGCACGGCCTTCACCACTCCATATTCAAATCGCCGGCTAATAGATTTTCATTCATGTGCATCATATATATTCGCACCGGCGCCGGGAATTAGACCTATTGCCTTTGAACCAGTGTCTAGGGAAATAATTCACTATGGCTTTTCACTAAGCATAGTTTTGACAATTGACGAGCCAACTACTAAGAAGTAAGCGTTCTCCGCACATAACTCCAAAGTACAACACGTATTAATCAACTCCGATGCCGAGAGATTAATGCACCTTACTTCAAATCACTTAAAAATCATTACATTGAGTACAAAAGAGAGTTTAAGATGCAACAGGGAACGTCACATACATATGACAATACCTCCCCACACAGAGCCCATGTAAAACAACAATCCACAAAATATCAGGCAGTAAGGACGTGCAAGGGTAAACACGCATGGGAACAGGGGCGCAAAGAATGGCCTGACCGACCATAAAGAACACATTAGGAGAATTAAGGAGGACAACCAGAGAGAAAAAAATAATGGATGGAAAACATTTTAGAACAAAGCAAGAAAGCTAGCAACAATAAGCCGAAATCGAGATGGAAATCCCACCAGTTCACTGCTACCCAAAAAGCACCAATAAGGAGCATTTATAAGGCAACGTGTTATGGAAGGAATTTGTTTACAGCTTCATCATTGGAAAATCAGGAATCGGACAAAGAATACATTTATCGATTAAGGAATTATGTAGCGCAGTTCATAGGGCAAGATCAGTCAAGTGCTTTGATATTGAATATTTAAGGTCTTCAGTTGACGTTAATATTAAGATCAGAAGACATAGAGCAATAAACTGGGTTCGTGCACCATATATTTTCAGGCTACTACTTTATCACTGTAATGAACGTCAGATGGTATCCCATTTATCACTCACAGGAGACCAATAGCTAATAATACCATGGATTCCAATGTCAGTTTTTAAGATTTTGCAAATAAAGCGTAATATTCGATGAATGATGCTGGCATCAGCAGATATTTAGAGCTCAATAAAATTTGACCTACAAAAGATTACGGTTATCATCAAGTGTCTCAATCCTAGTTACTGCACATGCGAGTCAATTGTTTTTTCTGAAAGGCAGCATTTCACTATTTCAACCAAATAAGCGCAATTCTTAAATAAATTTTATGTTAAAATCCTCATAAGAATGTTCTTACTAAAGATTTGCTTAATAATGAAATATTGTATTCTCCCAAACGTAGTAACAAGCAAATACAAAGATCGTCTGAAATTATCGACGGCCAGTGTTATCTAATAGCCGACTGATGAGACCCAAATGATGTTGATTTCACGCCGATTACATAGATTATTGATGCTTTCTTAAATGATAGTTTAACATGTGTACTAACCATTCAAATGCTTAGGTTATTTTCGATATAAGTATAAAACCTTCGAGAATAGTACCCGATATTTTTAATATAGGCCTTGAGACAGAACTTCATGGGAATAATACCACAATACGTTTCTAAATGTCATTTAATTAATAAAAACAAAACCCGATATTTGCCATTTAGACAAAATACCATTCACAATAAATAATAATTCATTTGTTAATATGATAAGAGCGCCGCTGTACAATTTTCCAACCGCTTCTTTAAGAGACGTCATTTCCAGAAAACGTCATATGTGTCGTCACCATGTACTGACAGTAAGCAATATTTGCCCCATATGGCAATATGAAAACGAAGTGAGTATATGGAGTAAATATTGTTTCCTGCATGCCAATAGTGACATAACATGTTGCGTTTTCTCGAAATGACGTCACTTATAGAAGAGGATATTAAGGCGCGAACGGCAGTTTTATGTATCAAAAATATCATCGTCGGCTGTGATGGTATGCATAGCAAGTCAGTGCGTTCATATTCAAAAGATGTTTTAAATAATTTTCACGATTGCATTTGTCAGGAAATAAAATATGTATTCATTATTTTGTTACGCACAAAACTGGTTTAAAAAAACAAGCTTACTTTAAATGAAACATAATAATGAAATGATTTTCTCCGATAAATATAGCGCAAACCAGTAACAAAATATTGCAGTGAATAAATCTTCATTGAAAAACAAAAGTAATGGAACATAAAAATGAAATGATTTTCTCCGATAAACATAGTGCAAACCAGTAACAAAATATTGCAGTAAATAAATCTTTATTGGGAAAGGAAAGTAATAAAATATGAGCAGCAAAATGAAGCAACAAAATTGCGGTACAGAATGAGAAAGACGAACATTTTCCTATTTTATTCATGAGAAACTTGGGAAGTACAGAAAATCCAAAAGGAATGCATATAATACTCGTTATATTTTAACAATGGACTTTATACTCTACTCCCAATTTTACCCCCCTCCAGCTTTAAAGCTTTTTCATCGTGCAAAATGCACATAAAAATGAAAATGAATTCGAACATTTACGAATGGTTTTCAAATTCTCTTTATTTTCAAAATGTTTTTAATAAAAGTATACATAATTTCATTAGAAAAATATAAACATGCAATATCTTTGAACGTTCTAACAGAAAATTACCAGAAGATCGTATTATTTTAAAAGGATGATAACAAGTGCAAGATGATTTTTAAGAAAACTTGTAGACAGTTGTAACAAAAATGAGATTTCTCCATTTCCATTAACATGAATCTGAACGCCAATCGCTTCAAATCAATTTGTAATAAAAGTGTAGAAAAAGTGTTAATTCCTTATTTTCTCATCCCATTAGTTGTTTCCTCTAACACCTTCTCAAGCCCTAAGTGTTTAGCGAGCTGATGTTTCCCTGGAATCTGTGTGTGGAGGCATTGAATTGTGGAAGTGGTGTTCCCTGTACTAACTTTATCCTTTCTTCGATATCGCATTCGTAAGAAGGATTTAACAGTATGTTACACACTAACTAATGTCATTGCATGATATATCGGAGCATCTGCAACGAATTAACTAAATTAAGTGCAGAGGAAGATTCACAGAAAATAATTATGTACTACATAAAGGAGTGTTGTGCTCAAAATTATTGTCTGTTGTTCATGATAATATATAAACTGCACTGTGTGATTCAACCTTATACATCTTGTTAAATAAATTTGATACTTAAGCAACAGTGATTTATTACCCTCGACACAATTCATTGCAAAATGGATGTTGATTTGATTAACGCAAGAATGCATGAATGAGGGCTATTGTTACATTTTAATGCAAATTTGAAGAGGCCCATTACAATATATGATATATTTCATTACAACAGTCATACGAGTAGAGTTATTTGAGTTTTATTTCTTTGACTAATTCTCCAGTTGGAAAATATTGCATTCTTCGATCGCCGCTGTTTCCTTACGTATGTCCCCTAGAGCCTCCTCAAATGCCTAATGTTTTATGGATTGTTGTTGTGTCTGTGTAGGGAGGCACTGTCTCATGTATGTGGTGTTCCATGTAGCAACTTCTTCTCTCTCTTTGAATACCACAGAGATAGATAATCACATCAAAAATATTATAAATGCATACAAAGAAAATGTGTTAATATATTTGATGTGGAATCATAATTTGTTGTTGCCCGCTACTGGTTTGAAAAATACTCGAATTCCCTTATCGAACGCGGTGAAGCAATGGCATTGACAGACAGCGCACCAGAGGGTGATTGTCAGAGAAAGCGTAACTGAAATGAATAAATATTATCTATAGTTTTTATTTTCTGAAATACCAGCACAACACTGCGATAATCGTTAAGACGTGTTGCACCTTAAATTATACGAATGCATTTTATTATGTGTTTCCCGAGACAATTGACTTTATAAATAAAACCCTCATGACTTTATTATTAGATAATAGTCGATTTCTTGTTTAAAGGAATGATGACCAGTTACAGTCAAATTCATGCAACTTTATACTACTTCCTGTGCATAATAGTATCCAATGGAAGTCTTCATTAACAAAACATTGCCTACCCACACAGATAGGTGATAGCCATGTATACCATTTAGTGTCAAGAGTCGTTAAACACAGTTCAGATAATTCAATATAGTTGGCGCAGCAATCTATCATGGTAGGCCATCATTGATGCCTGATTGACTCCAGGGCATCCATGGTCGAGTGCCTATGACTCCTGACTTCAAATGCCATTATCCTGTCCGCTACGGGTCCGCATCACCCCTAGGATAAAGACTTTGTAAGTAATGCAGCCATCAAGCTAACTTTCAGTTTATCGGTGATTCGACCAAGTGTCTCTGTCTGAGGTCTTCCCCCACCATAAAAGCTTGAATAGTCAATACATGACCCCGACTGTTTATGTAACTTAAACCCTCATGGCAATAGTCTAGACTTTAATATTTACTGGCCCCAATACGAGAATACTTATTAACATGTAATTGACCGTAACGTCATCTTCGTTGCTTCCATCACGTGAAAAATACGATCATTAGACGAATAGTTCTCTGTGAGATAATTGCAATGCTGTTATCCGTGCGATAATATATAGTTTAAGTAGCAATATTATTATTTTGCCATTGTTTTTTAATGATATATGCGTAAGATATTTGCACATTTTGCGTCTGCATGTTCAACCTGTAAAAGAAATAAAATACATTTATTTAAATGTTGACACACATCGAGGATCCGCGAATTAACAAGAGAACATGTAAAACTAAACACAGTGTATTTAGTGTACAAATATAACGACACATATGTTTAATACATGATCGAACGATGTTTTAATTTGGAGCAACATTATTTATTTATTTGGTATTGCTTCGAAAACGTTGACGGTGTCTCCATAAATAGACTTGATAAAACATATTGATGAAAATGCTGACAGTTATGAAAAAAGAATGATGAGGTCGAACAGGAAATGCCGCATACACAAAGCACATATAAGTGAACAACTACAGACACAAAATGGACATACGACTATCCTAAATGATGGATGAAGATAGAAGTCTTGGCCTGATCAGTAGCACTAACGAAACAAGAAAAATAACTTTAAACCTGATTTAAGGCTTCATCAAACCTATCCAGAAAACCAACTAAGCACGACTCCATGTACAAATGACACAAATATATTGACGATTAAATAATTTAGATCTTGTTGCTTGAATTCCTGATGGATTTCGTTACGTAATTACTTGAAGATTGCCACAAAGAAATTATGCATTCAATCACACATATGTCTAGCTTCATTTTTTTCCATATTTTCAGTTAAACTCAATCTAGCCTATTTTCATTTACATATACATTGTATGCTGTTTTCATAATACACTATGTATGTACAAACGTATATTTCAATATTTTAATATTTATCATTAATATACTAACCAAACATGCGACTAGACGGTAATCAAACGGTATATTGAATATGAAACATATGTTGTGTCATATCATTTTCGAGTAATTACGACTTGCATTTATCACAAATACGATAAAACAGCAATTTAACACCATCGTACCATGTGATAGCATATGCTGTACATATCAGACAACTTTTTCCACGCTATTTATTTTCCTGTCAAAATGCAAATCATAGGTAAACATCTTCTAAAATTATCTCTGGAAATTGAAAATGTTGATATTCGCTTCCGTTCCTATCAATTTTGTTGGGTGCTAGAGATAAAGAGAACATAAAAATTAAAATTATATGCATCACAAACCCTTTTTAGAAAGAGATAATACACTACTCTGTCCACGATAAGCAATTTACGGTCATATAAGTGATGAACTAGTTTGTATCAAGAGAATGTTTCATTAACCGACAATAATAAGAGAGTATTAGTTTACCTACAAGGTATTCCAACATGCTGCACAGCCATCAATGGGTTTCGATGAAACATGGACCCTTTTCTATTTGTTAAGATAATGCGCCGATGGACACTATTGCTTGCTTTAAACATTGTTACATGTTTTATGCAATAACATGATATTGTATTGTTTTTCGTCTTAAAATACAACTGGTCGCCGAATGGCAAGTATTGGTGTGACTTTTATGGTCAGCCAGACTATGCAGTGCACCACTGTTCTCATGAATGTTTTCCTTTTGCACCTCGGCAGTGTATAACATTTTAGACGGTTGTTTTCCCGCAGCGATCTGTGCTCTGTGCGGGAGTCATTGTCTTGTGTATGTGGGGTTCTCTGTAACAACCAAATCTCGCTATTAAATACATCTTTGCGAACCAGAGAAGAAGCGTGTTGATGGTGTCAAACAATACATCTAAGCGAACTAGAGAAGGAGCGTGTTGATGGTGTCAAAAAATACATCTAAGCGAACCAGAGAAGGAGCGTGTTGATGGTGTCAAAAAATACATCTAAGCGAACTAGAGAAGAAGCGTATTGATGGTGTCAAAAAATACATCTAAGCGAACTAGAGAAGAAGCGTGTTGATGGTGTTAATGTGCTTGCCATTGCATATTGTATTCGTCTCCAGTCCTAAGACATATTCCGATTTGGTTCACTGTGATGTTTATTTTACAAATTAGGTAGAGTAGTGCAGTGCTGTGCTATAAATGATAAATATCTAAATGATATACATTTATTGACGTTTTATCAGCGCTAAATGTATGGTCTGATATATACTCTGTAGCAAGTAATGTAAATTGTCCGTTAGATTTGACCTAGTTAGATAATTTACCGTTATTACAGTCAATAAAATGTGAGCGCCTTCAAATGAGCGTAATTGCCGAGTTTATGATAGAATGATGGATTTAAACTAAGCGTAAGAATGTGATTTATGTGTATTGCATTCCATCACATCGACAAATCCGGATGTATTATATGTTTTCATATGTCACTGACTAGGAAATATTAATACACTTGATCGCTGTATCCCTAGTTAAAAGTACAATGGAATGCCAGGCTTAACTTGTAGAACACGTAAAATTAGTTAGGTTTTCATCGATGTCAGCTAAGAGAATGATCGTCACTAATGATGTATATGCTACACCAATTTCCAAATACTCGTATAAGAGATGTTGCAATTACATTTTTATTTTTAAAATTAATGAAGAAATAGGAATTTATTTGTGTATAATGTTGTTTTCATAGTGTTATAAATCTTCAAATATTAATTTGAAATTTATATAGTTTTTAAAATCACTAACAAAAATAGCAATCATCGTGAAATAGAAATCTCGAACACAATTATTGACTTCGTCATCGACGCAATCATATAAAACAACACAATACGTTGTCTTTCCTATCTTTGATAAATTTCAATAATTTAATTGGCTTACTACTTCCGTATAACTTCCTTCTAACATGTTCAGGAAATATTATAGGTTTGTGTAATCAAACATTATTAGGGAGCAATCAGTTTAAAATATACAAATGTATGTTTTCTTTGGAATTTCTTTTGATAGCACGCACAATAACAAGCGGTACCTTAAGTATTTTATCGTGTCGAACATTTTCCACATTTTCACATTTAGACAAACCTTTATGCAGTCTTAAAATATCTGCATTAAAAATGTGATCATTCCGAATGGAAATACATAACACACCTAAAGAAGATGCTTCCCATATAAAAAGAAAGCGAAGCAGAACTGCCACATTCACAAAACAGTGACTTACCACATTGACCTTTAGGTTAAGACATAGAATTATAAAATATGAGTCATGAATATAAGAATCACTTAAAACTGAGACCTAGGAAAAACCAATGGACTACAAAAATATCCTCAAATGTACGATTATATTATATAAATGTTGTTGTGATTAGATTGTGTTTTGTGATGTTATTGCCAACGATAATATCGTGAATTATCTATTGTGAGAGCAGATGGAGAACATAGTGCGGATGCAGGGTACTTGTACCTTTCAAGAAACAATTATTTATCAATAAAACACCACATGAAGTGGTCTGATGTACTGTAAGATGTGTTTGCTGTTCAAATATACGTCAAAACCTAATTAAGATAAATATCCGCTTTATCAACGCAGCAAAGAAATGAATTGACTTAATTACCTTTCTGTATTTCATTGTATGCAATTACCGCCTCTATCAAATAGTATACATACCAGATGTTATTTAGAGAGAAATGCTAACTTTGTCCATGTTAGTCTAATTAAGCATGATTAATATTTACTCAGTACATTTAATACCGCATACAGTGGGATTTCTATACTTTCATTGACTTGCTTTAAGGATGCAACATGGCTCTAGAAATCCACTAGCCCAACGTCCCGAACTTGTCTAATGCTGAATCGGGCTACCAACAGTTGAGTTGAAGTTAATCCCGGACAAGTCTGTTTTAAAAGCCAACCAATATCAGCAATTGTTCAGTTGTAAGTCAAACCTTAGAATCCCACAAACAAATACATGTGATTATTAATTTTAGATTCTGGAGCAATCATTGTGTATGTGTATTTGTTACTAAATTAGATATTATCTGACAACTAGCTTCCAATTTTACATTTCCATTAGTCCGGGACAAGTGTCTTTGAATTTTTTATAGAGCCCTGGCTGCACCATGTATGCTAAAATTCATGACAATCGGCAAGTATTTTGATAAAACATGGGTTTCAAAAGTAATAAAATGAAATTTAAATAGGCAGGGTTGGTAAGAAATAGCCCGTTTCTTAAATGTACTGAGTATATGCCATAATGTTAAAGCATCAATATATTTGTTGCATTATCAAAGAATCGTATTTTCGTTAAATTAAAAATTCATCTTCCAGTTTTTTAACAAGCGGGGATTTTACAAGCTTTGTTCGTCCGAAACATGATACAACAAGAATGTTTGAATCGGTAATACAATGCATTTGTTCGTATTAAAGATGTTTTAGCAAATTTAGCAACAACACTGAATGAGCCCTTTCAAACAGTTCACATTCAGATGTGCCAGACAATTTTGTAATGAAAATAAATTTCGTTTTATAGTGAATAAAAACGTTATGTGACAGAACCGTCAGTTAGTTGTTTTGATAAATGGTTTGAAACTAGAAATAAAATAAATAATGCTGAACTCGAACGGGGTCTTTTTATGTTTAGTTTATCGACACTTAGAGATAAATGAAGATTCAACGTGAATCGAGACAATGGAAATAGTGAATGGGGTTGGATACCAATTCTGTCTGCCAATATTTCCAATTGGTATATTTCAACGCTTGAGAGATATTACATTATGTTGATTATTACTCTCAACTATTATTACTATGAACAATGCTAGAAAAACTAAATAAATCGAACGTAAGTGACTATCGTTTGGTCGGCATGCCAAAATTACACCAATGCCTGTAAATTTGTAGTGATTTAAGGTCGTTGCGGATTCTGCGTATATTTTTAAATGCGTCATATCGTTACTTGGCATCTTGTTACTCAAATTCGCCATGCTATTTGTAATACGTAACTGTACAATCGAAACACTGCCTTCTGTAAATGCTAAATGACCGATTAGCTAGATAGACAACATTTCCCTGGACACGAATGGATATACATTGTGTACACATTTGATTGGTTCTTACTCTGGAAAATA
Organism: Mactromeris polynyma; assembly: GCA_032209605.1. NCBI lineage: Eukaryota > Metazoa > Mollusca > Bivalvia > Venerida > Mactridae > Mactromeris > Mactromeris polynyma. The sequence continues at coordinate 28,678,937 of JASFXZ010000005.1, forward strand.
CCCATCTATTATAAACTCTGTAGTCATGTGATCCTGCCGACCAATGAAATTTAGTATCATGAACGAACGGTGATTTATTTTACTGCGACTAGTTTATTGGTTACATCAGAAAGATTAAACAGATCAAATATCAAAAGTATACATGGGGTAATACAGGAGCGTGGAATCTAAGCACTGTGTGGGAGCGAAGTTTAATATGTGTATGATTTTTATCTTCAATATCTTAAAATATTGAAGAAAACTGACTTAGCTAAGGACACAACGGGTTAAATATAGGAATCGCAGACATTGCACGATTGTCTAAAGTTTGTCATATTAAACAAAGATAGATTAAGTTGTTGTAGCGAAAGCAACACACAGGACAATGCCTCCCCACCCACACATACCCCTGGAAAAAACAACAGTCTACAAGTATTGGAAAATATAAACATGTATCGGAATAGGTGTGCAAGGAATGATCTGGCCGACAATAAAAACAACTAGGAACATTTGAGGACAAGGGGGATTTTAATGGAAGGAATACATCATGGAAAGGGTCAAGTCAGTAATACAAGGCCGAAGGGGGGGGGGGGGAGAACATGAATATTTAACAAAGGAATTGAAAGGCGACCTTAACATTCATATAAAAACATAAAACGAAGTAATAGCCACCAAGCAATTGTTCAATAATCACTATAAACAATTTGCATTTTTGTGTCCAATAGTTCATAACCACTCATTATCTTGAAAGTGTTCCAGATTACGCCGAGGTGAAGTGCAAACATCTATATTTGTACTTAGATAACTTGAACAGTTAAGTAAATAATTATAACGAGCAGTTATACATGTAGTTGACCATGGTACAAGACGGCGAACACTGAATATTGCAAGTAGGACATTTATGTATAAAATAGACCAATGGAGTAACAAATGTTTATTGTTTCAATGGTTTTACGCTGTTTTTCAACAACATGTTTTCTGTCATATACGGCCATCAGTTACTCTAACTAGTTTTCTAGGAATTATATATCAACCAGTACTTACTTGCTCTCCTGGAAGCAACTTATAATGTCTCCACATGTGGAAGACATGACTGTAACACAAGTCTCAGAAGAACATGCCCTGCTATACCTAGATATACCGGTTGACAATCTAGCTCTCTACCAGCTGAGCTAGCCGGAAGGATTGACATGAATATCATATATATATAAATGTAGAAAGTCATATATGTACCAGACGGTTAATCAAAAGCCAGAGAAACTAATGACGATATGCTAATGCCATGACAAAATACTTAAAAGCTGTAAACATAATTATGAGTGCAGACAAACATACTGCAGTTAATTACTTCAAGAATAATTCGTTCGGTATGTTGTTGTTGGTATGATTTCTATTGCACGACAACAAGCAAACATAACGTAATTTAGCTAGCACTAAATCTAATCTTAGTCGTCTGATTTCAAGACCTTTCTTTCGGTTTCACAAAACGTGTTATCAACAGCATATACACCGTTTCAATTAATCGATTAATTAGACGTGACGTAATTCGAGGATAAAAATATTTCCAAAACGGCCAATGCTGCTAACTTACGATACTACACATCAACAAATGTTTATGCGTTGCGCAAATTTATTAATGTTTTCGTAAAAATTGGACATTTTATTTATTCTTATCAAAAGATCAATGTTTTTATTAAGTTAAAGTATATAGAAAATATAAGGGTTACAATTTTCCGCTTCATTTTTGGATATTAATACACTTTTATGTCAATTAAATATTTTAAAAAGGCTGTTTACATAATCCTAAAAATGTGTAAAGATCAACTAAACAAAGGATGTAGATCACGCCAGCATGTCATGTTTTGTGTACACAAGTCGTCTATTTTCCCAAGCACAAGCGTGTGAAAATATAAATTAAGTAGGTACAATCAAGGTCTTTATTGTCTGTGAGACAAGGGTTTTGGCATCAATTTAATTCTGAACATGAATTAACATTCAAAAATGTCGGAAGAGGCTGGCTAAATCCTTGAAGTATAAATATTTTGGTGACAGACAGTTGCAATCGGATTGTGTTTATTACAAATTGAGATCACAGACTGATGTGACCTAATCATTTCAATTATCAAAGGCACTAATTCTATCCAACATGATATAGCAATATGAATTAACACATAATGAATATCTCCTGGGGTTTTATGACTTGTGTTTTTACAGCTGACACCTAGGGCAATTTTCAATTACAGTAGTAGCCAGTAGAACTAATCTGCTAAGAGCGTGGTTTATGAATTGCACAACAATAGGCATCCACCAATCAAATGATTCAAAATACAAGAAAAGTAATTAAGAACTGTCAATTATCAATTCATACGAGAACACAGAAATTGTTTAAACATTGAAATTAAATGACCAGCCAGCCGCGAAAGACGTCTAAAATAAGTTATGGATTAAAGCGCTGTGTCCCGTTTTCAGAAGAGATTCTAGTAACAAAAAACAATCTATATTTCATGTGAGTAGGAATAACAAAACAGACAGAGAGTTTCATATTTTATTTTGACATAAATATATTGTTTTTAGACAGTGCGTCTGATGATAACAACGTATCGATGCGCCATATGTGGCGTAGCGCATCTGTGGTATTTAGGTCTTTGGCTATATCCATGTCCTTTCATATGACGGTCCATGACTGAAATGACGAAAAATATTTATGGTTCTTCTTGCGTACGATTTCACATTAACATCAAAATACGGTCTTCCAAGTCCATATGAACGACTGAGCTTGTGAAATAAAAATTCCCAGTAAGTCGCAAAAATATGTGACAAACAAAATCCATTCGGTATAAGTTCTTTTATACATCTATCATAAAACAAATTCCATCTGTAATATATCTTTAAGTTATCTTTCATTCCATCGCCGAAAAATTGGTTACGTCGCCATTTCGCGCTTTGAATTTTACCGTTATAGTTTATCCTCTGATGACGTCATCGAAGGGCAGATAATTATATTAACGGTATAATTGAAACGGTCTATAGTTTTCTCGTGGAAGCACGTATTCCATGTTTATACGAAATCCGGTATGTTTACCAGTTTATCGATCTTAGTTTCTGCTTGAAAGCTCCCTTCATCGACGTTTCAAGGTGAGAATTTCCTCCGATGCGCGCTCACCCGACATGTTTTTCTAGCGCGAACCTTGAACTGCATTACTAGCCTACTGTTTACACAGAATAAATGCTTGGCGTGGAATAATAACTGTTAAGCAGAAATATTATTAGATTTTAAGTCAATATCAAATATGGCTCCTGTTATGGTCTTAACATTATGTTCAAGTGTTGTTTTGGCTTTTCAACTCGGTACTATGTTTTGTGTATTCATCCGCGCATTCAGTTGACGCTGCGTGAGGTCACGATGTGTATTGACGAAAACAACATCATTGCGGGTCGTTTCAAAATACTATTTGGAATTATAAGGATTAAACGATCATTTGTTGGCGTTCATGCATGTGTAAACGCCGATCAGAACGCCCACATTGAATAAAGCATGCATGAACGCCAAAAGATAGTCGTTTTATCCTATAATGAATTATGCACGGAACTAGGATATTTTGGATTGTTTCAATCTCCCGTTTCATTTTTTTCTTGTTTAATGCGAATATGTGTTATCTTACTGTGGCAGAGACAGCATATAACATACGCTACTTGCCAGAACAATCCGTCAATTACGTCCTTTGTTATTCATTGTTCAGTTTCATTTCATTTAAATGCTGCAAAAGTCACGAATGAATGAAAAAATGCATTTAAAGATGGAACAAACAAGGAGACGTTTTCCTGAAATAACCAAACTTGGATTCCAGTTATAATTGTGTCGAATATATTATTTGTGTGCCGCATTTCACGGTCGAAAATTATGCTCTTAATACAAACGATAATTGACAGAGTCAGTCAAATGGCAAAGTTTGCTTCGATAGCTAAAGTAACTTCATCTTTCAAGCACGAGATATGATGAGTACGGTCATGACACTAAGGATCACAGACGTCAATATCCTTTAAATCAAATCCTAATTAAGTCATATCCCAATACTGGTGTCTACAACATCTTTCTTAACGAAACGCAGTGTAGCTAAATGAACTGATTTTAATGTATTTGCTTTGATTTATCCCAATTAAATACCATAAAATGGATTCATAATACGATAACTGTTAATGCTGATGATTTATATTTAAATTATGTTCCTAAACTTGAAACTACTGATCATGCTTAAAAGAGAGATTGTTGTTTCAAATAACGATAAACAAACAAAAATTATATTTGCGCATAATCGAATGTTTCTCGTACGTAGGCAAACACGTCATGTTATGATAAATGGTCTTTGCGACATTTGATTGACTATTTGAAAATGTCAATAATATGTCAACCTTGTTACTGACAGTTGCCAATGCAGTAAATTGCTATATTTCTAGTGATGATTTAGATGTATATTTAGTTCCCCTTCCCTTTTTCGAGGTTTTTACTTGATATAACGCTCATGTCCCTTTCTCCCTTTCGTCGCCGCTAGCATCTTTGTGAACCCTTATGTATAATGCAATTACTTTTCACCCTTGTTGTCTCATTAAATTCTCAATGGTTGTTTTTGATAGCCAGCAAGACACTTATTTGCTTCCCCAAACCCATACATATTTTCCCTTGCACCTACTCTATCCGAAATATTTCGCTATCTGGTGTTTCCCTGGGGTCTGTGTGGGGAGGCATTGTCTTGTTCATTGTAGCAATAGTTTTCTTCAACATTGTTCCAAGATAGTGAGTTTGGTTGGTATGTTCGTAATGAACATTGCTTGATTAGCTTGTTTGACGGATAAACGATAAAGCACTTAAATACCACACGATACGCTCTTTATCTGCTTTGTTAACTATTTATGTCTAAATAGTCACACGCTTTATACAAATTGCGTCCAAAGGAATGAATGAAACCGAACACGTAGGAATTTCAGTAAAGCAGTGCATCTAGCAACCTTATTTTGTACCTTTTGATGAGTTCCTCTCCTTTCTTAATGCAGTAACATATCTGTGTCGTGGTCGCCCTGCCGACGACAACATTATTCTTGAAATGAGTGATTATTGAAATCATATTGCGTCTGCAAAGTAATAAAGCAACTGTGATGTTGACGTTGACCAGATTGCTCGATGATATAAGTTTTTCCAGACAATGTGTTTATTTCCTCGTCTGCACATGCTTTAAGAACAATGCACATTTTCAAGTTGTTGCCATCTTCAACACTTTGCTGAAACATTTGCGATTACAAGATAGGAAATAAAAATATCCGCGATCCTAAAATTAGAGTATTTGTGATGGAACCGTCGTCACAAAGATAAACCTTTTTTGGCCAAACTTTTACATGCGGCAGAGCATTTATTGTATTTTGATAGAGATTAATGCCTTTTTGTAAATATTAGTTCAGGTACACACGGCGGTCAGTTGACCTAAATATTGTTCCTGGAATCAATATACAACCATTACTATCTTGCCATTTCTCAAACAGCTGATAACGTTCCCACATTAATCAGAGTTGAGGAACAAATGACCGTAGCTAAATGTCATATATTGGTATTGCCCGACCAGTCCGGAAATTAAACGCGGACCTTCCGGGCAATAGCCTAGCGCTCGAACCACTGTTCTTATAGCGTAGGTTAGTAAATCATAATATTATGTTATTCCATAAAGTCTTCTTTCCATATGCTATCAGATATAATTATACAGTTTGTATCTGTTTATCCTCATGCTCTTCACTCTTTATTCCGAATTACCATTCAGAAGATGTAATGACACTTACAATAGGACAATTCTTTAATTATACTTTATATAATGTTGCCAGGAATCGTTTCGAATGGGGAATGTTCGTTCTAAAATCACGTTTCTGTCATCAAACGAGAGCATGTAACTGCAACATGAGAAACGAAGACTAGTAGACCGGAACAATTGTCGCATGCAGTGACTTGAATATTCAGCATTTTATGAGAACATTAAATAGACTTGTCTGGAAAACATTTGAATTTCTGAAGATTTTTTTTTATTGTCAAAGGTATACATTACAAATGTGTCTGTGTTGGCTTTCAGAGAGAAAATCTATCATGAGTATGATGTAATTTGTTTACAAAATATGAGATCGTCAAATTATACATTAACCGCCAGTGTCTGGAAATGATCATTTTGAAGTGAAACCAGTCTGTCTGTATGTTTCATAACAATTGTAATGATAGAAAAACTTAAATCAAAAATCATTTCGTATTTTTTTTTTTTTATGTATTTTGTATGACCACTTATCTGATGATGATGACAAAAAAGGTGATCATAATGATATTGTTGATAGTGATGGTGATATTAATGTTGCTGCTGACGTTATTGGACCTCAATAATACGACCACCTTTGAGACCCTTAAAAACTGGCCTTTTTTATTTAGGTGGTCTTAATATTGAAGTTGAATTAAGGGCAAAACAGTGAAAGTGGACTTGAAAATTATGGTCTTATTTTTGAGGTGGTCTTATCATTGGGGTGGTCTAAAGATGAGGTTTTACTGTACTTGGCATGATAGAAATTATTGCTGTTCTTCCAAAATTGTGAAAATATTTCAAATCCATAGGCATATTTCTTAGCATATAGGGTTATAAGTGGTAGTGTCAGATAGCTAAAATACTAGACCAATGTCCCTCACTTAATGAACCCTTATGTCATGCGACGTATGAAGATACGTAATACACACGAAGGCGCAATTGCGTTCAGATTTGAGACATATTATTACTGCAAACTATTGTAATTTAATGAACTAACCATGTTCAGTAAATAAATTGGTTACCGTGTGTATATTCGTCTTCCAATTTATCATTTGTGCGACAAAGCAACACACGACTTTGGTTAAATGTAAGAGAAATCATTTTATACGTTAATGGATTTTATATTTGAGCGCCGCTGTGCGATTTCCAACCTCTTCTTTAAGTGACGTCATTTCCGGAAAACGTCACATGTGACGTCACCATGTACTGACAGTAAGCAATATATGCCCTGTTTATGTGTGACTAGATACCTATCTACCATTAAATTGTACATCAAAGTAGTGATTTTATATCATTTACGTAGAAATAAGCCTGGCTTTCTCAGCAAATCGAATATCGTCAGAGCCATCTTATAACATATGTATGAAATATATAATGCCAGTTATTTCCCTGTAAAAAAAAAGTTAATGTAAACATCAGAAATTTATCTCTGAAAATACAAGTTGTTGATATTTGCTTCCGCGTCTGTTCGAACAGATAAATATATTATCAAATTAAAAAAAAATAAGAAAGAGCGACTGCATTTCTCTGTCCTTGACGAGTAATTTCTTGGTAGAATGCATAATGAACTAGTCTGCCAGAGCAGATAAAAAGACTAGCACATGCTATTTTAGAAAGAGAAACTGCAGTTCTCAGTCCTTTACGTTTAATTTCTTGGTCGACTGAATAATGAACTAGTTTGCCAGAGCAGATAGTATATAAATATTATATCCCATGGAGGGTGATAGCATATACTGTTAACCCGAGAAAAGCAATGTAAACCGAGGCGTAAGCTATCACGTCGTACCTCCATGGGATCTGATATTTATTTTAATATACCGAACAATAAAGTCATTGTGAAACAGAAACAATTTGGATTTTTTAAGCAAGTTTTGTGAAAGAACTGAATCTGTCAAAGCTGACAGATAATGCCGTTTGCAAACATCACAAGCGCTTGATTGTTACCAATTTTAATAAGCGCCTATCGACTAGGACTATGGGAATTTCCAATTGTCTTTTTTAGACTTGCGCGCGGGTAAAACGTTATGTCACAGCGTCACAGGGTAAACACGTTATGTCACAGCGTCACAGGGTAAAAACATTACGTCACAGCGTCACAGGGTAACAACGTTATATCACAGGGTAACATTACGGATTTGCTTATAGTGAGTATATGTAAATTTGGCATCAATAAATCACGTGAGGTATAATAAGTTTTTATATCATTTCGAGAAGTATCAATTGCAAGTTTACCTAATACTAACTTTTCCTGCAAAATGAACAGCCGTGAATTGCGAAAGGTTTGTGGTCTTATGTCTTAGTTATGAGATAATGATGGAATGGACTAAAGTTTCTCCTTAAGTACAGCCGATCGCTGCATAGTTCCTCATTTTCCATTTCTTCTAAATTATCCGCTTCACGGGTGTACATCTTGAAAATCTGATTTAAGTTAGGACAAAAATGGTGCACATCCATCATTTGGTGTGATAGGAACTTAAAGATAACTTATCGGTTAAATTTATCGGTGATATTAAGCGGGACAATGCCATTAACTATACGAATAACCACTGACATGCTATAAATTCATAACGTTTATCTACAATTGATGTATTCTCTTATACCTACCTTACGGCAAGAACTGTTAATTTTATGATTGATAACTTATACATACATTTAGTGGTTAGGAATAGTCTAGGGTTCTGGAAATCCACTAGCATGTCTTCCAGGGCGAACCTAATTGCCAATTCGGGCTACCAGCAGTTAAGTTGAGGCTATTTTTTGCTGACAGTTCCAAGGCTGTAATTCGCTATATGATTGTTGTTTCTGTTTATGTTATGACTGTGTTTTGTATTTCCCTTTCCCCTATGCAATTCTGTCACTTTATACAGTGTTCAGATTGTTTCCTGCCCATTTCTGGCCTATTAAGACCAGTTGTCTTGACTTGTCCTGTGATCTTTTCCATCCATTACCCTTCCCTTACTGTCCATTTTGATTCTCCTAGTTATTCATTGTGGTCTGCTGGACCATTCCTTGCGCCTCAGTTCCTTAATATGTGTACCGTTTGACCTCCTTTAGAGCCTTATGTTTTATGGATTGTTGTTTTTCCGGAGATCTGCGTGGGGAGGCATTGTCTTATGTATGTGGCTTTCCCTGTAGTTACGTATTCTCTCTCTTAGATGCAATGCTATTTGTAGAACCCACACAAAATGGAATTAAGAACTCTGTAGTGACATTACAGTTGTTAACCGAATGGTAATTTATACAGCAGCGTATCTGGCCAGACCAATTAAATGAGCATACTTAGAGTACATAATCTACGACATAATAAGTTGCTACAGGGAACGCCACATACATAAGACAATGTCTCTTCACACAGACCTCCGGGAAACAGAAGTCCATAAAACATAAGGCATTTTAGGAGGCGCAAGGGTAAATACGTAAAGGAACATGGGCGCAAGGAATTATTAATTTCCGACTCATAAGAAGACAGAATAAAGTATAATCAAGCCATACTAACAGCATACTAACAGCATAACAAACGAATAGGTTCCGTGTTTTTTTTGGTGCAGCCCTACTAACATGGTTTTGCTATTTGCATATCAGTGTTGTGTAAACCAATAAAATCGTACGTTAACCATCAAGGCAATTTCCTGTCGACAGATTATCGTTTATGACATCGACGCGGATTGGTTAACCTTTCGATAAAGGGTACGTTTCCTTACCGAAATCCACAGAATTACCATTTTGGATCTGCAGTGACCAGCAATCGTAACATCTCGGCATTTTGTATGTTGCACAACGTCTTTTTTCAAGATATTTCTTTTTTTCATTTCATCTCTCGTTGGTCACCGTTATTCAACATTACAATGCAATACATTTGTGGATTTCTACGTTAACTGATCAGTAGTAAGGATGATGCTGAAATAAATTATGTTAGAGCTTAATAAATTTGGACTAAAAGACAAAGGCCGTCATCCATTGTTTATGTATATCGGAATTTATAACGGAGTGTTTCAGTCGTTTATTCTCAAATTATACCCCATGCATAATGCTATATATACAATATATATAAGTGTATATAAGTGCACTGTTCTAACTGTGGTCAGAACAGCCGCCGAAAGCAATGCGGGCGTAAATATTTGCAGATTACAAGAAACTCTTAGTGATCAGTAAAACACCACATGCAGTGTTGTGTTGCTCTACCATATAATGTAACTGTTTGTATTAGATCGACTCTAAATTAAGATAAATGTCTACTTTTTAAGCATCACATGAGTGGATCCACTTACTGTGTGTGATGTTTGCCACCTATCTCTTTGCAAAAGTTGACGCTTTTATATAAATGTGTTTCGTTTCATTTTGGATATTATTTAGGAGCAGTAGTACCGCGATAATAGTTTTCAACAAAGAGCGCGCCGCTTGTTTCAGATACTGGTTCAGTTTCTCCTTCAGTTACAGTAAAGTGAGCATTCGGCGTAACTGAGAACATTCAATTTGTGAAATGTGTTATTTATGCACCATAGAGTCTGAACAACATTCAAATTGATTTGTTCTACATGTACTATACGCTTTGAAAGCAAATATTTGATCTGTATGACTGAGGTTTACCAATCTTCTAATATGTCAAAAATGTTAACGATATTGTCATTTGTACAAGTAGTCAGCGTAGATATAGACGATCGTTAAAAAGGAATGTTGCAGAATTTGAGAGTAATATTATAAAATATTAGTGGTTTGTCTAATGTAGACTATTTTATGGTGAATAAATTCTAGGATAAAATGATGAAAAGGCATGAACTTTTCAAACAAACGAATGAATAGTTAAAAGACTGCAATGAATATGCATGCATATCTAACGATTTGCAAGAATTGACTTTCTAACTAGTTGACTTACTGCCTTTGGTGACGTCGATGACATAAGTAACATACAATATGCTGTAAAAGACAACACACGTATACCGGTCAGGTAATTATAATTATAAATAATGGTGTATTTTTACAGTTCCAAGGCTGTAATTCGTTGTATGGTTATTATTTCTTTTTGTGTTTTAATGTATATTATATTACCCTTTCCCTGTGCAATTCCTTCTCTTTATATATTGTTCAGGTTATTTTCTGCCCAGTTTCAGCCTAAAGTTGCCAGCTGTCTTGACTTGTCCTGTGATCTTTTCCATCCATTAGTCCCCCCCCCCTCTCCCTTCCTTCACTGTCCACTTTGGTTCTCCTATTTATTCCTGTATGTCCTCTGATGCTCCTAGTTATTCCTTATGGTCTGTCATGCCATTTCTTGCGTCTCTGTTCCCTAACGTATGTACCCTTTAACCTCCTCAAGTGCCTTATGTTTTATGGATTGCTTTTCCCCCGGAGGTATGTGTGTGGAGGCACTGTCTTATGTTTGTGGCGTTCCATGTAGCAACTTATTCTCTCTCTTTTGATGATGATTATTACCTTATAATAGTAAATAATTAAGTCAAGTCAGAGGTGCAGTTGGCCATTGTAAAGTATTCTATGAGGACCTCCATAGTTCTTGAGAGATTTAAAGAAATTTCACCGTTTTTATGGATAGTGTTGTTTTAGTTAAAGTAATAGTGTGCTCATGTTTTGTACATTTTGTACCTAACCAAACATGAACAATATATTTCATATGGTCAAAACATCAATAAATCGGTATTATCAAAGAATGCACTTATAACATAGTCCTCCGTATTTGTTGGAATGAAAAGTTTGTAATATCTATAAATAAGAATGCTTAATATGCTACAACAATATTTTTTGAATTGCAAATACAATATTATCATAATTGTTCGTATTTAAGATGATTTAGCCTCGTAGCAACAGACTGTTTGGTGCCCTTTAAATAATTTACGACCAGATTGGTCATATACATCTTTTGATGATATGAATGGAAAATGGAAATGGAAAATACAACATCTAATTTATTGCAGCTAATGTAGTCTTAACAGGTCTACACGGAGACGTTTGTGTACAAGTACTGTATAATGTGTGTACGGGAGAAACGTTTATCATATGTAGTCAGAGCAATGATGACATACCAAGTGGGGAACTTACATATAGTAAAACCTCTGATAAAGACAACGTCAATAATAAGACCAACTCAAAATTAAGAACACAATTTGCAAGTCCATTTTTACTTTTTTGCTCTTTATTCAACCTCAATGTTAAGACCATCTCAATAAGAAATAAAGTCATTATTTGAGGAACACGAACAATCGGTCAATGGCTCTACCTGGAAGACCAGTTTTCAAGGGTCTCAAAAGGTGGTCTTACTATTTAGGTTTTACTGTATTCCCATATTCTTTTATATTTTGTTTTTATATCCAATTATAAAAGAAAACAAGATGAAGCACGTTGTGAGAAATTTCGGAAATTTCAATTTGTATACGTGTTATCTTAATGGCATAGAGGAAGAATATTAAATTTGCAAACAGCATCCATTAAATGAACAGTTTTAGTGCAAAAGCTCCTCCGATCTTTTTCCAAGAGGTATAATGCATTTTATCGAACAAACAATTGGGTCAAGAATTGAAAACCGCGTATATAGAAAAAAAACATAAATGGACAATCACAACTGGAATGCACTTATACTTATAGAATTTATTGTGTTTTATGTCGCAGTTAAAAGTGTATCTGATTGTTCATAACAAGAAAATCATTGATGCAAAGCATCAAAGGTCGCCGCTAAAGAATTGAACAAGAGCAAAGGAAATGTAGAGTGATATTTTGTTATTTACATTCTTTTGTCAGTACAAAAAAACATGTAACTAAAGCATTACAATCCATTTTAGTAGTATCAAACACGTAAACAAAAAATATTAATCTGTTTACAGACCCAGTTCCAACTTCTCTGTATATAGCAAGGTCTTTGTTCACAAAAATAATAATATTTAAAATTACATTCTTTGAATCTTTTACATAAATTCTCATTAAGTTTCTAAATAATTATCTCAGATAGATTCGTTTTGAGAAATCAACTGTGTAATGCAAGTCAAACGTATATGTCATCTCATTTCTCGAAAATCTAAAAATAACTGACCTCTACATTTATTTCAACCTTTCAAGTGTTAATATGAATGTTTTCTGAAAATCATCTTAACTGTACAAGCAAAGCAATCTTATCATTTCTGGAAAATATAAATTAAAAGATTTTTAATAAAATAGAATAAAAAAATAAAAAAATATTACAAATACTTTTTCTGTAAAACTTTATTGTCAGTGGGTAAAATTATCTTGAATCGAATAATCTTGGAAAAAAATTAAGTCACGTGCCCCTCCACGTTCCACGTACAAAAAATATCCCATTCCAGACAATACGCCGCACTTCAGTGCGGCGACACTAATGTTTAAGAAATGCTCAAGTAACTGTCTCTATGAAATATTATTAGTTGTAAATATTATTGTACGCTATAATTTCGACACTGTGCGACGCCGACATCATTGAACTAATAAACTCCAGATCTAAATGCTTGCTTCTTTTGCATAGCTTTTAGCTCTATAGAAATGAACCGAAAAGTATTGTGGCAAATTGATGAATCTGATTAAAAATCCCAATATACACTCCTTAAGCATTGGGTGCTTATTTTGATACCTTCATTATCACAATGGAACGGCAGTGGAATCAAAACGCTGTGTGGAGAGTAAGCCCACTGAGGGTGATTTTTATCAATTTAAACCGCATCAATTGTAACATGTATTAGAACAAGTTTATGCTCATTCCCTGATGGTTATCAATAATTGGTCGTTCCTTTTCGACGACAACACTACGAAACCATCATATTTCGTTCGACAAAACAGTTTTAAATAAATGAATTTATAATTCATTTTAGATTTGAAAATATACAAGGATACCATGTTGCTTTTTTGTGTATATACGTTGAATGGAACGAAATTTCTGTTCATGCATGTGCCTACGAATTATGGCTGTTACCTCTACTTCTATTGAGTACCGTACAGTAATAGTTACATACTATTGCTAATATTACTCACCAAATAAGGTGTTGCTCATGTATGCCTAGATAATAATCAGATAGTGTATTGAATAAAAGCAGATGTGTAATGATCATATAATTATACGAATGTAATCATGATTGACCTCAGTCTATAAATCGAACTAAACTGCAAATTAATAGTATCCTAGCCATCTGATAACAGGCGTTTGATATATCAGATTACAAGAGCGATGATTTTAAACCATTCGTTTGTCTGTCAAAATGCAAACCTAACGTAAACATCTTCCCAAAATATCTCTGGAATTGAAATTGTTGTTACTTTTTATTCTTTTCTGTTGGAGATTGTGAGTTAAATAAAGAACACATCACAAATTATCGCAAAGTTATTCATAGAAAGAGAAAATGCACTTTTATTTAATGGTTAAGGCATCTGCATCGGGAGTTGGAGGGCGAAGGTTCGAATCCCGTTCTGTTATGGTCGGATGGTGACCAACCAGTGTCCAGAGCAAGGGAAAGATCATTGAAATAAACCATAGTACAGGGTTCTGACCAGTAGTACTACATATATAATTCAAAGAAAACTGAATGATACGGTTATTTTTCATTTACAAAGTACAGTTTTCTCAAATAATTGGATAAATTGTAGTATTAATGGGCAAAGTCTCCTATGAGAAAAGCTTCTTTGCTATGACGCTAGCGTTACATATGTAATATTTCAATATAAATAAATGTGTTTTCGACATGCACACCAGCGTTTATTTTAATAATATCGACATACATACCAGTACTTTTCCGTAGTCGGAGGTCACAGCTTCTTTAGAGTTTTGTAGACAGAACCTATAAAGTAAGGTCGATGACAGTAATGTAAAACTTAATTTAAAGCTAAACATGCCTTATCTACAAGATTAGTTAACCGTTGAATATTAATGGTTTTTATTTTTTATATTTATTAATTATGTAAGCTTCTTTAATGTCAAATTTTTGAAAGTTTACGTAATATGTAAAATGATTGAAAAACAATGCATACTGTACTTTTTAACCAAATAAACGTTAATATATGGTTTTATCATTTATTAATTTCCCCCGAATGCATTAGGATATCTTTTGAAATTGTATAACTCTATAGATAATATGGCAGTAAATTAACTGTTCTGAGAGCATATGGCGGGCGTAATACGGATACCACACTCTTATATCACTTACTTATCATCAAACATCATACACCATGCTGTGATTTACTTTGAGATATTGTTCAGTTCAAATACAAATCGAATGCCAATAAAGATTGATATCTTCGTTTAAGAGGACCACATGAGTGCATCCACTTAATTATATAAAGGATATAACATGAGTGTTCATGTTTTATTGAACTTGTAAAACGAATCGGTTAAATATGGCATGACAAACGTAGCAATATTCTATGTCAAATATATTCATTCAAAACAAATATATATGAACTAAAATATTAAAACATGTGTTCTATTATTGCAATATATTTAATCAATAACACTATTCATGGTATTAAAGAAGTTATTCTATAAGAAAAATATTTATTCACAAAAAACTATATATGAACTTAAAAAAATAGATAGCATTCAAACAATAATATTGCCATAGTCAAAATGATTCGAGAGGCTTTATCGAAAATATGAACACGAATGCTAGATTCTATTTATCAGCTCACAATGCATGGTTAGAAATGGAATTAACTTTCGTTTATGTGGCTGTTTGACTTTTAGACGATTGCAAAATGCAGCATATTTGTCGTAGACCATGTTTATTTGAGTTCCCGACAGTCCGTATTAATATGTGATGCGGCCCTTATTTGCATTAATAGTCCACTAATGGATTACGAGATAATGCATATGTTATAATCACTCCCGCGCCGTATGTTATGTGATAATTGCTATACTTTACTGTGTGCGAGTTTTGCCTAGCATGCAATGCAAAACATGACGCTTTTTATACAAATGTAGTTCGTCTATTTCTGGAGATATTTGGAAGCTAAACTTTCCCTCAGAGAAAAAATGAAAAAACAACGTGACCAAAGAAAATTCAATTTGAAAAAGGTGTTATATACACACCCTAGAGTCCGTACATCATTTAAAGTCATTTATATTCTCAACATTAAACGTTTAGAGTGCAAACACTTTAGTCCTTTTGAGTGATATCTCCAATCTTCGAAAATGTCGAATAAACAAATGAGTCGCTAACGGTAAACAATATTTATTACGACATTGTATAATGTTGATATTGTCGATGGTAATTATGATGCTATGATAATAACATAAAAATGTATTTAAGGAAGAGTCCTGGAAAGTTATCCAAACAACCCTTGCTGTGAACTTTCAAATTCAAACCGCACAAAACCTTCATACTAGCCTACGTATTTAACGATATGAACACCTAAAAGACCAAAAACAAAGTTCAATAAAGGCTTCAATGATTTTGTTACAAACATATTACATTCGTCTGTTGGCACATTTTCTCATCAGTGATAGTTTTATAGTACTTAAAAATCACCCGTATTGCATTTCAAATTACTTTCTATTAGTCTAAATGCGCCGACGTTCTTTTTTCAATATAATATTATTGTTAGACATGACACGAAAGTAGAAATTGTCTGTGACTTTAGTTAGAAATTCTGACAAATTGGAGAGGAATAGGTGTCATTAGACGTGCTTGTACACAAGAGAAAAAGTTTATCGTGTTTCATTTCAAAATTTGTCATATTCAATAACATATAATTAGAGCAAAGTGTAATGCTTAAAGAAAGTTTGGAGACAACCGTCCCATTTCTAACAAAAAGTGTCAAATTTAGTAAAATGAACATAATTTCAGGATATCATGCTTTATTAAATAAATAACAATCGCTCTTTTACAGACCACCGTATATGACTGAAATGCTGTTGAAAAAGGCATAAATCCAGATAAAACAAAATTTTATTCAAGTAATTATTTCAAGTACGATTCGTTTAGTACACTGACGTTTGAGTATCCAGTCTATATCCCTTGTAAGTTGTATTTTGTGGCGCAGCCGTACTAACATGGTTTTGTTATTTGCATATCAGTGTTGTGTAGACCAATCAATTCTTAAGTTGACCGCTAAACCAACTTCTCTTCAACCGAACAACGTTTGTAACCTTGAAGTTTAACCTTTCGATAACAGATACGTCACCTTACCAATATCCAATGAATTTCGGTGACTTTACCGAGAGTCATTTCGGATATGGAGTGACCAGCAAACGTAACATATCTGCAATAACAAATATTAACCTTCAAATTGTCCCGACCATCTTGTTTGTTTAGTGTGCGAGTTAAGTTATTAAAATTATACCCATGGATGGAAAGTTGAAAAAAATAAACCGATTGAATGTTTTGAAGTCTCGACAGCGTCTAAAATTTAAAGGTTTTGCTACATGTAATGCATACGAATCACATGAAATGAGGGATATGTTTATTACACATATTCTGAAGTGCGGATGTAGTTAATTACGTAGGGCATGTTTCCTTTCCGATTTCACCTATTTAGTAGAGTAGAAAACGAACACAGAACATTAATAGAGAAATGTCAGTAATTATACCCCCACAAACGAAGTTTGAGGGGGTATATAGGAGTGAGCTTGTCGGTCGGTCTGTCGGTCGGTCTGTCGGTCTGTCGGTTTTCATGGTTTCCGGACGATAACTCATGAAAGGCTAGACAGATTTGAAAATTTTTTGGTACACAGGTGTAACATCAGCAGATACAGGTCAAGTTCGATATTGGGGCTGGTGGGGCCAAGGTCAAGGTCACTGTTACTAAAAATAGTTTCTCTTACTTTCACTTACTGTTTTCATGGTTTCCGGACGATAACTCATGAAAGGCTAGACAGATTTGAAAAAATTTTGGTACACAGGTGTAACATCAGAAGATACAGGTCAAGTTCGATATTGGGGCTGGTGGGGCCAAGGTCAAGGTCACTGTTACTAAAAATAGTTTCTCTTACTTTCACTTACTAGCAAATGGTTTGTTTTTAGTTGTAAGGCCACTACTTTTATATAAATTGGTTTACAAAACCGGCGGGTCTAATTTTCCGAAAAGTAGAAAAAAATAAAAATCGAATTTCACTTTTTTTTTCAAAATTATTTTCCCGACCGTATCAAAACATTGTAAATCTTAACTATTTTACATAATTTCGTTGTTTTTTCCTAAAATTTGAGATTTGTATTAATAAACAAATGATTTAGAAGTGTTTTGCCGCAGACAACTGAATAACAACAGTTAAAATACTCGAAATATACGACAATGACCATGGCGAGTAACTGCGAAGTTGCATAAATTTCGGATACGCTTATTTTCGGATACGTGTTCGTTTTTTAAAGTTTAATGTCAACTTGATAGTATGTAAGCTTGTAATAAGAGTCTTAAAGGTTTTCTTTTGCATTTTTGTTTACTGTTGTCAGTAGACATACAGAATTTTCTTGTTATGTAAACAGTGCAGTCAGTGACTTGCCCAGAAAATTTCAGTTACAGAATATCAATTTATCATGTGTCACAATATGTTATCTATTGCTTCAAGTTCATGACTCCCCTAGAATAATATGGCAATTTTATTTGGCTGGTAAGAAAAGACATTTGCTTTTTATCAAGTCTGTTTTTCAATTTGTATTTCACTTATTGAACTCTGGTTGACAGTGGCAAACTTTTAAGAAATTGACATTGCTAAACTTCATATGGAATTTTTTCACTTAAAATGATTCGAAATGAACTATTGAACAGTAAGAAAGATGAATCTATCAGTCTGATTCTGACACATGTTTACAGTAATTGGCATGGTTAAAATAATTCATATTTTTTCTCAAATATGTATTTTGATATTCAGCATAGCCTTAAAGCAAAACAAATGTCTGGCTGGGCGATATCAAATGTATCTTCGAAAAAAGTGTAGTATATATACATGTTTTCTAGTCAATTTCATTGATGTTCTCAAAGTATGTTTTATATGCACAGTATGTAAGATTTAAACAGTGTGTTTAATTAGAACTATGAAACTTTGTGTGTATTAATACATGTTTTAATAGCAGTTTAAGAATTAAAATGTCAAGTAAATGATATAAATTTTCAATGTTGTTAATCATTTCTCTGATTTTCACCCTTTTAGAGTATGTTTTGGGACTTTTTTCCTTTTTTTTTTTTTTTTTTTTTCGACCACCCAGTGGACATTTTCCCCAAAAATTCTTGTAAACCAAAAAATAAAAAAGGAGTGGCCTAAACGACTTATCTTTCTGTGAAAATAACTGTTATTTCTAGCATATTGTTTGATATATTTTGCATTGATTTAGTTCCATTTTGCCCAGCTTTTTGTGAGCAATTCTATACAAGTTCAGTTTTTTATTTCACAGGAACTGTTGATTAGTTCTTACTGTTCTGTTGGCAGCATTTTTGGTTTATTACATTCAGATACTAGCAAATGGTTTGTTTTTGTTGTTGAAGACTCGCCTTTCAGTGAAAATAACGGGATTTCTTTTAAAATCCATTGAAATAAGGCATAATATAATGTTATATCCAGGTAGTTTGATTATTTGATTAAATCTGTGAAACTGCAGTCAAGGACAATGGAACAAAATGTCTTGATTGCGAATATAAATTGTATCAATTTAATACGCTTTGTTGCTATATTTGTTCGAATTTGAATGCAAAATGTTCAGATCTTGGGAGTTAAAATCAAATATATTGGTGTTACTAGTTCATTCTCTAGTCGAATGTATCATTATATTTCTTTGTGACAAAGTGCTATATATTACTGTTCATTTTTTCTATTTTATTGATTTTGACCTGACTCCCATACTGTGGTATTCATATCACCTCCGAAATATTAAAATGTACACAATTCTTATTATAACCCCACTTCAAAATATGCAATGGGGGCTATATGGGAATCACCACTTGTTCCGTCATGTCACATAACATGGTTTTCCATGAATTATTTCTACCAAGCCTAGTTGTGTATATTGTCGGCACATTCTGATTGTGGTCCTGTAGTGATAGATAGTGATAGATAATTTCATTGTCTTGACTGGCGGCCATCTTTGAATTTATCAAAAATATGGCTGACAAAGCGGTATTGTGGGGGTATTAATCACCTTCAGTGATAGCTCTAGTTTGGAATTGTAAACAAGTTATCTTAATGACGAACAGGAAGACGATTCAATGATTATTTGCAAGAAAAACACATTAGATGAATACATTAACAGTAGAAATCTAGTAATTCTTGATCGATCGTCGCATCAGTCCAAAATCCAATACATTTATTCGAATAAAATGTGGGGCACAAGAAATGAAGAGATGCAGTAACCGATCGAGCGCATAAACAGATGCGTGTCCCAATACATTAATGATTGGTTTTTACTGTTTCAAATATTCATTCGTCGCTTTGAACATTTTTAAAAACATTTATCTAATTATAGCTATCAACTGATCGGTCGAATGACCTGTTTACTTTCGATAGTAATGGTATCTTTCTCTATCAAACTTTAGACTTTTTGAGAGCACATGTTATGTTACAATCTAAAACCTAACAGACGAACACACCAGTCTCCTTAAACAAATCAAAAAACTTAATATTCGCTCCCATAGCACAGTTTTTGAAGCGCGTCAGGCACTTTGTTAAAAGTATTGTAGCGAATAGGAGGATCTAATTGTAATGAGATTGTGTTGACTTATCCAAGTTATCTAAAATTGTTATATAAGACTAAATCTGTTGAATTCGATGGTTCAGTAGCATTATTTGCCGCTGAATCTATCAAGTATGGGATAAAAAGACACTGATGACTCAACAACATATATATCAACATTGAGATGAATAAAGAAATGCAGAATTATGGCTGCAAATGCCACAGCCACGACAAAACACAAAGAGACTTGAAAATATATGCACCAAGATAACAAAGGCAAAAGGGACACACACATAGATGATGGAGAACACTAGGAATATCACATTTAAACACACGGATCTACAGATTATTGAATGGGTCTGTTTGCTTTTTTTTGTACGTATATCATCATTAAACCGAGGCTAAAGAGCTCAGAAATCCGCACTGTTATTCAAAACCAGTCATTTTATAACCAGTTTAATGCAGCAATATTCTGGTACCAAAAGAAATAGAAAGCGGAGACAGCAATACCACTTGAAACACCATGGTTCGATTTTCTACATTAGATCTCTTGCAAATGACCTAATGTCATAATATCAAGATACCTGTTTTTTTATTAATCAGGTGCAAAATGTGTATGATTTAGAATATAAAGTAATGACCTGAATACAAGATATCTTCCACATCATATATCTATTAGGTTGTCTGTTTTTTCTGCATAATTAAACCGCTTTATCAGAGTTGCCTTCAAAACAACAAATAAAACAGAACACGTGGGCGCTTCGGACAAATCAGACAGACGCAGTGATGCCGACCGTATTATTCTGGAAATGACGACAGTTTGATTTTTTTCGTCTGTATATTTATTTTTAAAAATAACATTTATAATAACGTCGACCAGACGACACGCATATTTTAAACTTTAAAGACAGTGTGTCTTTTTCGTTATACACAATTGTAAACAGCATCTGTTGTAATAACCTTTGGTAGGGGAAAATAGCAAATCTTTAAGGTGAAGCCGCCTGTAACAATTTGATGGAACATGTTGCGATAACCCGTTATCAATTCCTTTGAATATTTTATTCAACACAAAACTAAGCATGCATTGTCGAAAAGTAGATAAATTCAAACAATGCCGTAGTCACAAAGTAAAAAGGAGGTCCGACTTGAGCCATTCGTTGCGCCTTACGTATGTACCCGCGAGCCTCCTCAAGTGCTTTATGCTGTATGTATTGTTCTTTTCCCGGAGTTCTGTGTGGGGAGGCAATGCCTAATTTATGTGGCGTTTTCTGTATAAATGGCAATAAGTATTTTTAGACATCTTTATAATTCTTATTTTTTCTTTAAAAACAAACAAAATATGACTCTACCTTTAAAAGAGAGATATTAAGTTGCTACATGTTCCTTGTCTTAAATTTGCCTCCATTTTGACATAAGGGAAGGTTATTCTCACTGGAAATGTCCCCCATCATTAACAAGGTTAGTCTTATTTGGAAAAGTAGCCAAGAAAGGTAGTAGTGTTAAGTTCCCCATTTTTAGAATGGTCAACCATATTGACATGAGTTATGCCCCTTTGTTTCAAAATTGTGGCTAAGTAAGGTATTTTTAGAGTGGCTCTATCTTACTTTGCCTCAATTTAGAAGTAATCAGACATTACTATTTTTGTCATGGCGTCCAATTTGAAAAAAGGGATATTACTCTGTCATGCAGATTCATGGGGATGTTAGTGCATCACAGGCCATTATGGCTCACAAACAAAGGCAGCACTGAAAATGACTGATTGATGTAAAAGTGTATATTTGTTCTGTTAGATTCAAGAAGAATAAAAACAACAAAAAACAACAACAACAACAACAAAATTTGCTACATGGAGCGCCACATACAAGACAGTGCCCCCCCCACACAGACCTTCGGGAAAACAACAATCCATAAAACATGAGGCATTTGAGAAGGTTCAAAGGTGCATACGTAAGGGAACAGAGGCGCAAAGCATTGCCTGCCCACCATAAAGGATAACTAGGAGAATCAAAGAGGACAAATAAAGTGATCTCGGTGAACATTTGTCTCAGTCGGTCAAACAATTCAATGTTTATCTGTGGGTTCAACATGGCCTCCGAGATTTATATATTTATTGTTTATTATAGTTTCATACATAAAATATTACAGTACATTCAAAGAAAAAACATAAAAATAGTTTATGCCCAGCCAAACTTATTAGACACTGAATAATTAACACAATATCACAGAATATCCGAAAGGCAATTTGTATGTATTTCAGCATAGTAGAACAGTTTTATTATGAATTATCACATCAGGAGCTAAATTGGTTTAAGACAAGACGACTGAAATACATGTGCTCAGGCCACATGTTCACGAAGGATCAACTGATCTGGATCAACTTGATCCATAAAACAATTTGCCATTTTCATGAAGCAATTGAATACTTTTTCCGGCACTTCTCATAAATATACGAACAATACCTACAATTTATTGTACTTATGACTGAAACTGAACCTGATGAAATCAGGATCAAATTTCCAAAATCGGTCGTAACTTATTAATTTCCATATTTTTCTAAACATGCATGACATTTGAATGTTATGTCTCAAAAGTTTTGCAGGGTGTTCATATCTTTCAGAGTATGTAAAACATAAGCTTTGAATAACATTTGTTTACAAAGTTGTAAAGATATTATATTTAATCTTGATCCCGAAAACTGGTTCTTTGTGAACACGTGGCCAGATTATCCACTATAAGGGTACAGAAAGGTAAACATATCCGTATAATGATAATTGTGAGAATTACGAAACAGGCATCATTTATAGTATATCCGTATGACACAATGACATTGCAGGTAGCAATTAAATCTCTGTTTAATCTGTTAATGATAACGCGGACATATCTGTGATGATAATTAATGATCTTGATTAGCTAATAAAAAGGTGTAATTGTCTTCGGAAGCAAATCCAATTATTCTAAGAAGGTACTAATTACTTTGTTTACCAGTTTGAATCGCTATTGATAATTGCTACTTCAGCACATTCGTGCTCTGGATAATTAACAAACTTAGACCTTAATTAAGTAACATCTCTGTTCAATCTTTTTTAATGATAATTTAAAAAAAGGTCTTCGAAAGCAATTCCAATTACTGTAATTATTTTGGTTACAAAAGAGAGATTAAATTGCCACATGTAACACAACTTACACAAGACAATGCCTCCCCACACAGACCCAAATGAAAACAACAGTCCACAAAACATCAAGCACTGAGTAGGTGCAAGTGTAAACACGCATTGGAACAGGGCGCAACGAATGCCCTGGCCGACCATAAAGAACAACTAAGGATAATTAATGAGACAACCAAGGGGGGATTTAATGGCTGGAATACATCAAGGAACAAGTCAAGAAAGCTAACAACAAATGGTCGAAGGGGGGGGGGGGAGAAAGTAACATGAATTTTATATCAAGTATACGAATTGCACATTGGAGAGGTTTTAATTGTTATTGATAATTGCTACTTTAGCACTTGTTTCATAATGCTCCGATTAATCAATTAAGTTTGACCTTAATTATGATTTGATATTTTATAGTAGCCAGGAAATGTTGAATATTCATTAGGAATCAGTTTCAGGGATGAGCAGTGGTCTAAGAGTAGAGCGCCTGACTCCTGATCCGAAGGTCGTGAGTTCGAGCCCCGTCATCACGAATTTCACAATCCCTAAAGGCGCGAGTACTGGTTGGTAGCCAGGAGACAGTCATTAACATAAGTTGTAAGAACTTGTTTCAGAATCGATGTAAAATAAATAAGTTTAAACCAAACCAATCAGTTTCAATTAAAGTTAATTACTTTGTTCCTTTTCAAGTCTAGCAAATTGAGGCTCAATAAATTGGTATATTTTTTAAAATTGACCTAAATAGTTTTGTGTACTCCATTAGTAAAAACTTATTCACAGAATGTACATGAGTGATGGTGTTTACACCTGGACAGCTTTGAATGTTTTACAATTGTAATTAGGGGTTTGCATATACTTAAGGGTCATTTTGCCTATAACTATGGAATAATAATTATAAACATGTTTTTGCGACGCAGTTCTAGAGAATGATATAAATACCCAGCGGAAATATTGAATTTTGTTGTTTTATAGTTTTAGATAAGAAGGGGTCCAGGAAGCGAGAGCGTGGGAAGAGAACGAATGACAGGGAACGAGTGGGAATTGGAGATGGGGTGTTTTAGTTTACCGGTATTTTAGATACATAACTACGAAATTAAACATGGGACATAGGACGAGTTAAAGAGCTGGCGTATTTATACATTGATTTGTTCAACATACGGTTTGTGGAATAGACTTGTGAATAACATTTGTGGGGACCCTAAAGGCAGTATTTCATTACTTAGGAAAGAGAAATTAAGTTGCTATAGAGAACGCAACATACACAAGACAATGCTTCCCCACTCAGACCCCTGGGAAAACAACAGTTCACCAACCATCTGGCACTGAGGAGGTGCAAGGGTACACACGCATGGAAACATGGGCGCAAGGAATGGCCTACTAAGAACAACTAAGGAGAATTAAGGAAACCGACTAGAGCCGTATGGTGTTACAACCATCTACGAAAAGTCCAGCATTTAATGTTGATATTCTTAAAATAAACGACGGAGAGTGATGAAAATGCGTTGAACGGCATTGAAGTCAGGCGTACCTTAAGAAACGACGTAGCAAATACGAACACCAGATCATTTGAGTTTCTCGTAGCAATGTTATTCCGGTAGCGCCATTGACCGATTGTTCGAGTTCCTCAAAACATGATTTTATGTCCTTTAATACTACAGTTCGTGCGAGAAAAGTGTACTTTATAATCGGAATATTACCGTATCTGTTCGTTGTTTCTTGAATGTTTGAAGTAATTGTAGTATTAATAGCCAAATCCACTTGGCTCTATCTCTCATATAACACATAATTATTAACTTTAATAAAAACAGACATTTTATTGCCACACTGTTAATAAACATCTTTTCTAAATGCCGTATTTTATACCGTTGACGGTTGCCTCGTTGTTGCTAGGAAGTAGTTTGGTTTTCATATTGATCTTAATGGAATTATCCTCGAATGAGAGCATCCAGTTGAACTGTGAGAAAAGTGTGGCAGACACTGTATGTAGGAACAATATTATCACAAAGTGAGAAAAGAGAGAGAGAATAAATTGCTACAGGGAACGCCACATACATAAGACAGTGCCTCTCAACACAGACCTCCGGGAAGTAACAATTCATAAAACATAAGGCATTCGAGGAAGCTCAAGGGTACATATGTAAGGGAACATGTGCGCAAGGAATGTCCTGGCCGACCATTAAAGATAACTAGGACAATAAAAGAGGACAGCCAGGGGATGGGGTTTAATAGATGGAATACATAACAGGACAAATCAAGAAAGCTGGCAACAATAGGCCGAAAGTGTGTAGAAAGTAACATGAACACTATATAAAGTGAAATAATTGCACTGAGGACAAGGAAATCTAAAACACAAATAGAAACAATAACCCTACAGCGATTTACAGCCTTGGAACTGTCAGAGTCGTATTAGTACACTTCTTAAACCTGAAGAAAATTAACCAAACCTGTCTGCTAGTAATGTGAAACATTTCTAGACAATTGTCTTCTTTATTTGAATGCAATATGATATGCCTTTGGTGAGACGATCTCAGAGTATGATATGAAGTTCACACAAAATGTAAGGCCATTTCAACTGTAGAATTATACAGTGATAGCACGTCTGCGAATTGTCTTTTCTTCAATTGCATTTTAGTTTCGGTAGATTGCTTTTGAAGTTTGTACTGCTACATCTTGAAAGGTGGATCCAAAGTCTAAATTAAGGAAATGGGAGGTTCTTAATTACCAAAGGCCAGAGTGCATTAACTAGCTGTGTGCTAATTAGATAACCGCACCGTTAGTTATAACACTGTTGGTTACACCGACTTTTTATATCAATACTTTACCAGGATTGGTTAACATCCCGGGGTTCACAATTACGATGCATCCTATGTTTATTTGATTGGCTAAACTTTTTTCAATGTTACAAGCAGGGAACATATCATGTATGCATGTATCTCTCTAATAAGAGAAATGCCTTCTTCGACAGGAACTGTTTTGTGATTGGACCATGATTCAGAACAGATAGGGTAAAACACTCGGATATCCAATTAAGTGACGACTTTTTGCAATCATGGAATAACCAATTAAGTAATTCTTCTAGAGCATCAACATGCACATTATTTGCACAATTGATATTACTAAATATAGAATTGCTTCGACTAGATTAAGAGTATCAAGCCATAGACTGGAAATTGAAACGGGAAGTTGGAATAAACCAAATGCTATACCAATATCAGAGATAAAATGTCAACTTTGTAATGTTTTAGAAGAGAGAGAATACGTGATTACAGGGAGCGCCACATATACAAGACAGTGCCTCCCCACGCAGACTTCCGGGAAAACATCAATCCACAAAACATAAGGCACTTAAGGAGGTCAAAGAGTACACATGTTAAGGAACAGAGGCACAAGGAATAGCCCGGCAGACCACAAGGAATAACTAGGAGAATCAAAGTTGATAGTGAAGGAAGGGGGAGGGGGGGGGGATTAATGGATGAAAAGATCACAGGACAAGTCACGAAAACTGGCCGCAATAGGCCGAAAATGGGCAGAAAACAACCTGAACACTATATAAAGTGACAGAATTGCACTGGGGAAAGGGAAATACAAAACACATTCAAAACACAAACAGAAACAACAACCATATAGCGAATTACAGCCTTGGAACTGTCAGCAAAACCACTGGAGAAGACGAATTTTATATCAGAATGTCCTTTATACCATGAATACAGACAACTATATATTAAAAAATATTTTTGGAGAAGACCTAATATTCTCAAATTCTCCGACTTTTTTACGTCGGATAACAAAGGCTTATTGCGGCAGCAGCTGACTTATCTACATGGATCAGTAGATGGAGGACAAACGACTGTTGCCAAATGTCACTGAACGGCAAGACATGCGCTGCCTGGGAACGAACCTGGCGAACGCCCAACGCTCTGTCAACTGAGGTAACCGGACAGAATCCGATTACCCCATACCCCTCTTATTGAGTTATACCTTCCCGATTTTTTCTCTCTGTTTCCAGTCATCTACAATTTATTTGTATACCCCTCTACATGTTTAATATACATTGTAACCAAAGTATCTGTGGCGGAAGATGACGTTTTGTGAATGTCACTTTTTCTTATGCTACTCTTTCTCTCGTTTAATAAACCAGCCACCAGATTTTACTGCATATTTGTTGTAAAAAACAATTACGAACTGTCGGTATAAGTATCAATGCCATGGTATGCCATTCAGAGAGTCGAGAGAGAGTTGATTCAATGAATTTTATCGGCAGTGAACATAGTTGAAGCATTGGAGTCTGATTAATTCAATATATGATAAAAATGCATGAAAAGAAATGTATCCATGTTTAAGATGTGTAAGGTATGTAGGGTTTTGTATGTTTTGACTAACTTGGACGATTTATCAAGCAAGATATGTATTTTTCTTAACCGTATCTGATTTATGCTTACAAGTGCCAAACAGTCATATAAAGATAAATCTTAGTGAAAGTTTAGCATATTCAGCATTTTTCATCTTAGGCCTTATTCATAAACATGGTTATACCTTCAAAGACTGTTTGCTGCAGAAGTCTTGATCTTTGTAACACTTTTCTAAAGAAAATGGTGATTTGCCTTTTGTTTTTATTGAAATCATTAACGTATATGAGTGTGCATTTTACACACTAGCATTACATGTTCAGTATTCCGACTCACAAGGACGTTTACCAAACAAGGATGGCATACAAAATTCAGTTTGTGTAAGATTCTATTTATAAATACCTTAACGTTCAATTTATTTTCTGTTCAGATACTCCGACCGCAGAAATATCCAAGGACGATTTTGGGGGACAGCAAGAGAGAAACGGTTTTGGAATTCACCACGGAACAAGTCAAGAAAGTCAGTAATACGTAGTCTCATCCTGCTTTTTGGAGAGGGTACTCGCCCTGTATAAAACATCTTCCGCTTGTCCTACAGCTGCCTGCTTGCACCTCCTCAAATACCTGATGTTTCATTGACTGTTGTTTTCCCGGAGGTCTGTGTGGGGAGGCATTGTCTTCTTTTTCCATCCATTAATTCCCACCTCACCTTCCCTTACTGTCCACTTTGATTCTCCTAGTTATTCCTTGTGGTCTGCTGGGCCATTCCTTGCGCTTCAGTTCCTTAATATGTGTACCGTTTGACCTCCTTTAGTGCCTTATGTTTTGTGGGTTGTTGTTTCTCCGGAGATCTGCGTGGGGAGGCATTGTCTTATGTGTGTGGCTTTTCCTGTAGTTCTCTCTCTTTTATGTATGTGACGTTCCCTGTAGCAACTTATTCTCTCGTTTAGAAACACGTCAATATCAAGCTAACAGAAAATCTTTTCGTGAAATAAATGCAATTTGGGTGGTTTGAAACTACAATGTAGGTATCTGAGAAAAGCAAAAGGAATGTAGTGCCGCTTTACGAAACGAGCCGTCAAGTTCGACCGCGAGTTAATTGCTGAAACACATGACTGTCAGTTAAATACTCAATGATACAGATTGTTATTTAAAAAGGAAACAAAAAGAGCCTTGTTTAAATAAACATTTTTCATCAGGTAAATACAAACTGATCTTGTTTATCCAATCTGGAGAAAATAGACAAAAGATTAGAGCATATAACGTGAATGGATGCTCTATCAAAGTCGGATACATAACATATCTTCTATCACACGTGTGGCACAAATGCTTCCAGATAATAACGATCAATATAGTTCAGCAAAATATCTATTTTGGAGACTTTCGTATTCTGGATTATTTAACTCATGTCATTTAGCAAAGCATAACTTTGTTCGCGCAATTTTTGTGTTGTTTGATGATTGAAAGAACATTTAACATGGTGTTCTGTGGTGGATATTTCTACTGATTATAGCGCTAACTGATAATAAACGGATTACACATAAATTATATTGTGTTTTTGTTACCGAAATTCTTTGTTATTTCTTGTTCTTATGGTATTGCTTTGAAGATAATAGACTGAAATTTGAACAAAACCACCATAATTCTTTTTAACCGCAATTTTAAAGTACGTGCTTTAATTAATGTTCTAAGCCAAAACACTGAATGAAAACTTATCTCAAATGGCATACGTATCGTTCAATATTGAACTAATTCAATGTTCGTTCTGTGTTTACTTGGGTCCGAAATATTCAGTTTGTTTACATCTGAAGTTTGTGTGGTCCAAGGAAAGACGTCTACTGTTCGCATAACTGGCGTCTTGTTTGTTTACAAAGGTTGATAAACCTGGCAAAGCCAGACTACTCCATCCATTGGCATTACTTTCATGAATTGTATTTTAAACACCTCCTCAACTCCGTGTGTGTCTGTGCTGATGTTTCCCAGAGATCTTTGCGGGAAGAGATTTTCTTGTGAATGTGGCATACCATGTAGCAACTTTATGCTTCCTTCAAAAATGATAAAATCAGGCAATATATAAATATCAATATTTTATGCCAAGAATATTTATTAATATTATAATATATTATTATATTTATGTGGTCAATAAAATGTTTCCACAAACCGTTATAATATCTTATTGTAAACCGTTTATCTTATATTTCAGATCAAGCACCAAAACATAGAAAAACGTGATAGAAACGTTAACTTTATCTATTGTAACACTCTTTCGCAAATCAAACAGTGGATTTGACAAGTGTTATATACAGTCGGACCTCGTTCAGTCGAATTCATCGGGTCTGAGATTATATATCGAATAATACATGGTTTCGAATAGCCCGCATTTCAATTCGATGTGCATAAGAAGATACATCGAGACCAGATAATTATTTCGGATGATACCGAGTATTCTGATAGAAGGTTGTCGAATAAACGAGGTCCAACTGTATTCACAAATAAGATCGTCACTTCATAGATTTTTGTTCTCATGAATGTGATATAAGTGTAGCTTTATCATACAAAATTCCCATTTTATCAACCAGATTTTGTCAATTCATAAGTTATTGAATGCTGGCATTGATTCAATCTTATTTTCGCTTCTCCCTGAGTAGTATTTCTTTCGTTTGCCAGCGCTTTCTTTTCGTTATCAGCACCAAGGTGATTAGATATGCTTTAGCAGCGTATTTTAATTAATATGCCGTCATAATTTACAGGAGCAAAGTTTGGAGAGAGATTAAGATGTTACAGTGAACGCCACACACACACACGACAATGTCTCTCTACACAGACCCCCAGGAAAACAACAGTCTACAAAACATGAGGTACGTTGAAATGTGATAGGAGCATGTTCTTCACCTCTGTCATAAGTTATATAATTTAATTGGCGATATTCCTGCCTGTACGATAATGGAAACACTGAATGTTGTTATATGATTCAGCATCACTGCCAAAAAACACTAAAATCATTCATGGTGGATACTCTAGTAACTCCCTCCGGACATAACTTAGATAACAACAGATACATGCGTAATGTTACCATCCATCAGTTACGATATTCAAATAAATTGTTCATTGCTTAGGAATATTTTGCAGAAAACAGGAAAGATCGCAAAATTCCGTACATATAAAGCGAAAGTGGTTTCATATATAGTTTGGCGGTACAACGATACGTATATGAGAGCATTAGAAATTAAACGGCGTGTCTAAGGAAAATGCATTGACAAACAGACAATAACAATATAAGATAGTTATAATCACTTACACCAACCAATCACACATAAAACGTCTCAACATTGTGCAATGTCCCTGCATTTTATTGTGTTTATTCGACAGCCCTGTGTTGCCTAAGTGTGACATTGTTGAAAGCATTTTCGTCGGTCAGACGATCAATAGACCAATGCGATCGCTCCTTACAGTCAAACATGAGTAGGGTAATTTCGTTGCTACAAGCATTTTCATTTGTCGAACGACCAATAGACTAATGAGATCCCTCCTTTCAAAACTATACTTTATATCATACGGGACCGAGTTTATTGACACACATGAAGAACCAAACTCGCTTTGCGTGTGACCTTATATGGAGGGTTAAGTGCAAGACTATACTAACTCCTATGTAGTTATATAGGAGTTAGTATAGTCTTGCACTGAACCCTCGAATATTATGTTCGTTTTTCAAATAATTTTACCGAAATATCGATAAATTCAAAATGATTTATATCATTCTAACATCCTTCATATATAAAGGAGAGAATGAAAAAAAAAGTCTCAAGTAACTTCTCTTGTATGTATATTCCGATAATTAAATGGAGACTGTTGAAACCAAGTACATACAGTCAAACCTCGTTCTTTCGAATTCATCGGGTCCGAAGTTCTATTTCGAATAATACATGGGTCAAATAGACCATTTCAATTCGACGTACCTAAGAAGTGACATCGGGACCTTATATTTATTTCGGATGATACCAAGTATTTGGATAAAAGGTCGTCTAATAAACGAGGGGCGAATGAAGAAAATCAAAAATAAGAATTCTCTCTCAGTCGACATTTCGACTTCCGCATACAAAAACACGTTATTTTTCTCTTAAAATAAGCCGACATTTCAGTTCACGAGTGGGATATCAATTTTCATTGCTTACGATATCTTAGTAGGGTTTGTCACAAATTGCAATGACCTATTTCAGAAATAGTACATGATACCCTGTCAAAAACTAATTTCCGTCATAAAATGACCTTCATCCATCCAAAAAGGTTTCATTTTTGAAATAAGAAGACCCGTAATGCGTTGAAGAGTTCCGCTCCTACACGGGTTTGTCACATTAAATATTAAAAGTAATTGTGTGATTACAAAAGTTATGGATAAAGAAAGTTCGTAGTGGGTGATACGAGGGGCATTCAATAAATGATGTCACTGGTCTTCGTATGTTTAAAATTGTCACTGCCATCGGAAATGTGTTCACGTCAACCCTTCAAAGTATTTCCCCTGCACAGATACACACTTGAAGTCTTGCTATATATGACCTTAATGCTGCAAAGTAGTTTCGCCTTAGTATCCTGTTGAGACACTGAACAATTGCTCTGGACAAACGCAGTTATTTTGTCTACAAATACCATTCAAAAGCCTTCTTCTTTAAAAACAATTATGTTCTACGTCAGAAACATCTGCACAGGCGTTTCATTTCCTTTAATACATATCTATGTCCGTTTCTTACAAGATCTTTTGACACAAGCGGATGATAAACAAACATGTTTGTAATTGATATACACCGAAAAGTGTTCAATATGTAAGATATTAAATTGTCTGAGACGCGTAGCACGGAAGACAGTTCAATATCGTACTGACAGTTATAACGCTTTAAAGACCAAACCAATAATAAGATCACCTCAATAATAAGATCACCTCAATAATAAAACCACATCAATAATAAGACCAACTCAATAATAAGACCATCTCAATAATAAGACCACCTCAATAATAAGACCACCTCAATAATAAGACCACCTCAATAATAAGACCACCTCAATAATAAGACCATCTCAATAATAAGACCACCTAAATAATAAGACAATCTCAATAATAAGACCACCTCAATAATAAGACCACCTCAATAATAAGATCACCTCAATGATAAGACCACCACAATAATAAGACCATCTCAATAATAAGACCATCTCAATAATAAGACCACCTCAATAATAATACCATCTCCTCAATAATAAGACCACCTCAATAATAAGACCACCTCAATAATAAGACCACCTCAATAATAAGACCACCTCAATGATAAGACCACCTCAATAACAAGACCACCTCAATAATAAGACCATCTCAATAATAATACCATCTCAATAATAAGACCATCTCAATAATAAGACCATCTCAATAATAAGACCACCTCAATAATAAGACCACCTCAATAATAAGACCATCTCAATAATAAGACCACCTCAAAATTGAGGAACACACTTTTCAACTCCATTTTCACTGTATTGCTCTTTATTCGACCATTAATATTAAAAACCAGTTTTTAAGGGTCCCAAGTCCCAAGGGTGGTCGTATTATTGAGGTGTTACTGTATTTGACAGATTGAGGTTTATATGTAATGTAAATTACTGCTCGATACCTGCCGACTTCTATGTTCGGCTACATACTGGAATATGTAAGGCCATACTGGTTTTTCGGCGTAGCTGTATAACATTGATTGTGACCTACTTTTGTGACCGACCAAATGTTGTCCTCGAAGTGGGCTTTTTAAAATCTGACTAATCATATCTTCATCTTAGATGCACCAAATGGGGTTTTCGTTCACCAAAGAGGCACCAAACGGGGTTTTCGTAAGATGCGTTAGCAGTTCGAATTTTGCCGGTAGTAGTTAATATGTTTAAACATGTATGCATATATAAAATGACCCTCATAATTAAGACAGGTCCATGATTATAGAATATATAGATCCGAGTTATATGATAATAATATAACTAATAATTTGTTTATTTATCAAAAAACATTATACAAGTTTGCGCACACTATTTTCAAACAGGCAAGTTAACAAAAGATTTACAAAAAGAATACGAAACAGCGGTTACTTCCCTTGTCGATGTTTTTTTTGGCTCAAAGAACTCAAAATGATGGCGCACGCGGACTCTTAACAAAATTATAAAAAGGCATGGCTTAAACATATTGTACGGTTCTGTGTGAAATACAGTACTATATTACCGATACGGTATAGTCTGGGGTTCCTTCCCCTTTCACTATGTTTCTGTTCGCAATATCAGTACGACTGGAACCAGACTAGATACGGTACAGTCTGGAGTTCCTTCCCCTTTCACTATGTTACTGTTCGCAATAACAGTACGACTGGAACCAGACTAGATACGGTACAGTCTGGAGTTCCTTCCCCTTTCACTATGTTACTGTTTGCAATATCAGTACGACAGGAACCAGACTAGATACGGTACAGTCTGGAGTTCCTTCCCCTTTCACTATGTTACTGTTTGCAATATCAGTACGACTGGAACCAGACTAGATACGGTATAGTCTGGAGTTCCTTCCCCTTTCACTATGTTACTGTTTGCAATATCAGTACGACAGGAACCAGACTAGATACGGTACAGCAAGAACGAAAGAGAGAGAATCACAGGGTACGCCATATATATAAGACAGTGTCTCCCCCACACATACCTCCGGGAAAACAACAATCCATAAAACATATAGCACTTGAGGAGGCCCAACATGACGTCACAACTCGAATTTATTGCAACTTCAGCTTATATTTTCCATCAGACAACAGCCTTACGTCATGCATATTTAGATGATAAGTTACCTTCCCTAAAACAAGTAAACAACTACTGTGTTAGATAAACTAAGCGTGCCACACACCCATTTTTCATAGAAGTATAATTCATCATAAGACAAACGACATTAATCGTCTGCATCTTCTATATGCTTTTTACTTTAGAATATAAATTTTCGTCTCTCCACATTTAATGGATTAAAAACTCATTTTCTGTATTATGGTGTTGAATTCTCTCATATAATGTAACATAACTCTTGAAATAATATTTTTTGTATGTTACAGAACGGCTCAAAGGGCATTGTCGCAGTAATAATATCGATTTCAGAAAGTAAGAAGGTCAATGAACTAAAGGAAGTTCATGTTTTGACCTTATTTCAAAAAGACATAAGTGTCATATAGCAAAACTTCACTTAAAGACCACAATAAAATTAGGAACACAATTTTCAATTCTATTTTCACTGTTTGTTCGCTCTTTATTAAACCTCAAAATATATAGACCACCTCAATAAGAAGACCAGGTGTTATTGGGGTTTTGCTATATTTGCAAATTTTGGAATTACCAAGTTCGGCAAAAAGCATTTGTTAAAATGAAATAACGTATCATTGTATTCAGGTCAGTGAAGTAAACTCTTGGTTGTAAGTTTGTTGGTGGCCAATTCACAGCTGTTAGTTGGTAGTTCGGATAATCTAGGAAATAACTCGTTATACGCCGGGTAGTACGGCACGTTGGGTCTCATTGCTACATTGTTGTGACCGTCTTTGAGTTTAAATTGTCTGTTTTGCGTATACTGCTAAACTGGCGGATAATTTCCCGCCTACGGCTTCTGAAAGGCCGTGAAATGTATGCATGATACATGCCTAGTGGGCCAAAATCACTTAAAGTATTTAACACATGTATGGCGGACGTTGACTTTATCAACTCTGTCCTTTGAATTTTGACTTTTCGCACATTGTTATAATTATTGTAAAGTGATATGAGGTCTAATTTGTGTAAACTTATTGTCCACATATGTAATCCCATATTCTTAAGATTACTTAATTGTGTCGTGTTTTGAATTGATAGTTTATCTTTTGTTAAACTGATTAATTAATACATAATGTACAATGTACAAATACATGTACGACCAAGTAATTATTAAATCGAAAATTGGCCTACCACAGGAATGTTCATTTTGGTCGTTTAATCATTTCATTCGGAGCTCGTTTATTCGACAATCTTCTATCCGAATACTTGGTTTAATCCGAAATACATATCAGGTCCCGAAGTGTTTTCCAATTGAAATGGGCTATTCGAAACCATGAATTATTCGAAATAAAATTTTGGACCCAGTGAATTAGAATGAACGAGGTCCGACTATTATGTTTTTGGTAATTATTCAGACCATTTTATATCATAAGTATTATCTCCATATTAGGTGTTTGCTCTTGCACCTCAGCTCCTTGTGTTCTGTGTAGTGATGCTTACCTCGTATCTGTGCAGGGAGGCATTGTCTTGTGAGCTCCTAGTGTTCTTTGTAGTGATGCTTACCTCGTATCTGTGCGGGGAGGCATTGTCTTGTGAGCTCCTAGTGTTCTTTGTAGTGATGCTTACCTCGTATCTGTGTGGGGAGGCATTGTCTTGTGAGCTCCTAGTGTTCTTTGTAGTGATGCTTACCTCGTATATGTGCGGGGGGCATTGTCTTGTGAGCTGCTTGTGTTATGTGTAGTGATGCTTACCTCGTATATGTGCGGGGGGCATTGTCTTGTGAGCTGCTTGTGTTATGTGTAGTGATGCTTACCTCGTATATGTGCGGGGAGGCATTGTCTTGTGAGCTCCTAGTGTTCTTTGTAGTGATGCTTACCTCGTATCTGTGCGGGGAGGCATTGTCTTGTGAGCTCCTAGTGTTCTGTGTACTGATGCTTACCTCGTATCTGTGCGGGGAGGCATTGTCTTGTGAGCTCCTAGTGTTCTGTGCACTGATGCTTACATCGTATCTGTGTCGGGAGACATTGTCTTGTGAGCTCCTAGTGTTCTTTGTACTGATGCTTACATCGTATCTGTGTCGGGAGACATTGTCTTGTGAGCTCCTAGTGTTCTTTGTACTGATGCTTACCTCGTATATGTGCGGGGAGGCATTGTCTTGTGAGCTCCTAGTGTTCTTTGTACTGGTGCTTACATCGTATATGTGCGGGGAGGCATTGTCTTGTGAGCTCCTAGTGTTCTTTGTACTGATGCTTACCTCGTATATGTGCGGGGAGGCATTGTCTTGTGAGCTCCTTGTGTTCTTTGTAGTGATGCTTACATCGTATCTGTGCGGGGAGGCATTGTCTTGTGAGCTCCTTGTGTTCTTTGTAGTGATGCTTACATCGTATCTGTGCGGGGAGGCATTGTCTTGTGAGCTCCTAGTGTTCTGTGCACTGATGCTTACCTCGTGTCTGTGCGGGGAGGCATTGTCTTGTGAGCTCCTAGTGTTTCGTGTAGTGATGCTTACATCGTATATGTGCGGGGGGCATTGTCTTGTGAGCTGCTTGTGTTATGTGTAGTGATGCTTACCTCGTATATGTGCGGGGAGGCATTGTCTTGTGAGCTGCTTGTGTTATTTGAGTGATGCTTACCTCGTATATGTGCGGGGGCATTGTCTTGTGAGCTGCTTATGTTATGTGTAGTGATGCTTACATCGTATATGTGCGGGGGGGGGCATTGTTTTGTGAGCTGCTTGTGTTATGTGTAGTGATGCTTACCTCGTATATGTGCGGGGAGGCATTGTCTTGTGAGCTGCTTGTGTTATGTGTAGTGATGCTTACCTCGTATATGTGCGGGGGGGCATTGTCTTGTGAGCTGCTTGTGTTATGTGTAGTGATGCTTACCTCGTATATGTGCGGGGAGGCATTGTCTTGTGAGCTCCTAGTGTTCCGTGTACTGATGCTTACCTCGTATCTGTGGGGGGGGGGGCATTGTCTTGTGAGCTGCTTGTGTTATGTGTAGTGATGCTTACCTCGTATATGTGCGGGGAGGCATTGTCTTGTGAGCTGCTTGTGTTATGTGTAGTGATGCTTACCTCGTATATGTGCGGGGGGCATTGTCTTGTGAGCTGCTTGTGTTGTGTGTAGTGATGCTTACCTCGTATATGTGCGGGGAGGCATTGTCTTGTGAGCTGCTTGTGTTATGTGTAGTGATGCTTACCTCGTATATGTGCGGGGGGGGCATTGTCTTGTGAGCTGCTTGTGTTATGTGTAGTGATGCTTACCTCGTATATGTGCGGGGAGGCATTGTCTTGTGAGCTGCTTGTGTTGTGTGTAGTGATGCTTACCTCGTATAGGTGCGGGGAGGCATTGTCTTGTGAGCTGCTTGTGTTATGTGTAGTGATGCTTACCTCGTATATGTGCGGGGGGCATTGTCTTGTGAGCTGCTTGTGTTATGTGTAGTGATGCTTACCTCGTATATGTGCGGGGAGGCATTGTCTTGTGAGCTGCTTGTGTTATGTGTAGTGATGCTTACCTCGTATATGTGCGGGGAGGCATTGTCTTGTGAGCTGCTTGTGTTATTTGAGTGATGCTTACCTCGTATATGTGCGGGGAGTCATTGTTTTGTGAGCTTTTAGTGTTCTGTGTGCAGATGCTTACCTCGTATATGTGCGTGGAGGCATTGTCTTGTGCGCTTTTAGTGTTCTGTGTGCAAATGCTTACCTCGTATATGTGCGGGGGCATTGTCTTGTGAGCTTTTAGTGTTCTGTGTGCAGATGCTTACCTCGTATATGTGCGGGGAGGCATTGTCTTGTGAGCTTTTAGTGTTCTGTGTGCAGATGCTTACCACGTATATGTGCGGGGAGGCATTGTCTTGTGAGCTTTTAGTGTTCTGTGTGCAGATGCTTACCTCGTATATGTGCGGGGAGGCATTGTTTTGTGAGCTTCTAGTGTTCTGTGTGCAGATGCTTACCTCGTATATGTGCGGGGAGGCATTGTTTTGTGAGCTTCTAGTGTTCCGAGTACTGATGCTTACCTCGTATCTGTGCGGGGAGGCATTGTTTTGTGAGCTCCTAGTGTTCTGTGTGCAGATGCTTACCTCGTATCTGTGAGGAAAAGCATTGTCTTGAGAATATGATATTCCCAATACTAACAAAATCCTTCCTACATTGATTAACTACAATAAATCCTCAATAATAAGACCACCCTTAGGACCCTTGAAAACTAGTCTTCTTTTTGGTTGGTCTTAATATTGAGGCTGAAAGAAAGAGCAAAGCTGTAACAATGGACTTGAAAATTGTGTTCTTAATATCGAGGTGGTCTTATTATTGAGGTGGTCTTATTTTTGAGATGGTCTTTAAGTTGGGTTTTACTGTACTTTACTAGAAATCGCAAAAGGTTTGGACGGTTGAACGACCGAGCAAGTAAAGAACAAAGGAGTGTCTATGATCGAATGACTAGGCTTATTTCATGTCTGTGGTAAATGGGAAGTGGCATAACAGGATATTATACTAATAATAAAGACAAGGATGAGTGGAGTCATAACACCTAAATAATCGAAAAAGAAAATGAAATGTCGTAAAACACATATAAATAAATAATGGCAAAACGTCGGCGCCGTAAAATCGTCATTATTCGCTTGAAATTTACTCTTATTTTCTGTTGCATTGATAAATATTTCATAAACACAAATAACAATCGGTCCGTTTGGCTTTTTATCTTCACATTAAAGGTACATGGTCCTTTTTTTGGATGAAATATTCTTAGTGTAAAATATGAAAACGTGTGGTAATTTACTTCATACAGATGTACCCTTTAACACTGCATGGTCACTTTTCTCACATGCTTACCTAAACCACAAATACAGATGTCCTATACCGGTATTTTCTATCCTGACCTACGCGCCGAGTTAACCGTCTAGCGTAGTAATTACCTGTATTGGACTCCTGTTTTGCAGTTTCAGGAAACAAGAAAAGTTACATTGCAATGTTTTAGAGTAGGTCTGTATGATGGCATTAATACGGTGGCATAGATGTGACATGTGTAAAATTATTTTTATCTCGTGGCCACAACTTACTAACTCGTTCCCACGACATAGTTATCGCGTGGCCACGACTTAACTATCACGTTCCCACGACATAGTTATCGCGTGGCCACGACTTAACTATCACGTTCCCACGACATAGTTATCGCGTGGCCACGACTTAACTATCACGTTCCAACGACATAGTTATCGCGTGGCCACGACTTAACTATCACGTTCCCACGACATAGTTATCGCGTGGCCACGACCTACTAACTCGTTCGCACGAGATAAAAATAATTTCACACATGTCACCTCTATGCCACCGTACATTAACATGCCATTTTCGCAAAAGTATTACCTTGCATATTTTGATAGACAATGAGACGATCTACCTTTAAGTTATGTGCAGTGCAGTGTTTATTTAATTAAGAATCATAAAGAACGTGTGCTGCTGCAATTAAGAGTGAAAGAACAACTACAAATCAAGTTAGACAATTTTACCAATTACATAAGACATTTAACCATTTCAGTTGTATTACAACAGCAACATAAACATTTCATTTCTCGCATTGTGTGTACGACATTAAAACGTGAGGATGGGGTATGTAATCAATTCTAATTTAGTACGAGCGTATAATACCGTAATAAATACAACATGCAGAACTAAGCATGTGTCTGAAGAACAACAGTAGCGGGTTACAATATCCATAAGTAAGCCATACCCAGTTATTAAATTATATGGGACTCATATAGGCCCCTTATTCATTTTTATATGGGCCACAAATGGGCAACCCATATATAGCCCTGATGGTTTTTGCGCACAGAATTGACTCGGGTTCCACATGTTGGATCTATATGGGTCCGATATGTGCCCCGCATCACATTAATATGGGCACTCTATATGGGTCCTTTACAGGCAGTCGATATAATGGGCTCTTTCATTGCTATTATTTTCATTTCTTCGTCACATTGTGTTGTTTCATCCGTCCGTCCATCCGTGCGTCCGTTCCGTATTCGTGTCCGTGCTATTTCTCAGTAACCACCGGCCGGATTTTAATGAAACTTAATGAAAAGCTTCACTACCAAGCGGAGATGCGCATATTGTTGGCATGATCCGGTTCGATGATTATTCACATTCTTCGGTGAGCATCCATCAGTTCAACTGATAATTTCTTGTTTGTTGTTTTGGTACTAGTTATTGGGGGAGGGGGGGACTAAGTGCACAATAGCATTCATTAATAGTCCTATATCTCTTAAGTTATCGTCGGGGAACTACGATGAGCGACATGCAATGGATGTATAATTATCACATGACCGCTCGGCGACATCGGCGATTAAACACCAGTTATACGTTGAATGTTAATAGACATGGTCATGAAAAATACGATAATTATTTTGATAATCCAGATGATGATAAGACGATAATGATAATGGTAATGATGATAATGATGATAATTATGATAATTATGATAATGATGATGATGATGATGATAATGATGATAAGAATTATAATGATGATATTGATGATAATGGTGATCATGATGTTAATGATGATAATGATGGTAATGATGATAATGATGATATTGATGATAATGATAATTATGATGATAATGATGATAATTATGATAATGATGATAATGGTGATCATGGTGTTAATGATGATAATGATGATATTGATGATAAGGATGATAATGATAATATTGATGATAATGATGATAATGATGATAATGATGATAATGATGATAATTATGATGATATTGATGATATTGATGATAATGATGATAATGATGATAATTATGATGATAATGATGATATTGATGATAATAATGATGATATTGATGATATTGATGATAATGATGATGATGATGATAATTATGATGATAATGATGATATTGATGATAATTATGATGATATTGATGATAATGATGATAATGATGATAATGATGATAATTATGATGATAATGATGATATTGATGATAATAATGATGATATTGATGATATTGATGATAATGATGATGATAATGATGATAATGATGATAATGATGATAATGGTAATCATGGTGTTAATAATGATGATTATTGTGATGGTGGTAGTGTTGGTGCTGGAAATGATAAAGATGACGATGGTTATTATGATGTTAATGATGATGATGTAGAGGAGGTGGAGGATGGTGGTGCTGGTGGTGATTGTAGTGGTGATAAGGATGATAATGATGATTATCATGGTCATGGTAGTGGAGTGTTACGACTACTACAGTGGTGTTTGTGATATCGATAATGACAGAGGTGGTATTGCTGATGATAATGTTGATGACGACGATGATCATGATGATGATGATAACGACGCTTCTCAACTGCACTTCTTTTGCAGTTTTTTTTTCCATTCGTGTCATTTCGTATTGTCATCCATACTTTTCATTATGTAAGACAAACAAATTTTGCAATACACGCACTTTTAGCCGGCGACCCAGGCACAAAAAGAAAATGTAATTATTGAACGTCTGGATAAACATTTGATACAAAACATACATAATTGTCTGTAATAGTCATGTGCTATCAAATAACGATACATTCCATTAAATTCTCGTTTGCACAGAACGTCTCGCGAGATTGAGCACGTAGATATTATACGGTGGGAACGCCAAATGATACATCGGCTCCATTATCGGTTAAGTATTCACCTTTGAAGTTAAAACTGCATCACAATAGATACCATACGGTTTAAAAAGTGAATTCGTAAACAGTTACCATGTGTTTTTGATCATTCGGAAGCCCTCAGTGAATACTGGCACATACAGCTGGTATGCCGTATACTTGTTAGAGCATTATTTGGCTGCAACGATTGAATGTTTCCCTCAAAATTCGAACGAAGCAGATATTACCGACCGATTTACTTGCAAATCATTATATACTTAACGCCATTAAAAACGCAACCATATCACTAAATACTCTGTTAGAACTCTTTATCTAATTGAAATAATAATGATAATAATGATAATGATGATAATTATGGAAATTATGGTAATGATGATAATGGTGGTCATTATGATAATTATGATAATTATGATAATTATGATAATTATGATAATTATGATAACGATGATTATGATGATAAATATGATAATTATGATTATGGTGATCATCGTGTTAATGATGATAATGATGTTAATGATGATAATGATGATAATAATGATATTGATGATAATAATGATATTGATGATAATGATGATGATGATGATGATGATGATGATGATAAATAATAATGAGTTCGAATAGAGTGAAATATTATTTGTCCCTACTATGGACTTTTATATGAGAATATCACTTTCGCCTTCATTTTGTTCCAGCTGTCTGGACTTGTCCAGAGATGTATTCCATCCATTAAATCCCCCTGTTT
The DNA here is from genome assembly GCA_032209605.1 of Mactromeris polynyma. Taxonomy (NCBI): domain Eukaryota; kingdom Metazoa; phylum Mollusca; class Bivalvia; order Venerida; family Mactridae; genus Mactromeris; species Mactromeris polynyma. The sequence continues at coordinate 28,722,029 of JASFXZ010000005.1, forward strand.
GTCCTCTTTGATTCTCCTTGTTACCCCTTGCGGTCGGCCGGGCCATTCCGTGCGTCCCTTTTCCCATACGTATGTGTCATTGGATTGCTGTTTTCCCGGAGGTTTGTGTGTGGAGGCACTGTCTTATGTGTGTGGCGTTTCCTGTAGCAACTTATTCTCTCTCTCTCTCTTTTGTCTAAATCATACAAGACATAAATGGCATCGAAGACAAAATGGTCTTAAATCGCACATCAGAATCAAATGAGTTTAAATTTCAAAAGTTTAACTTTTAATCATACAACGTGGTATATAGCATTTGGACATTCACGATATATTAGTGTTGAAAATCAGTTTCTAAATCATAAAAATGGGCTCATATACATTGATGAAAATACTAAATGAACAGTATAATCCATTCCATGAAACAAATTGCTTTCTTTCTGAGATAATTGTATGTAGAAAGTGATAAAACATTTGAAGCACATTACAGTTTTCTCCATTACTCAGATTGCTATAGCAATAATATCGTAGTTTCAAACCACCCAAATTGCATTTTTAATTTACATAAACACATTATGTTGGTCTGATATTGACTTGTTTCAAAACCGAAAGTAACTAGAACAGAGAAGAACAGAACATTTGTTACGAAGTGTACAATGTACATAGTCAACACACATACATTGTTATAATACATTAATGTACAATATAAGTACATTTTCAGTCGGACCTCGTTTATTCGACAACCTTCTATCCGAATACTCTGTATTATCCGAAATATATATCAGGTCCCGATGTATAAAATGGATAAAGGGAGAGAACTCTAGAAGGGATAAAGGGAGAGTACTCGTGACAATCTCCTGAGGCACTATATATACAAATGGAATGTTATAATATACATTACATGTGTACTACGTCGTTCCATATTAAAACTGTATGAGACGTTTGCACAAAGGTCTACACACTATTACGATGAAAATCTAATAGGTTCATTCAAATAACATAATTGCTACAAAACATGCGTAGTATAGTTGGATTTGATATATTTATGTCATCTATAGAAGCATCGAGATTCGTACATGAAATTTCTATGTGAATTTGTAAAGAAATTCTCCCTTAGGAAAAACTGAGACCACAGAAAATAAATTAAGAATATAATGTGACAGGATACAATCTAAACGGCATATAAAGTTTTACAATATGATACAATAATAGATATAAACATATATTAATTTGTCTTTGCTTTTCACAAATTAATAGATTGTAGGGTATGTCGGTCGAATCCAATGTTTTGTTGTCGCAACATATATATCAAGGCTTCAATCAAATTACTTAACTCAGTTGTGTCTGCAATAACTAATTATCGAAACCAGTCTAGAAAGAGATACCAGACTGTGGTGTCAGTGACATTGATATATAACTACATCTGTGTCACTGCTATGATTGAAGTTTGTATTGCGATGCTTAGATTTGTATGCGTTTTTTTCTCCTATTTGATATAAAGAGACACATTAGTCATAAGACTACCATTAGTTCTGAAGAAAGTCGGTGAGATGGTCTCTGATTATCGAGAAGATGTGGAAGTCAGGACTCTAGAAATCCACTTGCCCGACGTCCCGGACTTGTCTAATCCGTCTGAATCGGGCTACCTACAGTTGAATTGAAGTCCCGGACAAGTCTGTTTTAAGCTAACCAACATCAGCAATTGTTCAATTAAAAGTCAAACCTTAGAATCCCACAAACGCATACATGTGATTATTAAGTTTAGATTGTGGAGCTGTCATTGTGTAAGTTTATTTGTTACTAAATTGACCGATATTCTCGAACCACTAGCTTCCTAAGTCGGACAAGTCAAATTTTGCATTTCCTTTAGTCCGGGCCAAGTGTCTTTGAAAAATATTTCTAGAAACCTGAAGGAAAGTTTTTTAAAACTGTTCCATGAAAAGATGATCTAATTAATGAGGTGGTCTTATTTGTACATGGTATTTAAGGGATCGTTAGACAGTCATCCTGTAGAATCGGGTTCGATTCCCGAGTTGGGCAGGTTATGTTCTTCCGTGACATTGGCTACGGCCCTGCCCCCCCCCCTCCCCACATGCACATGTGAGGATGTTGTCAGTTACATGTAACAGAAACAGGATGAAAGCATACAAACAAATTTCATCGTATAAATGATGTAAACTTGACCAACCACCACCACCATCATCTTATTCTTGTTCTTCTTGTTCATCTTGTTCTTCTTGTTCTTCTTGTTCTTCTTGTTCTTCTCATTCTTCTCATTCTTCTCATTCTTCTTATTCTTCTCATTCTTCTCATTCTTCTCATTCTTCTTATTCTTCTCATTCTTCTAATTCTTCTCATTCTTCTTATTCTTCTTATTCTTCTCATTCTTCTCATTCTTCTTATTCTTCTCATTCTTCTCATTCTTCTCATTCTTCTCATTCTTCTCATTCTTCTCATTCTTCTCATTCTTCTCATTCTTCTTATTCTTCTTGTGGTTAAGGTAATCGGGTATACATGGATATTGTCCACTTGAACAATTTTATAATATTATATCGGAGTACTCCGTCTTACAAGTAGGTCGAATGCGTGTCGCAGAACATGGGCTTACACAATTGTCATGGTACCATTTGAGTTCAACATATCTGCACAATCTGTCGTAGAAAAGTATAGTTATCTTAGAAATAGGATATAATTATACAATTGTTTCCGACTTAATGCGGGCGTATTCAAAATCAATACCCTTTATCATACTGTAAATTAACGCTTCATAGCGTGCTACATCAAATCGATCTTGTGGCTAGTTTATTTTTTTGTGTTCCTAGACGACGGCTGTAAAACGCATATTATTCTTTTCAGTATTCATCCCGCTTTGCAATTATGTATTATTATGGTGGCATTATATTTTATTTCATTTAATGGTACAAAATAGCCTTAGTGTTAAATATGAGAAAATCGGTCACCGTGGTAATTTACTTCGTACAGATGTACTTTACAAAACTGCATTGTCACTTTTCTTACATGATTACAACATATTAAAGTGTCCGATACCGGTATTTTCTAACCTGACCTTTGCACCGAGTTAGCACCAGCATAGGAAATACCTGCATCGGACTTGTGTTTTGCGGTTCCAGGAAAATGTTTAAGAAAAGTTACTATACAGTGTTGCAGACTATGTCTGTGTGAAGGCATTACATGCCATTTTCTCAAAACTATTGCGTAACATATTTTGATAGACAATCAGACTCTTATCAATGTTCAATCATCAAGGGGTTCAACTAGGTGATGAGTCCAAAAGGGTCATTTTGATAATTGTTGAACGGACTTTACACCATTTTAAAGCCAAAATACCTATAATTTAGAGATAATTGACCCTTAAGTCAGAATCCTAAGGGTCAACATGTGACTTTTTGGAAATTCCGGGGGTCAAGGGGTCATTTCAAGTGTCTTATTAAACCCCTGATCATATAATATATACAGAACAGACGATGACAATACAAATACATTGCCCCCTCCATACTGGAGTTACGAGAGACTATATAGTAATCAATTTATACATATATGAGTTTTATGTACAAAAACAAATAGTAAGGATCAAATAAAAATGTTATAAAACTAATATGTGGATATGTAAATATTGTTAGGCAAAATACAAATTGCCCATTTTCAATTCAAATGTTGTTTGCTTGTGTATCGTTTCTCCACATACATAGTCACGTGTGATCAGTTATTTGGGGTTGTAACAGATGCACATACAAACATATTTTGCTTTATAACTATTTTTAATAACAATTAACAACTGGTTTTTCAGTTTTATATGCATATAGGTAAATATTTGTTACACACTATTGTGTAATGTCTAATATCTTAACGTATCATGTGATATTTTGATGTTTTATTGTAATGTCTAGTCTCTTATAACTCTTATTAAGAGTGGCTATATACTAACAGTTGGCTATGTTTTTATGCTATTGTAAAATGTATGTACATGTATATAGATGAGACAAAATAAAGATTATTATAATATATGAAATCATGATAATGATTCACATTAATATAACAACAACAACAACAATATTTATTCAGCTATTAAGCATAACTTAGCTTCTAGCCTACATAATATACATATAATATAATGTAATGTAGTGGTATAGACAAGTTTTATATAAAGCCATGAAATATAAAGGGGATGAGAGTGACATAATCAGTTGAAAATCACCCATACACAATAGATAATGATTGCTTTATTGAAGTACATAATATCACTTTTACAAATCTCACAGATGTTGAGAAACTTATATATATTCTCTCCAACAATTATATTGTAAAATTTTCCGCCAAAACCTGCTTTATGATTTTACAATTGAGGGAAAGTATTTTAAATATATAATTTATTATTACATTTTATTACATTACTAACAACTTTTTACAAAACTGATATATAGCCATTCGTATGTTTTTATGTAAATGTTTCCTTTTAAGTCACTCGATTATAGTTTAAAATTAAATATTTATGTTAATAATTTAGCTACACGATAGTCTTATAATATATCGTATACATTTTGTATAATTTTATGTATGAGGTGTATGCTTGTATAGTCTCTTATAATTCTTATTTGAATGGCTTTGTGCAATGCAATATGTTCTTTATAGTCTTTACTATATGTATATCTATGTTTGTACAAAGATGAGACTTTATAAAATAAATAATAAATTACCAAATACACATTTTTTCTTATTTCAATTCAGTTTATGAAACACGTTAAATTATTAAGAATAACCACATCTTTTGAAGAAAGTACTTGAATTAATTTAAACATATGTAACATGTATTTGAGATCGCAATACGCTTCCGTATATTATAATATAACAAAAAAATATTCGCTATAAACAACACCATGTTATCTTATTTCACAGAAAAAGCATTTAAAACGTGTAAATCAACAAGAAAAGACGTGTTTTTTCTTGACTGTGCGTGGTATTTAAACATCAAAGTTATACTTCGCAGGACAATATGAGATAAATACGGATTATCTCTATTTAGCGTTGCTCTTTGAAGAACAAATATGTACGTATTAAAAGAAGATAGGATTTTTATTATCATTATACAATATAACACCGATTATCCGACACAATCGGTTTTACGGTATAATCAACGGATATATAATCAGAAGAATTATATCAATGGTGACAATTATTTCAATAATAGGATTAAAGATATTGTCACAGGTTGTTCTAACAAGTTTCTGAACCGATTTACTCTTGTTTGACGCACGATTCGCTCAAAATCAAAGTAAACGCAATCAAGGCCATTCAGTCACTTGACAACACTCAAACACTTATCTATAACAAACAAACACACGTATTAAATGGTTCATGGCGGCTCCCCTTTAAAAACGGTTGCCCCTCCTGGATTCCAGCCATACTTTAAGATGACCGCATTAAGTACAGTGCCCTAGAAGTTGGAACGAATATTTTACAACAAATCTATCTTATCTATTTATACGGTCAGATACCCCGTACGGGTATTAATGGCATCGCATAAGGAGTTGGGACTTGAGGAGAATAAAACCGAACTGGAGACTGTTGCGATGGCTCATAAGAGGACATCGAAAGAATTGAGTCATTCGTTGACTAATTGGAGGTAAGAATAGAGTTTAATTACATTACTAATTAATTTACAATTAAACTACATTGCACTTTATATTACGATTTGTGTTAAAGAAGTGTCTGACTATTTGACAACTGTACCATCATATTTCATTGTTGCCTCTGATGACCATTTCTCCCTCTCTGACTATATACGCGGCAAAACACGTTGTTATATGTTGAATGCCTGTATGGTATAAAGTTGTATTGGCGTCTAGGATATTTGTAGACTTTTTTTTAATTTGAACAAATTCAAGGACGGATATTTTTGTAACCAAACCCAGGCGAACGCATATAACTAATTTACACTCGGAAGTAACTATTTTAGATTGATGTTATAACTTCTGTCAAAGCCGTTTTATCACGTTGCGACCGGAAAAAATATAACATTATATCCGCGTGTGTTAATTAGACTTATTACCCTTCTTGTCTGACAGGGTTTAAGCAATGTACAGCGTAATTAGTCTGTACATTTTATTTATCACATCTTTATATTAACACACCTGAGTTGGTATAAAAATACGCTTGTGTATTTATGAGGGTAATAAAATTAATAATTGTAAGACCTAGCATTCTCGGCGAAGTCAGAAAGTGTGATATCGTTTTTTCCCTGTAAAACGTCAATAAAAGTTCGTGTCAATTAAGTACAATTCTTGTAAGTTAAACCACATAGGAATTTCGTTTCCACAGAATTTTTCATTTTTTACTTGTTAGATGTCTAATCTTATTTTCAAAACATTGAAATTGATGTTGGAATGTAAAACTTGTCGTAAAATAAGGTAACATGTTTTGTGGAATCTTCTGAATGCGTCTGGTTGCACACAAAACCCCAAGCAATATTTTAACATTTTTTCGTACGAACAAATTTGAGTACGAGTTACTTGTCACTTTGAAAATGCTTACTCGTGTTTTTTTGGTTATTTATCTCCAGAAAGCACCTGGTTGCGCGCAAAACACCGAACAATATTTGTTGACGAACAAATTTGAGTACGAGTTACTAGTAATCTTGAAAATGCTTATTCATTTTATTTTTGCCAATGATTATGGTTGTATACACATTTTACAATTCAAAAATCAATAAATTAATTATGAATTTTCATACGAACACAGTTATCGTTTGAAACTAACGTCAATTTTTTCTTTCGTTCCAGAAAAATGCAGTCGACGGGAACAGACGTCGTAAAATGACGCTGAAACATCGTACTCGCCGAGAGTTGGTTGAAGACGCGAGAGTTGTCGCCTCCATATGAAGGTAAGCACCGTCTGCTACAAAATGGCTGTCGTTTCAGTTCGTCTTAAATTACAAATTCTATTTCAAATAAAGCAATATTTATGAATGTTTGGAGCACTGAGATTTAAATATCCACGTACATTGTCGCTGGTATTTCAAAGACTGTTCAATACATATCACCAAAGACGGTATATATTAAATAGGTTTTAACTCCATTAATGAAAAAAATATCTTCATGATTCTTCTGCACAACTTCGGACGGTATACTTGATGTATAATTTATTCCTTGCATTTATTTTTCAGAATGATACTCAATAGAATACACAAAGAATGTAATCAAACGAGAAAACGAGATAGTCTGGTTCCAAGTCGACAGTAGGGATCCCAGTTATTCAAAGCAATCCGGTATGCAGTTCGCTGAAGGTCGAAAACTCGCCGGTGACCATTTCGAGCGCGGACAATTTCGCGAAATGGCAAATGCGGACTGCAGATAGTAATCGTTTTACAATCAGTCTTTCAAAAAGTATAAATCGAGAGAGACAAAATTGTGATAGCTTCCCATTTCACAAAACGTTCGTCAAAAATGAACCATTTTCGACCCATTTCGCAAATAAACTACCATTTCGCATCAATCTCCTTTGAGAATCGGATAAAGCACATGAGAAGGCAAGATTTAGCACGTGCTAAATGTGGTCAGTCTTGAAGTATTGTTGTTATTGTTGTTGGTTGTTATTGTTGATTATATATTTTGTTTCTCAATCTCCAGTGCGCATGCGCATACAATATGAAAATCTTAAATGTTTGGCCGAACCGAATTTTTTTTTTTTTAATTTCATATTATTTTTTTGTTACCAATGTTGTTGTTGTTGTTGTTACTTGTTATGTTTATTTTAAGTATATGTTACTCGTTTTTAAGTTTTTACATCGTCTTTGATGCATAATATCTGTGATATATTTATTATTTGTTAACTATTTTTATATACACATCCGTCCATTTTATAGTATTCTTTTATTTTCTACACGTTTATTGTTGTTGATTCGTTTATTTATAGATATTTATTTATACATATACAATGTTTAACCGATTGCAACATCTCGGCATTCTCCGTAACTATTCGGAAATAGACCCTCGAAGGTACGTGTATGAATATACTTAAGATCTCGGTACGCGATGCGGTTTTCCTACTCTGTTAACTACAAGACATCTGACCAGTGAAACACAATTTACTATTATCTAAATGATTCATGTACCTCGTAATCCTAATATCTAAATATTTCTATCATACTTTCCACAGAGACTTCATACATTTACATTGACAGCCATTTTGGAACTACTTTTTTCCACGTTACTTCCGAGGTATATTAAAAAAATAGCCGAGATGATCCGATTGATATAAAGCATAACTGTGATAAAAACAACCTGTTATCAATATTATACATCGTTATATTAAGATTGTTTTTTTTTTTTTTATAAATTTGTATTTATATTTACAATTGTTTTTGTTGACATTTTTTTATTTTTTATGATTACAAATCTGTGATATTTTTATATATATTTACATTTTTCTGTGATATTAATTCGTTTTTTCTATTTACTTTCGTTTGAAATAATTTTACGGTAGTGTCAAATCTGTGATATTGTTAATATTTATATTTTTATTAATGATTTTTTACGCGCATATCTACTGTGATATAAATTCAGTGATATCTTGTTTACCTTTTATCTGATATCCGTAAGTGTGATAGCTTAACTGTGGTATCATTATTCAATTTGTACATATCTTACTGTGATATTAAATCTGTGATATAATTTTTAAAAATCTATTATTTTTATAATTGGCTCATTAAAGCTATTTCTGTGATAAGAAATTGTAAATATTATATAAATCTACTTTAATTATAATAGGAAAAAAGAAAAAAAAAGAAAAAAAAAATATAGAAAAAAAAGAAGGGTTCTTGGTAATATTTTCCCCATTATTTTTGTCTTATATTTCGTTTCGATAAGACAAAAAGACACATGGACGAAAATTTCGGTACTATATTTAAAAAATGGTGGCAATAGCCATTTTAGTTTTCTTTAATTTTGTTTTCGAGAGATCAAGGGAAACTTAGGCGTAGGGTGGCTTTCTTTTGTTTACAAGAACTCTTTTTTTGGTTTGTAAAAAAATGCAAATCATTAAAAAAAAACACTCAATTTATGCATTTACATATAAATATTGAACTAGTGTTTATTTGTTTTTTGTAATTTTGCGATTTTTTTGTATATTAGGTATTAACAAATATTAGGAGATTTGGTAAAACATACTGTTAATAGCATTCCAGGAAGATACCATTACTTAGTGTCGGAAAATTCAGCGTGTGTCGTACGAATGTTGTCGATTTTATTCAAGTTGTTGGGTGGGTCTAATTTGTAAATTTGACTTTAAACTTTCGAGTGTCGGACTAACAATGTCGATTTTTTTTAATCTGAATGACTTTGTCGTTTTTATTCTAGTCGGTCTAACTAAGTAATGTATTTTCGAGTGTTTATTTCTTAGTAGGTTGTTCAGGTGTCGGGCTAACTTGTAAATAGTATTTAAGTTTTAGGGTGTCGGGCTTACGATGTTGATATTATTCGAGTTTATAGGGGGTCGGGCTAAGTATGTAGATATTATTCAAGTTAAGGTGTTGGGCTAACTTTGTAGATATTATTCAAGTTTTAGGGTGTTGGGCTAACTTTGTACATATTATTCAAGTTTTAGGGTGTTGGGCTAACGATGTTGATATTATTCAAGTTTTAGGGTGTTGGGCTAACTTTGTAGATACTTTTCAAGTTTAAGGTGTTGGGCTAACTTTGAAGATATTATTCAAGTTTAAGGTGTTGGGCTAACTGTTAATATTATTCAAGTTTTAGGGTGTTGGGCTAACTTTGCAGATATTATTCAAGTTTTAGGGTGTTGGGCTAACTTTGCAGATATTATTCAAGTTTTAGGGTGTTGGGCTAACTTTGTTAATATTATTCAAGTTTTAGGGTGTTGGGCTAACTTTGTGAATACTATTCAAGTTTTAGGGTGTTGGGCTAACTTTGTTAATATTATTCAAGTTTTAGGGTGTTGGGCTAACTTTGTTAATATTATTCAAGTTTTAGGGTGTTGGGCTAACTTTGTTAATATTATTCAAGTTTTAGGGTGTTGTGCTAACTTTGTGAATACTATTCAAGTTTTAAGGTGTTGGGCTTACTTTGTGAATACTATTCAAGTTTTAGGGTGTTTGGCTAACTTTGTGAATACTATTCAAGTTTTTGGGTGTTGGGCTAACTTTGTGAATACTATTCAAGTTTTTGGGTGTTGGGCTTACTTTGTGAATACTATTCAAGTTTTAAGGTGTTGGGCTAACTTTGTAGATACTATTCAAGTTTAAGGGTGTTGGGCTTACTTTGTAGATATTATTCAAGTTTAAGGGTGTTGGGCTAACTTTGTAAATATTATTCAAGTTTAGGGTGTTGGGATAACTTTGTAGATGTTATTCAAGTTTTAGGGTGTTGGGCTAACTTTGTAAATATTATTCAAATTTTAGGGTGTTTGGCTAACTTTGTAGATATTATTCAAGTTTTAGGGTGTGGTTGTTTTTGTATGATACATGTTTATAATAAGGTGATGGCCTTACCTTATTTTTGGTGTTGATCAATTTGCACGTGATATTTAGTATTTATGTTGAAAACAATGAGAACAAATGTACTCACTCATCGTATCCGTGTTTATGAAACATTAATTGTGTTATTTTATACCCTGTAAATGTATTTTACAAATAAAAAATAAACAAAGAATATTTCCAATGTTGTTATTCAAGAAGTTAATTGATTTTACGAAGCAGAACAATGTATTGATTGACGCTTGCATCCTGTTTTAACATGAATCGCAAAAGAATGTGATTAAATTAATTCAGAACATCAAAACATCAGCAATAAGGATATAACTTGTGAACTTTCATGAAAACAGAACCAGAATTAAAGGGAAATGAAGCTTGGTTTTTATGTACTATGTATATATAATTTTTTCAGCCTTATTTACCTACGTATATACATACTTAAACCACAGTGCATATTTATTTTTCTGAATATGTTCTGTGTTTCGAGAATTTTGTGAATTAATTGATTCACGAAAATATCGTTAAGTATCATTCACTGCATGGAAAGTTACGGAATCCTGTAATGGCCATCGCGATCTCGCCCATCGCCTTTTTAATTGGCCAAGAAAAAACCGCATCATACATACATATACACCGTCATCTGTGGCCAAGTGGTTAAGGCTGCGACATTGGAAGCGGGAGGTCGAAGGTTCGAATTCCGGTAGCCGCTAGGGAAAATGGCCGGTTGCTGAGTCACCCGCTAATTAAATAATAGTTACCGAGCGCCTACCTGCCTGTTGAGCGACATTAAAGGATAGGAATCGGAAAGTAAATGGGCTCTGAACGTAGGTGTCTCATAAGTCAGTAAAATGGCTAGCCCTTTAAATAAAGGTGACACTAATAAATAAACACTTTTATACTATAGAAGGGATAAAGGGAAAGAACTATAGAAGGGATAAAGTGAGATAACTCTAGAAGGGATAAAGGGAAAGAACTATAGAAGGGATAAAGTGAGATAACTCTAGAAGGGATAAAGGGAAAGAACTATAGAAGGGATAAAGTGAGATAACTCTAGAAGGGATAAAGGGAGAGAACTCGTGACAATCTCGTGAAAGCAACATCAAACATACATAATATAGTATACTATAGAAGGGATAAAGGGAGATAACTGTATAAGGGATAAAGTGAGATAACTCTATAAGGGATAAAGGGAGATAACTCGTGACAGACTCATGTGGGTGAGACCGTAGATGAGTTCATAAATTAGTGTCTCTTAGAAGATAGGGAGACATATGCATGCATTTGAACTTCTAGTCCAACATCTCTGTATATAAAAATCGCATTTTCAAACATGTAATCATTTTGTGAAATAGATACTGAATATACAGTAAAATCTCACCTAAAGACCACCTCAATAATAAGACCACAATTTTCAAATCCATTTTCTCTGTTTTGCACTTTATTCAACCTCAATATTAAGACCACCTCAATAAGAAGACCACTTTTCAAGGCTCCCAAAGGTGGTCTTATTATTGAGGTTTTACTGTATTTCAAACAATATTGAAATGTCAATGCGAAAATGTTTTAAAACCATTGAATACGAGGCATCAGGGAATAGTTTATGTACATAATGATTGCATAACTAAAATCAAAGAAGCCAGGCCGGAAAAGTGTGAAATGAAATCACACAGCTGACGAAATATTTGAAACATCAAAAATCACTGAAAACTCGATTCGATATTTTCAACGGAACCGATATGTTGGTAATTACAAGTTAAATGAGCCTTTCGGAACACGTGTGTAGGAACATTTGTTTTGGCTTATCACCAAGTAATATTATGGTACTATCTTTTTCATCTGCATCTTGATATAGACAATGTTACACAGCCTGGATGCGTTTGAAATGTTGTGTTAGATAAGTTAACCGGGTTGCTGTGATAATTACTGCCAGGTAAATTGATCTAATTAGTAAACTTTATACATTTTACATCGATTGAGAAACAGTTAAAAGATGTATCTGGCTCATCTGTACATAAATATTTTGAATTGGCTTCATCCAGTATTGTTGTTACATCGGCTAAAACATCTCTAATAAGAATCATTGCAATGTATAACCGATTAAAAAAATATTTTTTACGATATTACCAGCAGACAAAACTTGAAAAATTGCCCGATTGTTAAAAAAAATTGATTTAAAAAATAAAAAATGATGAACAAACATGTTTCTTCAACAAATACCAATCAATAAATGAGTTCAGTCTTTCTTAATGTATGTTTATTGATAATTTAATTATAGGAAACATATTTTTCATGTTTGTTTAGCTAAACAAATGAACAAAAATTGAGCATAATATTACTTTAAATAATTGTGAAGTACAACGATCGGACCGTCGTTCTTATTTGTACTAATTCTCCATTCCGATTTATTTCAGTGTTTTCTATGGTAGCCGATGTGTGCCATCTCGTTCTGGCGAGTTGACCGTTTGAAGGGCGCCAACACGCTAGAAAGACAAATTTAATATAAGTAGAAACACAAATGAACGCTGCTATGGGATTTACAACATCTTCTGTAAGTGACGTCATTTCAAGAAAACGCAACATGTCATGTCACTATTTGCAAGCAGGAAACAATATTACCTCCATATGGTCACTTCGTTTTCCTATTGCAATATTGGGCACATATGGTGACGTCAACGGTAACGTTTTCTGGAAATGACGTCATTTAAAGAAGAGGTTGTAAATCGTACAGCGGCGTTCAAATAGTTTTTTTGCATTAAAACATAACATGTTTAATAGTAACATAATGTACATAACGACAAAAGGCATGGTTTTGCAGGAGCACGTGATGTATTAAAGTGTATATTCAAACATTTACATTTTATAACATGTATATAAACAAACAGTTATGGTGATAAATATATTGATTCACAGGATGTGTTCAAGTTTCTGACATAAGGATGTAGGCCTATATGAGATAGTTCATACATTATCAGACTCTTACTAGAATAGCATAATAAATGTATTTAGATACATTAATAAGATTATTTTGAGAGGTAGTTCTCTTCGAATTGGTGAATTTCTGTTTCGTTGGCCACGTATAATAATAACGTATAATATAGCTCGATCTTATATCAAATCATATGTGCTATTGTGACAAATGAGATATTTGTCGTTCTAGCATTTAGGTGTGTTGTTGGCGCCCTTCAAACGCACCCAACACGCCAGAACGAGATGGCATAAATCAGCCACCATAGTTTTCAAATTTCTTTAAAGTCGTGACTTAAGATTAGGAGACTGAAACACGAAGAGAAAAAATAACGAACAAAGAGGAGAATTGTGTTTGAATTGTTAATTTACCTCAAGTAGATATATTTGGGCGCGACATGTTATTACAAAGGTTGCGTGTGTGAATCGATGTTAAAACATGCACTTCTATTTATTTGTTTTACGAAGAAATAAACAACAATTGTAATGTCTCGCGAAACACAATTACGCTTACTAAATCTCCTTTTTAACGATCGGGTCTTGTTCAAATGATAATACAGTAAAAAAACCTAACCTAAAGACCACCTCAATAATAATTTGTTTATGTAATCGAACGAAGAAAAGAAATAAGTAGAATGTTACTTTACTTGTAACCCGGTGTATTCGAAAATGGCCTTGAGCAAAAACCTCTCTTCAACATTATTCAGATTTCGCGTAGTAAGAATATACTACAAATTGAATTTCTCGAGAGCAACAACCTATCAACAGCATGGTATGAACACGGAAGACGAATCTAAGGTCAAACAGTTAGATTGGTAGTCATTTCTTTGATATCGTACAAAAATAAAATAGTCATGAACTCTGAGTGAACGTTCATAAACATTAATTTAAGATCAAACATTTCGCGAAAGGTTAAGCCATATGAGATGCTTACTGAATATAGATGCTAAAAAACAACCATAGTGATTATTGGATTGTATTAGTTTTGATTGTTAATGGTATTATTTATTTAAGCATATTTATGTTCAATATACTATCACCGCTTTTTAGACAATACCTGTATATAGGTATTTATAAGTACGCTTTGTTGTTTTCTTATTTCCGGCAAAGTCATTAAAGTGGTAGAACATTGTCTAATCTGCTGTCGTCATTTTGCGTTGATGAATACGAGAGAGAGAGGGAGAGTGAGAGAGAGAGAAAGAGAGAGAGAGAGAGAGAGGGAGAGAGAAAGAGAGGGAGGAGAGAGAATAAGTTGCTACAGGGAAAGCCACACGCATTAGACAATGCATCTCCACACAGACCTCCGTGAAAACAACAGTACATAAAACAAGGCATTTGAGGAGGCGCCAGGAGTCATAAGAGACAACAAAGGAGAATCAAAGAGGACAAACGGGGAGGGGCTTAATGAATGGAATACATTAAGAGTCAAGACAGCTGGCAACAATAGGCCGAAAGTGGGTAGAAAATAACATGAACACTATATACAGTGAAAGAACCGCACAGAGAAAAAGGAACCCCAAAATACATCTAAACTCAAATAGAAGATTGTAGATTTCAGACAAGAAAACACGTATGAAAAACGTTTTTGATGTAATGGCACTTAACGTCACTCCGTATTTGTAAGGAAAATTATAAACTAAAAATCATCCCCGATAAGGTCAAAGTTTAATTCTCGTTTCAATGTCTACAATTGGCTACAATTCTGTTTATAAACGTGTAAATTTCAAACTAACTGAAAGTCTTTTCGTCGAATGAAATGCAATTTGAGTAGTTTGAATCCATAATACCGTTATCTCAGAAAAGAAAAAAAAAGTCGCGCCGCTTTAATTTTTACTTGAAAGTAGCACATGACACATCTTTTTATAAGTGGCAGAAAGAGCGTTTATGCAACACGGATTAAACTCATTTGATTTCTGAACTAGATTCCCAGTCTGCGTCACTGGAAGCTTGAATTGTGACAGGCTCACTTCCATAATGAATATTGATAAAGAACGAAAATCCATTTTTTTATTACTTTTTTAATAAAATGTGCATTTTACTTGGAATTGGAGCGATAAAGCACGCATTACAACTACATGAACTCGTCATTTCGCTGTGCCGGAAAAATATCCGTCCTAATATAGGACAAAATATTACGCACTGGTCGATGAGAGAACATTTACGATAAAATATTGTGTGATTTGTGTGATCTAGTAAAAGGGAAATAGTTCATTGTGGTGTTCCGTCTCATCTTTCAGCATTACTGTAAAAGTGGTAAAGTTTGCCAGGTGGAAAAATGCACAAAATTCGCGAACAATTTCCACAGCGTAAATTTCCACTTCCACCGGAGTATATTTTTACCTACGCACCGTGTAGCCGATACTTGGAGTCTAGCACTCCATGGAGTCACAGCTAAAACACTGTATTCAAGACATATCCGATGAAAAGTGTCAGCCTTGAGTGTGGGAGTCCGATCGAAGGATGAAACCGATTACAAGCTACCCCTTCGGCTTCAGATTAACTCCACCATTCGCTTATTTATGTTTATCTATATACACATTTTCCAAAAAGAACAACAGCAAATGATATTTAAATAAAATATTTAGCATCAATACAACATCAGCAGCAGAAACGACAACGGTTGCAGCAACACCAACATCCACAACTGTAGAGTTGTTAACAGTCTATTGATTGTTTTTTTGCGGTTTTAATTTTGTAAGTTTCATAGTTTTTATTCAATTAACTTACCACGATTTGAAAATCATCACATTAGCTCAATCAGCGAGTGGGTAATCTAACCTGCGCGGAGGTAATATGAAAATATTTTAGATTACCAGAACTTGAACAGATGGAAGCTTGAACTCTTTACGTCGGTGTATAAGCCTACTCGGGAATAGAACTTCAACTAGGAGACACTGAAGATAAGGAAGCCTAGGTCTACATCTGATAGTGCACACCTGTTGGTTGTATAATACCTCAGTTCACTTGTTCATCCAGATGTTCCACTATGATCTGATTCTCAAAGGTCATTCTGATAATTTTTCACCTAATTTAACAATTGTATAGCAGACTTGCCTATAATTTAAAGAACATTTGACCCTTCAGTCACAATCTTTAGGATCAAAATGTGTCGTTTTTTGAACTTCCAGGGGGACACGGGTCACCTCAAGTGTCAAATGGAGCCCCTGTGATAATATGCGGCATTAAGTAAGAGGCATGGAAAACGTATTTCCAATCTCTTTTTAATACAACGATTCATTATGAAAATATGGAACCGTCTAGTCCTGTTTTAATATAAACTTCAAAAAGTTATTGCTTTATTTATTTTTACAAAGTTGTTCATCTGACTTTCACGATACATATGATGATCTAAAATAGCATTTGAAAGACTCGAAGTTAGAGACTTTACTCGGTCAGAGGGTTGAGAACAAAATACCCGTATATAAATCGAGGAAACCTGTTTTTATTTTTAAAAAAACATGGATATATATCCCAATATTCTCATCTACTAGATGAAGGACGAGCTATTAATCCTGGACTGACTAGGTTGAGGCAGTGCTATGTACCGTTTCCGACGATACCAGTACATATCAATACTCGGCGAAATGAGCATGAGGTAGAGAGCGCGAATAAGGGAGACAACTGCAAATTGAGTTGAAACGTTCTCCGTCTCGAGTTGTCTCCCTTGAGCGTAGCAGAAAGTGCAAATAAAAAATCTCGTTAATTTT
Organism: Mactromeris polynyma; assembly: GCA_032209605.1. Lineage (NCBI taxonomy): Eukaryota > Metazoa > Mollusca > Bivalvia > Venerida > Mactridae > Mactromeris > Mactromeris polynyma. The sequence goes on from JASFXZ010000005.1 coordinate 28,739,183, forward strand.
CGCCAATTATATATGGCTGTATATAATGCAGTCACTGTCGATTCAAATTGGCTCAGCATACTTCGAAAAATCCTCGTTACGTACACCATGACTAGTGGTCAATATTTTGTTAAACATGTTTTCAGCCCAATTTTGACTGTTCTGAAGTTAATAATATATTTTCAATTTTGAGATTGCTGCTTCAATAGTTCCCTAGATCAAATATTCATCCATATACAGAGCTAAATAGAGTGTATGTATAGATTGTTAAAATTAACCTGTTCTTCTTGACCTCTACTAGCATAATTTCACAGTTGACTACTTGTGTCTATATTTCAGCTTTCTGAATTGCAGTCACGAGTTCTCTCCCTTATCCATCATAGAGTTCTCTCTTTATCCCTTCTATAGAACATTTTGTATATACATCAATATTACTTTACATGCGTTAGAAGGGAGAGAACTCATCAGATGGATGAGGGTGAAATAAAGTCATGTTTGAGAAACACAAAAATCGGTCAATGGCGCTACCGGTAATCGAACCCAGGTCTACGGATTGCCGGTCCGTTATGCTAACCACTACTCTTGACTCTCTCACGTGTTACACAATAACATCTTGTTTTCTCAGACGATGTATCGACACCAATTCACTCGTGGACATCGATGTATTGTATATTAATCGAGTTATATGTTCAAGCATAAAGGTCAGGATCGGGTAAATTTATACAAGCTGTAAAGTTCTGTACTCACACTGAATTCAGAAGGGCGTTTGCCTGTACCCTGTCTGATGTACGATTGTCATGTGAAATCTTTACAGCAATTAAATGTGAAACAGTACAAGGAATGCAAACGACGTTTTAAGAAGCAAGTCGAGTATGGTTTACTGTATGCTTTTATGTTAAAAATTCCACGATTACAAAAATTTGTTCATGCTGTATGATTTCCATTAAAATATTCACTCAAAATCATAAAGTAGGCTAAAAAATAATTTTTCATTCAGTACTTATATGCTATACTGCCAGTTATGCACCACTTTGTAAACTATTCCTCATTTACATATTGATTGAACCGTTAAGATTGAAAACTGACCACAATTGTATATATTGAAATAATATGCATTTCAACTGTATAACTTAATTTTTTCCACTTTCTGCTTCTGAAACACTTCTCTCAGTCTAAAGTGATCTGAAGAATATAACAAAAGAACTCGTGTTGGCAACACAACACTTCAGATGTTCAACGCCGTTTTTCAACAATTTTTCAGTGGACCTAACCAGCTTTCCTGGAATTCATTAACAACCAGCACTAACTTGTCCTTCAACAAACAGCTGACAACTTCGAATGAATCTGAGGTAATGAACTAATGACCATAGCCAAATTTCACAGGACATAACCCGCTGTCCTTCCTCAGAATGGGAATTCAACTTTGGTCTAAACCATTCATCTATTCCGAGGTACTATCAAAATCGTTAATTCACAATGACAACTTTACATTAGAGGCATTTTTTATTTTTTTCTTTGTACATTTAAAATCGGAGCTTCTGGAAAAACCATCTGTTTTTACCACTCTTGTATCTGAAAAAGTAAACAGATAAATGAATGGTATGATTTATACTGTACCAATGTATTAAATATTGTGGTATAAACACAAACAACATACAGGGATAAATTTGAAAGCCAAGTTGGTCAATCCACTCCAACACTATTTGATCATTTTGAACACATCTCCACCTGGTAGATAATGTTACTCGCATCAACACTGTGCGAGACTTAAAAACAGTAATCTTATTACAAATTTGTCACTGTTGTGTGCAAAAATTTACTCGAACTTGCGCAGTTGAGTGTAGATGCTAATGAATTAACAACCTTATTGCAAAGCCGGGTTATTAACGCCAGCATGAATATAAGCACTTAATCTTATCAGGTGTGCTTTCACATGACAAAAGAGGGACGCTCAATAAGTGGCGATCTGATACACTGGCATTATTTGCCAATTTGTCAGGTAAACACAATTCTCTTAACAAGAGTGACAAACTGTCACAAAATACGCCCATCATAAGTCAGAGCTCAGAGTTAAAACAAGACAAATTTTAGGTAATTTCTAAAATCAAAGGGTGATAACTCCTGAGTGACTTAAGCGATATGGCTGTTTATCGAACTTGGCCGAGTTATTATGCCCACAAACATTTTCACCAAGTTTTGTAAAGATCGGATGAAAACTCTTAGAGAGCGGAAACCATGTGGTCGCCAAATTTGGATAATTCAAGGGCCATAATTCCAAAGTGCCTGGGGCGATGTGGCTGGTTATCGAACTTGGCCGAGATATTATGCCCACAAACATTTTCACCAAGTTTGGTAAAGATCGGATGAAAACTCTTTGACTTAGAGAGCGGAAACCATGTGGAAAAGCCCGCCCGCCTTGAGTGTTCCCATGATACGTACCGTTTTTCTAACAAGTGTATAAAAATGTGATTGCATACAGTATGTCTTATTTGAACATTCATATTACCGTCTCCAACACTTTTATTTCTTTGCAATCAGCACAGTATAAATATATACTTTCAAAGTAATACCATCAATAAAAGACGATGTTTGTTTGTGTTTCTAAGACAAATACAGCAATAGTAGCTCATAACAAGACGAATGGCCGACATCACAGATATGGAAGAACACAAGGTGTCAATTCTTCAGCTTTTAACAATTGTATGGGGGCACACAAAGAAATATTTTCCAACCTACCACCCACAAAATTATCCACAAATTCCTTCATTATACAAGAACAAAATACATCCACCAAGAAGCATGTCAGTAAATTCATGCATTGGGTACAAACCTTTCTTCGAACTTTGCTTTCACATCACGCTTAGCTTTACGTTTCTTGGCTGGATCTTTGAATGCTTCTTTGTTGACTGCACCCTTATCGAATCCAACATCAACGGAATATCTGGAAAAAAGTAATTAACTTTCATTCCAGTGTTTAAGTTTTAACATATCCATAAAAAAACTGTGATAGGTAATGTCAATAGGCCCAGGACAGGATTGTTTCGGACAAAAGAGAAACTTATAATTAAACAAATTACAGGCCTCTTTCTATAGTTCTGATGGGTCAAGTCAAGACTATCTGACCCATTCCCAAAGTCAAATACATGTATGTTTTTTTCTCAATCAGAAAAAATCCCAATCAGAAGCACCTACAAAATATTGTCTACTGGAGTGACCTGGTACATCTTGATGCTCTTTGAATAAATGTTTGAAGACATTTTGCATCTTTTTGACAGTTGGTATAAGAAAGGTAGATTAGAATCAGGGTTTTCCCCCCGACGCACAAATTTGTGCGTTTTGGCACACCTTTTGGCTGAATGACCCGTAAAAATATTCCTAGAGCGTCACGTGGGACGCAAACGCAATGCTGGTCGAAATTTAGGTACGAATGCGCTAAATTCGAAAGTTATTGGGTATGAACGTAGTGATCTCCCTTTACATACATTGTTATACTGTTCTGGGAGAGCACTTCGAAGTGATTAGACTATGTTATTTGTTTGACGGCAAGTGCCTACTTTTATGCTTATGTATATAAAACCATTCTAAACATGTGGCAGTCAAGCTGACGACGTTTTATCGTCTGAATCAAAATGAAATATAAACCAGAACCGGGCCCAAGCTCCCCCCAAAAAAGCAGTGTAACTGTAAGCAAACCTCAGGTATTTTTTGGGGAAAGCTGGCTTAGTAAATATCAGTGGTTGTATATTGAAAATGGTCAAATGAAATGCCACCCATGTGTTCAAACTTGTCAAGACAATCCTTTTATGCATCCAGGCTTATAAGGCATCAACAAATTAACTTGTATGTAAATGCATTGACATCTTTAAAACTCCCTGTGGACTTAAAAAGCATAAAAAAAGACCCCCAAATGAAGCCCCTATGGGGACACTGTGACCCCCTAAAAGAAAATTCAAGGGAAAACCCTGAGAATGCTTGTTTATATAAATTTTAGATATGTTTAACCATGAAAATTTTCAAAATTGGTCACACCACATTTCCCCCCCAATTTATCTAGGGGTCTTTTCACCACAATGGACGGAAAAAGGCCTGAATTACAAACAGGAAGTGTAGTTTTTAAAAACAGCCATTTTATCAAATGTATAAAATAAATTCCACAAAAAAAGAAAATTGTGTGAATCGACACCTTCAAATCATGGCCCAAGTTGAAGCGAGACTCCTGACAGTGTGCCTCTACCAACAAAACTTGTATTAGTGACATTGGTAACGATGTCGAGTACTTCCCAAGGTTTTGAATGACGATTTTTGGTAAAAATGGACACTTGGATAAGGGGAAACAGCCAATATTCGGCAGTAAATTTAACCCCCAAAATCACTGTGATGCAATGCTTTAGAGTATGTCTGTGTGAAGGCATTAACATGCCATCTTCTCAAAGTAATTACATAGCTTTTTTGGATAGAAAATCAAATCTACATTCTTCATGGAAATAAACACATTATGAGAAAAACAGCTCAATGCAAGTCAGTAGTGGACCAAAAGAATAATATGAACGACTTACCTTGTGGGCATAAGATGGTTAAAGTTGTATACGCGAACAAATGGCTTGACCTTTGACCTCTGCTTCATCTTTTTCTTGCCCATTCCTCTGATTACACGTCTTGGGTATCGTTCAATACCAGCTACAAGAGCATGGCCGTATGGTTTATCTGAGGTACCATCATCATAGTTCTGTAAATGCAAAGAGTAAATATTAACACACAATGTTTCGCGACTAAAAACCATCCTATTACCATAGGAATTAATGTAATACAGGGATGCCAACAGTGAAGTGTCAGTGGTTTTTTTGGGGCATTTTTGGGGCCGAAATTCAGACCCATTCCCCTCACTCAAAAGTATGTTTTTTCCCCCTTTTCTCAGTTAAAATTCCTCTCCTACAGCTTTTTTTTTAAATTGGAGATATGTTGCCAGTATTGTTGATATTTTTAGTCAGAAAGATAGAAACATTGACCTGTAATGAAACTAACCAATCTGTTAGCATATTTACATCACTGCAACAAAGAAGTGTAGTGAATATAGACATAGAAATGTATACTTTAAATGCACATTATTTTCACCCTATTTTCCCCTCTCAACGCTATTTTCCCCTATTTAAGGGCCCTGCCACTATTCCTCTAGAAGTGAAAAGAAACACTGAGTGTGAAAAAAGAGGAAAATTTTGCCGGGGTCAAGGGGGCCGCATATGTGGGGGCCAAGTCGCCTAAAGAAAATGCATTTTGGACATTTTTGCATCATTTTGGAAGGGTTTCCTTGAAGCTTTTGCTGTAATACACAGTTACTTCTGATGTAAAAAACCATTGTCATTCTGGTATTGGCAGACAACTTACTTCAAGTTATTCCATGCCCTTATCATTCTTATTGTACAATCATGTTACAATGTGGGAAAATTAATCTCGCATTCTGCGCTCCTTATGTTATCAGATCTACTTCATTCTTATAAATCCGAGGTAAAAGAAAATAAAAAGTCCAGAATCAAAAGTCAATCCTCCACTCCCTAAAGCTATTATATCCAAAGTGGGGATACATATTAGGTGTAGAAGCTTGTGGAGTGTTTAATGTTAATTAGTGCTGTAAAGGACAGACAGAGTGTTGAATGTTAATTAGTGCTGTAAAGGACAGAGAGAGTGAAATCAACGTGTTGAGCCAGTTTTGTAACCAGTTTTCGCGACCCGCACAATTATCAAATTTCGAGTTAGAATGCGAAGATATTTATCTATATTTGTCGACAACAAGAACATTTTCTAGAATTTCAACGATTTCTCGAAATGAAAACATCGTAAGGTTATTTTATGCTTTTGAATGCGATAGTCGAATCTTCATCCATGACAAAAATAAATAAGGTTCGGACCATTGTTTTGTTAAAGTTTTACCATAAACTGGTATTCATCACTTCCTCAGATCAGTAACAGTCTCTAGACAACGTGCAGCATATATATGCCCAGATCAGTGCATCGCTTTTGTTTTGTGACCTAGGTCTGGTGCGATAAACAGGCGGTTTGTCATTTCAAGAAAAGAATAACAACAACTGCATGGTTGCGTTTAAAACCCGTCCTCAGTACTTGGGTAATGTTTAAAATCGTGTCGACCGTATTACGCCTGGATTTTTTTGTACCCCCCCGCCCAAATTTTCTCCTTGGATTTATGTTTTTCATGAGATCAACCCCTGGGCTACCCAAATCCGCTGAATGCAGTTGTGATTTTTGCTGCACAGAAACTTTTGCCCAGCAGTAAATATCATCATACCTCGAGTCCTGATGCACAGGAGTGATTTCCTACATAATGACCTTTTTATAGTTACCACGGGTCAGACTATGTGACCCAATCCCAAATATATTGTTTTTTCCCAATCAGAAAAAAAATTCTCTTTCAGAATTTAAAGCCAAGACAGCCCTGCGTTCAGTTACGGCTATCAGTGGCGAACGTTTAGTGATGTATCCATTGGCTGCACACGGGAACCAAATTGAAAAAAACGTTTCAAAACGATAGGGCTGTTAGCTGTAACTGAACACAGGGCAGGCCTTCAAGTTTAGATAATTAACTTTTCAAAACTTGTTTTTCAATCGTATTCGACACTGCAACTAGCATAAATGAACGTATGATATCTTGGAACAGTATCGCTATATAATTTATTCTGGCAGATAAACACATTCAGTTAATTCGAACATGAGCAACTATACAAAACGGGCTAGAGCTCTGAAAAAATTAAGGCAAAGTCTGGAGAGGGAAAAGTGGGAATGGGTCCCATTTCTAGACCAAACTTAATAAGGAAAGCACCATGCATTCAGTTTAGACATCGACTAGGTAAGTTACATCCAGTGGCAACACATTCAAAGGATTGCTCATTGAATGGGAAGACCTGGTTAAATAAATATATCATATACAAACACTATGCAGGAGTGATATATAGAACGAAAGATAGCTGCCTTCCAATCGTTCATCATGTAATTTGTAAACTGGGTCAAGTTTTATTCATCATAAAGCAAATACATTGAAATAGTATATGTTCAGGCCTAAGCATCTTGTACAATGACATCTCTGTCTGAAGTAATATCTGTTAAACGATGCACAAAACTTCTGCCAAATGTTGTATGAAAAAGTTAATGTGATGTACCATATATGACAGACAAAATAAAGTTTCTCACCTTTACAATGACAGCTTTCCTACCAGCAAATCTGCCTCCGAGGACCAGGACAACCTTCCCAGGTTTCATAAACTTGCCCATGGCTGAAATGAAAGGAATAAAAGGGTAAGTGCACAATTAATACAAACACATTTAGCTTTTTCATAAGTTGTCTATCATTTTCAGGTAGCTGCCCAACAAAAGTTAGATTTCCTCCGCATATCAGCCGAGTGGGTACAAAATGAGTATTCATAATGATCGAAGAAGATGTGTACTTAAATTCTCTAAGGTATTTAAGCCAGGATAGGTGAAAAATATCAAGTTGCAAGACGATAAAATAACATGTTTAAAAACATACTCGCAAATATTGGTAGCGAACCGGAAAAGGAAGTTGATTCGGCGCGTTCGATTTTTATGATTTTTGAATAGGAACCTATTCTCGACGTAAGGCGCCGGTTGTAAGTAAATCCCAGCGAACGCCGTATTTTATTTCAACACGGGACACGCTCGTCATTATGGTAACATTAAACTTAAGGTATTCCAACCATAAGGCGGTTTTTTATTTTTATTTTTCGTTACTCAGACACGCCGACCCGATTTTTCGGCGAAATTGCAAAACATTAAATCTGAAGGGAACAGGAAAAATTGTCGAGTTCAAACTTACGGAGAGGCGGGTCAATTCGTCCTAAAAACAATGTTCGTCCCGGGTCAATTCGGCCCGGGTCCATTCGGCATACTTTTAAACCAGAGTCAATTCGGCACACTTTAAAGATAATTATTATAACAAAAATCGGGAAGTTGTGATTCATTAACGATTTTGGAATAGCATTAATTTATGTTTATAAGATGTTTACTTATAGTTGTATGAATTTGTATGCATTTCCTCTCTATTTGAAAAATTTACACTTTCAAATAAATAAAAATATTCATACATAATATGCGTAGTTGCGTTAGTCATTTACAATGGTGTTTCGTGTTTGTTCATTATTGTTTGTCTTATAAATAATTAAAACAGTTTGTTGCATTGTCATTCATGTACCTATATGTGTGAGTTAAACGACACTCTTTTTAAGTAGACTCTTCAAAGATGCAGGTGGTGTGGACACGTGCACCACGACCTAAACTGTGAAATATTTGGCAATTATATATAAAGAAGCGGATGTTTGTTAATTGCATTTAATTAATTAAATGAAAACATTTTTCGTTAATCGACACAATATTTAGATACTTAGATTTAAACAATAATCATTTTCATAAGAAACGTATTATCTCTCAATTACAATAGTAAGACATACAATTGCAAATGTGTATCATACTTCAAATTGTCAGAGGACTGTTAATTTAAATGTATCTAATATGGTATTCGTTTATTTAATGTCATGTCATATAAAGTTGTACTCTATGTTAAACAGTGACTTATATGTCCATTGGGCTGGGTTTATTTATTTAATTTCATTTTTTTTTCTTGTAGCCACATACACATGCCACTCTAATAAACAATTTACTTCTACGATATATACATGATAATCCACATTCATCAAGAATACGTTTTACTTATTATATATACAACCATTATCTACATCGGTTTTAAGCATATTATCTGATTTGAATAACAATGATCGGTTATTTTATTTTAATATTATTAACGAATATTTGATTATTTTAAATTCTGATAGACATAGAAGTTCAAAAATTATTGTAAAAGGTTATTCTATAGAACATTTATAAGATCTTTTGAATGTGTAACGAACAAGCGTATACAAACTATAGGTATTTAGGAACATTGAAAAAAAATAACTTAGAGAAATATTTCCAATAATTCCATGGTATCTGACAATAGTGATTTGGTGTTTGGTGTACATAATGTCTGATTATATTTTTGCGTATACTTTATTATAAAAAAAGAAAAGTCATTGATACTTAAAATTCTACATTTGATATTATAAAATGATTTCATTCAGACAGTGACTCTCATATAGTATACCAAGTTGTAAGAATCTCCGCACTAGAATGAATATAGTACAGTTGTATCGCTTTTGCTCTATATTCATATGAAATATTCACGATCATAAAATTTCATATTTTGGTTAGATACATTACACTGATCTACTATAAAACGTTTAAAGGAAATCTCTGCGTTAGAAAAAAACGGCCTTATTGTAGGATACGCCTTTGATATAGTTTCAATAGAGACATACATTTTGACCATGCCTCATTCAGATCAAGTCACACAATGTGGCGGTGACTGACCTCATGAGTATTAACAAGGTTATAATGTATAATTGCACAAAGTTTTAATCCCAAAATGACCCATTTTCAAATTTGACTTAGACTTCATTAAGACAAACATTCTGACCAAGATTTAGCATGCTCAGCTAGCTCTGTTAGTAAAGTGCTTGACTGTTACCCAGCAGATCCGGGATCAATTCCCGGGTTGGGGAGGTTATATTCTTCCGTAACACTGACTAAGGTCATGCCCCCCATAGTTGCTTAAGTTAGTACTGGTTAAATATTAATTCCAGGAACACTGGTTAGGTCAACTGGCCGCCGTATGCTGTATGAAAAGTTGTTGAAAAATGGTGGAAAATCTGATGAAAACTAACAAACAAAGCAGTGACCAAGAGTCATGAAAATCATGTAATAGGCGTTGTATCTAGTCTAAGAGCGTTAACAAGCTAACTGTTGACGATGCACCACTCACGATCACGAATACAGGGTGATCCAAATGAAGGTTCCAAGTTTGAATCCTACTCGGGGCAAATGGATTTTTCATAGTTATATTTGGTGTCTAATATGGGGCAAGATGTTCCTGTGCAATGTCCCTTTTCCTTTGAGCAGTATACGAACTTATGCATCTTCATACATATTTTACTTAACAACTTAAACTTCGACTAGCAACCTTCAAGGTAACTTTGTATTCCAAATAATATAGCATGTGTTCCCTTTTGGCCATCATTTTTTTTTACCTCCTCCTGCCAACATTTTTCCAGACAGAATCTGAGAAACTTAAAATAAAAAAAACTCTCGCCTAATGGACATAATCAAACAGTTGTTGTTTTGATCTATATAATAATGTCGATTGCGGGTAAGATTTTGAAATTTTATCAACACATTTTATAATTTGTTGTGGGAAAATCCGTCGGTCCTGTTATAATATGCTGTGCTATGTTGCAGTGTGCTATTAGTATTTCTTGTTTTACAACGGCTATTTACTGTTGTTGAATATTGCCATCACAGTATCCCATATGTAATAAGGAGCGACTCTTTCATTGTCCCAAACGTATTAGACAACATTCCGTGAACTCGCCTTAATTTCAATGCGAGAAACGTAATATCACAGACGCAACATACTCCGCATGGAATTTAGTCATTTCCAGGAGTAGAAATAAGTACTACATCCCTAACCGAACTTGTACCCAACGTGAATATGACATTTGAAGTCGCATAGTTATATTTACATGTATGTAATGATTATTTTCATATCTCCTTATGGGGAGACTGTTGGCTTTAATTAGGTATTTCGTGCAGCAACTTCTTCTTTCCATCCATTTTTCCTATAACTGCGTCATATGGATCATATAAGCTCATATAGCTTTTGGTGTGTGGTATTTCTTGCTCAAATTCTTCATTCATATACTGTTCACTGTGTTATATTGGTCATATAAGCTTTTGAAGACAGTTTGTTTTACTTGCAATATAAACATGACTGTACCGATCCTCACACATGACAGTTATATAAGGTTTTCAAAACCTTCTGTTTCGACTGTCTTGCTTCCACGTCAGTTTCGGATTAAAACGAGCCTTAGCTGGTTTTTCTATGTAAGGCTCTGATGTGATGTCATTTTGAATCATAAAAAATAATGCATATTTCGATCCGATTTTAGCCTTTCTTCCCTATAGACTATACCTACAGTATTTTACTGACAATTTCAAGGCTGTAAATCGCTGTATGGTTATTATTTATATTTGTGTTTTAAATGTATTATTTCACTTTATATAGTGTTCATGTTAGTTTCTCCCAAATTTGACTTGTCCTCTGATGTATTCCATCCATTAATCACCCTGTTTGCCCTCTTTGATTCGCCTTGTTATCCCTTATGGTCGGTCAGGCCATTCCTTGCGCCCCTGTTCCCTTACGTATGTACCTTTCAGCCTCCTCAAATAACTTATGTGTTATGTTGTTTCCAGGTCTGTGTGGGGAGGCATTGACTTATGTATGTGGCGTTCGCTGTAGCACCATATTCTCTCTCTTTTCAATCGTTACTCAGTAGGCTGAGAAACTGGGTATGCCACTCAACGTGCCTGTGCGTCCTTGTTTACAACAACATTTGCTTGTTAGTTGGTCGCATCATATTTATGCTGAAACTACTTTTTCCAGAAGTGGAGTAAGAATAATAGATAAGTAAATCGGTCGAAAAATAGTCCAACATTTGAGCCTCTAAACTTTTGAGGCTAGCATTTACTTATACTATTAAACTATATAAACGGCTTTGTATGTCTATTTTAAAACGTGATAAGTAAATGCAATTATTCTAAATGCCTAAAACAAGTTGTCTAATCAAAAATTCAAATGTGTGGCATCGGATTCAGGACGAAACGTACCATTGAACAAACGCACCGTTGTAATAATAAGTATTGTTCGTTTGTTACAAATAAAATCAAATATCCATGATCTATAGCGAACACATCAATAAAACAAACTATGTGGTTTAGTTAACTTTTATTAAAATTTAATTATACAAGCTTATTACAAAAATACAACAAAAGCTCACAATCGCACTCAAATACTGCATAAATACAGTAAACTCCAGTTATAAAGATATCGCTTACTGCGATATACCACTTATAACGATACTAATCTCACGGTCCAAGCCAGCTTGCTCTATATTTATTTTGATTATACTCCGGTTTATTATATCGCAATTAGTCCTTACATGTGAAGAAGATAATGCGTGTCGACTTGCTAGCCGCCCGAAAGGTGCTAAATGCTGGTAATTTTATAATAACAATCGTCAACGCTAAATGCCGGTCCAACAAGTGAACACGTTATAACCCGTACATTCTTAAGCGCTGTTCAACTTTTGTGGAAAAACAAGTTTGGTCTTTCTTAAATAATAACTCCTACACGTAATTTTGTTTTATTACTTTTCATACCTCGCCAAAAGTTAAACAGTTGACGAAAACGACGAATCAGTCCGTGGCGAATGACACAGAACTAATTCCGGTTCAAAAACGAAAGTAAGACATGTCACCGATTTCCAAAGCTGTTGAAGTTAATTGTGATCAGTCGACGTCCAAATAATGTAATATTCGTTGAATAATATTGGATATTAGAATGCTATTACTAATTTATAATTAACGCACATTTTTAGTGATTAATATTAGGCTCCCTTTCAACTGCCGATTACATCTGCGGAAAAGGTTAGCGTTGGATACAACGATATTCGTATTTACGTATGTGTTTGTGAATTGCATTTTTGAAATAGTGAGTGAAAACTTCTAATTTCTATCACATAAATCTGCGTTGCAATCAGAAACAAAGCCACTTGCTCAAGAACTAAAGACATTACCTTGGCATTTTACATTTTACGTTCTCTGAATCTGAAAGTCTTGAACACAAAACCAGTGTTCAATACCGAACAACTTTGGTTCTTTCTGCGCTTTGATTTTTGTAATTGATGTTTCTGCCTTCTGTACAATCTAACGGATATATATTTTGATTATGATACATATACGAGTACATTGTCAAAAGTTTTGTTAGTGATCGGGTTTATTAAAATAAAAATATATTTTAAAAATATTACCTAAATCTTTTTATCAAAACAATTGCAATTCTGTTACCGGCAAACTAACATACTTATTATGTTGAAATAACTTTGGATGATTTATATTCAAGATTTCAAACTTATACAGAATAAATTAAGATCAGGAAGCGTGTTAAACAACTTAAGCCCAATTTCTGCAAATCTTAAAATAGTGTAAATATGGTTAACTGTATAGCACTACAATATATTTCCAGTGCATCATCTACGTTTTCACATCTCTCCCGCTCATTCGACATCAAATGGAGCACATTCGTGGGTCACTACACCTGCTCGCACAAGCGTTACCATCTCTTCCAGCTTATGGAACGATGGCAGCCAAAACAAATGATTCTGGATCGGGCCAGAAACATACTGCAGTACTTCATCCATTCCATTAGTGCTGAAATGTCCAATGACAAGACCAAAAACTATCGCGTCCTTTTGAAGAGATTTAGCAGCGGCGATAGCTTGTGGTGCGTTGTTAGAGTGTCCATCAGTCAGAATAAGTACTTCTTGTCTGACATAGTCGTCATCGAGTCTAGCCCCTGTAATAATCAAGACACGTATTTTAATTCCCTCTTCGTGTGTTTGAGTTGTTGTACGCCATTTTTCAACATAATTTCAGTTATGTATAGCGGTTAGTTGACTTCACCAGTGTTCCTGGGTTATCTACCAGTACTTATCTGTTCTTCCAAAGCAATTGACAACATCCCACATGAATTATAGGTGAATAAAATAAGTAATGACTTTGGATGCAATCATTTGTCATGGAGAGCCTACGGCTCAACCGAGATTCCAACCTATGTTCTCAAGACTAGCAGTTGGGTGTTCTGCCGACTGAGCGGGTGGGCATATGCATATCATTCCAAATTCAGCAAATCCCTGTATCCTACTTGGCTAATCCGACGCGTTCACGCATGCAGGAACGCCCAAATTGCATTGACCACGGACTATTTTCGACCTGAATCTAGGGTAAACAATATGGAAAAGTTGGGTACAGTATTTTCTCAAGCAACAACTATATTGTGTATTTATTTGCAAATTCACCACATATTTTAGAAACACGTTTAGTTAGTTACATCATGTATTTATCGGCGAATTCAGTGTATTGACGACAAAAACATCATTTGGAATTATAACGATTAAATCTTTTAAGCCCGTAGTAAATATTCTATATTTAAAATTTGTTATTCTTGACCTTGAAAAAACAAACAAAAAGATTAATAGACGCAATCAGAGCTAGCAAAATTGTTGCGATCTTAAGGTTAGGATTTGTTGTGCAACATAAACATTGTCGAGATGTTATGATTGCCGGTCACTCGATTACGTTACGCTACAGTAACTCTGATACATTTACACGCATGTTCGTGACTGTTACATTAAACCAAGTCTTCTTAATTGCAACGCCGGACAATCTTCCGTTCGGATGAATGATAATACTACTCACTAAATAAATCTTGAAATATACTATAGAGCTGCTATTCGACGGAGATGTTAAGGCAAACACTATTATTTTCATCTGGTTTTCATACAACATTGTTATGTTTACAGTAATAAGCATAAGGCCTCTGCCCTGATCAAAATGTTATATTTGCAAACATAACACCATCGCAATAATTGTGTTAATTATGCAAATAGCAAAGACATGTCAGTACGGTTGCGACGAGTAACAAACACCAGTAACTTATATACAAGTTTACTCCTACGAGTTCAAATAACTCTAAGTCTCCAAAAGGAACCTGATTGAAAGAATAAAAACAAAACACTACTGCTAACTTCATGTTAGTGCTCAGAATAAACATGTTTGGCTTTATACTTCTTTTAATTGCTAGAGCCCTCGGATAATACTTATTTCACATGCACAGTATTGGATGACATCTTTCAAACAAATTCGGAAGTACAACTTATAACTCAGTTGATTTAACGAAGAATCTTACCTTCACCAAGCATGGCTCTAGCAAGGTCAAAGGCTTCTGCAGTGTTTGTTCCTCCTCCAGTGTACTCGATCCTTCTAACAGCTTGTAAAGTTGAGAAGGTGGTAGTGTATGCATTGAAATCAAATATTTCAGTGGCAGAACTGGAATAGCGTATAACAGCTAACTTATGAATGTCGCCGTCAAATGGTGTAGTTGTTGGACACATCAATTCTAGCACATTGACTAATTGATCGAGTGCGCTCCTGAAATCACCACGTCCTATGCTGCCAGATGCGTCCAAGATAACAAGTAAGTCCCGACGTTGGCCGATTTCGGTTTGACGAATTGAGCGCGAGCGACGAACAGCATGTGGAAATAAAAAATTATTGATAAAAGCTTCTGCAACTTGTTCTGTTGTCACTGGAGTGCCTGAAATAAGGAATATTACATTTCATAATTTTTTTATGATAGTTTTTGCATTTGTATGGCAGTTTGTTAAACTTTTAAGCACCAACAACATGGCGGATAAAGACTTTAACTGTTAGTCACGTTTTAAGTTTGTGCGTTTCTTCTAATACGTATACATTGTAGGCATGATATTAAAAGACCACCACAGGGACAGCCAAAGGGGGTCGTTTATTTCTCTCTTTTTTGAAGTAACGATAAAAGCAGGCGAATCAGCACAAAATGACATCTCGCGTATTTCTTACCGGGGCATGAACTGTAAATACATGCCCACAAAAAACGACGTTTGTCGCTTAGGAATGTTGGTTATGCTTTGCAATCCATTTAAATTCACACTCGCGCTCAAGCGGATGCATATGCAACGATTTGTGCATGTCGTTTTAAAACTGTGGGGCCGAGTATTTACCTGGTCGTACATGTATTGTTCACTTAATTGTTTAAAGGATAATGCTTGAATGCAGTTGTGAATTATTGGGCAGAGAAATGCCGCCCCATGGGATTATGTGAATCCGATCATTTAATGGATCATTAATGCCTCGGGATAGAACGTTTTCTGGATCGTACAATTGGTGGTAATTTGGCCAACGAACGACCAATCGGAAATGTTTGCTACGATTTCCATTTGCATACTGCGTGATTGCTCTTAAGACTAGTTGTAGGTCATCGTACGATCGGAGAAAATCGATCGCAATATCAATCTTAGGTAATCGTGCGATCAGCTACCGATCGTACGATCAATCGTGGCGACCTGCAACCGCTCGCACGATCGATCGCAACAAGAGGTCGCACGATAACCTACCGTTGATCATGCGATCGATCTTCTCCAATCGTTGATGATCGCCCTACCACGCGCACCGCCGATCGTACGATGACCTACCACCAATCTTAAGAACAATTGATAGACGGCATAACCAATCGTCAGGTGGCAGGACCGGTAGCACGATCAATCGTGCGACTACTTGACCAACGATCATGCACGACTGGTGGTGCGTCCATACGCGACTGGTGGTACGACCCTGTAAGACCTGTATGCGACCTCTTACGATTTAGAATCGCAGGTCAGAAGTTTTGAACACGACCATCGACCTAGCTTCGATTGATTTCGGTCTGGTGATCACCCACGACATCTGCGACCAGTCGTGCGCTCTATCTACGATTTGCCCACGATTCCATTTTTTTCCGATCGCAACTAGGTCGTAACCTGGTCGCATGCCCGCTGTGACTGAGCCCTGAACTATATTTTTACTTATCGGGAATGGCTTGATGCGGTCGCTAGTCGCATTATAGAAAAGTCGTTTAATTGATACAATTAACTCAGTAAAAACTCTCGGGTGGGAATTAAAGTCGCTAGTATAGTCTACCTTAGTTGGTTGCAGTACAATTTATTATAAAAAAATGTGATTTTAAATACCAGTTAGCTTACTTGTGTCTATAGTTGTTCAGCATTAGACGTAGGTTCGCAATCGGTTGGTTTTGTTGTCGTTAGATGTAAATTCGAATTCGAATTACTTTATTATAAACCAAAATACGCAGTTATACCTTATGACATTATTATCTAATCTAATAGTTGAGTGTTCAACTCTGTCAAGCTTATTTTATAAACATTCGACGATATTCGTTCAGCCGTTTCTTTCAAGTCGGTTCGCAATAGGTTGGTTTTGTTGTCGCCAGATGTAAATTCGAATTTGAATTACGTCCTTGTTACATATGCTATACTTTCAACAAATGATTTACTATTTACACTTTTTGAAATGATTATCAAATGAAACAGTTTATTGTCCAGTTCAGTCAAAAAAATTGTTGACACTGAAGAATGTTAACCTTACCCGTCTGTTTTGTCTCGCTCAAATCCGGACACTCAATTCCACCATTTGCTGGCGTTCGTAACACTGATCTTGTCCTTATTGCCGTGTCTGCAAAGATAGGCTCTGACCAGGATGTCCATTCGGTGATCAAACAGTCGACGGGACGAGAGGATTTAGCACCCCAAGCATGCGCCTCTGTAATCAACAACAGAACTACTGCGAGCAATTTAAAGGATTCCATCTTCAAGTAGTAAACGGGAAGAAATGGTGTTTCTAATCTGTAGGGAAATAAAATAAATCGTCAATGTTGATAAATGTTGTTGCAACGTTTGTGTAACATTCAGCGATTAAAACAACATTCTTAAATACAGATATAAAGTTTAATTTTTGGTTTTGGTCCCTCTTTAATGTTACTATAGTAACACAATTTGTTTGCTTATTTAACATTTTGTTATGCCCCATCTACGATATAAAACATTGTTATAGGTTACCGATTCACTAAACAAAACGGATCAATGCGCGTACATTGCAACCTCTCCAGATATCCTTCTGTGATATGCATATTTTGACTGTGAAAGGCTAAAATTCTTAAAGAAAGGAAAGAGAACACTGTTCCTTAATGTCATTATACTGGAATCTCAACAAAATCAGCACAATAATTTTAACCGTAATTTAGGTACACATTGTTTAAATAAATACAATTTAAGAACAAAAATTGGACAGAACAGTTACAGGTTTCCAAAAATGTACAGATCATGATATATTGGTGTATAAACTTTGTCGGTTCTTTGTCTACATGGGCATGAACTATCATAATGTTTATATCGCGGACAATATCGATCGTTGATTTGTTTATTTACGGGAACATTTGTTTAGACTACGTTTTTAAAGTCAAAATACTTTAACGATGGATAAATCTTCATACAACCATAGTTTGAACATGTATACATTTCTATTTCAATGCTCTTTGTTATTAAACACCTCCACAAAAATACAGGTGTATTATCTTAACATGAAGCTGTTGCTCATGAAAGGTTGCTTTCATTTGGACAGGTCGCGCGGTATATTGTAGGAAAGAAAGACAATACCCAAATGTACTAAGTTTACTAATAGATAATAAGTATTAGATAACGTACTGTCATTTCCTAAATGTATGAACAACGTCAATGAAATATTTTACATCAACAAATTAATTCACGAACCGATGTTCTATAATCCAGCATTTAATAAATGTATTATTTATTTTTGTCATTATAATGTTTAACTATTGAAATACATGTATATAATTATATGGCTATCGAAAATAAAGTATTTTTTGATACATGATTTGTACACGAATGTGACAGTAATGACAATGCATACAATTTATGCAAATACATGAATATGAAGTATATGTAATATAATATATTATCATGTAAATTGTAACTGGCATAAGATAGAAATCAAAATATGACGAGGCATCAATTTTAAAACAAACATACCTTTTATTACAAGTCTTTCAATATCACACACTGTGTCTATACCGAGTACTGAACTGAAAGGTTCCGAACAGTTGACTTCTTACTATGCATGAAACCGAGTACGTATATATACATTTTTGTACATGAACACGATATCATCCCCTCCCACAAAACCCTTCTCAAACACATTATTGGCCGAATTTTAGATGTTGAGTCCCGCCTTAACTTCCTGGTGAAGCCAAGTCGAATACATTGACGACGCCAACACGTGGATAGCGGGGTTTTCAAAACGAAGCGCTCTAAGCTATGTATTTACTTTCTACTTGTCATTTTAAACCTTCCGTCTCGGTGGTTTTAAGGAAATGTGATGACGATATACATATTAAAAGAATTTGAGAAACGTTAGGTATATATATATACTTTTATTACCTCCATATCTGGAGAGCACAACAATATGTACATCAACATTTAAATACACTGTGTATACATGTAAACACATACAAACAAACTGGCATAAAAAAAATGCATCAAGCATCTGACCGTATTTGCTACCTTATCGAAACGAAAATTAAGGTAATCATTGAACAGCGCTCAACAAAGTCAGTTATGTCTCACTAATAAGTGCAGCTTACGATAAACGGTTAGTGAGACTATACAGAGTTACAGCAACGGTGTTGTTAGTGAATGTAACACCGTTATTTTCAACAGCGAGCCCCAAGATCCTTTCACACTGGTTAAATGGGCTCAGACATATTAAATCACCAAAGAGAGCGTATCCAATACATCCAATCAGAGCGTCCCATAGTTTTGTTTGGTCATTGGCACTACAAAAACATAAAAGATGTACAATCACATTGTCCGTATGTTGTTGACATAGTACACATTTCTTGATGTTATGTTTAGATATCCACACAGCACATGTGCGCATGATGGTTCTGCAGACGCGTGAGAGAAATGGGGTTTCGCGACAAAGATTCCACAGATTTGAGCTTTGGTTGTAGTCAATGACGTATGGATGTGCCCATTCATGTCCTGAACGAATGATATCTTCAATCATACGGGATGTGTTGTTAGCAGTAACATGTTGTCTGAGGATCTTATTCCACACATTCTTCGACGGGAATATCGCTTCACGAACATAGACATTCAAAAAGTATGTCAACATGTATTTGTCTAGTATCCGATAAACATCGGGGATAAAACCAGTACTTGGTCCCCTATCGTTGACAAATCTAACAAGCCTGTACACAAACAGTGATTTGGCAAGATCAACACTTGGAAGTCTACATAGTTGACCAAGAAGTTGTAATTTTTTAAAATCTACGATGGTTTCCATCGACTCCATGCTTAAACATGATAATGAAAAGTCTGTGTGTGTCCTTCTTGTGAACTGCTGCATGTGTTTAATGCAGAAGCGATGCGTTTTCTCCAAGTTATACATGTCTCTTTTGGAGTACATATTCCATAGTTCACACCCGTATAAGGCTCTTGGAAGTACGACAGATGTATAAATTGTTCTGATGGTAATGGGGTTAACAGTAGACACATCTACGCCACTGCTGATCACACTTAAATATGTCCCCCTCAATTTCATACATGCCTCTTGTATGTTTGATTTCGCCGACATCGTCCTTGAGCATGAAATACCAAGGTGAGGGTAACTCTCCACTTCTTCTATATGTTCTGGGCCTAGTCGAAAATTTCGTCCACTGTCCTTTGATGGAATTTCATTAAATACGATGACTTTGCACTTGGACGCGTTATAGAAGTATCTCCATTTACGTGCATATTCCCAGCATATGTTCAGCATCTTGTCTAGACCAGCCTTTGAGAAGGACATTAACATCATATCATCTGCCACAGTAGGTGAGGCCACTGGGTTGCCTTGTACGCAGAACCAATAACCACTTGCCTCTAGTTCGTCTATGAGACCATTAATGTAGACAAGGTACATAAGTGGTGAACTCTTGCCACCTTGTCTGGTACCCTGTAACACCTGGAAATCGTCGGACAGCAGTCCCTGACATCTGACACGGCTACGTGAATTGGTGTATAATGCTCGAAGCGAAATAAGGGTAGTGTCATCCACATTAAAATCCATCAGCTTGTAGAAGAGGCCATAATGCCATACGTGATCGAAGGCCTGCTTGCCATCCAGAAAACACACATATACTTTAGACGACTGCTCTGAACTATAGTATATACATTCACGCAGAATAAATGAGCTCATGATGCAGCCAAGACCTTAGTGAAAACCACCTTGTTGCCGATTGATCTTCTGTAGTACTGTCTCCTGGCATCGGTCTAAAATAACCATTTCAAACAACTTAAGTACGGCAGACGAGAGCGTTATGGCGCGATAATCATTAGGATCATCCTTGCGCTTTTTACCACACTTGTGGAGTGTTGTTATAACGCCTCTTTTCATTTTGTCAGGAATATACCCTGTTCGCATCATGCTTGTAAACACATTTGCGAGTAGAGGTGTAATTTCATTCCCGGCATAGATGAAGTGTTCATACACTATGAGGTCATCATTCCCTGTTTTCGATTTGGGCAGTGTTTGTATTGCCTTTCCCACCGTATCTGGTGAAACGAAGGCATGTTTGTCGGACGTCACAGAACTAAATGTATCATCTACCGTCGTCTCAATAAATTGTTTCCATTCCTCATCGAAATTTTGACACTCTACAAATGAATACAAGTTCTTGAAATATAAGTTCCACTGTTGAGCCAACTGTTCACGGTTTCTATACATTTCGCCATTAAACTTAATGCCAGCACCTTCTGTTAACTTCTTTCCTGGATTACGACTTTTCAAACATTTCCAGAAATTAGTCGAGTCCGAGACTGCATCGCGTTCCAATTTCTGATCTAGTGAGAGCAAATACAGTTGAACACATTGTCTATGCCGCTTTCTAAACTCAGTCTTCATTTGCTTATAATTTGAGAATTCAGGCGTCTCTCTATCACGTAGTCTACCCACTATATGCCACTCATCACGTGCCCGTTTCACTCGCGTATGCATTTCACTAAGCTCCGGGGTCCAATATGGTTTGAGGTAGGACCGGAATTGTTTCTTTGGGAATGCAGAGTTAGCGTAATGAACTAATCTATCACACAAGACTCCATAAGCGTTAACAATTTCCGGTCGGGTTAGTTCACGCTGTGCGTAATTATTCATATCCTTATCTTTAGCAATAAACTGCTGGAACAAATGTGTATTATCACTCTTGACTCTCCTCCAGTTAATGGTACACATTTTATCTAGATAAAGGGGCTCGCTGTTTACAACATTGCATGACAAACAACAAAATATAGGCCTATGTCTAGATACGTTCAAACAGTGGTCAGATGCGATTTCACAATACTGAACATAGTCAGTGCATTCAACAGGTAACAGTACATAGTCAAACATAGACACAGACCGACAGTCATAAGATACAAAAGTATTTTTGGGTCCCTGACATAATGGCAAACAATTCATACCACAAAGATTACAGTCTGAGATGAAATTTAACAAATGTCTGTCACGTGAACAGTAACCTTCCCTGTCTACCCTTGCATTGAAATCACCTAAAAACACAGTTAAACCTTGGTCGCCATATTGGCTAAATAAATCATATAAAACAATAAGACATTCTCTGTACTTATCTATGCTATGATTTGAACAAGGCAAATAGACCTGAAATATTCATTCGGCGAGATTTGTAATTTTACACCAACAACACGATCACTGTCAATGTTCAACGGTACCACATAATTGTCTAGTTTCCTATGCCACAAAATGGCTACTCCTCCTTTACCACCACGTCGCTTGCTGTCTGCTCGGCACAAGTCGGAGTCGCATACTGCTTGACACCTATAATCACTAGAAATTGTATCTAAAAAGTACACATTATTAGGCCCTAGCCAGGGCTCTGATATTCCACATATGTCTATTTTCCCATCAATTAAGACATCACAAAGATATGAGGTGGTGACGAATTTCAAGTATTTCTGCAACTTAGATTTTGTTAGACTTTTGATATGTTGTTCTATATATATTTAACTTTCATAAACAGTGAAAATCATTTATGTTGCAATTATTTGAAGGTTTGGCCATGTTTAAGTAGAATGACTGGACTATTGTTTTTTTTAGCTCTTTGAGCTAAAACGACAACATTTTCGTAAGTTTAAAAATAGCCAATGGAAGTAAACAATGTGTCGTATTTTCGTATGTTTGTGTAAATTTTTTGTTAACGACACAAGTTGTTTAGTTATATTATTATCATGTTTACTTCATTAAAATATGATACATGATACATTGTCTATTATCTGGTTTTGCGTAATTTTCGAAACGACTTTGTAGCTTGGTTTTGCGAAGCAAGGTTGACGCTTAACAAGAATTAAAAAAACAGTATTGCCTAACCACACGGCGATTTGCAGCCTTGGAACTGTCAATACAGTTTCGTGGGTTTAAATCGATTGAGCAGCTATCTAACCTCACATTTAATCGCTATATGGTCATTAACTTGTAGTTAAGTTCGTTAACTTCAAAGACCTGATAATAATGGTTATGACGTCAGTTTTGGTACCTTTACCAATGCTTTTTTATTCATTTTCTAAGCGGCTGAAGGGATATTCAGAATTAGTAAAATTAACTCATACTGAATGAAATTACACAGAACTTTCCGACGTATGTAACAAACATCCCTACATAGTAAAATAAAGTGAATAAGTTGCTACAGGGAACTCCACATACATAAGTCATTGCCTCCCCATACAGTCATCCGGGAAAACAACAATCCATAAAACATTAGTCACTTGAGGAAGTTCAAGGGTAAATACGTGAGGGAATAGTGTTTGTAAACATGTTTTGACAAAAGTCAGGCTGCTAGGTACTTAGATATGATACATTCTCAAGTTGTTTGTTTGGATTATTCAAGTAGAATGTTTGTTACAGTTTTCTTCCGTGTTTTGTTTACAATTTAGAAAATTGTTAAACTGTCACGAAAACGAAAGGTACGTTAATGTTATCTATTTACGAATCAGTTTGGTTACGAACAAATCTTCAGCATCATACAAGTGTTTTGAAACAAAATCTTTGAATATTATCATGCGAACAAATTGACGTACTTGTTTGTGACAAAATTGATTTTCATCCGCGTTTGTATGATTCTGTATCATAATTTGCATTTTATCCTATTGTCCATACTCATATACAATTGTTCCAAAACATTGATAGGAACTCACTTAATGTTTTTGGAGTATACGCCCATCGTTAATTATCTATCAAAACATTTTCTTGTGACTTGCTTATGGATAAACTGATGAATTTGCACGCAACTGAGTAGATAATTTCGAACAGTCTGTTAATTGAGACGTCTCCTGTTAGACATTCTCTTTCATCTTGACACGCGATTTAAGAAGTAGCCTTTCAACTAGTCCAGCCACGGACGTTACATCTCTATACCACAGTGTATAACCCGATGTGACTTCCGCCGAGTGATGTGACTTCGAAAGTGGGAAGTGTCCGTGACAGGTGAGTAGTGGTGTTCATTTTATGACCAATAATTCGTAGTTTCGATGTCTCTGTAGTGTCTTTTATCGTCTGAACGACGGTGAATGTCTAAATATACTATACAAACAATACAAAGCGATAACGTTGCGGAATAAAGCTTGTATCGTCCGTTTAAATTTGACATATGGAAAACATGTAAAGACATGTAAACGTTTTTGTGGTATAATTGAATAGTTTTACTCAATATATCAGAACATATATCATTTACGAACAATTTAAGCAAGTTGCAAGTCTGTCGGTGATATTTAACCAACGTTTGATCCTTCCAAAGGGACCCTGGTATGCACAAATATGATGCCGTTTACCGCAGAGGATATTTTGCAATGATGACGTTGCCGGCTGAGGAGATACAAGTACGGTTGACGTTTTCGGCCGAGGAAAACACTTTATAAAAAGACGGATTTTTGCTTTTCTAATCGTTTATATACCCGATAAAGCATATAATATTTAGGAGAATTTATTCCAATCACCAACGATTAATAAAAGGCGTTCTTCGAGGCCATGCACGTTTGCGAGTAATTGGTATTCATTCTAAATAGCCTTTCGGTTCAACCAGAAATGTAATAAGAACTTAAGAAATGAATGTATGCATATAACTTCTTCTAGATGTTCTCGATATAATATCTGAAGTGGTTTTGATGTACTTTCAATGAATAATCTAGATATTTCGATATAGTTGCATCCCCTATTTTATACACGTCATAGTAGCAAAAAAGTCTCGTTTGCAACTCAACTTGTTGTCCAGTTAAAGCAAACCAGCATTTAAAATTAACAACATTGCAATTACTTATAAAATCTTCATTTTTCCAATTTGAAGATTAACACATCTGTGCAATTATTGAGAACGTGATTTCGATATTTATGTAGAAGTCATTGGCCACTTGGTATATAAGCATGTAGAACAGTGTTTTAAACATTTTGCGTTTTTGCCCTTCTTCTGATTCGTATAGTTGGTTGCAGTCTAATTTAACAACCCATTATTGTGAGTTTATACCATTATTTACTTTCGATGATAGTTGTTCAGCCTTCTCTTTGAAATCGCTTTGCAATCAGTAAGTATTGTTGTCGCTAGATGTAACTTCGAATTACGTCTTTGTTAGACATGCTTAACTATGACCAAATGAGTCAACAACACTGTTTGATCAAATAGTTAAGAGCCCAGCTCAATCAAATTTGTATAAAATGCCATGGACCTATTTTTCTTGTTCCTCAAAACATGACTTTATTATAAACTTTTAAGAAATTTAATCTGATCTGTTTTGTGTTTCGCTCTCAGTTGCGGGCACTTCATTCCATCATTTGCTGACGTTCGCAACACTACTCTGAGCCTCAGAGATAGGAATGGAAAAAGGCCCGGATCCACCGGGGAGGGGGGGGGGACAAGAGGGCCCTTTCAACAATTCGGCTGTGGAGTGACATTTTTCTATTCTTATATACATGTATTATATTATTATATCCACTGATTAGGACTTAAGGTTATTTTTATTTTAGCACTTTAACTACAATACATTTATTTATGGTCGATTTCCTCTTGTATACTACCAGTATAGCGGAAGCAAGAGCAATGCAATTTGGCCCCTGTTGAGCTCATCGGCCTTGAGACCGTCTAGAAGATTTGTCTAGAAGAATCCTATGCATTTTACTCTACATCAGACAATTTCCTTATCGTGTTGAAAGTGTCTGTAAAACACAAATTATTGAGCACCATACTAAAAGAGACAGATATATGTCATGGTGTTGTTTTAGTGTGAAACAGTGAAAATTAGATTTCTTAAAATGATTTTAAACAATTCAATAATTAATGGAAAGCAATACAATACTTGGGCCTAAAGATTTGCAAAATAAAATAATTTTGTTTTTACTGAAACAAGCCTACTTTCATGTTTTCACATTTTCCTAATTAGAATTGCATTTCAAAATGCTTTAATCTTTAAATTACATTCTCCTCAATGAAGAATTTGCATTCAAACTAAAATACATTTATAAGGGTTTTCTTTGCATGTTGAATACGTTCGCATTAACGCGACGAAACATTATACCTGCATGCATTCTTTATTTCAACTATTCAACGAGTCATAAGGAAAATTGAAAGAATTTGAAAGATTAAATTATAAGACACCATCATAATTGTGGTCCTTTCATACAAGCAAGTTTTGCAGTGTGATATGAAAAATACATTTTGCGTTAAATGCTGGTTGGCATTTGAATTCATGCATCGCTCTAATCTCGAAATCTACCATAAAATACCGAATTATGATAATTTAGGCTTACCACCAGTTTCTGTATTCTTAAAGGTAAATATATTGAAGGTCTTTTTTAAATATGCTTAGTCGTAAACATGAGAAAATGCCTTCATCCTGTTTGTACACATGTTCCCAAAACCACAAAAACACATGTTCGATACAGGAGTTTCTATTACGACGTACGTGCCGTGTTAGCGCTTGCATATGGGAAATATCTGTTTCGCAATACCGAGAACTTCTAAGAACAGTTATAATGCAGTATTTTTGAGTATGTCTGTATGAAGGCTTTAACGTGCCTTTTTCAAGATTATATCTTAGAGTGTTTTGATAAAAAAGAAGACTATCTACCTTTAACCATTTAATTAGTATAGGCGTTGCAAGCTAATCCAAATTGAAACAAATTACATGCATACACAACAACATCCAGTCATGAATGTTAACTATCATCATAATCTCTTATTATTTATTTACTATGTTCAATAGAAATTCGAGAATATTCCGATTCTTTAGGATTAGCACCGTTAATTATTGGTATGTCGCGACATTACCGTCCATAAAACCCGACAAACCATACACATGGCATGGTGTACTTTCAAAACGCCATACCTAAACTACGCAAAATAACTTCATTTCAAAACGTTTTTGTAGAGGCAAATTACTAAATAATGTTCTCGAGCAAAAACATTGAATTGTGATTTCTGTGCGATAATGGGCAATTTTTCTGCGCTCACAGCCAATTATTTTATGTTGCAGATGATAAACACATCTATTGTATTTCCGGGAGCATACATAAATCTGTTTGGAGTTTAAAGATTGTTCGTGTTCCACAAACATGACTTTATTTCAATATTACTACAACTGGTGTTAAGTGCTGTGTGGCGGATGTAAAAATTCGCCCGTACTTCGTCGAAAGTGTAGTTTTCCTTAATCAATTTGATATAAGTTACATTAACACGAAAATTACGTCAGGTCGTTGTGGTGTAGTGGTTAGCATAACGGACCGGTAATCCGTAGACCCGGGTTCTATTCCCGGTAGCGCCATTGACCGATTGTTCGTGTTCCACAAACATGACTTTATTTTAAGTATATACTTTAGCTGGTTAACAGTTAATACAAGTTTTATATAAGTGTGCTCCCTGATCATGTCCATTTTGGACATTAAAAAGTGTCAACTTCTTCAAAATCAGCATGATTTTTTTAATATAATATACACTATTGCACAGAGTTAATGGCGAAATGGCTTCGTATTCAGTTGTAACAAGGGGTTTTACTGAAGGCTGACTGGGAGTAGGTACAGGAGGGACTGTCGCCTGAAAATTTGTTAAAATGTTGGTACTTGTATGATTATGTATTTTTAACAAGATACTACTAGTGCAATTCTCATGAATGAGTCCTAAAAATTTAGACTCCGAAATGCACCAGAAGCCACCATTTCATATATATATTGTAAATACGAATCCCACTTAAAGGAGGGGGATAGACCTCTCCCGTACCTACCCCCACTCGACGCTGCGCATCTCAAATGCGGGCATTTTTAATAATGTTTGGCCCCCTCTTTCGGGAATGTCTGGATCCGGGCCTGTATTTGCAGGAACGGCAACAAGGACAAGAGGACCAAACAGAAAATTCAAGACTCCAAACATGCGCCTCAGCAACCAGCAACAGAACAGAAGAACAAAATGACCACAATAATTTTAACCGTAATACACATTGTTTGATTACATACACTTTAAGAACAAAACATTGGGTCCCGCCTTTATTCACAAAAAAAATAAATGCTATAGTTTTATGCTGATGGACGGTGATAGAAAAATTAATGAACTTCCTAACCTGGAAGTCAAAATTGTCATTTTGTTTTGTTTCTGTTCAAGTGGTTTATCTTTGTGGCTTATATTTGTCTATTTAAGTAATTGTTTACATGTACACTGTATATATGAATGCTGCTATGGGATTTACAACATTTTCTGTAAGTGACGTCGACTCAAGAAAACATGTGATGTCATTATTTGCAAGCAGTTAGCAATATATACCTAATATGGTCACTTCGTTTTCATAAATACCACCCAGCAAACACCTGACGTCAATACGACGTTGGCCAAACGTTGGATTTTGGTCATGACGTCGCCCGACCACAATCCAACATCTAACCAACGTTAAAACCACGACGTTCGTGCAACGTCGATTTACGACGTTGTCGTTACGTGGGATAATCGTCGGAAGCATGTATACATTTTCATCTGATATATAGAGAATAATAGGTTAGTGACGTGGAATGAGAAATTTTATCAGGCAAGGCGGATGAATTTATCGGGTGAGCCGTTGTTTACTACATGTTCCAGTTAGCACTTAAGTTAGGGTCAAAATGCAAACCGAGTAACTGATAAGATTAAGCATTGTTTAAATGAAAACAGAACAATTTGGGGAAATGAACATTTTATTGTATGCATTATCCAAAAATATGAAATTTGTGGTAGGATTCAATTAAAAAATCCATTGTTTTAGTTAGTCCGGAAAAAAGATAACATCGCGATACTTTACCAAAGAAGTCCGGCTAGTCACGTGGTCATGTGACGTGAGATAAAAGTCATGTGACCAAGTGACCTGATAAAGCCAGAAATATCAGGCACCCTGTTATCGGGTCGAAATTACGACAAGTGTACATTTTAAAATCAAATAAATAAAGGGAATTGGTGGGAGATTATCGCGAAAATATATGATATTTCAGATATATTCAAAATTGATCATTAAACTCATATATATGTATATTATCACTATTTGGTTGATATTTTCACTATTACATATCATTCAGAACTTACATTTCTCATTTCATAAGAATATGCAGGCCCGGATCCACCGGAGGGCCAAGGGCCCTGGAAATGGATATTCCGAATTTTCCCGAATAATTCGTCAAAAATGGTCGTACATACACATGTATTGTTACGCTAAAAGCAGAACAAGGATTTGTTCTGATCGCACGCATTTTCCCACGACAATATAGTTTTACAACACTCATTCAAGTCCTTTACTACCTATATATGATCTAGGACAGGGGAACATGCCTCCTTTGCCGCCGTGCGAACAGCCAGTAACCGCTCAAGTCGAGCTGGAGAGATATGCTCGACGTATGAAAGAAGAATTCTGTTTCTGCAGGGGAACGCCATATTCAAAAGATTATATCCCCCCGACAATTATCTAGGAGTTGAAATGGTGAAAGAAAAAAATGTACGGCGATAGGACTTTACGGAATGTTCGGTTGATTATCAAAAATAGTCTATTAGAGTAGAAGAAAATGACAAAAACGGAAAAAGTCAGGCATGAAATAAAGAAGTATACATCGAACGTATTTTAAAGATACTCATCCCTTTCCTTTGAAATTGTTTACTGTTATTTGTTTATGTTGAACACATGTTTGCAGTTATGTATTGACAGGTGTGTACTTGACACTGACGCAGTGTTTGTGTTTTTTGTTTATTAATTGTGCAACTTTAATATCAGTGTACATTATGACTCCGTTTTTCAGTACCTACAATAACTAGAATGTGGTCAGAACAATCATGGCGATATTTTGGTGTCAAAGATTTGCAGATTTTTCACATACTGAGACATATATATTCAGTATTCAGTGATACACATTAGCCTCCCTAACCGACTTTGTAATCGACGTGGATATGACATTTAAAGTCGCATAGTTATTGTTATATGTATGTAATGATGATTTTTATGTCTCCTTATGGGGTGACTGTAGGCTTTGAGTGGTCAATTTTGTGCAACCACTTCTTCATTCCATTCATGTTTCCACAATATACTTTCTCTGAATATGGAAGTACAGACCAGTGTTCAATAGCGAACAACTTGGTTCTTTTATTGCTTATGTTTTTGTTAATAATGTTTCTGCCTTCTGCATGTGGCTTGTAGTACAATCAATTCAGTGGATATATAATTATGATAAATATGTATTTTTATAACTTTTGTTATTGGTTAGTATACAATATACAATAAAAATACTTGTTATAAATATTACCAAAATATTTTGATCAAAACAATGGCAATTATGTTGCCTGCAAACTAACACATTTTGTATTATTAAAATAAGTTTGGATGATTTGTATTCAAGATATCTGACTTGTACATTGTGAATAAGATCTCGAAACGTGTTTAACAACTTAACTCTAATTCCTATAAATCTTAAAATCGTGTAAATATGGTTAACTATACAGCACTTTCAATAGAGTTCCAATGCATGATCAACGTTTTCAATTCTCTCCCGCTCAATATAATTCGAATGGAGCACATGTATGGGTCGCCACACTGCTTTGAACGTAGTCTACAAGGTCTTTCAGCTCATCGAACGATTCCAGCCAAAATAGATGATTCTCGATCGGGGCGGAACCATACTGCAGTATTTCATCCCTACCATAATCGCTGAACTGTCCAATGACAAGACCAAAAACAGCCGCTACCTCTTTAAGACTATTAGCAGCGTCGATAGCTTGTTTTCGGTTGTTTGATTGTCCATCAGTCAGAATAAGTACTTCTTGTCTAACATTGTCGTCATGTAGTCTAGCCCCTGTAATAATCAAGACTCATATGTTAATTCCCTCTTCATGTGTTTGAGTTGTTGTACGCCATTTTCAACAGTATTTCAGTTATGTATGACGATTAATTTACTTCACCAGTGTTCCTGGGTTATCTACCAGTACTTATCTGTCCTTCCAAAGCAATTGACAACATCCCACATGAATAAAAAGGTGAATGACTTTGGATGCAATCATTTGTCATGAAGAGCCTACGGCTCAACCGAGATTCGAACCTACGCTCTCAAGACTAGCAGCTGGGTGTTCTGCCGACTGATCGGGTGGGCATATGTTTATACATTTGTAATTCCAAATTCAGCAAATCCCTGCATTTTAGTTGGTTAATACGAGGCGTTCGCGCATGCAGGAACGCCCAAATTTCATTGACAACGGACTATTTTCAACCTAAGGTAAACAATATGAACAAGTTGGATACAGTATTTTCTCAAGCAACAAATATATTGTGTATTTATATGCAAATTCACCACATACAAGAATTTTAGAAACAAGTTTAGATAGTTACATCATGTATTCATCCGCGCATCAAGTGTATTGACGACAAAAATCACCATTTGGAATTATACGGAATACATTTTTTAATCATATAGTTAAATGTTCTATATTTTAACAACGTTATTCTTGACCTTGAAACACAAGAATATTTTTCACATATTATGTTCATTAGTTTGCTTCGAAAAAATAAATACATAACAATAAACAAGTTATGGTTTTATTTATTAACCAAATATACAGGCCTTAAAGAAAAAATAATTAATTCGCGTCAAAGCGCATCAAGGTTACAAACGTTGTTCCTTCGATGATAATTTGGTTAAGTGGTTAACGAAAGGTTTGATTGGTTTGCACAACGCTGATTTGCAGATAGCTAAGACACGTTGATACGACTGCGCCGAATAATAAAACTCCATTAACTTGTTTACAAGTTACCTAAATATTGTTTAAGTAACTCTAAGAGTCCAAAAGGAACCCGATTGAAAGAACAAAAACAAAACACTGGTGCACCGAATGAACATGCTTGGCTTTATTCTTGTTTTAATATTTAGGATATGCTAGAGTTAGAAAATACGTATTTAATAATCAACAGTATTGGAGTATTAAAGTCGGAAGTAAAGCGCAATTGATTTAACGAAGAATCTTACCCTTTACTTCAACAAGCATGTTCTTAGCAAGGTCAAAGGCTGCTGCAGTGTTAGTTGTTCCTCCAGTGTACTCGATCCTTCTAACAGCTTGTACATTTAACGAGGTGTTACTGTAAGCATTGAAATCAAATATTTCAGTGGCAAACGTGGAATAGCGTATAACAGCTAACTTATGAATGTCGTCGTCAAATGGTGATGATTCTGGACACAACATAGATAACATATTGGCTACTTGATTGATTGCGAGCTGGAAATTATCACGTCCTATGCTGTGAGATGCGTCCAAGATAACAAGTAAGTCACGACGTTGGCCGATTTTGGTTTCACGAATTACGCGCGAGCGACGAACAGCATGTGGATATAAAAAATTATTGGTGAAAGCATCTGCAACTTGTTTGGTGGTCACTGGAGTGCCTGAAATAAAGAATATTACACTTCATATGATAGTGTTTGCATTTGTATGGCAGTTTGTTAAACTTTAAAGCACCAACAACATGTCGTATAAAGACTTTAACTGTTAGCCACGTTTTACACTGTAGGTATTGTATTAAGATACCACCACAGGGACAGCCAAAGAGGGTCGCTTATTTCTCTCTTTTTTAAGTAACGATAAAAGCGGGCGAATCGGCACAAAATGACATCTCGCTTATTTCTTTCCGGAGCATGGACTGTACATACTTGCCCACAACAATTGACGTAAGTCGCTTAGGAATGACGTTACATGAACTTGATTCTTGTAGAAATTATGTTGGTTGGTTAGGCTTTGCAATCCATTTAAATTTACACTCGGTGGTCGCGTTATAGAAAAGACGTTGAATATATACAATTAACGCAGTAAAAATGCTCGGGTGGGAATAAAGGTCGCTTTATACATGTGGTCGCTAGTACAATGTCAACTGTAGTTGGCTGCAGTATAATATATTATTGTATTTATAATACCAGTTAGTTTACTTTTGACGACAGTTGTTCAGCCTTAGACATTTGTTCGCAATCGATTGGTTTTGTTGTAGCCAGATGTAAATTCAAATTTGAGTTATATATGCTTTACTGTTAACAAATAATTTACCATTTTCACTTTTTGAAATAATTATCAAATGAAACAGTTTATTGTCCAGCTCAGTCAAATTTGTTTTGTATACATTTGACACTGACGAATGGTAACCTTACCAAAGTTAGGTTGTTTTTCTAGGAAGGCTAAAATTCTTACAACAGGAAAGACAACACTGTTACTTCATGTTATTTTACTGGTATCTCAACAAAATCAGCATTTTGGTACACATTGTTTAAATAAATATAATTTAAGAACTAAAATTGGACAGAACTGTTACAGGTTTCCAAAAAATGTACAGATCATGATATATTGGTGTATAAACTTTGTCGGTGCTTTGTTTACATGGGTATGATGGATAAATCTTCCTACAAGCATAGTTTGAACATGTATATTTCTTTTTCATTGCTTTTTTTTATCTAACACCACCACAAAAATACAGGTGTATTATCTTAACGAGAAGCTGTTGCTCATGAAAGGTTGCTTTTATTTGGACAGGTCGCGCGGTATATTGTAGGAAAGAAAGTCAATACCCAAATGTACTCAGTTTACTAATAGATAATAAGTATTAGATAACGTACTGTCATTTGTCAATGATCCTAAATGTATGAACAACGTCAATGAAATATTTTACATCTACACATTAATTCACGAACCGATGTTCTATAATCCAACAATTGATAAAAGTATTATTTATTTTTGTCATTATAATGTTTGACTATTGAAATACATAGGTATAATTATACGGCTTCGGATAACTATCGAAAATAAAGTATTTTTTGATACATGATTTGTACACGAATATGACAGTAATGACAATGCATAACATTTATGCAAATACATGTATATGAAACATACTTAATATAATATATTATCATGTAAATTGTAACTGGCATTAGATAGAAAATCTAAATATGACAAGACACAACTTTCAAAACAAACATACCTTTTATTACAAGTCTGTCAATATCACACACTGTGTCTATACCGAGAACTGAACTGAAAGGTTCCGAACAGTAGACTAATTAATATGCATGAAACCGAGTACGTATTTACACACAAACACATTATTGGCCAATTTATAGATGTGAGTCCCGCCTTAACTTCCGAGTGCTAACGTATACAGAATAAAGTAAGATCTGGAAGCGTGTTAAACAACTTAAGCCGAATTTCTGCAAATCTTAAAATAGTGTAAATATGGTTAACTATATAGCACTACAATATATTTCCAATGCTTCATCTACGTTTTTAATTCTCTCCCGCTCATTAAAAATCAAACGGAGAACATATATGGGTCCCTACAGCTTTTCGCACAAAGTCTACCAGCTCTTCAAGCTTCTTAAACGATGGCAGCGAAAACAAATGATTCTGAATCATCATTTCATCCTACCAGCATCGCTGAACTGTCCAATGACAAGACCATAAACATTCGCTGTCGCTTGAAGATATTTAGCAGCTTTGATAGCTTGCGCAGCAGCGTTGTAAGAGTGTCCATCAGTCAGAATGAATAAGTACTTCTTGTTTAGCATTTTCGTCATCGAGTCTAGCCCCTGTAATTATCAAGATACATATTCTAATTCAATCCTTGTTTTGAGTTGTTTTACGCCGTTTTTAACAGTATTTCAGTTATGTAAAGAGAATAAGTTGCTACGGGGAACGCTACATAAATAAGACAATGCCTCTCTACACGGACATCCGGGAAAACAAAAGTAACATCTGGTATTTGAGGTGGGGATATTCATGGGTAAATATTAAGGAACTGGGGCGCATGGAATGTAAGACGGTAAGTTAGCTTAACCAGTGTTCTCTAACTTAACCAGTGTTCTCTAACTTAAACACAGTTCTCTAATTTAACCAGTGTTCGTTAACTTAAACAGTGTTCTCTAACTTATCAGTGTTCTCTAACTTAACCAGTGTTCTATAACTTAACCAGTGTTCTTTAACTTAACCAGTGTTTTCTAACTTAACCAGTGTTCTATAACTTAAACATTGTTATCTAACTTAAATAGTGTTCGGAGAACGTACACCTCACTAGATGTTAGAACCGACTATCTCATCTACCAGTACTAATCCGTTCTTCCAAAGCCATTTACAACATCTTGAATGAATTAAAAGTGAAGGACACATGACTTTGGATGCATCAAAATGTCACGGAGAACGTATACCTCACTAGAGTTTACAACCGACTATCTTATCTACCAGTACTATTCCGTTCTTCCAAAGTCATTTACAACACCCCACATGAATTAAAGATGAAGGACAAATTACTCAATTTGTCACATTTGAGAACATACGCCTCATCAGTTGTTAGAATCAACTATCTCATGACGTTTTTGTTGCCCTGCCGACTAGTCGGGTGGGAATTGTAGTGCCACATAGTCCGCGTACGACCTTATTGCGGCGCACTTCGCCGCATATAGTTCACGCACGAACTAAATGCGGCGAAGTTCACGTAAGCTTAATGCGGCGAACATGTACCTCGGTGCCGCATTTAGTTCACTTCTCTTTTAAATGTTAAACTGAAACGAATATTTCAATAAGATAACAATATAAAAAAATAGAAAAGGACATAAACCATTGTCGGTCGAATGATGTGTCCATGAGTTATGCCCCATTTATGTACAAATACATTATACTAGGCATATAGAAATTTGTCAATGCTTCGTCCTTTACATTGTTCATTTTGTGGATTTTGACGAAACCTCACAGAAAAATAATAAGTTTAAAAACATTTTTAAACACATTTGCTTGATTAATTGCTAACGCACATTCGTGTTATCTGTTGAAATGATGATAATTATAATAATTATTACGATAATAATGATACTGATAATGATGATTGGTGTAAAACACCACAGTTGGGTTGAAACGAAAGTGCGGTCTAAAGAGCACATTTAGTAAGTACTCAATTTATCATGAATTCCCGTCTATCGCAGTCTATCGCACTACATTACCAGTCAGAAGGTCGCGGTTTGATCACGGGTACTACCTTCTGCGGCTTTGGTGATGTGATCTAATACTATGTTAATGGTTATTCGCTTTTTACTGCTTGAAGCTGTTGGTCGGGTTTAAATCAAGCAACAGTATACCTAACTATTTTTTTAAGCATATATTTATGTTGATAATCGACGATCATGTATCGATTATCGATGATCATTGATCGATAATCGTTGATCAATTGTCGCTAGATGTAAACTCGAATTACGCCCTTGTTAGATATGCTTTGCTTTAAACAAATAAGTGAACATAGATACCGTTTGATCAAATGAAATTGTTCAGAGCCCAGCTCCATCAAATTAGTTTTATAAACTTTGACACTGAAGAAATTAATATTATCTGTTTTGTTACTTTCTCTTAAATACGGGCACACCATTCAACCATTTGCTGACGTGCGTCACACTACTCTTGTCCGTGTTGCTGTCCCTCTGACCAAGGTGTCCACCCGGAGACCAAACAGTCGACTAGGTCCGAAAAAGCAGGACCCCAAACATGCGCCTCAGCAACCAGCTACAGAACAGAAGCGATAAATGTGGGTTCCATCTTCAACTAGTAAACGGGAGGAAATGGTGTTTCTAATCTGTAGGGATATACAAATGTATAATGAAACATCATTATTATTGATAAATATGGCCAAACAGGGGAGACAACATACAAATCAATATAACATTGTATCCAACCGAGTCATCCATCGTGTATACGCGGACAATAATTCAGAGACTGGGAAGCTAGCGGTTCAACCTCGCCCAAACCTACGCATAGAGTCTTATCTCTTATGAGTTTAATCGGTTGTAGGACATGACATGAGTGAAAACAGGAGTGCTGCCTTGGAAAAGTCAATTCCAAAAACATCAAACTGGGGGTTTAAGCATGCGCCTGACCTCACCCTTATCCTCCCGTCAATGAACTAAAATGAAGAGTATAAATAAAGAACTCCACACAAGATTAGCCCCCCCCCCTTCAACATAACAGATGTCGAATTAAATCGCATGATACAAACAAAAAGACGTTACATAGAAATATTGTGCGGATGAAACATAAAGAGAGCGCAAGTGCACTCTGAATGCTTCCTATCGGTTTGTCAATAAGAAAGGTATGCTTCTATTGATTATTTTTGTAACAAAACCGGTTACAAAGAAATTTCTAAGGCCACACCAAATTGATATTTTTTTTTTTACTTCTCAACATTTTACAGGCGGCGAAGTATTTTTTGCAATTTTATTTTTCTTATATTTCTCAAAATTTCACTGACGGCGCTTTTTTTCCAATTCTATCCTTTTTTAATAAATAGCAAATACAGAAACGTTGAGAAATGCTAGTTGCAAACTTAAAACTAGATATCAGTCAATCACATAAGCTCACATTAAGTACCTTGTGCGTAGGTGAGCTACCCACTTCGACTTGAATGTTACCATGAGATGCACATCTAGTATATGTTAATGGGTCATATATAAATTCTGCTTAAAATGCTTGGTGGATATGCAAAAGATGTCTTACACATCTACACTTCTGATTGCTATGTTTGCCCAGTTACATTCCTTAAAAACTGATTAAGTATTTCTTGCCTTAAACTAAATAGGTAATATCTGTCACACCGACTGACACGACGGGGTGATTCTGAACAAGATGAAAACAGTATTCGAAAGTCTTCTTATGGCATTTCAAGTTTAAAATTATAATATTTAAAAGCACCATGTTAGTATTGGCTGAACAGTTCCATCTGATTTCCTCTGTTTTGGACAAAATAATGGTTATATTGTAACGTCTCAGAGTAAGGGGGCTTACCATTTTGTTTTCTAATTTCTAGTTATGAGGCTATTCTTCCATGCTATCCTAGATTAATGCATTTTTCCAATCGAGATGTTTATCACGAAGCATCGAATCGTACACATATGTGTTGATCAGAATTATAGACTGACCAAACACATATTATACAGCTCCATGCTCGCTTTAATTCGTTTACATTTTCTATTGTCATCTGTTTTGGCGACTGCATGAATTTTCCAGTAGTTGTATAAGTGTCCACGCTTGTCCACGCTTGTCACAAGTACTTCATGTTGCACAAGTATCCCAAGCCGTCTGTGTAGCGGTTCTATCAACCATTATTTAGCCTAAGTTTTGATGCATTTAATATAAATTTCCTGCATATCGTCAGTCATCCTTGCAGGCAATCTCCTACGCAGTGATCTCCCGGTATAGTTAACTACGGTTGCTAGGCATATATTTAATATCGTTGTCGTCTATAAGGATGTGCAAATGTGATTTTAATGTCAGATTATATCAACGATGTTAATTGTGGGCCAGTTGAGAGGCGCTAACTGTCCGTAATATTTTCACGACACCCTGATAAACAGGCAGTGTGACATGCATAGCGATTGGTTTATTAAAGCTTTAAGCCAATGAAAAGATGGGTTACGAGCGACATTCAAGAACGACTACTCTTGATAGCTTTAAATATGGACAGACGATTTTCGGAAATCGTGGGATTTCCCGAACGCTCGAGCTTGTAACAGTAGCATTTGTAGCGAAAGGTAATTAAATGAATGAAAGTACCTTTAAATACAAAAAGTAGCCTTTATAAGCGCCGAATTTCGCGGGTAAATTTTTATTTTATTTTCTAATCTTGCATTTTAAAGGAGCGGTAAATCCGACGAACTACAAATCAATTTGGTGCGACCCAACGTTTAAATTTCGTTAAAGGGAGCATGCCAAAGTTCATATTGGAAATGATGTTCAACTAACTTTCCCCTTTTCCCCATGTGCAGGTCTTTTATTTGTTAATTAAAATATTCATGTTCTTTCTCCCTTCAATTTCGGCATATTTCTGACTTTCTTGACTTGTGATATATTCCATCCTTTAAACATTCCCCCTTGTGCCGACCAGACCATTCCGTGCACCCCTATTCCCATTCATGTTACCCTGAATTATCAATTATCAGTAAATCGATTGCGACGTTTGCTTCTATATATCAATATAATAAGTTGTTTTTGATTGACAAGTTGTTGTTTGATTTCAGATGTTCATTTTTCTCTCGGCAGAGCCTTTAGTTTCTTTCTTCGAATGACATGTGGCATGTTTAGTGTACGTTTTCCATTGGTAACTTTCCCAGTCATTATCACATTTCAAGGTTTTACGTATAACACGAGTGTACATGTATCCAACTACTCACACACTCAAACAGTATCCTTATAACGATCATACAAATACTTAATTCAATTCATCCATCACATACACAACGCATAGTAGTTACATGTATCCAGACATGTATCATACCAAGGTAAATAGCGACTTAATTTTGTGCAAGAAGACAAATAACAAACTATCTGGAACGGCATATTGTTTACGTTGTCCATCGTTACCACGGTTCACTCACTTTAGGAACATCGCTATATAACGTACGACGACAATTAAGTTTACAATAGCTGTTAAATCGATTTAAATCCTCAGTATTTTTTCTGACAGTTTCAAGGCTGTAATTCGCTATATGGTTATTATTTCTGTTTGTGTTTTGAATGTGTTTTATATTTCCCTTTCCCCTGTGCAATTCTGTCACTTGATATAGTGTTCAGATTATTTCCTGCCTATTGCTGCCAACTGTCTTGACTTATCCAGTGATATTTTCCATCCTTTAATCCCCCCTCCTTTATTGTCCACTTTGATTCTCCAAGTTATTCCTTATGGTCTGCCAGGCCATTCCTTGTGCCTCTGTTCCTTAACATATGTACCCTTTAACCTCCTTAAGTGCATTGTGTTTTGTGGATTGTTGTTTTCCCGGAGGTCTACGTGGGGAGGTACTGTCTTATGTATGTGGCGTTTCCTGTAGCTACGTATTCTCTCTATTTTATACATGAGAGTTTGATTAAGGACTACTTGGCAAATAGCTACGTCAGATGAAAAAGATTGACTTATATGGTACGCCGTTATTTACAAGACACTTCGATATTATCTACTCAACTGCGTGCGAATTAATTAGTTTTATATTAGTAAGTCGCCGAAGATGTGTTCGTAAGATAATCCACAATGGTCTAAAACAATTAAGATAGTTCCTATCTACGACTGCGAAACATTGCAATATGTGCATGGACAATAGGATAAATGCACATTATGGTACGGAATCATTCAGACACGGAAAATAAACAATTCTGGCACAAACAAGTAATTCGATTTGATTACTTGATAGTATTTACACATTCTGTTTCAAAATACTTCTATGATGTTGAGGACTTGTCTAGTTCATCACCGATCTGATATGTTTATAGATACCATCGATGTACCCGCTGGTTTCGTGACAAGGTTTTACATTGTAAACAAATCACGAAAGAAAAATGTTAAAAACATACTACTTAAGTACATGTATTACAAACAGACAACTTTAAAATGTGTCAAATTAAGATATCTATCCGCAAGACTTCTGCAAAAAATGCCTTATTTGATTTTAGGCATGTGTAGAAACAACGACGATAAGTCAAACTAATGCTACATATGACTGGAATTTTCTGTGTGATTTCATTCAGTTTGAGTTAAATGTCCGTAGTTTGTGCCAACATATCACTGGGTCACAGGTATCAGTGGGAGAAATTTTCTGAAGAGGAAATCAGGCGTTTACTTTTCCTGCTTCCTGATCAGGAAGTGTGTTACCATATTATTTTTAATTCAATTAAATGAAAACGACACATTTTTATGGAAATGTTCGGAAGAAAACTCCAGGCAGGAAAGGCAATCTTAATTTTCACCTCATGGAGTTTTTTAAATTGTCTGGTTTTGATTTAATCTTCATTCAGGCTTCCTGGTTTAAAAACATATTATATACGCATGTAATTGGGACAATTTACTGTTTTCGTCTTTAGTGTTTTGTGGGCCATTATCAGCCGAAATTTGGCCTCATTCTGCTCTCTGAAAAGCACATTTCCCTTATGCTGAATTGAATTCCTTCTATACAGTATTATTGATAGTTTCAGTCAAAAAACATGAAAACTCTGGCCCTTCAATATCACACATTTCATGTGCATATTTATACCCCTTAGAAACAGAAATGTATATTTTGTCACATTATATGGTATGTTTCCCCCACCAACATGAGTTCCTCTTACGACGATGTTTTCCCCTCTAAAATTGTCCCGGTTCCATTCGTACAAATGGACAGTGATAATATATTAATGAACTTCATAAACTGTAATGTATTGTTATTTTGTTCGGTTTGTTTCCCGATACGGAAGTACGGTTTCTAAATCAAGGAGTCAGTACTTTCTACAATTTGGCTTGAACTCTAGGCCGTATCAAGTAAAATTAAAAACCATAAATGTGAATATATATTTATTTTATATATTTGTATCTTTCAAGGGGGGCTAACCAGTGTCAAAATCAGCCAGGCTCGACGAGAACGTTTTCGACAAGACAGTTTTCTAATACAACCAACAAGTGGCGTCTATGTCCCAAATGATACAATGACACATTTCTAGGTTAAGATGGAGTAAAGGGGAAGCCCCTAATTTCCAGTTCGGGAAATTTCTTCCACTGATTGGTTTTTCACATTTATTATTTGCCAATATTTCTATTGAAATAATCCAACAAATGTGAATATGTGGTACATGTGTTTCTATTTATTTCATACCTTTATTGATTTGTGTTGGTCCCTTCTGTTATTGTTAACATTAATGTACATGTACATATTATGTTCATGTACTCGTGTATTTAGGGTGTTTGTGTATTTTGTATGGGACATTTCCAGCTCGACTTCATTCATTTGTCCGAAGTGTTTCGTATTCTGGCTATTTTTACCTTATATATTGTGAGGATTCATTCTCTTTCGAGTCTATGTTTCCCACACTGTTAATAATGTACAGTTGTACTTTTGTGATGTCGTTTATAATGGAATGATTGTCGAATTTTTCGTGCTTATCCGTTTTCGTTTATTTGTGTGAATATGTTTAAAACGTTAAATGCGAGATTGACATGCCCTGAAACAATCAAGACATCAGTGTTTACTTTATCTTATAATTTCAGATAAAATTCCATTGTAGGGACAAATAATATGCTCTTTGTTTGAACTCTTTATAAGAGGATCATTAACCAATTTCGTTAAATTCTTACAACATCCTTAATCATCACTTGGTTGAACCTCGTCTAAGGCGTAATTATTATAACTTAATCACGACTCGTATCTGAAGTGAGGGACAATAAACCTCCAGTGATCAAAGTCCTAGCAGTACATTAATTGATTTCATTGCTTTCACGAATGCCACGTGATGATGGATATTTGAACAAAACGACCGTTACACATTGAAAGCAATGCCTCATTCTGTGTTTTCATTTAACCACCTACACTTATAACCAGAGAAATGTCAATATCTGATTGATGAAATCAGAAGATAAAAAAAATCAAAATGTTAAAATGTTTGGGATGGCAGAACTTTATAAACGGAGACCACAGCGTTTGAGACTGTCCATCGCTATGTGTCCATCGATGTTAAAACTGAGAGTTCCAATGTTGCAGGTAGTTAGGTTGCTATGTTGATCGTAGTGTTAGTTTGTTGTACAATAACGCATGGTTCCCCCATTTTTTATTTAACTTTATTCGTAAGATGTCTGTACAGTTATGCGAAGGTTG
Source organism: Mactromeris polynyma (assembly GCA_032209605.1). Classification (NCBI taxonomy): domain Eukaryota; kingdom Metazoa; phylum Mollusca; class Bivalvia; order Venerida; family Mactridae; genus Mactromeris; species Mactromeris polynyma. The sequence goes on from JASFXZ010000005.1 coordinate 28,781,978, forward strand.
CGATTGTAACCTTCCATATGTGTGTCTGTTATGAGTGTCACGATACGCCTGAAACGTACTACGATATATCGCGATTCATAAGCAACATATTGCAATATGTATCACTATATGTTGTTTTCCATGACTAGAGTTCATTCCAAATACATGTACATAGAGATAGTTTTTATTTAGTATCTTTCTAACAGAAAGCCGAAAATATAATTACAAATAACTGGTACGTTCATTTCATATTATGGTACAAATACAGTATGGCTGCGTATTGTAATATACCGCTATACTGGCATATCGTGACACTCCCGTCTTCTTTATAGTGTAGGTGTTACCAACGTTCAAATGTGACCTCTCATGTTGTAGTGACTATGTGTCTCATCATACTAGACCATAAACACATTGCATGATAGCCATTAAATTTTATTTACGCTACAAGAGGTTATTATACAAGCATACAAGTTTAGTAAATTGATATAATATTTTCTTCAACAAAACAAGAGTACTCTTAAGGACATTTATTCTTTGAAATGTACAATCATCTGGTAAATGTTATATTGTTCCCTACTAATTTCATCCAGTAGTGTAATTAAATATCGTAGCAAAAATCTGAATAATTGTAGGCCGTTCGTCGCATTCAGTACAGTTTAATGGATAATATAGTCTTAGTTTTGAAGGAAATAAATTTTTTTCAATCACAGTTCAAACACTTAAGGTACAGTAGAATAAATGCATACATTAGAACAGAGTAACATACAAGCAAACTATGAAAAATACAAAAGTATACACAAAACAGAAAGGATGTCCGACACTATGTTTATAGTTAAAGTTAAAAAATCCAGAAAATATGTCTATACACTTTCTTCCTTCACGAGAGATAATAAATTCCGACAGTTCAATTGGAACTTCTTTTACAGTTCAACGAGTCCATTTGTACACAAATTATAATTTCGTCATATATCTCAAAATAGAAAACAACACGTACATGGTCCATAGTCGTTGTGAAAACTGTCAACGACAATATAGATTGTTGTCTATACGCGCTGCTCAGTATCACAGTAACATTAGTTGCTGGTAGAAATTCTTAAAAGTCCATAAAACGTTGTATGGAATGTCCAGTTTTTCACAGAAATCAACGGTTGAAGACGATATTGAAAGTCAAAGAAACTTTCAGATGTTATGTCGAGTTATTCACAGCCTTCAACAGCATTGGCAAAACCGGCACAATCGGATGGTGTTGATCCGGAAAGTGTTCCGTAGCAGTTACATCTATAAGCTCCCGACGAACTGGTCAGAAAGCAGTCCGAATCATCAACCAACTGACAAGACCCGGAAGCCTTGCCTCTGCATTTGCAGCAAGTATCACACGTCAGCCACAGATAGCCCGTGGCGAAATTGCTCCAGCGTGAACAACGAGACCACGTATCATAGCAGTTTCTAGCAGATGTCTTGTGAGCCATGACCAACATACAAATGCCTAGAAGCGTCAGACGAAACATTTTGCTGTTAGAAATCATTTTCTTCTTTTCCCCAATTATAACAATGTGCAACGCAAATAGGCTCCTTGTGCTGATTTGGTCTGAACATAAAACGCTTCTGTTGCGGGTATTTATACCTAAAATACTACGTGTGTACGTGTTTATTTGCCTGGGCTTATCTTCACGGTATAAACTGCGCAGTATATTTCGAAGGTCGGTTATTTCTAAATGTTATGGGGATAGTCACATCATGTTTTTTCTATGAAGTAGTGTCGTAAAGTTTTCCTAATACGCTAGATATTTTAATCGTGGACATCTTAATTGCTTATGTACGCGATAAAGTGATGTCATGCATGTTCATAATGAGTGATGTCAAATAGCAACTACAGTGTTGATTTATCGTTACTATAACTATGTTGGCATATGTCATTGTGCTTTTGAGGTGACTTTACTGTTTGTATGGGATACTTTCTGCTCGACTTCATTATTCCATCTTTGACACGTTCGTTGAGCTAAAGCAAAATACACACGTATTGTTACGTTACACGAAGAACAAGAATTTGTTCTGAGGGTACGCATTTTCACATGAACATATATTTTACAACGCTCATTCAGATCCTTTACGACCTATATATGATCGTGGACAGGGGCATATGCCTCCTTTTCTGTCGTGCGAACCGTCATTTACCCCTCAAGACGAGCTGTAGAGAGACGATTGAGGTATAAATAATGATTAAGCTGGTGCAGGGAACGCCATATTCACAAGACTATGGCTCCCTACACAGATCCCCGAGAAACATCTAGGAGTTGTACAAAAGAATACGAAAAACATCTACGGGGATGGGTAGGCTGTTCATAAAAATATATATGATAGTAAGAAAATGACAAAAAGGGGAAAACTGCAGGCATGCAATGATGAATTACAAATGTACGTATTTTGAAGATACTCATCACATTACCTTGGAATTGTTTACTTTTATTTTGTTATGTTGTAATCATGTTTTCTTGTTTGCTTGCAGTGCTGTTTTTACAGGTTTTTTTTGTAATTGTGCAAACTATGTTAGATCTCAATGGATTGCATTGAAATTATCATGGACGTGCTGTTTACTTCTTCCCTATCCATCATTCTGACCGTCTATACCAATTATGTGTGTTCAACTCCTACATTATTCAATATGCTGACCTAACAAACTGTTCTTAATATGCTATTGCGATCGGTTAAATATATGTCCAAGTGACATCCGTGATCTGCAGTAAGCCCCTTAGCGCGACCCTTGCTGGCAGCACATTCAGTGCGTGTGACGGCTATTTTTCCAAATCCATCTTGAACTTATCTGCTGCGTTACAACTAACAGCCCAGCATAAAAGTGCAAACCTTGAACTGGCAAACTGAAGTAAACAAGTCGAGCAATAACAAACAGCCCAGCATAAAAGTGCAAACATTGACCTGGCAAACTGAAGTAAACAAGTCGAGCAATAACAAACTACCCAGCATAAAAGTGCAAACCTTGACCTGGCAAACTGAAGTAAACAAGACGGTTTATCTCATACTCAGTCATAATACAATAAGGGTATTGAAGTTCTATATATATACCAACAAGTCACGTTTATATTAATTTTATTGCACGACCATGTCAGCTATCACCTTGACAAAATGCATTCTCAACTAAAATTTAAAATTCTCATATGATATAATACCGATATTGGACGTATTTAGCATTGTTGCCACAATGTTGTGTATTTTTGTGAGTTTTTTGCCAAATATAGCAAAACAGTGTTCCATTTCCTATCAGTTTGTCTGATTTATGGTCAAAATATATGCTGTATCGTGTAATTCAATTCGTCTGTATTGTTGAAAGATGCTGAAAAACCTTCTGCGACGACAACAAACTTTGTGGGTTGCCTCATTAATATTATTTAGGACTTTTGTTCTCGTGTGCTAGTTTTCTGCTCAATTTTATTTAAAAATCCATTTTTGGCATATTCTGAAATGTGTGGCTCGATATTAGCGAAATATGCTAGTTACAGCATATTCATAATTGCAAGATGCCTATGTGTTATTATTACCTCACTTTAGCATATCACCAGTATGTGGATGCTGATATTGTAAAAAATGTCGATTCTGACATCCCAAAAAACTGGATGTGGAAAGTCATTAATTAAATGCTGGCATCCCAGATATTTGATAAACTGGCATCCATATAATTCCAATATTTGCATCCTTATTATATGGATGCTGGCTATCAATTATTTCGGATGCTGGCATCCCAATACTCAGGATGCTGGCTTCCAACCGTTCTCGATGCTAGAATCCAGTCATTTCGGATGCTGGCATCCCAATATTAATAATGAACTTTTTTTAGTGAAGGTAACTTATTAAGACATGCATATAAAAAACATACATACATAACCTTATCTAACTAGAGGCCTTTATCCAAGAAACAAAATGCTTGCATCCTAGACATCTGGCATTTGGATGTTGTCATTGCAGGAACTTGGATGCTGTCATTGAATTTATTGAGTGCACCATTTCCATATGCTAAGATCATTCTCATTTCACATTAGCGCATTGACTGCGCAACTATTACAATACTGGCATTTCACAAGATGTTGGTGCTACAGTTTCAATTCATTCTCAACTTAATGCAAACATAGTTACTCAATACGACATCTACATGTATTGATATATTGTTGTTCCAGTGCTTGTGCATCTTGATGCAATACAAATGAAAGATGATAAGCAGTTGAACCCATCTAAATAATGACATACCAGTACATATAATTGCAATCGATTGTTACTTAGTAGCAAACATTAAGCATTATGCTCACTGATAAAACATTTACTAACATACAAACTGCATGGAGTAACAGCCACTTTTTAACAATCATTTATGTATTTCAGTCTCACCAATATACATTGTAGTTTTTTGTACTTTTATGACTTGTAACATATATATCATCACTCAAATGGAGTAATAAGCGACTATACAATAAACATACATATGTTAATAAAAATAAGAAATTAGTATTGCAAATACAAACTACACGTACCTACGAATGTAAAACATAAACTCTTTATTGTAAAAATGTATCAAAGGGTACTTCTGCATTATTGAAAACGATTGAAGAGATCAATTACATTGTATTAACCAGGTCAGAATGTTGATGAATTGATTAACAATTGCTCCTTGTATGTCAATAATACTTATCACTCAACTATAATAATATTTAGGAACATATTTTATTCTATATGTATTTGTTTCTACTGTTTAAAATCTCAGGACAGATTTTGGCACTAATAGTAGTGACTGCATGAATTGTAAAAACAAATTTAAGTTTTTCTTCATCAGTTAAATGCTTGTAATTCTGGGTTGAGAGATAAAGCCGTCTCCACAAGAGTTATGTACAATGAACTATAAATTGCAGTGGAACAAAACATGAATGTTCAACTTCATTTCTTTACAGAAGGGACATTTACAAACAGATATATTAAAATTTTCATATCTGCCACTGTCCAGTTTGACTGGTGGAATACCACATCTAAATTGACCGAAATCCAGTGGAAGAATAAGTTTAAAATAGGGTTGACATCATAAGCTGTCTTAGGTGTACAACAATTTCCGAGTAAATTACAACCTCTTCCTGATATTCATGATGACTATAATGTTAACATATCCAGAAAGTGACCAGCCACCTGGCAACCTTATTTTTAATTAAACCACACACTTTGAACAACCTTGGTAGAGGGTCAACAAAGGAACATTTGCATGAAATTATATAAGATTGTGCCAGTACTGTAGGTTTTACAAGACGATTTTTGATTCCTCTTTATACATATAACTTAAGTGGCCCCGCACCCTGGCGGCGATGTTTGTTTGAAATCCATGTAATTTGAACAACCTTAGTATACCATCAATATGGAAATTGGTCCAGCAGTTTTGGACAAGAACATTTTTTATGTGTTTATTCTTCATTGCCATGACCAACAGAAGTATGCATGGAATGCAATTCATTGAACATTTCTGAAGGGGAACACATACAAGTTATTTCTGTGAACTTATAAGATAAGTGCGGATGGACGGACCGAAGATGGACAGTGAGTGATCACAATAGCTGACACTTAGCTTCTGCTCAGGTGAGCTAAGAAGAACTGTATTTATATGAAAAACTACCTAAATATTACTGAATGCAGTTTTTGTGGTCATATATAACCAGTGAATAACACATCAAAGATAACATTTAAACAAGATTGATTTTGATTTCAACGTTTATCATGAGTGTATGGTAGCACTTGTCTGTGATTTTTCTCAATCAACTGCAGCAACATGTCTGGTCTGGAATCTACAACAATTTTAAAGTCTCTTTTCTTCAGCTTTGGCCAAACATTTGAGCAACCAGACTGCATATTGTACCCTTTGTTGAAAGTGGAAGCTCTCTGAAAAAAGAATCAAATATCACTATAATGATTTAAATTGTGGACTCCACGATAGATCTTCCAAAACTCCCATGCACTTTTATCTTAGTACAAACTTTGTCTATGTCCAATAGGACAGGCCTACCAAATACTTAATTAACTGTCATGCGCATCTACATTTCATGATGATGATCACTTAATTGATATAAGTATGGCATTTCTTAGCTTCATTGGTATGTCTGTTCTTACAGCCAAGTTCAAATACATTTGTAACTACTTTTTGTGACATTCAGGATGATAACAAAATATTTGACTTAAAATATTTCTCCTTATAAACTGTTTCATAACATTTTACAAATTGTTACTCGATGTACAGCCTTACTGATATTCATCAACATTCAACATTGGAGTCATTGAACACCTCTACTTCAACAACATAATAAATTATTCCTGAATAAAAATACACAGTGAAATAAACTCTTATATATATTTTAAAAACTGATATTGTTTACAAATGGAAGGTAATTCGTTTGTTTATGGAAATATGCAAAAGTCGTTATAATGTCATTTGAATTCGGGCAGTTATATCAAAGCACCTTAATTAAATACAATATAAATACCCAAGCCTTGGCAAGGACTAAATTGCCAAAAAGGCTGGATTTTTTAAATGTTGGCATTATTAAAGCAAAGTAATTTTCCATGGATGCAGATACTGCCAAATAGAGTTGACCTTTACCAGACCTGACAACAGTTGGTTCCATTCCTATTTTTCACCAGAACTGTCGGGTGGTTACACACATATGGCAAGTTCTAGAATAATGATAGCAGGGACCATTACACCTTTTTGAGAACTTTTGAAACACAGTATACTATTGAAACTTTGTATTTGCACGATAGAGCTAATGATATTCTTAATGCCTTAACTACCTCTATACTTGAACCTGCAAAATAATATTTGTGCTGCTCTCAATCCTTTCATTTATGCAGTAAGCTCTACAAGTTCTTCCTGGTTTGCTGAAAAAAATCGAACCAAGTAGAGCCGACACTTATCAGACAAACTGAACTGACCCCGATAACGTCAGTCTAAATATTTTAACAATTGACTAATTTGCTACATTTAGTTTGAGAATTAAGAATATTTATTTTTCAATTTAATGGTCAATTTGCTCAAGGAAATTGGGTCGAGGAGAATAAGGTTCGAGCCGACTGTAAACCTTGCAATTAATTTGAATTAAAATCGATAAGACGGCTGTTTTTATAATCTACTGCATAACCCTTAACACACTTACACCGGTACATAATGGTTACCTTCAGATATCAGATAGTGCCAGTTCCTTGAAGTTTTACTGCTGAAGACGCGATAATTTTGTAGCTTTTGTTTTGAAGAACCGCGCACGAGACTTTTAATGACGTATCTATAGAGCGCGTGACCTTGCTCTAGATCACATTTAATTTTTCCAAGCGTCTGCGTGATATTTATTTACGATGAATTCACAGATCTCAGTATCTACTATGTATCTACTGACTCACTGCTTTTGCATGCTGCAGGAACCTTATACATGTTTTTTTGAAATATAATATAAATATAATATAAATTAGTCTACATTATTAAAATGCATTCCTTTTGTTGTATTCTTTAGGACTGAATCATGTCACTGCAAATGCCATTAAACAGGAAAACAATTATGTCAGTTGTGACAAATTGATTTGTTGATGATGCATCAACTAACATAGCAAAAGATGGCGCCAACACACTTTGTTCAGATCCACATTTCAGGTATGCTTAAATATAAAAAAAACCAGATATCCATTCAATTTATGATGCAGTTATTTGACCATGAAATAATTAAAATATTTAACAAGTTTCCCTCAAACTCATTTGTGTGATCATTTTTTGAGGTCAAATGTAACATTTATACTAGATCAAAAGTGCTTGAATGATATTGATAATGTATTTATAGAAATAAGCACATAGAATATATCTAAAATTTAGATATGTATTTGTTTTTGTGGGTCCTTGTGATAAATCATCATTTGTAAATGCTAGTCCCAGGTCCAAAAATTCTATCAGTGATGCAGGAAACTAGCATCTGGGAAACCCCTGCAAGTTGAAGCGAACTATTTTATTTATAAGCCACTTGATTATATTTTACTATCTCGCATGGATAGTAATGAAGCTTGATATGTAGAAATCTTGCAATACATTTTCTCCCGTATTTAGATTGTTTAGTATTCAAATATTCAGTCAACCTTCCAAACGAATATTCTATCAATTGATTTTCATATATAAAAATTGGCATCAGCCTATTATTAATTGTCATTTCTTCTTGCATATAAACCTAGTCTGTTCTTGCTTGTGGTGTGGGCAAAGCTCTTCTGTTTGTAAAAAAGTACATTTTTTTTGTATAATGTTGCTTAATAAAATGTGTTAATGAAACTGAAAGCAAATCTAAATGCGTATATATATGTATTTTTATTCCAGTAGTAGCCCATCCGGTTAGCTCAGTCGGTAGAGTGCTCAACTTCTAATCTAGAGGTCATAGGTTCAGAACCTTGGGGTGGTGTATTTTCTTCCGTGATAATTTAACTGAAGATAATGCATCCAAAGTAATTTATCTTCCACCTCTGAACTATGACTTAAGTCGAAAAGTTGTCAGTTGCTTGAGGAGAAGCAGGTTAGTGCTGGTGGGTAACACAAGAGCAACGGTTAGATCAACTGAGCGCCATACATGACTGAAATATTGTTGAGAAATGGTGTAAAACCCGAAACAAACCAACCAGTGAGTTATTCTGATAGCATGACCAAGATTAACCATTGTCTCACCAAACAGTATGTTTGGGTGCGAATCAAACGAGTAGATAAAATTGATATTTGTTTCGAATATTAGTATGCCTAATCAGTATTAATACATGTGTTTGATTGTAGAAAGACTAACTAAAAGTTCATTTCTAGTAATGTCCAGACTGTCATTAACAGGGATGTGAATTTTCCGCAGATCCGACGGAAATCCGAAATAAGTTGCCCCCTTGACCATGGCAAAGTTTTCCTCCTTTTACACTTCACTGTTGGCATACCTGAATAATTGTATGAATTTAGATATTTGCCAAATTGACATGTTCTCGAAGCTAATTGCTTCACTAATTTGATTTGTATATTTCAGATGAGAATTGGGATGCCTTTTTGCAAAGTCGGATATTTTGCAAATATGAAGTATAGGAGATTATCCAAGATGGAGACGAAATATGCTGGGCTGTCCAATAATGAAGTTCATTGAAGAGGAGGATATTATAACACTGAAGTGATTGAAGGAAACATTTATAGTATCCATGACTGCATTACTGCAACAACTCATGTGGAGCAAGGGCATTAACATTATTAAGGATAGGAAATAAGCTTGATAGCCATCATGAGTTAAATTATCAATGGCAACAGTTTACTATTCCATATCACTACTGAGAAGTATGAGGTAGTGAAATACAAAATGCATAGTTCTTGATACAATACGTATGAACTGTTTATTCCGTACACAAGTATTACACTCTGAATGTAAAATACTTCTTCAGCCAGCTTCATTACTTTTTTAACTTGATATGAAATTTACATGTATTATAAAAATCAAAAATGCATTTGGTTGAATACACAGAAATATTCTCGGGAACAAATAAGTTAATCCATGAATCATGTACTGGTATCTATAAGAGATGAGCACTTATTGCTGATGATTCTAGGGACTAGATTGTATGTGTGATATTGAATAAGTTGTTTATGCTTATTTACAATACCTGTCAGCACCATTACAGCCATGTAGGTCAGTTCTTGCTGGAAATTATGCAGGGTACCTATTGAACATTGTTCTGATAAAATATGTGTAAAATACTAGCTACACATTTTTGATGTGCAAGATGTACCAATTGTTAATTAAATGCTGTTACATTATGATTTTATAGGCTTCAAAAGTGAAGTTAAAAGTGCCAGGGTAGTTTGATTAGACAATTCTTATGCTGAGTTGCAAATATGTTATGCTTAAAGCTATGATTGGCAGTTTCGCTACACAATTTCATACTCCTCTTCACTTAAATTGTAGTGTGCTTTATTATATTATTTTCAGGTTTGTAAGTCTTTACATCATGCTAATATTTACTAGTCAATGTTGTATACTTTAAAACTACAACCATTAATTTTATGTAAGGAGTGTAACATGTTTCTATCAATATTAATTATAAATGAAGTTATGATCATCAACCCACTATGCTGACCATTGCATTCCATTGTTTGATTTAAATATATATTTGGTTAAAACTATGATCACTGATTTCATCTGGCTGCTTTATTCTTTCAGTTACTTAGTATAACTGTAAATATCCTCTTAACCTATGATCTACTGTTTTGTTAGAATACTTTCAATTAATAAAACTGTTTAATTATGTCTGAGGGAGACATATTGTTTTTGCCTTCGGTGTCTGTCTGTCTGTCTATATGTCCGTCCGTCCGTCCGTCCGTCTGCCCGTCCGTCCACTTTTAGCTTGTCCACGCTTTAATTCCAATACTGCTGGTTGGATTTCAGCCAAACTTCATAGGATTGATCAATATCAAGTGTATTTGTGCATCTTCGTTGTTTTGGTCCGCTCTGATAATTCTTTACTAAGTTATGGCCCTTTGATGTTTTATACCTCTGAAGTTTGTCCGCCCTACATCTCCGATACTGCTGGTTGGATTTCAGCTAAACTTCACAGCATTTATCAACATCATGTTCACACCTGTAAATTGCATTTGTATTATTAGTTGTGCATGCATCATGCCCTTATGATGAGGTTCTTCCCAGGCAAATAGTTGCATGCATCCAATTTTTGTATATTAAAAAACATGACCTTTCATGTACAGTAATACCTCAATAATAAGAACACTCTTGGGACCCCTGAAAACTGGTATTATTATTGAGGTGGTCTTAAACTTAAAGTGAGGATCTACTGTAGTTCATTTGATAATTAATCAGTTAAAACGGATAGCTAGTAAAGTGACGTAGCTTAGTATGGTGTACCGACACGGAAATAGAAATTATCATTGCTTGATATCTGCACATACATGTATGTATTATAAAAAAATATTGTATATCATACATTTGTATTAACTTGTTAATGTTTTTAAAATATAAACATTATCATTGGGAAATCAAATACATTTATTATTATGTTCATTGTAACTATTGTTGCTGTCATGTGGTCCGAAATATTGTGAATATTTCAGTTTTGCTTCATTGCACTCAGCAGATTGTTGTATAGACTGTCATTGATTCTTCAATAAATAATTTATGATTGTTTTGTTTTGTTAGCATCACATGAATATCATCCACACTTTATCTGCAATGCCAGATTGGTGTACACAAAATTATATGGTGGCTACTATCAGCATAAGTACCCTGTATTGTTATAGATTTATGAAACCAAGTACATTTGTAGTTACACACTACATTATTATGTACGAATATCTTATTTCATACTTTCATATCAATGATTTCATAAGAAAAGCATGATATGATCGTTTAATCATAATTATAATTATCATAATAAACTGCAAATAGGGCAGAAACTCGACTGGATGTCAGCAACAAGAAAGTCGGCATCCATACAGATTGGAATGCCAGCATCCAGAAAATTGTGGATGCTAGCATCCAGACAGTTTGGGATGCCAGCATCAATACAGTTTGGGATGCCAGCATCCAGAATATTGTGGATGCCAGCATCAATACAGTTTGGGATGCCATCATTAAGAAAATTGTGGATGCTAGAATCAATACAGTTTGGGATGCCATCATCTAGAATATTGTGGATGCTAGAATCCATACAGTTTGGGATGCCATCATCTAGAATATTGTGGATGCTAGAATCCCTACAGTTTGGGGTGCCAACATCCAGAATATTGTGGATGCTAGAATCCATACAGTTTGGGATGCCATCATCTAGAATATTTGGGATGCCAGCATCCAGAAAGTTTCAGAAACCAGCATATGTAGTCTCTTTAGAAGCCATCATAGAAAATGATTAGGATTTGGGATGCCAGCATCAAGAAAATTTAGCATTTCCTGTTTTTTAGTGGTAAGGTATTACTTAACTCATTTGGAAGCTGCAGTTGCTGCTATGTATATATGACTGTAGTTGAGACGGGTAATTAACCATACCTACAGTATCAGTAAGGTCATCCTGTTTATTTTTATATTTGTTAAGCGTCAACCATGTTTCGCAGAACCTAGCTTCCTGTTCGAAAAAAGCACACAATTCGTTTCGAAATTACGCAAAGCCAGATAATAGACAATTTGTTTTAATGAAGTAAACATGATATTATGTAACTAAACAACTTGTTGCTTTATAAAACATTAGAAGTCTTAACAGAACAACTGACTAGTTTTCGCCAAAAATATTCAAACATGCAAGTTAACAAAATATTGACAAAACATACATAAATACTATACATATTTTACTTCCTTTGGCGAATTTTTAAACTTGCAAAAATATTATTTTTTTGCTCTTAGAGCTCAAAACCTAGGTGCACGTGGATGCTTCACAAAAATGGCATAACAAGACTTTAGGAGCCAATACGAGTGTATTGATGCATGCTTATCTAAGTTTTTATGCACATTTGACGAGCAAGTATATGTGCACTCACTGATCTGACGTATTATGGACTTGAACTCACAATATAATACAAAAGGGAGGCCTAATGGTCGAGGTGCTAAGCGCCTACCTCCTGATCCACAGGTCGTAGGTTTGGGTGAGGTTGAACCGTTAGCTTCACAGTCTCTGCATTAGGTCCGAGTACTGGTTAGTAACCCTGGGTGCAGTCATCGAGAGTAATTTGTATAAGTTGAAATAAATTGTTTCACAATCGTTGTAAATAAATAAGTTCAAAATTTAATCAAATATATATCAATAAACATGTATACGTGTATATTGATATATATTTGGGTGGGTATGTATGTGTATGTATATATATATACACATGAATTGTATGGCTCAATACTCAATCATGTTGATAATAATCTAAGAGTTAAGTTTTTAAATATCGGTATAATTATGATGTTTTAGCATAATAAGAATTCTCTATCGTGTTATTTTGCCTCCAATATGTTGTTCGGAATGGTACTATGGTTATATGCATTATATCCCATAAAAGTGAGGTTGCTGTTTATTGCATACACTGTCTCTCCCGAGAAAGCATGTCCAAATATCAGTAACCTTTTTGACTACTTAGAAAAAAACATGATGTATATCTCGATATTTTGAAATTTCTAAAATTCACAAACCAAAATTACATGTTTTCTCGCCGTTTGTCATGCAGCTCATTACTGTAATAAAGATTGTTGCTGTTTTGTAAAAAAAACTATTTCCAGTGTTCACTATGCAAATACAATATCTATCATATTAAAGTACATTCATAAATTGAGATTCTGTGTTTTGTTATTCCCAATGTGTTGTATATACATACACACATCTGCACGCATTCCTTTTAAACTATTAAACCGGAATTTGCGAAAACCGAACTTGTTCACAGTCTGTACACAGTCCCGTGTCAGGGTTTTTACGGTACACAGTCACACACATAACGAACGGAAACAGTTATACTAAATACGTACATTATGTCAATAATTAAGATGTTAAAATTGTAAATAATTGTGCATATTTGCGAAACCTAGCAAACAATCATAAATCATACGCCAAGTAAACACTAGCGTTTAACGAGTTTGTCACACCAAAGTTGTATTTTGATAACATTTATTGGAGGCCAACTTAATGTTATGTTTTGTTCCCTCCTACCATCTTTACCACTGGATGCTTGCCTTGCTTGGCAGGAAAGTTCACTCTATGGGGATTTTCTTTTAACTGAAGTAGTCAGTTTTATTAAAATTATCGTGGAGTATCGGATAATAATTCACCGTTTTTCCGCGGTAAACTACCGGAAAGTCCGAAATGAAATATGCATCTATTTTTAATATCATGTGGCAGGTTATATCAAACTCGTATTTCTCATCGAATATACAATGGCATGCATTCTCCTGAATGAATCATTTATTAAGAGCATTACATTTTAAAAAACACAATGTTGGCTTACATGTTCTAAGTGTTATTATTTATTGTTATCAATAGTATATCAAACAAATTTGTTTCAAACTGTATTCTTGATGAAATCACTTGCATTCATGCGATGCGACACATGAAAATTCAGTAAACAAACAAGTGAAAAATAACAAATGCTATTTTCACCGTTAAAAGCCGGATATAAGTTACCGATATATTTAGGTAAACTACTAAACAATACGATGTCAAAAAGCTGTCTACACGTGTTCATGTGTTTTTTTATTAGTCGCATTATCCACCCTTCCACATGTCTGTATGTCGTATGCACACATATATACATGTATCATATCAGTGATTTTATTTTGTCCTAAATTTAGAAACCACCAGGGGTTCTATTTGACCTTTGAATTGACCATTTGAACCCTGGATTTTCCAATAGGCCAAACTTTGACCCTTATGATTCTGGCTGAAGGAAAAATATGTCTCTGTTTTTTTGGTATAAAATGCAAAAGTCCAGTAAAACATTATCAAAATGACCCTTGAGATTCAGCACCTAATGAAACCACTGCATCATTTAACACAGACTACAATTATCAATATCTTATTTACGCAGGCACGAACTAATCTGTTTGTTTATTCTTTAGTGATACGGAGCTTTATGTAAAATGGTCAGATCATTGCCAAACAGGGGAGACAACACAAACATCAATATAACATTGTGTCCAACCGAGTTATCCGTTGTGTATATCAGATAACGGGCTGTAATATACACTTCACTTTATTTGACATTCAACGCTTTGCATTATGTATTAGTTTCTAACGCGTTTTACATAGGCCAGTAACAAACATTTATCATCAACTCCCGACAATGGCCTCTGCAATTTTGGAGTTTAGATGTCGAAATTGTAGCAGAGTATATTGGGCCCGGGATTATAAGGGATACTTTCACTCAATTTTACTCTTATGAGACTGATAGTTTAATTTTGAGTTGAATTTTGAGCGTAGAAAATGTATGAAAATGTCACATGAATGCTGAATATTTCTTTTGATCCATTGTCTTTAAGGTTTCAGTGTGAGCATTAGATTTGGGAGTAATTCTTTTATGCGCCACACTATACCCAAGCTCATTTTCACACTACAATCGCTAAGTAAATGCGCCACAAAGAATATCCAACATTCATCTATATTATAATTATACATGTTTTACACCTATTTGAGCCACAATCAGTAAATTGTGTGATTTGAGTGCTTCCAGAAAGGGAATTAAAAATCTAAATACAGTAACATAATTCCTGATTGGGAAGCACTGAATGGAAACTCCCTGATTTCCCGTTCGGACAGTTTCTCAACCGGTAAAATTGTGCCACAAATGATTTGCATACCCGATTAATGTAGAAAGAATACAGGACATTTATCATATCAAAGACGATATTCTCGTCAAGGAGATAAGTACCTTATGTTAATTATCTCCATCGTAAAATAAAGTTTTCATGACATATATCAGAAGTTGAACCAGGGACCGTATATAGTATGTTCCAGGTTGAACAGAAAAGCAGACGATGAGTCACAGTTTGCTGAGTAACAACCCAACATAATTCAACAAACAGACTCTCCCAGTCAATATTAAGACAATACTGAACCTAACTCGATATAAGAAATATGTCACAACACCCTCTGATTAACATGAAGAGGATGAGAATGTGTATGTTTATTACTAATTACATTCTGCTGTCATAAATGTTTTTATATGATTCACTGTACCTGTGACGAGTATATATGTAACATGCTTTTTATCAGTGCTTGTTATGTTCCAATCCAAAGTATGTTGAGTTTTTCAGATGTTATATTTGCTTTGTCCTATAGACCACATGTCAATAAGTTTTTAGCATAATAGATAATAGGTTACCCTATGTTCATAGTGTACTGATTAAACAAACGTGGATACTGTTATCTTTAATAGTGTGTTCACTTTTTAGATATATTTATGTCTGGTCTTAATGCTCCTAATATGCATAGATATAAGTATACTATTTAAACCCATATTTCGAAATATGCGCTATTACCTAGGAGAATAAATAAACAGCAACTTTAAATATTTATAAATATTGCCGATTTACAGATTAAAAAGTATATACTGTCACCCTAAACTCAACCCTATCAATATTTTATCTCAATGCTATTCTATAAAAAAACAATGGTTCACTCACTTTAGGCACATCGCTATATTACGTACGACGACAATTTTGTTTAAGGTCTACTTGGCAAATAGCTAGTTAAGATGAACACGATTGACTTACATCGTACGCTAACATTGTACAGACACTTCGATATTATCTACTCAACTGCGTGCGGATTCATTAGTTTTCTATTAGTAAGTCGCCGAAGATGTGTTCGTAAGATAATCCACAATTGTCTAAAATAATAAAGATAGTTCCTATCTATGATCGAGAAACCTTGCAATATGTGCATGGACAATAGGATGAATGTACATGAATCGACACGGAAGATAAACAATTCTGGCACTAACGAGTAAGTCGATTTGTTTACAAAATACTTGTATGATGTTGAGGGCTTGTCTCGTTCATCACCGATCTTATCTGTTTATAGATACCATTGATGTACCCACTGGTTTCGTGACAAGGTTTTAAATTGTAAACAAAACACGGAAGAAAAATGTTAAAAACATACTACTTAATAAACATATTACATGTACTTGTGTATTACAAACAGACAACTTTAAAATGTGTCAAATTAAGATGGCTAACCGCAAGACATTTGAAAAATGTTTAATTTTATTTTAGGCATTTTTAGAGACAGCGAAGAAAAGTCAATCTAGGTAGGGATAATCGCTACATTCGACTGGAACTTTCAGTGTGATTTCATTCAGTATGAGTTACAAATGTAAATGTCTATAGTTTGTGCCAAAACATCACAGGATCACAGGTATCATTGGGAGAAATTTCCTGACCGGGATATCAGGGACTTACTTTCCCTGCTTTCCGATCAGGAAGTGTGTTACCATATTTAGATGTTTTTAAATTCCCTTTCGGGAAGCAAAACGACACATTTTTTCATGGAACTGTTCGGAGGAGAACTTTACGCAGGAAAGTCATATCTTAATTTTCACTGCATGGAGTTTTTTTAATTGTCTGGTTTTGATTTAATATTGTAACACAATTCAGGCTTCCTGTTTTAAAAACAATATCGTCCAAACATAAATGGTACGAAAGCGATAGAATATTGTAAGATTCGACCTGTGGAATACAACATACATATAACCGTGTATATATTCCCCTTTAAAATGATCCAGGCATCATTTCTACAAATAAAAAATGGTTTGGTCAATGCTTATGGACAGTGATAACATTTTAACGAACTTCATTATCTGGAAGTCAACGTGTATTGTTATTTTATGTAGTTGGTTTCCAGATACGGAAGTGCCGTTCTAAATCGAGGAGTCAGTAATTTCTACAATTTGGTATGAACTCTAGGCCGAATCAAGTAAAATTAAAAACTATAATTGTGAATATATTTATATATATATCTTTCAAGAGTGAGTAACCAGTGTCAAAACCAGCCAGGCTCGACGAGAACGTTTTCGACAAAACAGTTTTCTAGTACAATAAACAAGTGCCGTCTATATCCCAAATTTCTATATCGGGAAGGTTCTAGGTTCTAGACGGATTACCAGTTCGGGAATTTCTTCCGCTGATCGATTTGTCACTCCTATTCTTTGCAAATGTTTCTTTTGAAATAATCCGACCGATGTGAATCATTATGTGGTACATGCTTATTTGTATTTCCTACCATGATCTATATGTTTGGGTTCCTTTTGTAACTGTTAACATGCATGTATATATTTCTATGTATTCGTGTTTTGGGGGTGTTAGTGTATTTTGTATGGGACATTTCCAGCTCGACTTCATTCATTTGTCCGAAGTGTTTTGTATTCTGGCTATTTTTACCTTATACATTAGAACTTCGAAACCTCGAACTGCCGTCGGACCCAGCAATTAGTTCGAGCCATCTATTGATCGAGGCATCTACGGTATACGTGTATATTTACGAACTCACTGTCACCGGTACATGCTGAACACCTGGCTTTGATGTGTTGTTTTAGTTTTCATACTGAATGCACGTCGCTCAATAGTCATATTATTAATCACAGTAATAATAATTAAAAAGAAATTAGGGGAAAACAAAGTGTATTTGTATGCATACAGTACAATGTGAATAACATGTGTCGCCAAATGTATGCATACAGTACAATGTGAATAACATGTGTCGCCAAATGTATGCATACAGTACAATGTGAATAACATGTGTCGCCAAATGTATGCATACAGTACAATGAGAATAACATGTGTCGCCAATCTTACCCGTCAACAAGCAATAGCATATTAAATGGTCCCTTAGCAGTAAATTAATCACTGACTTCACGAATGTCACATGATGATGGATAAGAAAACGACCGTTACGCATTGAAAGCAATTCCTCATTCTATGTTTTCATTTTACTACCTACACTTGCCTTAAATCTCTGTAAAATAACCAGAGAAATGACAATATCTGATTGATGAAATCAGAAGATAAAACAAATCAAAATGTTAAAATGTTTGTGACGGCAGACCTTTATAAACGGAAGCCTCTGCGTAGGAGACTGTTCAGCGCTATGCGTCCATCGATGTTTAAACTTAGGGTTCCAATGTTGTAGGCGGTTAGGTTGCTATGTTGATCGTCGTGTTAATTTCTTGTACAATAATGCATGGTTCCCCTAGTTTTTATTTAACTATATTCGTTAGATATCTGTACAGTTATGCGAAGGTTGCGATTGTAACCTTCCATATGTGTGTCTGTTATGAGTGTCACGATACGCCTGAAACGTACTACGATATATCGCGATTCGTCAGCAACATATTGCAATATGTACCACTATTCATTGGTTTCCTTGACTAGAAAAAGTTCATTTTAAATACTTGTTCATAGAGAGAGTTTGTAGTTAGTAACTTTGTAACAGAAAGCAGAAAATAAAATTGCAAAAAACTGGTAAATTCATTTCATATTGTGGTACAATACAGTATGGCGGCGTATTGTAATATACCGATATACCTGCATATCGTGACATTCCTATCTCCTCTATATTGTTGGTGTTTGCAACGTTCACATTTGATCTCCTTTGTTGTAGTGACTATGTGTCTCATCATACAAGAGCATAAACACATTGAATGATAGCTATTAACATTTATTTACGTTACAAGGGGTTATTACATAATACATGTACTTCAATTTTAGTGAACTGATATAATATTTTCTTCAACAAAACGTGAGTATTCTTAAGGACAGTTATTCTTTGTAATATACAATCATAAAGTAAATTACATATCGTTCCCTATTAATTTCATCCAGTAATGTAATGAAACATTGTAGCAAAATTCTGAATCATTTTAGGCCGTTCGTCGCATTTAGTACAGTTAAATGGATAAAATAGTATCAGCTTTTTCAATCACAGTTCAAACTCTAAAGGTCCAGTAGAATAAATACATGTACATTTTTGTATTACAACAGAGTGACATACAAGCAAAATATAAAAAATACAAATGTATACACAATACAGAAATATGTCGGACACTATATTTATAGTTAAAGTTAAAAAATCCAGAAAATATGTCTATAAACTTTCTTCATTCACGAGAGATAATAAATTCCGACAGTTCAATTGGAACTTCTTTTACAGTTCAACGACTCCATTTGTACAAAAGTTATAATTTCGTCATATATCTCAAAATAAAAAAACAACACGTACATGGTCCCTAGTCGTTGTGAAAACTGTCAACGATAATTCAGATTGTTGTCTATACGTGCTGCTCAGTATCACGGAACATTAGTTGCTGGTAGAAATTCTTAAAAGTCCATAACACGTTGTATGAAATGTCCATTTTTTCACAGAAATCAACAGTTGAAGAAGATATTGAAAGACAAAGAAACTTTCAGATGTTATGTCGAGTTATTTAAAGCCTTCACAATCGGATGGTTTTGGTCCGAAAAGTGTTCCTTTGCAGATACATCTATAAGCTCCCGACGAACTGGTCAGAAAGCAGTCCGGATCATCAACCAACTGACAAGACCCGGAAGCCATGCCTTTGCATTTGCAGTTAGTATCACACGTCAGCCACAGATAGCCCGTGGCAAAATTGCTCCATCGTGAACAACGAGACCACGTATCATAGCAGTTTCTAGCAGATGTCTTGTGAGCCATGACCAACATACAAATGCCTAGAAGCGTCAGACGAAACATTTTGCTGTTAGAAATCATTTTCTTCTTTTCCCCAGTTATAACAATGTGCAACGCAAATAGGCTCCTTGTGCTGATTTGGTCTGAACATAAAACGCTTCTGTGGCGGGTATTTATACCTGAAATACTACGTGTGTACGTATTTATTTTCCTGGTATGTTTACAAATTCTGATGCAATAAACATGGGATTATCTTCCTTATTTAAAGGCAGATGATTTTCTATGTATAGTAATACTTTTGATTAAATTCCACGACAATACACTGACCCAAAATGAAAACTTTACATCGATTTCAAAAGTATAAGTTTTGTTGATAAATGTATATTCGGGGTTAATTTTTTTTCATTCAAGTTTTAATGCGATATCAATGTGTTTATGTAATTTACTGGAAAAAAATCAGACAATGCATATTTTTTTATGAATAATTAAGTGGAGAACATACACAAGATAAAAACATCGTGAAGACGCATTCCATAATTTGTTGTGGTAAAAATGTCCACCACAATTCCCTGCTTATGAGCCTGCATCGTTTCTGTAGTTAGTACCTAAAATCATAATCTGTTTTAGGAGGTTTTCGGATAGGACGCGCACCTGTTACACCGTATAGCTCATGCTTCAAAGTTTCCATTTGTTGCTTGATTAAAGACCATCATCAAAATCAAAGTAGTTATATGCTCAGCTTCATGCTTCACTTAAATAATGACCTTCATCCATCACTAAAGCTTGGATAAGGGCGCACCATTTTTCGCAAAGCCTTCAGCTTGCGCATAATTAAACAGCATATTTAAAGTATGGCAACAAATGATAATAAGACAAATTTGCTCAAAATATGGTATTGTAACTACCAACATTAATCAACCACATGATCACTAACTGACATACACATGCATTGTTACGTTACACGTAGAACAATAATTTGTTCCAATGAAAATATATTTTACAACACTCATTCAGATCCTTTACGCCCTATATATGATCGTGGGCAGGGGCACATGCCTCCTTTTCTGTCGTGCGAACCGTGATTTACCCCTCAAGACGAGCTGAATAGAGATGCTTGAGGTATAACAAAAGGTTTAAGCTGGTGCAGGGAACGCCATATTCACAAGACTATGGCTCCCTACACAGCTCCCCGAGAAACATCTAGAAGTTGTAAAAAGTCAACGAAAAACATCTACGGCGATGGGTAGGCTGTTTATCAAAATAGCTATGATAGAAGAAGAAAATGACAAAAAGGGGAAAACTGCAGGCATGAAATGATGGAGTACACATGTACGTATTTTGAAGATACTCATCACATTACCTTGAAATTATTTACTTTTATTTGGTGAAGTTGTAAACATGTTTTCTTGTTTGCTTGCAGTGATGTTTTTACAGGTATGTACCTGACACTGACACAGGTTTTTTTGTTTGTTTTGTAATTGTGCAAACTATGTTAGATCTCAATGGATTGCATTGAAATTATCATGAACGTACTGTTTACTTCTTCCCCATCCATCATTCTGACCGTCTATACCAATTATGTGTGTTCAACTCCTACATTATTCAACATACTGACCAAACAAACTGTTCTTAATATGCTATTGCGATCGGTAAATTTATGTCCAAGTGAGCAAGCCCCTTGCTGTCAGCACTTTCTTCCAAATCCATCTTGAACGTATCTGCTACGTCACAACTAACAGCCCAGCATATAGTGAAAACCTTGAACTGGCAAACTGAAGTAAACAAGTCGTGCAATAACAAACATCCTAGCATAACAGTGCACACCTTGAACTGGCAAACTGAAGTAAACAAAACGGTTTATATAGCAAAAAATAAACAGCTCAATTTCAAAGCAGCGCAATCAATACTCTTGTCGTAAATTTCTATATGCGATTCGCCTAACAAAACTAGGACAATGAAGACTTTCATAAACATCAAACTTAATAATACAATAAGGGTATTGAAGTTCTATATATACCAACAAGTCGCGTTTATAATAATTTGATTGCACGACTATGTCAGCAATCACCTTGACATCGTGCATGCACTGAAATAAAATCTCTCAAATAACAATGTCGCGTATGTGCACGTTAGAAAAGTGCACGCAGCAAATAATCAAAAGATGGCACCATTGCGAAAGGTCATAAGTTCATGTTAATGTGGGTTTGACTGTCTGAGTTAATTAGTTGTTATACTGTCGGCCGCAAATCCAAAACAAGCATACAATTTTACCGTTCATGCGCACTTACACGTCTCATGTAAACGCGGTTAGAATTGCGGAGATCACTATTTTGGTCGGAAGTCAAGCAGGCCTTTTAATCGTAAACACTTCACGAGATTTAGTCTGTTATATATTGTGTACCTCATTTGTACACTTGTAAACGATACCCATAATACATTTGAGTACAGTACCTCGCATTACATGAGGAACCTGCGGTACCTACGACACTGAGTATGCCCAGTGCCCAGCAGTAAGTAAAATTTAACCCAGTAGTTATGCGTTAAAAAAAATAGTGCCTGTTGAACTCAAAGATGTTAAAAGATGAATTGAAATATTTCTGAAGGAACGCGGCGAAAACGTGTACGTAAGAATTGGAAGAGTCTTAAATTAAACATGGAGATAAAGCAGGGTCATTAAGATAGAAAACTGTCACGTGATCAACGATACATAATTAAAACTAACAGTGGGTCGCCATCTTTGTTTTGAACTGCGTAACGTTTGCAAGAACTGTAAGTATTATTTCTGAATTTTTTTTATAAATGAGGTTATTTTGATTAGCTCAAGTAGCCAGTATAATCGCTACATTTTTTTAGTACACATATCTAGTTTTAAATCTGCATGACATATCCTCTCTTGACCCAATTTTTTGGTTGGATAACTTGTAAGGTGCTGACCTAGTTAGCAATATTAGACAGACCGGAACAGTTCGCGGACAATACCAGTACGCGGACATATCCATATTTAGCGTTTCGTCAGTCATGCGCCAAATGTTTTACTTATTTTTGCCAACCCGAGCATAGTTACATTTAATGAAGAAGAAAAAATAAATGGCAATTTTAAAGTTCTTTTTAGTATCCATTTAGTGTTCTCTGTAATGCACGCCTATCTACACTCTCTGTTTATACATGTGGCTTTTTAAACCAAAATAAATGGAATTTAATAAAACCTTTATTCTTCCAGGTTTTAAAATCTTGAAAATTAAAGCATCAAAGGAACTTCTCTGAAAATGATTCCTCATTAGGGGTATTCTTTTTAAGTGTGTGTTGGTGTTCGCGTACTGGTTAAATAGCACGAATTATTTTGGTCGTGACTGTGGCACGTGCGGTACAAAACTGCGCACGCGCAGTGAGCTGTTTTATACAATCACGATTTCCCATAACTTTTAGAGCAAGGATTTATCTGAAACGTTAAAAAGACCGGATGGTTTGAAATACAGCTGTGTTTACACAGTTTATTAAAATGCTGTAAAAAGTATCCGCGTACTGTTCCGGTCTGTCTATGTAAACAATGGATATTGCGCCGTAGCCCCAGGCCCTTTTCTGTAGTTCCCACGGGTCCGACTATCTGACCCATTCCCAAAGCCAAATATATGGGTTTCTTCCATATCAAATGGCCTGCACAACAAGTGAAGTGTTGTTGGGGTTAGACGGCCACTTGGTAAGCTCATTCGGTAAAGCACTGTACAAGTGTTTATGGGGTTGTGGGTTCGAGCCCCAGATATTGCGCACTTTGACAGATGCCCAGTTGGTTTGTAGAGCACTGTACTAGTGTTTAGGGGATCATGGGTTCGAACCTCACATCGGGCGCACTTTCCCCTTGATTTGCTTCAACTGGTACAAATTTATGATCAACCAATATTTTGATATACAGAGCTCATGAGGAATCAACAGAATATCCACAATGTGATACTTATCACGGCGGCGTATTTATCACCTGTTTTATCCTTTACATGTATATAAATGATTGCCTAGTAAGAGAGTTATAAATACCATTTATACATCTTGGGCATGACTCGGACAGGGATTAAATCCATGACTTCCAACACTCAAACCAGACAGCTACCTTATGAGTGATTGTGTTCAACACATTGAGGTGTGGTCATGTGGAGTTTACACTCTAGTACTCGGATGACATATTTAGGATGAATATAAATTATATCAAACAAAAATTTCACTCACAGAAAGACCAATATGTCTGTAATATTTCTACTAATTTTCAGCACAAAATACAGCCATTCGATTAAAATCAAGCCAATTACATAACACCGCGCAGATATAAAAAGTCACAGATTAATTGAATTGGTCATTACCGATTGTGACCGGCGTTTGCCTGGATAACAGCTTGGCATCTACGTCTCATTTACATAATGAATTTGGAAATGTGCAATTCTGGGAAATATTTCACACTTCCGTTTCGGCCTGTTCTGCAGTGGATTAACTCATCGTGGACATGATATGGAAAAGTTTTACTGGCAAACATTACACAGTCAAACGGACTTGAACTTTATGTGTCTTAAATTTCTATTTGATATATTCATATTTAATTGCCGTATTTGGTCTTGGGGGGGGGGTGTAACTTTTTAGTCATTCTTAAATATTGACTCAATATGCGTTTCCTATATATGTTAACACTGATCAACGCTTTTATTATGCAATGTTAAGTGGCGTGTGCTGAACTACCAACTCCCCGAGTATTTAACTGTGTACTTCGGACTTCGGGAAATAAGGTCAACTAGACAGCATCTGAAATGTAGCATAGATACTATTGCTATATAAATACATTTAAGGTCTAACTGAACATTTTGTAAATTTATTCTGAGTACGTATATGCACATCTACTAAGCTTAGGCCATGCCAAATTACAATTTTGTTAAGCGTCACCCTAAGTTCGCGAAACCTAGCTACCTATTCAAAAAAAAACAACCTCATAACGAAAAAACAAATATCCTCTGATAATAATTGATGCATAATTTTAGATATTTTAATGAAAGAAACATCATCAAAACAAAACAAAATGGTTTGTTTCAAAACTAGATCTATACATGAATAAATCTAATTTAAAACTGACTCGTTTTCACACAAATTGACTAGTTTTGACACAATAATCACTTCGTTGTCGGATCTCAACTAAAATCGCCGTTCTCGAATCATGGATATCGAAAATATTTGAGAATATTAGCTTAGAAAAAAAGTTTTTTGCTCGAGGAGCGCAAAACCTAGGCGCACGCGGACGCTTAACAAAATTCCAATTTGGCATGGCCTTATTGCACAACTGCATGTGGCAACTAAAGTTGATCCTGGTAGAATGCACATTTGACTCTCCTCCATCAAGAATGATCAAGAAAAGTTGTGAGACACGCAAATAGTCAAACATTTATCATTGTAAACAAAAATCAAGTTCTTAAAGGTAATTTTAAAAGAATTAACAGAATTTGAATTTTGATCGATCTCGTAATTCAATAGAGGCCATGCCGTTTGTTTTATATTTTTGGTTACTGTCCGTGTGCGCCTTGTTTTTTAGCTATTTGATAAAAAAACAAAAACAACTTTTGCGTTAGTTTAAAAATAGGGAAGAAACCACTGTGTCGTATTTTCGTATGTTTTTGTACATCTTTTGTTAACTTGCATGTTGAAATTGTGAGTGAAAACTATTCAGTTTTTCTGTTGGACTTCTAATGTTTTATAACGACACAAGTTGTTTAGTTAGATAATTCTCAGGTTTACCTCATTAAAACATGTGACATTATACATTGTCTATTATCTGGTTTTGCGTTATTTTCGAAACTACTTTTTTTTTAATAGGTAGCTAGGTTTTGCGAAGCAAAGTTGACGCTTAACAAAAAATAAAAAATAAAAACAGTATGACCTAACCACTCGGTGATTTGCAGCCTTGGAACTGTCAGTAAAGTTTTGTGGGTTTAAATCGATTTAACAGCTATCTAACCTCACATATAATCGCTATATGGTCATAAACTTGTAGTTCACTTCGTTAACTTCTAAGACCTGATACTAATGGTTTATGACGTCAGTTTTTGGTACCTTTACCAATGATTTTGATCCATCTTCTTAGCGGCTGAAGGGGTATCAGAATTAGCAAAATTAACTCATACTGAATGAAAGCACACATAACGTTTCCGACGTATGTAACAAACATCCCTAAATAGTAAAAGAGAGTGAATAAGTTGTTACAGGGAACGCCACATACATAAGACAGTGCTTCCCCATACAGTCCTCCGGGAAAACAACAATCCATAAAACATAAGGCACTTCAGGAGGTTCAAGGGTAAATACGTAAAGGAACAGATGCGCAAGGAATGGCCTGGCCGACCATTAGGAATAACTAGGAGAATCAAGAGGACAAACAGTGGGGGGAATTAATGGATGGAAAAGATCAAGACAGCTATCGAAAATAGGCCAGAACTTGACAGAATATAACATAACTACTAAATAAAGTGAAATAATTGCACAGGGGGAAGGGACATATAACATGCATTTAAAACATAAAAAGAAATAATAACCATACAGCCAATGGTCAAATCAAGAAAGATATTGTAGTTTTGACTTTTCTTCGCAGTGTCAACACATGCCTAAAACTGCGTCATATTCGTATACCCATATTAAATGTTTTTAAACATGTTTTTACAAAAGTCAGGCGGCTAGGTACTTAAATATGACACATTCTTAAGTTGTTTATTTGGATTATTCCAATAGCATGTTTTTAACAATTTTCTTCCGTGTTTTGTTTACAATTTAGAAAAATTGTGAAACTGTCACCAAAACAAAAGGTACGTTGATGTTATCTATTTACGAATAAGATCGGTTACGAACAGACCAAGTCTTCATCATCATTCAAGTGTTTTGAAACAATTGTTTTGAATATTATCAAGTAAAGAAATCGACGAACTTGTTTGTGACAACATTGATTTTCTTCCGTGTTTGTATGAATCTGTATCATAATGTGCATTTTTCCTATTGACCATACACAATTTTTCTCAAACATACATAGGATCACCCTTTATTTATTTGGAGTACTAATATACGCCCATTGTTAATTATCTTGTGAACAAATCTTCTTGTGACTTGCTAAAGGATAAACTGATGAATTAGCACGCAACTGAGTAGATAATATCGAATAGTCTGTTAATTGAGACGTCTCTTGTTAAACAATATCTTTCATCTTGACAAGCGGTTTAAGAAGTAGCCTTTCAACGAACAAACTAAAATAAAAGCAATAACATCACGACTTGGGAAGAATAAAGTTTTCGTCATGCAAAATACAATGACATGCAAAATGTAAGGACGGGCAACACAAACAATCTCCCACAAAAGATTACTTCATAGTCTATTCATAGTTTTCCCTTACCAGTATCGCATCTAACTGAAATATAAACATTGTATACGTCTTAATTTTCAAGTAAATTGTGATTGTGTCGAGTGAGAAAGAAAAAGATTATAAAAACTATCCCTTAAAAGTTGAAACATCTTTGTTTGCAAGTTTTTAGACAGTTATACACTTTTTTGCTTAGTCATTTTTGTTTCGTATTTTAATAAATATGGAAGTTAAAAATAAAACAAAACAAAAAACTCCTTATATTCCTTATTATTATCACCTTTATGTCCCCACCTGGGTGCATGCTGCCTCTTATCCGTCTTTCCGTCCGTATGTACGTACGCACGTCCCGCACCTCGACATTTTTCAAGTTCTGCCACAGTGTTTATGTCAGTTATTCAATCATTCAATGCTCATGTGTATACAATGTCTGTTATGTAATCAGGAACGACTGTTTTAGTAGTATTGATGTATCATGCTTTTGTTGTGACTGCGAGCTTCGTGTATGACATTTCCTGCCCAACTTCTTCATATAAATGTACATGTATTTTGTCACTATGTTTTATTGATCATAAAAGCTAGATCAGTTACTGCATCTAATTAAAAGTAAATTTTGAATTAAAAATATTACAGAAACATGCTATTGAAGGCATTGTTTTAATTTCCTCGTTGATACAAGTAAATTGTTTTTACAGACTGCTCAATATTCTTTATATACTAAACTGCTCAATATAATGTTACAATTTACCCATTTCACTAATTCGCAAACATTTCCGCTCGCGAAACGTCTAAAATCGCCGATTTGTAAAATTTTAATCGACAAATCTCTCCCTTTTACAGTATACATGAATTTATGCATATTACAAATGAGATTTGGGGTTCGAATGCCTCAAATGGCACGACCACATGTCCTTACATGACACTTTCATCCAATCAATATTGTACATTATCATCAGTATTATCATTTAGCATTTGTAGATATGTTGAATATATTCTATCCGCAATGTTATCAGGAATAGCTCTAAATACAATGGAAAAAAACTACCGGATTGATCGAAATTATTTGGAGACAATTTACTTGTCATACCGGTCTTTGCTTGAGTATGATGATACTGTACTGTCTGTGTTAATTGATTCACCAAGGTACGAATTCACCTAGGTACGAATGGACCCCGTTACGATTTGACCAAGGTTCATATTGACCCCGGTATGAATTGACCAAGGTATGAAGTGACCCAGGTACGAATGGACCCCGTTACGGTTGTACATCGGTACGAAGTGACTTGCGTACGAAGTGACCAAGGTACGAATGGACCCCGGTACGAATTTATCAAGGTACGAATGTTCCCCGGTACGAAAGGACCCCAGTCCGAAGTGACTTGGGTACGAAGTGACCAAGGTACGAATGGACCCCGGTACGAACGTACCCCGTTGCGAAATGACCCGGGTACGATTGAACCCCGATACAAAGTGACTTGGGTACGAATGTACTCCGGTAAAAAGTGACCCGGGTACGAAGTGACCAAGGTACGAATGGACCCCGGTACGAAGTGAGCTAGGTACGAAGTGACCTAGGTACGAATGGACCCCGGTGCGTTACGCGTTACTTAGTAGAGTTTGCGAAATGACCTAGTATGCCACTCCTCATGAACTACAGCATGTGCTTTCTTTTTGTTCAACTATTTCAATAGCAATTTTCGACAGTCGCATCACATTAATACGAAAGTGTTTTCGGAAATGGTGCAAGAATAATTGGTAAGTAAATCGGTAAAAAGCAATACACCATTTTAGCGCCAAAACTGTCAAAGCTATCATTGGCTTTTACTGTTAAATGATATAAACGGCTTTGTATTTCTATTCAAAAACTTATTGTTATAACATACTTTTACTTTGCTGAAACATGCTGTACACGAATTACACGTGAGGGACGAACATCACGTTGAGATAGAAAACTATTGGTAAAAGCATATGCAACTTGTTTGGTGGTCATGTGAATACCTGAAATAAGGAAAAATGCAATTTGTATTATTTGTTATTTATCATTGGTATGACCGTTTGTTAACCTTTTCATCACTAACAACATAGCGAATAAAGCCGTAAACTATTACAAACATTTTACGTTTCTGCTAGTTGCAGTATAATTTAACAACCCATTATTGTGAGTTTATACCATTATTCTACGTTTTATGTCAGTTGTTCAGCCTTCTCTTTGAAATCGCTTTGCTGTCGGTTGGTTTTGTTGTCGAGAGATGTAAATTCGAATTACGTCCTTGTTAGACATGCTTTACTTTAAACTAATAAGTTAACATTGATACTGTTTGATCAAATGAAATAGTTCAGAGCCCAGCTCCATCAAATGTGTTTATAGCGCCATTGATCGAATTGTCGTGTTCCTCAAAACATGACATTATTATAAACTTTTGGCACTGTAGAAAACTAATCTTATCTGTTTTGTGTTTCTCTCTTCTCAAATTCGGGCACTCCGTTCCACCATTTGCTGACGTTCGTAACATTACTCTTGTTCTTGTTGCCGTCCCTGCAAAGAAAGGCTCTGACCAAGGTGTCGATTCGGAGACCAAACAGTCGACGGGGTCAACAATTCAAGACCCCAAACATGCGCCTCAGCAACCAGCAACAGAACAGAAGCGAGAAATTTGGGTTCCATCTTCAACTAGTTTAATTAGTAAACGGGAAGAGATGTTGTTTCTAATATGTAGGGATATATAATAAAACATCATTACTAATGATAACTATGGCTGAAACGTTTGTTTAACGGTTGAGACAACATTCTCAAATACAACATATACATGTACTTCAAGAGAATAAAGTGACTTAAATGCCAGAACTTTCTTACTACAGGAACAATACACTGTTCCTAAATGATATTATACTAGCATCATAACAAAATGACCACAATAATATTTAACCGTACACATTGTTTAGCCGTTGAATCTCGCCTTAATGTCTGATTGAAGCCATGTCGAATACATTTACAACAACTAGTAGATCGTAGAAAGTGGGATACGGGAAAAGTTAAACCTTGGTGTCAGGTTTTCAACTTTAAGCATTGATAGATATGTGTTAACATTTCTACTAGTCATTTTATACCTGGTGTCTCGGTAGTTGAAGGAAATGTAATGACGACTTTTATATCTTTAAACTTTCAACCTTAAGGAATTGGAGAAATGAAAGGTAGGGAGTGAGATAGACGGGAGAGAGCAGGTTCCGTGGTATGACAACTTTGATAGTTTTTTTAGGTTTTCATCGTAGTAAAGTTGTTCTGGGGGGCAGCTGATATCGCATGTATAAATGCATTTTATTTGCCCATATATGTTCTAATAAACTTATATTGGTATATAATGTCAAGCAATGTTTTCGGTTTTAACAAATAAAGCCCCTTTTCGACAACAACTTGTGTGTCTGTTTTAATTATACCATACTAGCTTCACCAGTCACCATTACCACAAGGGCAATAAGTGGATAATATCGCGTGTCGAATTGAAAAGCCCACATTTAAGTTAAGCAGAAAGCTTTTGGGATTTTAAAAAAAAACATAATTGTCACTAAATATTTCCTATTGTATAACTTTATTACATGTACGTGTAGTATTTGCATACATAATGTATGCTGAAAACAGAGATATTTTTAACAGAACACTAATATCAGCTCTACTTTTCTGACAAGAATCATCATTTGTTTGGTTCTTCAATTATTGTTGGTGTTGTTGTGTTAAAGTACACGAATGCCGTCTATGTCAAAAAACAATGTTTTTAAGGGAGTTAACTAGTGATTTCACAATAACCTCGGAAACAGACATGTATACTTTGTCATGTAATATATCCCCTCCAATAAGGTCCCGCCTTCATTCGCAAACAAAAGAAATATTTTTGTTCTATGGTAATGGATGGTGATTCTGCTATGCTATTTACAACCTCTTATCTTATTGACGTCAACTCAAGACAACACAACATCTGATGTCATATTTGCAAGCAGGAAACAATATTTACTCAATATGGTCACCTCGTTTTCATAAATGCCATATGGAACAAATATTGCTTACTGTCAGTACAAAGTGACGTCACATGTGACGTTTTCTGAAATTGATGTCACATAAAGAAGGCGTTGGGAATCGTACAGAGGTGTTCAATCATATTTATTTTCATATATTCGAGCTTTTGGGTTTGTGTAACTATGTATTTTGTTTAAGCATTTCCAACTATGCATGATCTTTAGTTCTGTGTTTGTATTTAAATGAATGTTACGTTCCGACTTGTCCAGTGGACAGTTTCTTGACTTAATATAATATGTATATTTGAGTGTCAAACAAGTGATCTTCGATCTGGATATGCCACATATAAAGGATACAGACACCCAAGAAAGCATGCAAACAATAATCTTACATGTAAATAACTACAAAAGCACAGGAGACATGAAACAAACATAAATGATTGGAGAAGCTATGAGAAACGCACTGGAATGGTTAGTGGCAAGAAAAGACATAAACCACAAGTATAAAAATATATAAGTATATTAAATGAGCGCTGCTATGGAATTTACAACTCTTCTGTAAGTAACGTCATTTCAAGAAAACGCAACACATGATGTCACTATTTTAAAGCAGGAAATAATCTTTACTCCTTATGGTCACTTCGTTTTCATATCGCTATATGCAAATATTGTTTTCTGTCGGTACATGGTGACATCGCATGTGACGTTTTCCGGAAAAGGCATCACCTAAAGAAGAGGTTGTTAATCGTACAGTGGCGCTCAAATATACATATTACTGCACAACACAGGTATAAGACTGCACTAAAAAATTCGAGCATGATAATGCCTAAAACGTAATATTGAAAATGAATGTTGAACTCTGAATTAAAAAATATATATGACATTTAATTGCATATTACAAAGTTAACCTTAATTGGTAATTACTTCCATATTGTAGGTTACAAAAACAAAAGAACACAATAGAACAAAAACCAAAACGTTCAAATGAAACACAGGTATATTAACATTTATAAAATGACTTTATTAAACGAAAATAACTTTTATAAATCGTAACATAGCTGCTTGATTTCATGTTTGACCTTATTTGCCTAGAACAAAAGTAAAACTATATTGTAAACTGTACAAATATATCACAATTCCGCACAATTTGTTCATCAATTCAAATATCATTTAAACCTTTAAATTGCAAACACGTTTTTAATAATGTATGATTGATATTAACAGGACACTTTTGATGCATGTTTTGCCCAATAACATATTTTGAAGATATATCTGGGCCATGTGAACGTAAACATTTGAACGAGCCATATCCAGTGATATTCTTTAACATAGTCTTTATCTTCCTTCATTATGATATGTGGCAATTTAAGTAAACAAAACGAGTTTCATCAATTTTAAATGGGAAACCTATGTAAGAAATAAAAAGCCAGGCGCGATTGCAAGATTGCTTTAATCACGTGAGGAAACATAGGTATATAAACCTAGCGCCAGGGTGGACATATTACCAAAGTAACTTCAAGCTTCTCTATACTACATCTTCGGACTAAAGCACGCTTAAAATACTAAAAATGTTGTTTTATTTTGTGCTCATTTTCTGCATAATGTCTTATGTTAACTGTGAAGAGCCTGAAAGTTGCTCACAATTTTATTATGTAGACAAACTGTTAGATAAGATGATTAGGATGGAGGTGAAAGTGGAGAACTTCGACAAAAGCATAACTGCAACAAACTCTGACGTTCACACAACGTTGGAAGACTTGAAACGAGAGAGAGAAGAATATAGAAATGATATAATGCAATCGAAGAAAGAAATTCAGGATAGCATTATGAAACATGGTGAGTTAGTTTGCGTAACTTCAATTGTCTATTGCTAAAAAAACTTTATACTCATATCATTAGTGTACTAACACACTTGGCATTACCTTTAAGCTGGATTATCACAGTGAATTGTCACCCTTGAAAATGACACGAAAATCGATATCGAGTTTCCAGCTCTCTACCAGTTTTGATCAATAGACTATATATGGAAACTATTTTCAAACGTAAATTGAAACGCTTTATCTTATTATCAAAACAGATATGACAGTATTCTACAAAACCCTCCATTTATTGAGTGTATACTTATTAAGTCTAATGAATTTCCATGCTTCCAAATTGGTTTCTATGGTGGCATATTTCTGCCACCAGTTAACTACTTTATTAACTAGATAGTTATGTGGTTATCATGTTTAAGAAACTAGCTAACTACTTAATTGACTAGATAATTATGTGGTTAATTATATAAGTATCGTGATATATTTTCATACCAGATAAATATATTATCAAGAACATTACCTGGCAGTGCCCAAAACTACCACCACTTACCAACCAAACTATTTTAGATAAGTGTTAAAAAGTTAACGCAATAATTATCTAGTTAACGCAATAATTATCTAGTTTATTAAGTGGTAAACGTGTTAAGTATCTAGTTAACAACATAATTATCTAATTATAATTCACTATAAAATTAGGTGCTTAACTAGATACTTATCGCATTAACTACTTAACAGTTTTCTAAAAAGTATGTAGCTAATGCGTCAACTATCTAGTTAAATAGATAAATAAATATATAATTATGTAGTTTACTAGATACTGAACTCGTTAATCACTCAATTAACTAGATAATTATATAGTTAACTAGATATGTATCGCGGTAGCTATTTAACACTGATCTTAAATAGATTGTCCGTACTAGGTTTAACTGGGTAAGTGGTCGCAGCCGTGGTCACTGTCACACAATTTTTCGTGTTAAACTATTTATCTGGTATGAAAATATATCGCAATACTTATCTAGTTAACCACATAATTATCTTGTTAATTAAGTAGTTAACTGGTGGCAGAAATATGCCACCATAGGTTTCTCATTTCATCTTTCATCTCAGACTACTAGAAGCAAATATCTCCAAAATTGATAATTTCCAACGTATATTAATGTAATAAAGTCATGTTTTGGGGAACACGAAAAATCGGTCAATGGCGCTACCGGGATTCGAACTCGGGTCTACGGATTGCCGGTCCGTTATGCTAACCACTACACCACTGCGACCTAACGTCATTTTCGTGTAAATTTAACTTATATAAAGTTGATTAAAGATAACTACACTTTGGACGAAGTACGGAGCGAATTTGTACATCCGCCACACAGCACTTAACACCAGCTGTAGTTATATTGAAATAAAGTCTTGTTTTGAGCAACACGAACAATCGGTCAATGACGCTACCGGGATTCGAACCCGGGTCTAAGACTAAAAAATACTATTTCCTATAGGTGAAACATTTTAACAGTTATTTGTGTATTCCTGATTAAACGAACACTATACTGATGATTTTATAATTCTGAATAATTAATTGCTGATAGCATCCATTCACTGTTAAAGATAGTTATATTCCTAAAAATAAAATCTCGATTTTTTCATTCCATGGAGTAAATATTATTGTCTGATGCGTTTATGTTGTTGTTTGGATAATTACAACATGTATGAAAATAAAATCGTATTTAAATGTATCGGAAGAAAAGTAAGTACACGTGTACTTACTTCGACAGCATACTGTTAGATGACTTATGAATTATAAAACCAATACGCTTTCAAGAACTTCCTTGGTATAAATAGAAATGTTAGAAGGAGAGCAATATAAAGACATCGGTTAATTATTTATTTTACTAAAAAAATTACTTTCATTCACAGTTAGCTCATTAAATAACTCTAAACCATGTGTTGTCTATTTTCAGAAACACCAACCGTGGTTTTCAAGGCACGTTCTGTTAAGGACTTAAATCCCGAGGCCGGACAAACTATAATCTTCACTGAGAACATGTTGAACTATGGAGATGGGTACGACAATACGACTGGAATGTTCACAGCGCCTGTCACTGGAACGTATTTGTTCACTTTCCAGTTTTGTGTGAATCCCAAACAGGCCATGTACTACGGCCTTGTATACAGCAACACTGTTCATACATCAGGACGTTTCTATGATGCAGACAATGCCGATTGTCACACAGCGGACGGAATACTGCCCCTGAATGCCGGACATAAAGTTTGGATCCAGTGTTTGCATGGATCTATTTCTGGCAATGTTTTACTCGAGTATAGCTCAACTACGTACAACTATTGGAATAC
Organism: Mactromeris polynyma; assembly: GCA_032209605.1. NCBI lineage: Eukaryota > Metazoa > Mollusca > Bivalvia > Venerida > Mactridae > Mactromeris > Mactromeris polynyma. The sequence goes on from JASFXZ010000005.1 coordinate 28,817,696, forward strand.
CTTCTCAGGCATGCTTATTCATACATAATGAAATACAATGTTGCTGTTCCTTCCTATTTGTTAAACTGACGAAAATATAATTGACAGGCCTGAAAAGTTACATATCTCGTTGTTTGTTTTGCATAAACCCTAACAAAAATGTACCGGACATGGGTTAGTTTTGACATTTTCGATTCCCTAACATAAAGCAAAACCTCAATATTAAGACCGATCTTGGGACTCTTGAAAACTGGTATTGATATTGAGGTGGTCTTAATATTGAAGTTGAATGAAGAGCATAACAATGAAAATGGACTTTAAAATTGTGTTATTAATTAGAGGTTATCTTATTATTATGGTGGTCTTTATGTGAGGTTTTACTGTATATCAATATATGCTTAGTACATGTTTATCCATGTATCTGTATATAAATTAGAAATACACTCAATATATTTTGAATTGTTCTTTCGTATTGTTTTGCACCCAGAAGATTGTCACGAGTTCTCTCACTTTATCCCTTGTATTGTATATGTATGGATTGCTTTATATACATATACTATAGACGGGATAAAGGAAGAGAACGCTAGAATGGATAGAGGGAGAGAACTCGTAATAATCACCTGTGAATTTACTGTAAAATGTTCATCGAAAAATGTTGTAGACAAAATAGAACACAATCATCTTTATATAGAAATTTTAAACTGCATACACAATTGGTACATACATATCGGTAAACATCAGTTATGATACAGCCCTTTAAATGACGAACCTAATCTTACTTACTTTACTTGTACGGACTGATTTCCATGCGTAAATACTTCGTTATAACTAATTTATAACAGGAATCAAGTTCGAACTTATGCATAATAAGTCAAAATAAATAAAAAAGAGTTTGTCATTTAAAAAGGGTTCCGTATTTTTGCTACGTTGATAAACATGTAAACATAAAACATCATCTTTAACAACTCAGATATAAAGGAAATATCGCAAACAATTACAACCTATGCTTGCACCTCAAACAGAAAAGAAATACTATGACGTTTGAAGTTGTTGTGTACGTCTTAAAGGGGACAATCCGCCCGGTCAGCTCTGTCGGCAGAGCACAGGGCTCTCAACCGGGTGGTTCGGGTTTGATATCCTTGCGAATCTGGCTGTCCTTTTGATACTTCTGTCTACGGTCAGTTTGTCCTCTTCATATGATGTGTGTTGGGAAGATGTCAGTAGCGTACGGAAGGGCAAGTTAGCGCTGGTTGATACTCAATCACAGGAAAATTATTAAGGTCAGTTGATCGCCATATATTGCTGCAGAAGTGTTGAATATGGGGTTAAACTCAATTATACAACGCAAACTTGAAGTGTTCAAACGCGAACATGTTGTTACCACTTAAGACGCAACGTTTCTAAGATAATTTATGGACGTTTTGAAACCTCGAAATAGACATTGAATAAATAAATTGACAACATTCAAATGATATTCTAAATTATGAGACACACTATGATCATACATTATACATTTCATTTATCTAAGACCGTATCAGAACTACATAACATATGCGCATAATGCTAGCTATAGACGGTGAAGTGTATGGTACTACTATTCAATTTAATCGAAAACATGATTATACATTTGACCGAGTGTATACAGAGTACATTTATTTCTATTTGTATAAAAAATATTAAAATTATATTTGCTAGAAATGTAATATTGATCACTCTCGGAATATATCCGGGAAAACAAATCAATAAATTACAAAAGTATCAAAATTATTATAAGCGACAAATCATGTGGTGCAGGGAATGCCAATTATGTCTAACTAATGACACGTGACACAACCGCTTGCATCGATAGATGAACTAACTGGAAACACATACACACGTTCATAGACACATCATACGGAAAACGTTGGTAAGTGTACATTACTTACTCGTTTTCTAAAACTACACACACGCTGGTCGAGTACATGTGGTCAATAATCAGAAATGTCAATGTAGAGAAACTATCGACCCCTTTTGGAACCTCGCTAGATGCTCTTACTGAATTTAGTTGCCTAGCGAAATATGACAGATAACTTAATTGACATATCTTACCCATTTGTTTGTATATGTTAACCGCTAAATTTACCAAACGTCGACATTTAAGAAAATATTTTGACATTTGAATATTCTTTGTTGGTTAAAAAATTGTGTAATGTACTTAGCACCGAGAAACGTATTTTTTATGTGTGATTCTCTCGCAAACAAAATTAAATGGTATTTATACATGAAGTATCTGATATGTCGAAGAGACTAACATGCTTAACGGGGACGTTTTCTTTGAAGGTTATTGATCAACATCAAAACAAAACACTCATCGTCGAACACAAAATGCACAAAACGGTTGACTACAGATGGGGATGCCACACACTCGAGAGTAATATGGCGATGTGATTATGAGTTGCTTAAATTTGTACAGACTTTTAAACTATGCAAAGAAAATACCAACTTTTTATACATCAATTTTCAAAATCCTTATGAATTCCACTACCAAAATGCATTAAAATTGCTCAAGATATTAAGGAGATACGAAGTCTGTATTGTAATAAGTCACGTCGAATGTATGACGGTGGTATTAACTCATAACATAAGGCAGTTAAGTATAAGCAATTATATAATAATTTAGTATATAAAAATAACATTAATAACAAGGTAATATTTTCACAAAAATAAACAAATAAAAATGCAGATATAAGACGAAATGATGTTAATAACTTTATTTCTTTCAAAACTTTCCATGAGCACATGTACTTGATTTTACTCTTTTTGCTGATAAGATAACAGTAGGTATGTAGGAAGGTTTTGTACTGAGAGTGAAAATGTTGTATAATAAATAAAATACACTTCATGAGCCCGAGTCACAGATTTTTTCAATAATTGCAATGCAGAACATGGAAGACAAAAATCACAAAAATACCAGGCTAACATATTGGTATTAATGATATAACCAAATGATACACTAGTGAAAGGTGCTACTCTGTCAATACCAAATCTCTAGATTCTAGAAAGCAACTGTATACATCCCTCAGTAAATGATGGCAATACATTATAGTATGTTACATTAAAATGAATTTATCTTTCGAATGAAGCAAATATTAAACTGTCAAAATAACATTTATCTTTTCTCCAAATACAAAATAACAGGTTAGCTCTTTTGACTAATGTATATATGTATGTAATTGCATGTGAAATAATAACACATTTGTATCGATATATACTATACTATATGAGTGTACACTCGAACATATGAACATATAAGTCCTGAGATAAAACAATAACAACAAGAGTAACGCTGGAAGCGATGGATGCTCCCCGAATGCCATTTGTCCATGAAAAGGCAGTAATTGTAATACACAAATATCGGCAGAAGGAAAGAAATGGTCAAAGGGAGATAATTCAAAAACTATGGTAGGTACGATTATGTTTCTGTGTATTGCACATTGTCTTATTGCCATCTATATATATTTTATATTTTAGTTCAATCTCTATAGAACTTTCTAAGATAAAACCTGGACAAGCAATGATAATGGAAACATATATAGTAAAGGAGAGATAACACAATTATTATTAATGGATAGATTAAAGTTATTGTGCACTGCATTTCCTTTAATTGCCATCAAGGTATTTTTCTTGTTAACTTTGCATTGTTTAAGTATATTTTAAGTTATTGACAAAACAAAGACATATAATCAAAAAATAAAGTAAGGGGGATACATTAGTAATCACTGACAGGATTGCGCACTGCAATTCGTCTCCTTAATATCTGTCTATATTCCAGGTTTCATTGAAAACAATCAGTAGATTTTGAGTTATGGTACGGACAACAATAAGCTTTCTTATTAATGAATACTTTTAATTGTAAAAGGGGAGATAATTCAGTAACGACTGATTATAGGTTCTTGTCGCCTGCACTACCTCTTATCGATAATTATTTATATTCCAGTTTTCTTTGAAAGCCCGTCAGTAGTTATTGAGTTAAGGTTCATACAAGAGTGTGACGGACGGACAGACAGACAAAGCGACAACTACATACTCTCCCTTCGGGGAGCATAGACACAATAGAAGCATATGCAACAAGCATAAATCAAAATACCTCTTTATCACTGCAACATTATTATATGTACTCCAGCAACCTACAAAGTCAATATTTAAAAGCACCAGAAAATATCATTTCTGAGCAGACGTCTTGTGAACCATACGCTTAGACGCATCAGATAATTTTGTTTTCGATTACAATGAGTGTTGTTTTGATTTTAGCATACTAGTGACTGCTCGTATTTATACCAAATAATAATATCCTGTTAAGATTTTTCAATGCGTTATGCAGTGCGCAGTATATTTCCAAAGTCGGTTATTTCTGAATGGTATTGGGATACTCACAACATGTTTTTCTGTGTTGATGCATCGTCGTACTATAAATATGTTATCATATCTCATTGTGTTATTGATTGGACTGTGCTGTGTTGTCAGAGACACTTCCTGCTCGACTTCATTAATCCATCTTTGACACATTCATTTAGCTAAAGCAATATACACATGTATTGTTTCTTTAAATGCAGAACCATAATTTGTTCTGATCGCGCACATTTTCCCACGACAATATGTTTTACAACACTCATTCTAGTCCTTTACGACCTATATATGATCTAGGACAGGGAAAAATGCCTCCTTCGCTGCCTATGGAAAAGCCAGTAACAGCTCAAGTCGAGCTGGAGAGATAAGCTCGAGGTATGAAAGACGAATTATGTTTCTGAATGGTATTGGGATACTCACAACATGTTTTTCTGTGTTGATGCATCGTCGTACTATAAATATTTTATCATATATCATTGTGTTATTGATTGGACTGTGCTGTTTTGTCAGAGACACTTCCTGCTCGACTTCATTAATCCATCTTTGACACATTCATTTAGCTAAAGCAATATACACATGTATTGTTTTTTTAAATGCAGAACCATATTTTGTTCTGATCGCGCACATTTTCCCACGACAATATGTTTTACAACACTCATTCTAGTCCTTTACGACCTATATATGACCTAGGACAGGGAAAAATGCCTCCTTCGCTGCCTATGGAAAAGCCAGTAACAGCTCAAGTCGAGCTGGAGAGATAAGCGCGAGGTATGAAAGACGAATTATGTTTCTGTAGGGGAACGCCATATTCACAATAGTATGTCTCACCACAGACATCCCTGAGAACTATATAGGAGTTGAAAAGGTGAAAGAAAAACATGTACGGCGATAGGAATTTAAGGAATGTTCGGCTGATTATCAAAAATAGTCTATTTGAACCGAAGAAAATGACAAAAATGGACAGAATCAGGCATGAAATTAAGAAGTAATCATCAAACGGATTTTAAAGAAACTCATCACTTTACTTTGCAATTGTTTATGTTGAACACATGTTTGCATTCATCTATTGACAGGTTTGTACTTGACACTGACGCAGTGTTTGTGTGTTTTGTTTATTAATTGTGCAACTTTAATATCAGTGTACATTATGACTCCGTTTTTCAGTACAGGTCTACACAATCATGGCGATATTTTAGTGTCAAACATTTGCACATTTTCACATACTGAGACATATATATTCAGCATTCAGTGATACACATAAGCCTCCCTAACCGACCTTGTCATCGACGTGGATATGACATTTGAAGTCGCATAGTTAATTTTACCTGTATGTAATGTTGATTGTTTATGGCTCGTTATGGTGTGACTGTAGTATATAGTGTTCATGTTAGTTTCTCCCCACTTTCGATACATTGTTGTCAGCTGCTTTGACTTGTCCTCTGGTGTATTCCATCCATTAACCTCACACCTATTTGTCGTCTTTTATTTGGTTCTCCTTATTATCTTTCATGTTCGATCATGCCATTCATTGCGCACCTGCTCCCTTACGTATGTACCATTGAGCCTCCTCAAATGCCTTATGTGTTATGGACTGTTTTAACCCGTACATTCTTAAGTGCTGCGGTAACACCGATTTTGGGTTATGTGTTCAACTTTTTTTGGAAAAAAAGCTGGATCTTTCTTTAATAGGAACTCCTACACGAAATTTCTTTTTATTCTCCATACCTCGCCAAAAGTTAAACAGTTCACGAAAACGACGAATCGGTCCGTGGCGAATGACACAAAAACTACCTCAGGTGCAAAAACGAAAGTAAGACATGCCACCGATTTCCAAAGCTTTTGAGGTTTATTGTGATCAGACAACGTCCGAATAATGTAGAATAAAGTTGATCGAATATTGGATATTAGAATGCTATTTCTAATTATAAAAATTAACGCACATTTTAAGTCATTTATATTAGGCTCCCCTTCAACTTCCGATTTCAGCTGCGGAAAAAGGTAAACGTTGGACACAACGACATTCGGATCCAACAATATAAATATTACGGTCGCCTGAATATCATTATAAGCTGAGTTTACTGTATACCTATGTTATAACACAAACTATCATATATTATATAGAGGATCTTACATGAGTGCTGATTTGTTATGGTTTTTATGTAACGAGTCGACTGAAATAATATGAGCGTCATATTCGTTTCAGTCGACGAGTTTCTTAAAAACAATATCAAATAAGCACGAATGTGAGATTCTATTTATCACATAACACCATCAATCTTTAAATAAACAATATTTTTAATAAATGCCGAAATTCAGAACAATTGTAAACAATATGCTGTCATTTAAAGTGACGTCACACTGGCCATTTATGACGTCATAAGTGACGTCACACTGCCTATTTATGTAACTAGTTACATATGATATTTATGTCACTGCTTTATGCCACTCCTGGAGTGCAAGTTATGTGATAAATATAGTTTATATTTTTGTTAAGCGTCCGCGAGCGCCTCGGTTTTGAGCTCTTTGAGCCAAAAAACATATTCGTAAGTTTAAAAAAATCGCCAAGAGAAGTAACCGCTGTGTCGCATTTTCGTATGTTTTTTTTCGTAAATATTTTGGTAACATACATGCTGGAAAAAAGTGAGTGAAAACAAGTCAATTATTCTGTTGGACTTCTAATGTTTTATAAAGAAACACTTTTTTGGTTATATCTTTATCATGTTGACTTCATTACAACATATGAAATGATACATTGTCTATTATATGGCTGTTTTTTCGAAATGCCTTTTCTTTCGAATACGCAGCTTTGTTTCGCGAACCAAGATTGACGCTTGTAAAAAAACAGTATGGCCTTATTTTGATGAAACATGCTGTAAATGTTAAGTCTAGATAAAAAAACAAACAACAGTTTAAACACTTTTGTTAATGACCATTGTTTGCAGATGAAGTTATGTCGGAAGATTGTTTTACCTTACATTATTTTTAGGTGTGTATAATTCATTCACAAAAATAATTTTGATAAATAAGTTTTGTTATAATTTAAGTTAGTGTTTAGTATAAAATCTGTAAATATATGTTGAAAAATATGACTCGTCAAAACAATTGCAATTCTATTACCGGTAAACTAACATATACATTATGTTGAAATAACTAAGGATGATTTGTATTCAAGATTTCAAACATATACAGAGTAAAGTAAGATCAGGAAATGTGTTTAACAACTAAAGTCCAATTTCTGCAAAATCTTAAAATAGTGTAAATATGGTTAAATATATAGCACTACAATAGATTTCAAATGCTTCATCTACGATTTCAATTCTCTACCTTTCAATATAAATCGAATGGAGCACATTCGTGAATCTTTACACCTTCTCGCACAATCTCTATCAGCTCTGTCAGCTCATTGAACGATGGCAGCCAAAACAAATGCTTCGGGATCGGGTAGGAAACATACTGCAACACTTCATTCCTACCACCCGCGCTGAAAGTTCCAATAATTAGACCAAAAACATCCGCGTCCTTTTGAAGAGATATGGCAGCGGCAATAGCTTGTGCTGCGTTGTTTGATCGTCCATCAGTCAGAATAAGCACTTCTTGTTTTACATTCTCGTCTCATAGTCTAGCCCCTGTAATAACCAAGACACGTATTTTAATTCACCCTGTCTGTGTTTGACTTGTTATACATTTTTCAACAGTATTTCAGCTATGTACAACGGTAAGTTGACTTTACCAGCTTTTCCTGGGTTTTCTAACAGTACTAATTTGTTCTTCCAAATCAATTGACAGCATCCCACTCACGAAATATATCTTGGAATATACAATACATCTACTTTCAGACGAAGTTGTTAAGGCAAAGACTATTATGTTTATCTGGTTTTCATACAACCTTGTATTATAAAATGTTTTAGTTGCAAACATAACACCATTGCAATAAGTGTGTTAATGACTTTGCTTCGGAAGAAGCAAATACATAACAATAAACAAGTTATGTTTTAGTTTTGGTAAACAAATGTACAGGCCTTAACGAAAAGTTAACCAATTCGCGTCATTGCGCATCAAGGTTACAAACGTTGTTCGGTTGAAGAGAATTTGGTTTAGTGGTAAATGTAAGAATTGATAAGTAATTTGATTGAAAATTTCATCCAATAATGTGCATATTAAATAAGTATTCTCTGACTCTAGCAATTAAAACAAGTAAAAAGCCAAGCATGTTCATACGGTGCACTAACATGGAGTTAGCAGTAGTGTTTTGTTTTTATTCTTTCAATCGGGTTCCTTTTGGAGACCTAGAGTATACGGGAGTATAACTTATGACTCAGTTGATTTAACGAAGAATCTTACCCTTTGCTACATCAAGCATGGCTCTAGCAAGGTCAAAGGCTGCTGCAGTGTTTGTTCCTCCTCCAGTGTACGTGATACTTCTAACGGCTTGTAAAATTGAGAAGGTGGTAGTGTATGCATTGAAATCAAATATCTCATTGGCATAATTGGAATAGCGTATAACAGCTAACTTTTGAATGTCGTTGTCAAATGGTGTCGTTCTTGGACACAACAATTCTAGCAAATTGGCTAATTGATCGATTGCGAGCTCAAAATTACCAGATTCTATGCTGCCAGATGCGTCCAAGATAACAATTTTAGTCACGGCGTTGGCCGACATTGTCTTGACGATCAACAGGTTTAGATAAAAAATATTTGCTTAAAGAATCTGCAACTTGTTTGGTTGTCACTGGAGTGCCTAAAATAAGAAAAATTACATTTCATTTGTATGACAATTTGTTAAACTTTTAAGTACCAACAACAAAACATACATGGCGGATAACAACTTTTACTGTTGCATACGTTTTAAGTTTTGGCGTTTCTTCTGATACGTATACACTGTAGGCATTGTATTAAGAGACCACCACTGGAGGTCGCTTATTTCTCTTTTTTTCAAGTAAAGATAAAAGCGGGCGCATCGGCACAAAATGACATCGCGCATATTTCTTTCCGAGGCATGAAATGTTAAAACTTGCCGACAACAAACGACGGAAGTCGTTTAGGAATAACGTTACATGAACTTGATTCTTCTAGAAATGATGTTGCTTATGCTTTGCAATTTATTCAAATTTGCACTCGCGCTCAAGCGGATGCATGCAACGATTTGTGCATGTCGTTTTATAACTGTGTCGTCGAGTATTTACCTGGTCGTACATGTATTGTTCACTTAGTTGTTTAAAGGATAATGCGCAAATGCAGTTGTAAATTACTGTGGTGAGAAATGCCGCCCAATGGGATTAAGTGTATCCGATCGTTTAATTGAACATTATATTTGTAACAGTTGGGACTAGTTTAATGCGGTCGCAGGTCGCGTTTAAGAAAAGTCGTTTAATAGATACAATTTACGCAGTAAAAGCGCTCTGGTGGGAATTAAAGAGGATATAACAATGCGTACTGTAGTTGGTTGCAGTATCATTTATTATTTTGATTTTTAATACCAGTTAGTTTACTTTTGACGATAGTTTGTTAGACATGCTTCATAATATACCAAAATACGCATTTACACCTAGTATCATTGTCTAATCTAATAGTTGAGTGTCCAACTAAGTCAAGCTTATTTTATAAACATCCGACGATAGTTGTTCGATCAGCCTTTTCTTTGAAATCGGTTCGCAATCGGTTGTTTTGTTGTCGCCAGTGGTAAATTGGAATTTGAAGTACGTCCTTGTTAGATATGCTTTACTATTAACAAATAATTTACCATTTACACCTTTTGAAATGATTATCAAATGAAACAGTTTGTTGTCCAGCTCAGTCAAAATTGTTTTATAAACGTTTGACACTGAAGAATGTTAACCTTACCCGTATGTTTTTCCTCGCTCAAATCCGGGCACTCCGTTCCGTTATGTACTGGCGTTCGTAACACTGATCTTGTCCTTATTGCCGTGTCTGCAAATACAGGCTCTGACCAGGATGTCCATCCGGTGACCAAACAGTCGACGGGACGAGAGGATTGAGCACCCCAAGCATGCGTCTCAGTAATCAACAACAGAACAAATGCGAGCATTTTGAAGGATTCCATCTTCAAGTAGTAAACGGGAAGAAATGGCGTTTCTAATCTGTTAGGAAATAAAATAAATCGTCAATGTTGATAAATATTGCTGCAACGATTGTGTAACATTCAGCGATTAAAACAACATTCTTAAATACAGATATAAAGTTTAATTTTTGGTTTTGGTGCCTTTTTAATGTTACTTTAGCAAACAATTTGTTTGCTTATTTAACATTTTGTTATGCAACATCTGCGATATAATTTTTTTTATAGGTAACCGATTCACTAAACTAAACGGATCAATGCGCGTAAATTGCGACCTCTCCAGGTGTCCCTCTGGGATATGCATGCTTTGACTGTGACATTTAGGTTGTTTTTCTAGGAAGGCTAAAATTCGTACAACAGGAAGGACAACCCTGTTCCTTAATGTTATTGTACTGGTATCTCAACAAAATCAGCGCAATAAGTTTAACCGTTCACATTGTTTGAATAAGCACAATTTAATAACAAAAAATTGACTGAACAGTTACTGGTTTTCCCAAAATGTACAGATCATGACATATTGGTGTAAAAACATTGTCGGTTCTTTGTTTACATGGGCACGGAATATCATAATGTTTATATCGCGGTCAATATCGATCGTTGATACGTTTATTTACGTGAACATTTTGACGTGTACACACGTAGACTACGTTTTTAAAGTCAAAATACTTTTTGATGGATAAATCTTCATACAACCATAGTTTGAACATGTATATATTTCTATTTCAATGCTCTTTGTTATTAAACACCTCCACAAAAATACAGGTGTATTATCTTAACATGAAGCTGTTGCTCGTAAAAGGTTGCTTTTATTTGGACACGTCGCGCGGTATATTGTAGGAAAGAAAGACAATACCCAATTTGTACTCAGTTTATTTATATATAATAAGTATTAGATAACGTACTGTCATTTGTCAATGATCCTATATGAAATATTTTACATCAACAAATTAATTAACGAATTTAAATGTACTATTTATTTTTGTCATTATAATGTTTAACTATTGAAATATGTACTTATACGGCTCTCTGAAATAAAGTAATTTTTGATACATGATTTGTACACGAATATGACAGTAATGACAATGCATAACATTTATGCAAATACATGTATATGAAACATACTTAATATAATATATTATCTTGTAAATTGCAACTGGCATAAGATGGAAATCAAAATTTGACGAGACAAAAAATTCAAAACAAACATACCTTTTATTACAAGTCTGTCAATATCACACACTGTGTCAATACCGAGAACTGAACTGAAAGGTTCCGAACAGTAGAATAATTACTATGCATGAAACCGAGTACGTATATATACATTTTTGAACATGAACACGATATGATCCCCTCCCACAAAACCCTTCTCAAACACATGATTGGCCGATTTTTAGATGTTGAGTCCCGCCTTAACTTCCTGGTGAAGCTATGTCGAATACATTGACAACGCCTAAACGTGGATAGCGGGGTACGAGAAAAGTAAAATATTCGTTGTGGGGTTTTCAACATGAAGCGCTCTTGGCTATGAATTTACTTTCTAATTGTCATTTTAAACCTTGCGTCTCGGTGGTTTTAAGGAAATGTGATGACGATATAAATATTTAACAGATCTCGTAATTCAATAGAAATAATATGGCCATGCCGTTTTATATTTTTGTTAACCGTGGGCGTGTGCCAGAAGTAAGATGTGAGTTCGGATATGTTGGAGCGAATACACAGCTATTAGGTGTTAGTTCAGATGTTAATTCTAAAATGCATAGTCAGAAGTTAGATTTGAGTTGGTGTACGATGTAGCAAATCCACAGTTAGCAGTTGTTAGTTCAGATGTTTGTTACCCAATTCACAGCTGTTAGTTAATAGTTCAGATGTAAATTCAAAAATGCATAGCCAGAAGTAAGGTTTGAGTTCGGATATGTTGTTGTGAATACACAGTTATCAGATGTTAGTTCAGCTTTTTGTTCCCGAATTCACAGCTTTTAGTTGTTAGTTGCAAAGTTAATTCGAAAATGCATAGACAGACGTTAGATGTGAGTTCGGCTATGAACTAGCAAATGCACAGCTGTTCGTTTGTAGTTTAGAAGTGCGTACCCGAATTCACAGGTTCTAGTTGTTAGTTCAGAACTTAATTTCCAAATGTACTTCTATAAGTTAGATTTGAGTCTGACTCGCTTTGTACAGCGCGACTAGTCGCGATATCGGACGCGCATGATCCGCGGCGTGGACGTGCATTCTCGCTTGTAGATGTATGAAATTTGGTTTCACGTCTATACAATTTGTTTGAAATCGTTTTTCATCATTGTATAAATTGTATTTATAAAACGTAAAACATGCATATGGGGTGGATGTGAAAGGGTTTTAAATTTTAATTAAAATTTAAAAACAAATCCGGTATGCACGCTCGTGCAGTCTTGCATGTAGTTTGGTGAAATTGGTTTTACGTCTATCTATAATGTTTATTGGCTTTTTTTATCATCTTAATAGTGTGTACAAGTCGTACACGTACGTATGCGTGGATTTTAAGTGATTTTGAAATGTAATTAAAACTTTGAATGTATTTAAAAAATTAATTTTCGGCCTAATATGGCCAAATGCCGTATACGAGGAGTGGTACAAAGTGTCCGTTAGCAGTTGATTGCATTTTGTATTTTACTGCGTTTACCAGTGCAGGTAAAACATAAAGTTGAACATTTTAAGCGATTGTTTTAATGTCTGGCTACTAATCACGAGTTTATATGCGAAACACTAAGCCAGTCTACCGCTACCGCAACCCCACGCACGGCGACTTGGGGCACTGATCCCGGGACCACCCAACATTATACCCGGGTCGATATGGGGGCAAACAGGAGGGCACATGGTAGGCTTCTGAACGGGGTAATATTTGATCGCCCGTGGCGACTTTAAAAATTGAAGCGAGTCGGGCAATATTTAAACCGCGGATGATAGCGAACTTCCGCGTTTGGCCGCTTACATAATTATTATATAATATGTATCTCTCGTTAGAAATATGACATTAATTTATTCCTGTATCTAAATGTAGCTAATGGTATAAATCTAAACATCATAAGTGAATTTAATAATATAGGGCCACCAATAAAGAGAGTACATGCGACATACGGTCCCGCGGGATTAGCGACATTTGAGCGCTCACTTATTTAGCCACATTAATCGCACAACAATGTTCAAATAGTCGTAATAATTCATATTTGTACGTACGGGAAATATGCGATGAAAATAACATCGGATCACTATTAAAGTATATAAATTAAAAGCCGGCTATTCGCTGGATTTGTTAATATGCCAAAACTAAGCCAGTCTACCGCTTCCGCAACCCCACGCACGGCGACTTCGGGCACTCTACCCGGGTCGATATGGGGGAAAACAGAATGGCACATGGTAGGCTTCTGAACGGGGTAGCATCTGATCGCCCGTGGTGATTTTGAAAAATGAAGCGAGTTTATATATGAAATTGCAAATGTACAGCCGATAGTTGTTAGTTCGCACATTAGGTCTCGAATTCATAGCCAGATAAGTTAGTTAGTGCGATTTAATCGGGAAATTCGCTGAAAACAGGCAATTTCATTACAAAGTGGTGCTGCTGGCGGAATCCTCAATCTATTTTTAAGACTGTACTGGGCATGCGCATACAGCATGATCATTTTAATCCAACTATTTACCGTTATCGACGGACCAGGCATTGTTTATGTAGCGATCTTCACCTTGTGATCCCACGAAACGTTCCCATAATGCATTTCGAAAAATTGGCAAGGAATATAAATAGCTCTAACTCGGCGCGGAGGCCAAGATAGGAAATACCTGTTTTAAGCTTATATTTGTATGATTTGAAGGGGTTCCTAAGAAAAGTAATGATGCAGAATGAAAGAACATGTCTGTATGAAGACATTAACATGCGAAATTCCGAAATTTACGACGATCGATTTGTTTATCAAAATAACACTGTCTACCTTTAAGCCGTAATAAACTGTATTTCATTGCGCGGGTTTCGATGTGTGTCATTTGCTTATCATGTTTGTTATATTTTGTTCATTTGTGTGTTTGTTTCATTTATTAATTTCATTAGTTATTCATTTCATTTGTACATATTTCATTTGTTTATTTATTTCATTTGTACATATTGATTCATTTGCTTATCATGTTTGTTATATTTTGTTCATGTGTGTGTTTGTTTTATTTATTAATTGCATTAGTTATCCATTTCATTTGTACATATTTCATTTGTTTATTCATTTCATTTGTACATATTGATTCACTGGTTTATTCAATTCATTTGTTCATTCATTTCATTCGTTGAGTGTTATATAATAAAGATATAAACGATACGCCGTTCTTTTTTGTATATATTACAAAGGTACACTATCAATAATAAGTGTATAATGGAAATATGGCTCTAGTGTTTTCATTAATATGTTGATTTAAATAACTGGCAACTGAAATAAAATCAAAGTCAAATGTAACTAAAAGTAACTTAAAGTCATTAAACAATACCAATTATACAACCAAATGCACCTATTATTGCACCAGTATTGATGAATATCATTTCCAAGGCATTTCCATGTCGATCTATAACATATGCATTAGTATACATATTAGAGTAATACAAAGTAATGATAGGTACGAGTTGACATGGATAGGTACGAGTTGACCAAAGAAAGGGTACGAGCTGACTTGGATAGGTACGAGTTTGACCAAAGAAAGGGTACGTGTTGACTTGGATAGGTACGAGTTGACCAAAGAAAGGGTACGAGTTGACTTGGATAGGTACGAGTTGACCAAAGAAAGGGTACGAGTTGACTTGGATAGGTACGAGTTGACCAAAGAAAGGGTACGAGTTGACTTGGATAGGTACGAGTTGACCAAAGAAAGGGTACGAGTTGACTTGGATAGGTACGAGTTGACCAAAGAAAGGGTACGAGTTGACTTGGATAGGTACGAGTTGACCAAAGAAAGGGTACGAGTTGACTTGGATAGGTACGAGTTGACCAAAGAACGGGTACGAGTTGACTTGGATAGGTACGAGTTGACCAAAGAAAGGGTACGAGTTGACTTGGATAGGTACGAGTTGACCAAAGAACGGGTACGAGTTGACTTGGATAGGTACGAGTTGACCAAAGAAAGGGTACGAGTTGACTTGGATAGGTACGAGTTGACCAAAGAAAGGGTACGAGATGACTTGTGTAGGTAATTGACTTAATTACATTGTTTGGTCACACTATCCTATTATTAAGCCTATGTCATTGTTCAATGTTAACAAAAAATGTTTTTACCGAAACCTCCAAACGAAATGAACGTTAAAAATTAATTTACCGAAACCTCCAAACGAAATGAACGTTAAAATCAATTTACCGACCTTGTCATTTACCGAAACCTCCATAACTCGTGTTTGTTTATCATCAAACTCTGGGTACCATTGTCTATTGACTAAAAACAAATGCCGTATCTTAAAATTCTTAATGTTGTCCCATTTTGCTCGCATTCGCTTTTTATAGATTATTTTCTCCTGGAAACTATTTTTTGAGGTTTAAAAAACAACCAAGTTAGCCATGTGGCGTTTTCAAACTTCTATCAAACATTTACGAAACCTTTTGATTTGTTTTGTTTTACCCCCCAATCTACAGCGACATTTGAACTTTGTACAGACAGACAGATCACCTAATTCTTGCTCCTGCTTTACCAACACGTCAATACAAGTTTTCCCCACTGCAAACGACTGACTATTTTTCCCACATGATTTCTCAGATGTGGGAGACGAATATACATACGGTTCAAATTGTCGCTAAGAAATTCCCCACTCCGACTTAATTTCTAACTCACGGCCATCAGTTCGTAAAGTTGAAAGAATGCTAATAAGATGACCTCATCGATTCCATAAGTAAATTTTAGTAAACGGCAAGAAACATGACATTACTAGATCTATATACGCTAGTCAAATGTTTTAAGTACACACCTGGAAATATGATTTTGACTGGGAAAGTAATGGGCGGAAAACGAGTGCTGAATACGTCTTTGGATGCAACAATCTATTTGCTTTACTTAGAGGGAATTAAAACATGGCAAATAATAACATATCAATAAGCATCAACTTAGTTCATTGGTATATAAATGAAGACGTCGCAGAAGATTCACTACTCATTGAAAGAATGTATGAGTAACTCGGACGATATTTAGCGGTGTAGCACACTTTCCAAGATGAAGTTTGACTTGCTTACAATAACAAAAGAGAACCGTATAGTGATAATTTCCAATTCGACACCACAACCTTTAAGTAACATATGCATTGCCATTACGATGTAGTCAACATCGGTAACGACTAAATGAACGTAACACAATGCGACGTTTGAGACGTAATGATGAAAACACCTTTTTTCTCAAATCGAATGCAAATAATATTATGAACAATTTCTGGTCAGTATTGTTGCACAGAAAGGCAATTAATCTAAAAATATTTCTAATAGACACTCTGAATGAGAGCATTCAGGGTGCACGTGTGCTTTCTTATAGTTAAATAAAAGTTTGAGCGATTGTAATTTATGTTTGAAATTTCACGGAAATTACTGACTTTCCCAGCAGTAATTTGAAATATACTATATTGTGTTATAGCCATGTTTCGGATCATTTAAAAAGATATCTTGAAAGAAAAAAAACATAATACACAAAATTCAGTCTAGCTTCAGAACTGAAACTGCATTGACATCTATAGTAAACAAGTGGATAAATGCCATCAATGGAAGAAACATTGTCGGAACAGTCTTTCTGGACTTGTCAAAGGCATTTGATCCAGTGAACTATTCTTGACCAAAAAAATCAAACAATTTCAATTCATCATCACTTCAGTGGTTCAAATTATATTCGACAAACATAAATCAAAAAGTAAATGTATCTAGATAGCTCTCAGAAGTAGGTTATATCACATCAGACGTCACCCAAAGGTCTGTATATGGGCTATACTGTTTATCATTTACGTACATCAAAGATATGCTATTTGAATTCACAGAAATCTTACTGTGATGTTTGGTGATTAACCCACCCTAAGCGCTGTAGCATAATCTTATGACTAAATTCTAAATTACCTTCACAAAATTTAAAAACATGCATTTGATGTTAGGCAATAAATTATGTTACTCTGAGTTTTATGATAAGCAAACACATATCGAGACCGACGGACTAAAATGCAGTTTATTGCGGTCTAAACTAATATCTGGCTATGAATTCGAGTTCGAGATCTACCGTATGGACGAACAGGTGTAAATTCTCTACTTCATATTCAAATTGACATCTAACTTCTGGCAGTGCAAACTTGAATAACTTCTGAAAAACACACAAGAAACAGCTGTGAATTCGGGAACGAACATCTGAATAAAAAGCTGTACAGTCGCTACATCATATCCGAACTCGAATGTAATTTCTGGATATGCATTTTGGAATAAACATGTGAACTAACACATAATAGAGGTGTATCCACTCCTTCATATGCGAATAAAAATCTGAACTCACAACTAATAGCTGTGTATTCATTCCATCATATTCGAACTCACATCTAACTTCTGGCCATGTTTTTTCGAATAAACATCTAAACTAACAACTACTAGCTGTGTATTCGCTGCATCATATGCGAAAAGACATCTGAACTCACAACTAATAGCTGTGTATTCATTCCATCATTTCCGAACTCACATCTAACTTCTAGCTATGTTTTTGTCGAATAAACATCTAAACGAACAACTACTAGCTGTGTATTCGCTGCATCATTTGCGAATAAACATCTGAACAAGCAACTAAAAACTGTGAATTCATTCCATCATACCAGAACTCACATCTAACTTCTGGCAATGTTTTTTCGAATAAACATCTGAACTAACAACTACTAGCTGTGTGTTCGCTACATCATAATATTATGCGAATAAACATCTGAACTAACAACTAATAACCGTGTATTCATTCCATTATATCCGAACTCATATCTAACTCCTAGCTATGTTTTTTTCGAATAAACATCTGAACTAACACCTAAAGCTGTGCATTCGCTACATCATTTGCGAATAAACATCTGAACTAAATACCAATATCTGTCTATTAATTACATCATATCCGAACTCACATTTAACTTCTGGCAATGTTTTTTCGAATAAACATCTGAACAAACAACTACTAGCTGTGTATTCGTCGCATCATATGCGAAAAAACATTTATTTGAACTAACAACTAATAGATTTGTATTCATTCCATCATACATGCATCCGAACTCACATCTAACTTCTGGATATGTTTTTTCGAATAAACATCTGAACGAACAACTACTAGCTGTGCATTCGCTACATCATTTGCGAATAAACATCTGAACTAACAACAAATAGCTGTGTATTCATTCAATCATATCCGAACTCACATCTAACTTCTGGCTATGTTTTTCGAATAAACATCTGAACTCACAACTAATAGCTGTGTTTTCATTCCATCATATCCGAACTCACATCTTACTTCTGGCTATGTTTTTCGAACAAACATCTGAACTAACAACTACTAGCTGTGTATTCGCCGCATCATATGCGAACTAACATCTAACTTCTGGCAATATATTTCGAACAAACATCTGAACTAACAACTACTAGCCGTGTATTCGCCGCATCATATGCGAACTCACATCTAACTTCTGGCTGTGTTTTGTCGAATAAGCATATGAACTACCAACTAATAGATGTGTATTCCGGAACGAACATCTGATTATCAACTGACAGCCAACTTCACAGACCTCAAAAACTATCACTTAAAAGTTGAAACATCTTTGTTTGCAAATTTTGAGACAGTTATTAACTGTTTTGCTTTGACATTTTTGTTTCGTAATTTTAATAAATAAGGAAGTTAAAATAAAAATTAAAACGCTCATTTATCTTCCTTATTATTTTCACATTTATGTCCCCACTTGGGGGCATGCTGGCTCTTATTCGTCCGTCCCGAAAATCTTGTGGCAATGTACCTTTTTTTGGTGCATTCCTAAGTGCTGGCATCAGATGCATGTTTCCATATAAACAAAACCTTCGTATATTTGGACATTAACAAAATATATCTTTAGCCAACAACGTCATTTTGTGGCTAATTAGGGTAGTAAGGTACACGTGACACTTGTCCGATATGGAATTGTGATCTCTTGTCTGTCGGTGTTTTGTTAGTTTCGACATAAATGTGATGCCAATATGTTACCCGATGAGTCATAAACATCGACATTTAAAGTTCTGTCACAGTGTTTATGTCAGTTATTCACACATCCAATGCTCATGTGTTTACAATCACTGGTATGCAACCATGTCAATGCGCGATGCAGTTCTAAACGACGATACGACATGTAACCGCTTCTCTCCTCTTATGAGGACACATCTCGGTAAGTATGTATCTTATGTTGTTTTTAAAACAGAGCAAATGTTTCTTCTTCATCTTTCAGCCAGGGTATCAACCACAGTGCATGTCTATGTCCTTCAGTATTTATTTCGGCTACACTAGAACGAGTGAAATGGGTATTTTGTCATATTAGCGTTTATTATCGTTTACTTTGGAGTGTATATATCATTGCAGTTCAATGGCTTAAACACATACATTTTAATCAAAACTTTGATTTATTCAGTATAACATTGTCCATATAATGCCAAAACAACTAATTCACACAAAAATAACGCCTGGTAACTGTATATTTTACTATTAAGTTTTCTTCGAATATCATGATTTCTCGCAGAGTGTGTCATGATCTCTCAACGAAATCGGATTTTATGTAATGATCTCTCAACGAAAGCATTAATGCAAATGGAATAGTTTCTAAGCATATTTAATTTTGTTTCAGGATAATCAGCGATCAATAACGAATCTATGTTAGTAAACTGGTAAGAGCGTACACATATTCTTGAATTCAATGTGTTTATTTTTATATACATTTTAAGAACAAAGTCCTTACTACATCATATTTGATGCCAATCTTCTGTCTACAATCTACGGTCAGAATTCCATTCCCTAAACTAGAATTAGAAGTCAGAGTTACCTCGCACTGACATGAATACTCCTTTTAACACAGTTATCCAAATTGTTCCTGCCCAGTCCAGTGTGCACAATGACCACCATGGATGTACTTTCATGCATCATTTCGGCATCAAACGCCATGAAATTGTTTCCGACTACTGACGTTTACTTGCACCCTTACTGAACAAATCGTGCAAGATGGTTTTGATAATTTAACACCCATCCGACACGTTTAAATGTCATAAACAGACATTGTCTATATAGGATATACACGAGATCAAATACTAATTTATTTCTCACAACCAGTGCATTTCTCAGCTCCGCTGCAAGCGACTGACAGTTTTCCCACTTTAAAAGTGATTGGAGGCGAATTAATTCTCAGTGACCGTAGCCAGCTGACCCCGATATCAATTCTGGTAGTCAAGCGTTTAAAAAACTTCGCTAACCGTCCCGGTCAGGATTTCTATACAAATAGTGATTTAAACACGTAAAAGAATCTAAGTGGAAATTGATTGACCGGAGAACATATCGATTATAATACATTTATAAGTATAGCTTATTTCGCATAAGTGGTCTACACACAAAACAATGTGATTTCTGTACACATATAAACTATATGCCTGATTGAAAAGCATTAAAATTGATATTCATTTTATAAGTTTTATATTGTTTTTTTTCTGCAAAAGAGAAAAAAATCCGTGAATAATGCACACGTAATACTTAAAGTATACTGCGTTTATGACTCTTCATAATTATTACTAGTTATTTGTTATACATATACTTGTTTGCTTAGTATTTGAAATGATATTATTCAATCCTTAACAAGTCAGTACCAGGCATTAGTATAGTCAACGACGTAACGACGTAAACGGTAGAACAACTATAAAACTAGAATACAAAGTCCTACATGAATGATTATTATTATGTTATTATGGACGCTATGTTCATATTTCAGAACTGCGTAGATGAACATAGAATAAAGGTGTGAAGCAACCATGACTTAGTGTTTGTATATTACATTATATATTGTACGCATGTATATGGGTGTTCAAATAGTACGCGGAAAAGTGCTGTCATATTTTTATAAACATATCAAATGTGATCAAAATTTAAATTCGTGTCGGTCAGGATATTGTGTTTTAGTTTACAAAAAGTGATACTCCTAGTAAGAAAAAAACGGTGAAGACAGTCTCCATGGCAACGTCGTCCAACATAAACCGGCCTCAATTTAAAGAAAAGGCACGCATTTCATTGACAAAATGGCGTTTTGTTCGTTAATCATGCAAGATATTCATATCAAATTTTCGGTGAAAAACGCTCCAACGCCTGGCGTGACGTTCGTGCAAATATGCCGTCAAACAACATTTTAGCAGTCATACTGTTGAGGTGCGTCAGAAAAAAATGAGCATCGAACATCAGTCCGACATAAAATTAAACTATTTGAACACCCCTCGTATATATATTATATACAACTTCACTTTCTCCGTTTAATGAAGAATTACATATATAAAGCACTATATCATTGAACCAGTCATTGAATACCAATGCCTATAAAGACGATAATGTTCTTTAATCATTGCTGCAGAACGATGAATGTCAAACTCATTTATATACTTGACTTATAAGAACGGTACCGTCCAAAAACTGGTATTAAAAGGGATATTGATAATAAATTGATGTTAGTTTGTACTTAAAGTGCTTAAAGAATAGCAACCTTGAGATATAATCTAGTCACTTCATAGCCGACTTGGGGGCCAGCCCCCCCCCCCGCTTTGTCCCCATGGGACCGGGCCTGCGAAGGGATAGTATGGGACGCCATGACCAGTACATATGTTCTCATAACATTTTGTCCCACAGACCCAATCCATAGCGTAAAAACTTCTTATAAAACATGAGGAGGTCCTGCTTCAAAAATCCTGACATAACCGTGAAGATCAACAAATATTTATTGTATTGTTAATAAACTTTCAATAATGGTGGATACATAACACAGATGAAAATCAAACAAATATTTTAATGTTAATATAAATCATTATACAAATCTGCGATACGTTGGCAATGTGGAAAAGTATATATGAAATTATGTTTTACTCGGTTTAACTATTACCGTGCACCACAGTATAGGCCCTATCTTGCGTATATAAATTACCTAAAATTAGTTTGTAATTTCAATTGGAAATGGAAATACAAAAAATGGGCGTATTTGTAATTATTGTATGCACCTTTATGTTATGCACGATAATGGCGACACTGAAATTGCGTCGTCTTTACTATTCCCGTATTTGGACTGAAACACGCTAGACAATTCATATTTTGTTTATTGCCAAAACAAGTGTATATAGTATTAAATATACAGTATATTTAACATGTCAACGCATTATCAGAAGAATCTGTCCTTGTGGACTAACACGTAACAAATGCGAACGTGCCCGATTGATTGATTAAATGTATGAACATACAACAACATTCGAATATCCGGGTCCATTAAGCTTTTTATTTTCTAGCGAAAGCGCGAGACGTATACTACATTCATATCAAGAAATAACATCGTGACAGCTCAAGTCTCTTATCGTATATCAGAAAATGGTGTCTACCCCAAGCCATTACTTTTATCAATCACGATTCGATTTAAACACCCTTTAAACTATTTAAACTATAAGCGAAAAACTGCGAATAGATTATAATTATACTTTAAAAACAGAATAGTCATGTTATTGACTGCGAAGAGGCAGGGTAAACAAGAAATATCTTGAAAAAGATGGTCGGCGCAATTTGAAGGTTAAGATTGGTTGTGCAACATAAAAATGCAGAGATGTAAGAGGAGTGCTGGTTACTCCAGATCCAAAATGGATTTCGGTGAATGCAGTGGATTTCGTTAGGTAACGTACCCCTTATCGAACGGTTAACCAATCCGCGTCAATGTTACACACGTTGTGCGGTTGAAGAGAAATTGTCTTAATGTTAAGGTTAATGTAAGATTGATTGGTTTATACAACACTGATATGCAAATAGAAAAAAGCATGTTAGTACGGCTGCGCCGAAAAAAGGCAAATGAATGTGTTTATCTGGTCGACATTCGCTACGCACATTTTCCCTATTATTGCACATTTATGTTATTTCGGTCGACCTGTTATGGGTATTTCCTCCGAACATTATAAAGGGACTTTTCGAAGTCGAAGGGGGAAACGGTATCAATGTTTATCCGTTTTAAATGATTATAGAAAGAATGCCTCGGACGAAAATGGTGCATAATTCAACATATTTTTTCAGTAGAGGCTACAATATAGGTATCATGAATGTATAATTCATTCTGATAAATCAGTACAGCCCGGGACAATTTCATTATGCTGGCTAAATACAGCGGGGTGGCTAATTAAGTCGCGAATGATAATGATCATGAGACGTTAAAGTGGCGTATATATAATCGGTTATAGCATGGAGCCAATATCGATCAGATCTAGGGAATCTTGCTATGAGCCAGAAAGTTGGACATGAGTTTTTATAGAAAGTTACTTCCATCAATTTTTAATTGGGAATTCGTTAGCCACCTACATATACATTTGTATACATGAATGATGACAGCATTTTATTGATACACAAATTAAATGTTTTTTGTTTTGTTTAAATCATTTAAGTTAAATGAGTTGCGCATCATAGTGTCACTCTTAAGACCACTTTGTTGTATACACTTGCATCGACCTGTTTCGCTGTTCTTTTACTTCTGTTTCAGGATGTCCGGTTTAGTAATGATGACATTTGTTGAGGCATCGATAACATCATTTAACACCAAATAAAAGCTTTATTCTAGATCAAAAATGGATCAAGTGCACACGATTTTATATAACATGAGTGTAAAATTCATGAGAATCTTGTTGTGCATTATTCCATTGCCGTTTACAGTATATTTACTAAAAAAAATGATATTTGATAATGTTTCTTAAAACTCAGTTGTACAACTATGCCAATAATGTTGATTATCCGTATAATATTCGAAAACATAACATTGAATACATAAGCTTGGAATACATACTGTCAAATTTTAAATCACGCAACCAAGACAAATCACGATCGTCTCTGGAATTTAATTATTTTAGACTTACCATACAGCGAAATAGTCTGCATGTCCTCATAAGCGGAGAGAAGCGATTACATTTTTCGTTGCGAATCGATGTCGTGTCGTCGTTTAGGACTGCATCACGCATTGACATGGTTGCATACCAGTGACAATGTCTCTTATGTAATCAGGAAAGACTGTTTCAGTATTTATTGATGTCTCTTGCTTTTGTTGTGACTGTGAGATTCGTGTGTGACATTTCCTGCCCAACTTCTTCATATATATGTACATGTCACTATGTTTTATTGATCATATAAGCTCGATCAGTTACCGCAGCTATAATTAACTATAAGTTTTAAATTAAAAATATTACAGAAACATGCTTTTGAAGGCATTGTTTGGTTTACTTATAATATAAACATGACTGTTCCAATCCGCACCCATGACAATTATTATGGGTTTTCAAAACCTTTCCTGTTTTGACAATCTTTGCTTCAACTTATTGTTAAGAGTCAAAACGAGCCTTTGTCGGTTTTTCAACAATGTTTTATGTCCGTTTTAAGAGTTTCACAAATTCAATAGTTAATAAGCGCGGCTGTATTATTTTATTTATGGAGTAAAAAGTTGTAAATGCATGTTTCACGTGTTGCAAGAATTAATGCAAACGGCTTATAGCAGTGGACCCTCTGCAAATGTGAGGTCATGTCATTGCAAATCATTGCCACTATTGCATAGACCACAGTTAATATCACTGCTGTTTATCCTTTCTACATTTCAGGCTTTCAAGCGTTACTTAGTAGAGTTTGCGTAGTGACCGAGTATGCCACTCCCCATGAACTACAGCATGTGCTTGCTCTTTGTTCAACTATTTCAATGCCAATTTTCGACAGTCGCATCACATTTATACGCAAGTGTTTTCGGAAGTGGCGCAAGGATAATTGGTAAGTGGATCGGTAAAAACCAGTAAACTATTTAAGCGCCAAAACTGTCGAAGATACAACTGGTTTTTGCTGTTAAATGATATTAACGGCTTTGTATTTCTATTCATAAACTTATTGAGTAAATTTAATTATTTATAATGCCTGAAAACCGTCTAATTAAAAATTCAAATATTTGATGTGGGTTAGACGAGTGCAGGACGAAACGTATCATTACACAAGCGTACCACTGCGCCAGGTTAAAGGGTAATCACTAAATTTGTGTTACAATTAAAATACAATATTCATGATCTATAGTGCATACGGCCAGAAAATAAACTATGTTGTGGTTAAATCAACTATTTATTAAAATATAATTATTAAAGTCAATAACAAAAAATACAACAAAATCACACAATACACTCACATACTACATGAATACACATATGTTATAACATACGTTTACTTTACTGAAACATGCTGTACATGTTAAGTCATGCTAAAATGTGAACACACAAAGCAGTTTTAAACACTGTTTGTAATGAACATTGTATGCAGATGAAGTTATGTCGGAAGATTGTCATACCTTACATTATATCTAGTCGTGCATATGTCTTTTTTTAAATTTGTAATATCATTCACATAAACTTGGTATTTAACAATTTGTTTGACTTAACTAAGACGACAAATACTAGTCCGACAAGTATTGAACATAAAACCAATGTTCACTTCCGAATAGCTTGGTTCTTTCATCTTTTTGATTTTTGTTATTGATGTTCCTGCCTTCTGCTTGTGACGTTTAGTACAATCCAGTGGATACATATTTTTTATTTTGATATTTTGATAAATGTGTTTTGTTATAACTTTAATTATTGGTTAGTAAAATATATGTAAATATATGTTAACAAATATTACTTAAATATTTTTATAAAAACAATTGCAATTCTATTACCGGCAAACTAACACATATATTATGTTGAAATAACTTTTGATGATTTGTATTCAAGATTTCAAACGTTTACTGATTAAAGTAAGATCTGGAAGCGTGTTAAACAACTTAAGCCCAGTTTCTGCAAATCTTAAAATAGTGTAAATAGGGTTAATTATATAGCACTACAATATATTTCCAATACTTCATTTACGTTTACAATTCTCTCCCACTCAAAATAAATCGTATGTGGGTTTCTGCAACTTTTCGCACAAGCTTTACCAGCTCTTTCAGCTCATTGAGCGATGGCAACCAAAACAAATGATTCTGGATAGGGTAGGACACATAGTTCATGATTTCATCCCTACCAGCATCGCTGAACTCTCCAATGACTAGACCATAAACATCCGCTGCCGCTTGAAGAGATTTAGCAGCTGTGATAGCTTGCGCAGCGTTGTTAGTGTGTCCATCAGTCAGCATAAGTACTTCTTGTTTAACAGAATCGTCATCGAGTCTAGCGCCTGTAATAACCAACGGTAAGTTGACTTAACCAGTGTTCTTTGGGTATCTACCTGTACTAATATGTTCTCCCAAAGCAATTGACAACATCCCGAATTAATTAAAAGTGAAGTACACATGACTTTGGATGCATCAAGATGTCACGGAGAACGTACGCCTCACTAGAGGTTAGAACCGACTATCTCATGTACCAGTTCTAATCCGTTCTTACAAAGCCATGGACATGTTGTTGCTTTGTTTTCAGTCAATTTGTCACGGAGATCATACCCCTCTTCTGAGGTTAAAACCAACTATCTCTTAACTGCTGGGTGCACTACCGACTGACCGGGCGGGCATATGTATGTGAATGTTATACATTGTTATTCTTGAGCTTGAAAAATATTAATGCATATGGTATCACAGCAATAATATACTAAAATCAACGAACTTGAATAAGTACAGCACTCGAATACAAGTTACCTAAATCTTCCACGAGTTTGAATAACTGTAAGATTCATAAAGGAACCCGAATGAAAGAATGGAAGCAAAACGTAAGTTATTGCTTACTCAAAATTAATACACCAACTAAAACATGCTCGTCTTAATACTTGTTTTAATTGTTCAAATAAATATGCTATAGACAGAAAATACTTATTAAAAATGAAACAGTATTGAATGAAATATTTCAATCAAATTCGAAAGTATAACTTATAAATCAAGTGATTCAACGAAGAAACTTACCTTTTTCTTGAACAAGCATGTTTCTAGCAAGTTGAAAGGCTGCTGCAGTGTTAGTTTCTCCTCCAGTGTACTCGATACTTCTAACAGCTTGTAAAGTTGAGGAGGGGGTAGTGAATGCATTGAAATCAAATATTTCAGTGGCAGAACTGGAATAGCGTATAACAGCTAATTTATGAATGTCGTTGTCAAATGGTGTCGTTGTTGGACACATCAATTGTAGCAGATTGGCTAATTGATCGATTGCGAGCTCGAAATCACCAGGTCCTATGCTGCAAGATGGGTCCAAGATAACAAGTAAGTCACGACGTTGGCCGATATTTGCTTAACGAATTACGCGCGAGGGACGAGCATCACGTTGAGATAGAAAACTATTAGTAGAAGCATAGGCAACTTGTTTGGTGGTCATGAGAATACCTGAAATAAGGAACAATGCACTTCGTATTATTTGTTATTTTGCATTGATATGACCGTCTGTTAACCTTTTCAGCACTAACAACATAGCGGATAAAGCCGTTAATTTTGACACACATTTTGCGTTGTTGCCCTTCTGCTGATACGTATACAATGTAGTTGGTTGCAGTCTTATTAGTATTGATAAATATGGCTGAAACGCTTGTTTAACGGTTAAGACAACATTCTCAAATACAACACATATTTCAAGAGCATAAACGTGTTGTTTTTTGTATTTGGTGCAACTTTAATGTTAATTTAATGGCAACCCGATGCCTTCACATCATAAACATTGTGTGTGCTTTATGAGTACATCATCTACGAGATACGTCGCTAACCGCCAGACAAACAAACGGTGCTCCGATTGCAAACATGATTGTAGATTGTGTAATACTCGTATGTAAATAATTCATTAAACAAAACTGAGCGATGCACTTACATTGCAACCTCTTCAGAAATCCATGGCAGATTTAAATTTTGACTTACTACAGGAAAGAATTACACTGTTCCTTAATGATATTATACTAGCATCATAACAAAATGACCACAATGATCTTTAACCGTGCACACTGTTTGATTACATACAATAACTCGGAAAAACAAACAATGACTTGAATATTTTGATATAGTATCATGTTAATGCACATTGCAATTGGCAGCAGATTGAACTAACGACGAGGCAAGAATATCAGAACAAACATACTTTTTACTTCAATATCATGTGACAATTACATGCCTGTTAATATCACGCGTTGTGTCTATACTAAGCAGTGAACAAAATGTGCCGTACAGTAGACTAATAACTTTGTAAGACACTGAGTACTTACATATATATTTTTGTACATGTACACGTTCACGATATCGTCCCTCCCACAAAACCCTTCTAAAACAGATTATTGGCCGATGTTAAAGCCGTTGAATCCCGCCTTAATATCTGATTGAAGCCAAGTCGAATACATTTACAACAACTCGTATATCGTAGATAGTGGGATACAGGAAAAGTTAAACCTTGGTTGCAGGTTTTCAACTTTAAGCAATGATAGTTATGTATTAACATTTATATTTGTCATTTTACTCCAGGGGTCTCGGTAGTTTAAGGAAATGTGTTGACGACTTTTAGATCTTTAAATTTCTTCCTTGGAGAAATGTTTTGTAGGGAGTGAGGTAGACGAGAGAGAGAAGGTTCTGGGGTATGACAATTTTGATTGTTTTTTAGGTCGTTCATCGTTACAGTTGGCTGGGGCCTTACTTCCTCATTCCGTCAGATGTTTGCCCTTAAACCTCCTCACCTACTTATGTTTTGTAGGTTGATGTTTCCCTTGGATTTGCATGGGCAGGCATCGTCTTGAGTATGTGTAAAATATAGATAAATTCATTTATAGACGACAAAAGCCAAGTGACAAAAACCGATGCATAAAAGATGGACATTATGAACAAGATTATCGCAATACACACAAACGTATCATATCAAATATCATTTGTTATTGCTGAAAGCTAGTGATTAAGTAAAGATACATTATAACATTTCTATATTCAGGTACATGTGCATGTAGTTAGAAAACAAATACATCGGTTATGTAAATTAATACTATATTCAAAAGGACTGACAAATGAATGTACATAAATTACATAAATAAATGTTGTCTTATACATATGTAACGGGACACATATGCACTTATTATACGCGTATAGTACAATAAACTTTTCCGATAATTTGAATGAACATCATTTTGCAATCTTCATGAAAAGTAAATAGCCACTTTATAGAACCAAGACATGCTCACAGTACACTACAAAATATCAATGCATTTTATTTACTGCAACGACGACTTCTTCTAGAACAATTTCAAGCACGTTTTAATTTATTCACTAGATGATAATACTTCAACACGTCCGAATACGAAAACACAGCGTTTTCTGTAGAGTTCCTATTTTGTCATTATTCAAGAAAAAGTTCAGTTTCCACACACTTGTCAAGGTAGACGTTAATAGCACGGATAGAAAAATCTAGTTACTAGTATTCAAATGAGAAAACACCCTCTTACAATAAGAAGAGTCAGTAAATATCTACGATGTAATGTTGACTTATTCATAGGAGTCAGCAGCATTGCGTAGAAGTAGTTAGCAGAGTGAGGGAATTCTGCCATGTAATGTGAATTCATTCACTGGTGAAAGCGGAATATTATAGAAGTTGTAAGCAAAATGAAGAAAATGTACGATGTCATGTCGAGTTACTTGCTATTGGACATTTTGCTACAAATTATTGGTTTCGTTCCATGTCTCATGCCTTTGCAAATGCATCTGTATGCCGTCGATGACCTTGTCAGCCAGCATAACTTATCAGTAACTTTCTTGCAAGAGCCAGAGGCTTTTCCTTTGCATTTGCATCAGCTGTCACACGAACGACAAAGGTATCCCGTTGCGGCATTGCTCCATTTTGAACAACGTGACCAATTATCCCAACAGTTCCCAGCAGACGTCTTGTGAACCATGTACATCACATCAAAAAGCTTGCGATTAGAAAACATCATTCTGTCGTTTTTGTACAATCCACAAGTATCACCAAATCGAATGAGTGTTGTTTTGATTTTGGCATACTGGTGACTGCTCGTATTTATACCAAATAATAATATCCTGTTAGGATTTTGCAATGCGGTATGTATATTTCCAAGGTCGTCTATTTCTAAATGGTTTGGGGATATTCACAGCATGTTTTTCTGTGAAGTAGCGTGGTCAGTTGTTCCTAATACTACTAGATATTTTAATGCATGTAAATCCTTATTGCTTATGTACGCGATAAAGTGTTATCATGCATGTACATAATGATTGTAGCCAAATAGCAACTACGGTGCTGATGTATCGTTACTACATGTATAACTATGTTGTCATATGTCATTGTGCTTTTGCGGTGACTGTGCAGTTTGTATGATATACTTTCTGTTCGACTTCATTAATCCATATTTGACACGTTCGTTGAGCTAAAGCAACCAACATACACATGTATTGTTACGTTGAAAGCAGAACACGAATTTGTTCTGAACGTACGCATTTCCCCATGTAAATATATTTTACAACACTCATTCAGATCGTTAACAACCTGTTTATGATCTAAGGCAGGGGCGCATGCCTCCTTTTCTGGCATGCAAATGTCAGTAACCCCTCTAGTCGAACTGAAGAGATATGCTCAAACTATGAAAGAAGGATTATGTTGGTTCAGGCGAACGCCCTATTCACAAAAATATGTCTCCACACACAGATCTCCGAGAAACGTCTAGGAGTTGTAAAATGTGAACGAAAAACATCTACGGAGATGCATGTACGTATTTTGAAAATTACTCATCACATTACCTTGAAATTGTTTACTTCAGTTTGGTTATGTTGTAAACATGTTTTCTTGTTGGCTTGCAGTGATGTTTTTACAGGTATGTACCTGACACTGACACAGTGTTTGTTTTTGTTTTGTAATTGTGCAACTTTAATATAGATGTAAACTATGACTCCGATTACCAGTCCCTCAAAAAATGTGGTCTGAACAATCATGGCGATTACTGTAACACCTCACTTAAAGACCACCTCAATAATAGAACCATCTCGAAATTCAAGTCCATTATCTTTGTTTTGCTGTTTATTCAACCTCAATAAATCAACTTTATAAGAAGACCAGTTTTCAAGAGTCCCAAGGGTGATCTTATTATTGAGGTTTTACTGCATTTGTTTTTTTGGGTGCCAGACGTACTGAGAAATATATCCAGTATGGGTATGTATGTATGTGTATGTTTGTATATATATATATATACATGTATGCACATAAATTGTATGACTCTATACTCAACCATGTTGATACTAATCAAGGATTTAAGTTTTTAATTATCAGTATATTATGTTTTAGTATAATAAGAGTTCTATGTCATATTATTTGGCTTCAATATGTTGTTTTGGAATGGTAATATGTAGTATATGCCATAAATATTGATTTTGCTGTTTATTACATACGCTGTCTCTCCCGAGAAAGCATGTACAATATCAGGAACCTTTTATGACTACTTAGAAAACAAACAACAAAACCATGATTCAGATCTCGAACCTTTTATGACTACTTAGAAAACAAATGATTCAGATCTCGATATATTGAAATTTCTAAAATTCACGAACCAAAATTACATGCTTTCTCGCCATTTGTCACGCTGCTTATTATTGTAATAATGATTATTGCTGCTTTGTAAAAAAACTATTTTCAGTGTTGAATATGCAGATAAAATATCGATCATCATAAATTGAGATTCTGTTTTTGTTGTAAACATTTTGTTATTCCCAATGTGCTGTATATATATAATACAATGTACATCCTGAACCCATTCCTTGTACGTTAAACTATGTGAACCGGAATTTTCCGAAACTTTTTCCCAGTCTGTACTGTCCGGTGTAAAGGATGTTACGGTACACAGTTTCGAAATAATAACCACAGACATAACGAACGAAAACAACATTGCGAAATAAAGCAATGAAACATAAATTTTACGCTATGTAAACACTAGCGATTAATGAGTTTTTCACGCCACTGTTGTAGTTTGATAATATTTATGGGAGGCCAACCTAATGCTATGTTTGGTTCCCTCCTACCATCTTTCCCATTGAATGTTTGGCAGGAAAGTATTCATCCGCCATCGTTGACAAGAAAAATGCCATTCAAAAATCACCAACAGATAGAATCTAAGAAAACAACGTGTGGAACGAAGTTTTGAATTTTATTGTGATCATAATAGATTATGTCTCACTCTGGGTCACAATGTTGTGTTGAGGCGATACCCTTGACATATAAACCCAATTCGATAAGGCTTTCATTATCGATTTACCCATTATATTCTATATAGGGTGGGAAGGATTTTTAAATCATATTTTCAATTATGAACGGATAAATAGGTTGTATACAACACCCCTATATTCGATATTTAGGTAAACACGACAATGAAAGAAATAGCGAATTTGAGTTATACGTACATGTATGTAATGACAAGTTTATCAATACACACTGACAATGATTAACTGTATAGATCTACACTGTACAGTAAATGTGTATATGTAGAATGACTTTCAATGATGTTTTACACTCCGGTAAATGCACACACAATTTTGTGGAAGTATTTTTTAAAATTAAAAGTAGTTTTGGAATGGAGAAAAGATATACTAGATCATGCTATCAAGTTTTTTCAAAATGATATAAATAAAATTATAAAAATCAAGATTTTCCGTGCACACCCCTTGTTTCAGGTACTTTTTTGGAATAAAATCTTTACTTTATGTGTTTTTTTATGAAAAGTTGATGGCATGAGGTAGATTGTTTCATTATCTTTGTAACCTTGAGTTTGTTTCGCAAAATTAGGCATTGTGCAATTAGCCTGATTTACCGGACTACATACATGTACAATTTGACCGTACCAAAAATTCAAATAACTTAATTATTTTTCAATGATTTTACAAAAGTATTGCAGTTATAGATGAAGAACTGTATAACGATAAAAACAGTGTACATTTTACTTGGATATAATATGTAGTTTGGAAAGTAAACAGGATACGGAGATGTTATTTGTTAGTATAAAAAACATTTATGAAGATAAAATTACATGTTATAAAATATCACCTAAAGCATTTTATCAAAACAACGGCAATTCTGTTGCCGGGAAACCAACACATTTTTTCACGTTGAAATACGTTTGGATGATTTGTATTCAAGACTTCTACCGTATTCAGGGTAAGATAATATCTGAAAACGTGTTTAACAACTTAACTCTAATTCCTACAAATCTTAAAATAGTTACCAATTATCTCCCCTTATTTTAAATCGAATGGAGCACACTTATGGGTTTTCACGCTTGCTCGCAGATACTGTACCAGAATACTCAGCTTCTTGAACGATGGCAGCGAAAACAAATGATTCCGGATCGGGTAGGAAACATACTGCATGACTCCATCCCTACCAGTACCGCTGAACTCTCCAATGACTAGACCATAAACATCCGCTGCCGCTTGAAGATATTTAGCAGCGCGAATAGCTTCCGTTGCGTTGTTAGAATGTCCATCTGTCAGAATAAGTACTTCTTGTTTAACGGTGTTCTCATCGAGTCTAGCCCCTGAAATAACCAAGATGCGTGTTCTACTTCATTATTCGTGTGTTTGAGTTCTTATACGCCGTTTTTCAACGGTATTTTAGTTATGTGAGACGATAAGTTGACTTAACAAGTGTTTCTGTGTTATCTGCATGAATCCGGTCTTCCAAAGCAATTGACAACATCCCACTTGAAACAAAGGTGAAGTACACGTAATTTAAAGTCATGTTTTGAGGAACATGAACAATTGGTCAATGGCGCTACCGGGATTCGAACCCGGGTCTACGGATTGCCGGTCCGTTATGCTAACCACTACACCAAAGCGACCTTATGTCATTTTCATGTAATTTAACTTATATAAATTTGGACGAAGTACGGGGCGAATTTTTACATCCGCTACACAGCACTTAACACCAGCTATAGTAACATTGATATAAAGTCATGTAAAACCGTCTCCCGTGGCCGAGTGGTTAAGGCATCTACCTGGGGAGCGAGAGGGCGTTCTGATATGGCCGGTTGGTGAGCAGCCAGCTAGTTAAATAATCGTGTGCCTATCTATCTGATCCCTGGCATTATTGGTTAGGTATCGGAAAGTAACTGTGGTCAAAAAGAAGGTGTATCATAAGTCAGAAATGACTGGCCCTTTAAATAGGGTTGACACTATAATAAATAAACACTTTACTTTTATAACTATGGATGCATCAATATGCCATGGAGAACATACGCCTCACTATAGGTTAGGACCGTTTATCGCAAGACTAACAGATGGGTGTTCTACCGACTGATCGAGCGCGTATATGTACATGATTTATTATATTTATGCATTGTTATTCTTGAGGTAGAAAAATAGACCAACCCGCTAATACGTTTGGTTTCACACTAATATACTGAAAATAGCAAGTTATTATTAAACACCATTAACTAGAATACATGAATCTCCCACTAGTTCAAATAACTGTAAGAGTCCAAAAGGAAACCGATTGAAAGAATAAAAACACTACTGCTATCTCCATTTTAGTGCTCCGAATGAAAATTCGTGGCTTTATACTTGTTTTAATTGCTAGAGTCAGAGAATTAATATGCACATCATTGTATGAAATATTCTAGTCAAATTCGGAAGCATAACTTAAAACTCATTTGATTTAACGAATAATCTTACCTTTTTCTCGAACGAACATTTTGCTAGCAATATTAAAGGCTGCTGCAGTGTTTGTTTCACCTGTAATGTACTTGATCCCTCTTACGGCTTGTAAAGTTGAGAGAGTGTTATTGTATTTATTGAAATCAAATATTACAGTGGTATTGCGTATAATAGCTAACTTATGCATGCTGTTTTCAAATGGTGATGATGTTGGACACAACATTGCTAACAGATCGGCAACTTGATTGATTGCGAGATAGAAATTGTCAGCTCCTATGCTGCCAGATAAGTCCAATATAATAAGTAAGTCACGACGTTTGACAATTGTGGCTTCACGAATTGCGCGCGAGCGACGAACAACATATTGATTTAAAAAGTTGTTGGTAAAACCATCTGCAACTTGTTTGACTGTCACTTGAGTGCCTAAAATAAGGAAAAATACACGTCGTACTATAGTTTTGTTTGCATTCGTATGTCAGTTTGTTAACCTTTTGAGCACTAACAACATGGCGGATAAAGTCGTTAACTATTGTTTACGTTTACGTTTTTGCAGCTTCATTTGTTACGTATCATTGGTTGAAGTATAACTTAACAACCCATTATCGTGATTTATAATACAGTTTAACATTTAGTTTGCTTTTGACGATAGTTTGTCAGTCTTCTCTTTGAAATCCAATTCATTGGTTTCGTTGTCGCTATATGTACATTCGAATTCGAATTACGTTTTTCTAGATATGCTTTACTATAAACAAATAATTTAGCATATACTTTTGAAATAATAATCAAATCAAATTGCTTAGTGCCCAGCCCAGTCAAATTACTTTTCTTAACTTTTGACACAAAATCAAGTTAATCTTACCTGTATTGTTGCTTATTTCTAACAGGTACGGACACTCAATTCCACCATTTTCTGACGCTCGTAACACTGATCTTGACCTTATTGTTGACGCTGCAAAGATAGGCACTGACCATGATGTCCATCCGGTTACCAAACAGTTGACAGAACGAGAGGATTTAGCACCCCATGCATGCGCCTCAGCAATCAACAACAGAACAGATGTGAGTAATTTGAAGGATTCCATCTTCAACTAGTATACGTAAAGAAATGATGTGTCTAATATGTGGGAAAACAAATTCAATCATTATTATTGTTCTATAATTAGCAATTCATAAATCAATTCGTGCATATCATGTTTATGTGAAATATTAACATACATTTGTACATAAATGTATAATTATACGGCTTGAGATATAAATCGAAAACAAAGTTTTCAATGACACACGACTTTTGGATACAATGATTTGTACACGAATCAGACGGACATGACAATGCACACATGACGAGACAAACATTTCAAAACAAACATACCTTTTACTACAATATTATTGCAAGTCTGTCAATATCACACACTGTGTATATACTGAGCACTCAACTGAACGATAAACCTAACGAACAGTATATTAATTACTCTGCATGATACCGTGTACTTATATATACAATTATGTACATGTACACGATATATCCCTCCCACAAAACCCTTCTAAGACAGATTATTGGCCGATGTTTTAGACGTTGAAGCCCGCCTTCCTATCTGAGTTAAGCCATACATTTGTGTACAACGATTAAATTGGATCATGGATATTGGGATACGAGAAAACTTAAACTTTGGTTTCAGGTTTTCAACTTTAAGCATTGCTAGCTATGTGTTAACATTTATATTGTCATTTTAATCCTGGGGTCTCGTTGGTTTAAGGAAATGTGATGGCGGCTTTTAGATCTTTAAATTTTTACCTTAACGAATTGGAGAAATGTTATGTAGGGAGTGAGGTAGACGAGAGAGAGAAGGTGCTGGGGTATGACAACTTTGATTGTTTTAGAGGTCTTTCATCGTTACAGTTGGCTGGGGGGCAGCTGATATCGCATGTGTAAATGTATTTTATTTGCCCATATATGTTCTAATGAAAACTTATATGAGTAGGCAAATTCAAGCAATGTTTTTGGCTTTAAGAAACTAAATAACTACTTAATTAACTAGATACTTATGTGGTTAACTAGATAAATATCGTGATAAATTTTCATATCATATAAATATCTTACCGCGAAAAATTGTCTGATAGTTCCCACTTGCCCACTTAAACCCAGTACGGAAATCTACTTTAGATAAGTGTTAATTAGTTAACGCGGTAAATATCTAGTTTAACTATATAGTTAAATAGGTACTTAACTCGTTAACCACTTAATTTTCTAGATCATTATGTAGTTAACTAGATAATTATCGCGTTAACTACTTAACACTTATCTAAAATAGATTGTCGGGTAAGTGGTGGCAGTTTTGGGCACTATCAGATCATTTTTCGTGTAAAAATATTTATCTGGTATGAAAATGTATCACGATATTAATCTAGTTAACCACATAATTATCTAATTAATTAAGTAGTTATCTAGTTTCTTTAACGGGATAACCGCAACATTATCTAGTTAAATAAGGAGTTAACTGGTGGCAGATATATGCCACCATACATACTAGCTTCACCAGTCATCATCACCACAAGGACAATAAGTGGATGATATCGCGTGGCGAATTTGAAAGCCCACACTTAAGTTAAGCAGAAAGCATTGGGTATTTGACAAAATTGTCACTAAATATTCCCTATGGTATAAATTTATGTCATGTACGTGTTGTTTTTACACACATAATAGAAAACTGCGATTTGTTGAACAGAACACAGAACACTAAAATCAGCTCTACTATTCTGACAAGGCATTTGCTTGGTTCTTAAATAATGTATTTGTTTAGTTTTGTTCAATGAATGTCGTCGTCTATGTAAAAGCACGATGTGTTTAAGGCAGTTAACTATTGATTGAACAATAACCTCGGAAACAGAAATGAACATTTTATTATGTAACGTATCCCCTCCAATTAGGTCCCGCCTTCCTTTTCCAAAAAGTGAAATTATTTTGTTCTATGCTGATGGACGTTGATAAAAATTATTTAACTTCCTAAACTGGAAGTCAAAAATTGTCATTTTGTTTTGTTTGTTTCCAAATGGGTTGCCTCAGTCTATGTATTTAATAAGTTTACACGTACAATATATATATGAATGCTGCTATGGGATTTACAACATCTTCTGTAAGTGACGACAACTCAAGAAAACGCAATATGTGATGTCATTATTTGCAAGCAGGAAACAATTATTTGCTCCATATGGTCACTTCGTTTTCATATTGCCATATGGGGCGAATATTGCTTACTCTCAGTACATGGTGACGTAACATGTGACATTTTCTGGAAATTACGTCACTTAAAGAATAGGTTGGAAATCGTATAGCGGTGCTCAATAATAATGGGTTTTGTGCGGCTGTATATTTTGTTTAAGCAGTTTTAAATGAATGTTACGGTCCAACTCAAACTTGTCCAGTGGATTGTTTGTAGACTTAATATAATATTCGCCCCCCCCCCCCCCCCTTCTAAGCTTGTTCTGTGGTGTTTTCCATCAATTCCATCCATTTTCACCAATTGTTGTCCCCTTACAGTTTCCATGTGTATTTTTATAGTCAGACAGACGAAGCCTTACTTCCTCATTCCATCAGATGTTTGCCCTAACATCTCCTCAACTACTTGTGTTTTGTAGGTTAATGTTTTCCTGGGATCTGTGTGGGGAGGCATTGTCTTGTGTATGTGGTGTACCCCGTAACAACTTAATCTCTCTTATATTTTTATAGATATAAACATTTACAGGCGATAAAAGCCAAGAGACAAAAGACCCCGGCATAAAAGATGACCGTAATGAACAATATTGTCGCAATAAACACAAACGCATCGGTTAAATATCAATTGGTATTGCTGAAAGCTAGTGATTAAGTAAAGACACATTATAACCAGTTCTATAATCAGATACATGTGAATGTATTTAGAAATAAATAAATCGGTTATATTAATTAAGCAACTACGGTGTTGCTGCATCGTCTTACTGTAACTATGTTGTCATATCTCATTGTGTTTTTGTGATGATGTGCTGCTTTCTCAGAGACACTTCCTGCTCGACTTCATTAATCCATTTTTGACACGTTCATTTAGCTAAAGCAACATACTCATGTATTGTTTCGTTAAAAGCAGAACAAGAATGTGTTCTGGTCGCACTCATTTTCCCACGACAATATATTTTACAACACTTATTCAAGTCCTTTACGACCTATATTATGATCTTGGGCAGAGGAACATGCCTCCTTTGCTGCCGTGCGAAAAGCCAGTAACCGCTCAATCAAGCAGGAGATATATCTGCTCGAGGTATGAAAGAAGAATTGTGTCTAATATTCACAAGATTATGACTCCCCACACAGATCCCCGACAAACATCTAGGAGTTGAAAAGGTGAAAATAAAACATGTACTGGGATAGGACGATACGGAATGATCGGTTGATTATCAAAACTAATGTATTAGAGTAGAAGAAAATGACACAAAGGGGAAAACTGTAGGCATGAAATAAAGAAGCACACATCGAACGTATTTTGAAGATTCTCATCACTTTACTTTGAAATGGTTTACTGTTATTTGTTGAAAACATGTTTGCAGTCATGTATTGACAGGTTTGTACTTGACACTGGCGCATTGTTAGTGTTTTTGTTTATTAATTGTGCAACTTTAATATCAGTGTACATTGTGACTCCGTTTTTCGGTAGGACTACCTACAATATATAGAATGTGGTCAGAAAAATCATGGCGATTTTTGGTGTTAAACATTTGCACATACTGAGACATATATATTCAGCATTCAGTGATACACATAAGCAATTATATATTTAGTAAACAATTGTAAAAGTAAAATGTTTATTGAGCAAAGTGTCACTCCGACTCAGAGGGCCAGCCATTGTTGACTTACTAGAGTAGTATGAGACACATTCCTTCTGGCCACATTTGCTTCCGGATTCATATCCTTCAATAAACGTCACTAGCCAGGTAGGCAATTTGTAACCATCATTTAACTTAGCAGTGGGGGCTCACCAATATGTGATATTAGTTCGCAACAGTCTACGTTGCCGGAGACCAATATAAAGGGGTTATTTCCGTTGGAGGGAGATTTCTCTGCTGCTGTCCAGACCATTGTGATTTTCGTGCTTTTTAGTGGTAAGGTATAACTAAACTAAATTGGAAGCTGCAGTTGCTGCTATGTAGATGTGACTGTAGTTGAGACGGGTAGTTAACAATACCTTTCAGTAAGGCCATACCATTTATTTTTATATTTGTTAAGCGTCAACCATGTTTCGCAAAACCTAGCTACATATTCGAAAAAAAACACTCAAGTCGTTTCGAAATAACGCAAAGCCAGATAATAGACAATGTGTCATTTCGCATGTTTTGATGAGGTAAACAGGATTAAATGTTACCAAACAAATTGTTGCTTTATAAAACATTAGAAGTCTAACAGAAAAACTGACTAGTTTTCGCTCAATATTTTCAAACATGCAAGTTAACAAAATATTGACAAAACATACATCAATACTATACATATGTTACTTCCCTAGGCGAATTTTCAAACTTGCGAAAATGTTTTTTGCTCAAAGAGTTTTGTAATGGTAATATGGTAATATGTAGTATATGCCATAAACTTGAGTTTGCTGTTTATTGCATACACTGTCTCACCCGAGAAAGCATGTAAAAATATCAGTAGCCTTTTTTGACTATCTAGAAAAAAACATGATTTGTATCTCGATATATTGCAATTTCTAAATTTCACAAAGTTAACCAAAATTACATGCTTTCTCGCCATTTGTCACGCAGCTCATTGCGGTAGTAATGATTATTGCTGCTTTGTAAAACAAAACTCTTTTCAGTGTTTAATATGCAAATAAAATATCTTTCATACATTGAGATTCTGGTTTTTGTTGTAAACATTTTGTTATTCCCAATGTGTTGTATATATATACACACACCTGCACACATTGCTTGGACATTAAACTATGTAAACCGGAAATTTCCGAAAACAGAACTTTTTCCCAGTCTGTACAGAGCCTGGTGTCGGGGTTTTATGGTACACAGTTTCGAAATGCTAACCACAAACATAACGAACGAAAACAATTATACTAAATACGTGCAATATGTCAGTAATTAAGATGTTAAAAAAGCTTTAAGTTGTATATAATTGTGCATATTGCGAAATATAGCAAACTATTATAAATCATACGCCAAGTAAACACTAGCGTTTAACGAGTTTGTCACACCAAGGTTGTATTTTGATAATATTTATTGGAGGCCAACCTAATGTTATGTTTTGTTCCCTCTTACCATCGTTACCATTTGATGCTTGGCAGGAAAGTATTCATCCGCCATCATTGACAAGAAAAACGCCATTCAAAAATCACTAACAAATAGAATCTAACAAACAACATGTGGAACGAAGTTTTGAATTTTATTGTGTGCATTATGGACTATTTCTCACTTTGGATCACAATGTTGTGTTAAGTATCGTTAAATAATTGCATTCTATTTACCTTTTCATTTTTAATATTGAAGTAGACGTCACGATAATAAACAGGAAAGGGAGACGACTGCTGTTTTTCTTACAATCTAAACAACGGGGAGAACTGCATTTTGGGCACTCAACGGGGATTTTCTTTTGAAAAAATGTAGTCCGTTATATTGAAATTATCGTTGATTATCAGATACTTATTCAAATTGTCGATTTTCCTCCACATGTGGAGAAGTTGCCGGCTCCTTGTGGAAGGGTAAGTTAGTACTGGTAAGAATTCAGCCCAGGAAAAACTGGTTAGGTGAACCGGCCGCCGTATATAACTGAAATATCGTTGAGAAACGGCGTTAAACCAGATGAAACAAACAAACAATCAGATACTTATTCACCGTTATTCCGCGGTAAACCACCGGAAAGTCTGAAATAAAATACGCATATCTTTCTAGTTTCATGTGGCAGGTTATATCAAACTCGTACTTTTCATCGAATATACAATGGCATGCATTCCCTTAAATGAATAATTTATTAAGAGCATATAATTGTATAAAACGATATTTTGGCTTACATGTTCTACATGTCGTCATGAACTATTACCGCACTAAATTAGTGTTCTATACTAATTCACGTTATTTACGCTTTGTATAAATATTGTTTACACTTTATTATTTTCGTAATTGTATATAAAACAAATTTGTCCAAAACTGTATTCTTGATGAATCACGTTCATTCATGCGCCACATGAAAAATCAGTATACGTACATACGTACACTGGTTGTACATGTACATGTACAACCAGTGAAAATAACAAATGCTATTTTCACCGTTTAAAGCCGTGAGTTGAACAGGATATAAGATACCGATATATTTCGGTAAACCACTGAAAAACTTGATTGTTATTATTCTCGGAACAGTGTATAAAACAAATGTGTTTACAACTGTATTCTTGATGTATCACTTGCATTCATGCGCCACATGAAATATCAGTGTACACACCAATGCTATTTTCACCGTTCAATGCCGGATATAATTTACCAATATAT
Organism: Mactromeris polynyma; assembly: GCA_032209605.1. Lineage (NCBI taxonomy): Eukaryota > Metazoa > Mollusca > Bivalvia > Venerida > Mactridae > Mactromeris > Mactromeris polynyma. The sequence goes on from JASFXZ010000005.1 coordinate 28,860,496, forward strand.
TTCGGTAGACAACTGAAAAACAGGATGTCAAAAAGATGTCTACATGTGTACCAATTAAATTAAAGCGGCATTCTTTTCTTCTTCTTTTCTTTTTTTCATAGTTTTATGGTAGTTTTAAACCACCGAAGTTAAATTTCATTTTACAAAACAAATTTCTATCAGTTGGATTTCAATGCATTTCTGAACCGAAATTTGTCTCATTCAATAGCATATGACCAGCAGAGGAAAACGTATAACGGAAGTTAGGCGTTACATGTCTTAATTTTGTAGTAAAAATCAGTGAAGTAAAACTCATTTTAGTCAGCATATGTCATTTCTTATCAAATGTGGAAAACGTTCTTTCACATACATTGATTACTTAATACAAATAATGCCGCTTTAACTGTTTATGTCATTTTAACGAATTATAATGCAAATTATGTGGTTACTTTCGGTGTTTACCGGGAGGGAAGCTTTATCCAATGTTTTGTTGATTTGATATTTTTTGTTTGTTTTAGGTGAAATGATAGATGTACATTATAAAGAAATTACCTGTGTAACCGGATGATAACAAAGGAAATTATTGCAGTAGCGTGTTATAAGAAAGTTATACACAATTTAAATCAACCTATAGTTTGTTTCACCATCAAGTGAAAATAAGAACAAACTTGTCCACCTTTTCTGGATAAATATCAAGAATGATCTCCATTGATTACAATCTTTGAATTGTCATTTACTATAAATTGAATTGTCTTTCTTCCACGCGAAAATGATACCGGTCAAAAATGGTCAATACTCATTGCATGAATACTTCTTTTAAACATGCCTGTTTCCAAGAATGATTTCACATGAGGCTGCTTTGTAACCGATGGTTTTACAATACGAGCGTAGTCATTATAATAGGACCAACATCTAACGACACAACAACATTTACAAACGCCATAGATCGCACCAATCCATGAACATGTGAAGCGCCTTCTAGTTTTGAAAAGCAGCAATATACTGACAAAGATATTAAGAACAATTACATTCATCCGGTAGCGCAATAAATAGGCACACATATTTTATTACGAATAATACATGGTTTCGAATAGTCCATTTCAATTCGATGTGCATAAGAAGATACATCGGGAACTGATATTTATTTCGGATGATACCGAGTATTCGGATAGAAGGTATAAAACAAACTGTGTCAAGTAGTTTCATTATCGTAATATAGAAATACATGTGAAAGTAACATACAAGGGCAGCGCTATATTTTGAGAAAATCGTCAACTGAGGCCAGGATTATAACGGATACTTAACCTCAACACTTAAATCTCAAATAATAAAATTTAATCTCAATCGGCCGATCGTTGATATTTGAGTGAGGAAAATGCAAGACATTGTCAAATGAGTGCTGAATATTCTATTTACCCCATTTTACTTTTCGATTTGAGTGCGGTTATAAGATATGGGAGTAATTATTAGGTTTGAGTGCCACATACCACTCTCAGACTTAATATTTACTCTCAGACATCATATTACATTTACATCTCTAAGAAAATAGTCAGCAGAGAATAAGCAGCACACATTCAACATCACCAAACATTTATCACACTCAATATGAGTCACTATCGGACTCAGAAGAGTGAATTTTGTAATTTGAGTTTTCAGTATAAGTGTCCATTATAATCTCTGGCGATATGTATCCATGGAATGAAGTGTGATTCCTATCCTTTGTTTTCGACACAGCGATATGTTTCTATGAAAGGAAGTGAAATGACCAGACTTTGTTTTGGACTCAGCATTAATGTACATAGCGTCCTATCTGTTAGTGATACAGTAATGAGTTAGATAAACGGTCGAACCAGTCTGTACATAGCATACCAGTGATTACATTTTGTAGGGGTTCCATTTGACCTTTGAATTGACCATGGATTTTCCAAAAGGCCACACTTTGACCCTTATGATTCTGGATGAAGGAAAATTATTTCTCTATTAGTTTTGCTATAAAATGTTAAAATCCAGTAAAACATTATCAAAAAAAGCCTTGAGATTCAGCACCTAGTGAAACCCCTGCATCATTTAACGTAGACAACAATTATCAATATCTTATTTACGCAGGCACGGACTCATCTGTTTGTTTATTCTTTAGTAATACCGAGCTTTATGTAAAATGGTCAGATAATTGGCAAACAGGGGAGACAACACAAACATCAATATAACATTGTGTCCAACCGAGTTATCCATTGTGTATATCAGATAACGGGCGGTAATAAACACTCCACTTTATTTGACATTCAACGCTTTGCATTATGTATTAGTTTGTAACGCGTTTTACATAACATTAACCTTTTTTAAAATATGTTGTACAACAAATTTTAACCGTCAGATGTTTCGGAGGTTGATGTTATCATGGAATCTGCATGGGGACGCATTGTCTTGTGTATGTGGTGTTCCCTTTAACAACTTAATCGCCTTTGAAAATATATATATAAACATTTACAGACAAAAACACCAAAGGACACAAGACCAGGCATAAAATAAAGCCATTATGAACAAGATTATCGCAATAAACAAAAACGCATCTGTTTAAATATCATTTTTTATTGCTGAAAGCTAGTCATTAAGTAAAGACACATTATAACAAGTTATATATTCAGATACATGTACATGCGTTTAGAAAAACAAATAAATCGGTTATATTAATTAATAGTGAACACTAGTCAGACGGACTAACAAATTAATGTACAGTACCGCCATTATGCTGTCTTATACAACTCTGACGGGACACATACGCATTTATAATACGTGTGTAGTACAATGAGCTTATCCGATAATGTGAATGCAATCTTTATTAAAAGTAAATAACCACTATATAGAACCAAGACATGCACACAGTTCAATACAAAATATCACTGCATATTATTTACTGAAACTTCTCCTAGAATGGTTCCAAGCAGTTTTACTTTATTCACCAGAGAAAAATGTTCCAGCACGCCCGAATGAAAAAATCCAGTGTTTTAAAATATTTACGAAAGAAATCCATTCCCGCACAATTAGCACGGTTATCAAAATCTAGTTACTAGTATTCAATGAGAAAACAACATCTTACAAGTAGACGAATCAGAACAATCTACAATGTAATGTCGACTTATTTCATCGGAGTCAGCAGAATTGTGTAGAAATTGCCAGGAAAATCTGCGATGTAATGTCGATTCATTCACAGGTGAAAGCGGAATATTGTAGAAGTTGTGAGCAAAGTGAAGAAATCTACGATGTCATGTCGAGTTATTTACACGAGTAAAGGGCGTTGGCGAAGCTGTTACAATAGCCTGGTTTTGGTCCACTTCTCGTGCTTTTGCTGCAAATGCATCTGTATGCCTTCGGTGAGCTTATCGGGCAGCCGGCAACAGAAACTTCAACGCAGCTGCCACTGGCTTTTCCTTTGCATTTGCAGCACTTGTCACACGCTAGCCAAAGGGTTCCCGTTGCGGCACTGCTCCAATTTGAACAACGTGACCAAGTCGCAAAACATGTCTGAGCAGACGTCTTATGAACCATTGACAGCACACATACGCCTAGAAGCATCAGAGAAATTAACTTGCGATTAGAAAACATCGTTCTGTCTTGTTTGTAGAATCCACAAGTATCAACAATCGAATGAGTGTACTTTTGATGTTTGCATAGCGGTGACTGCTCGTATTTATACCAAATAATAGCATCCTGTTATGATTTTGCAATGCGGTATGCAGTGCGCAGCATATTTCCAAGGTCGTTTATTTCTAAATGTTATGGGGATATTCACAGCATGTTTTTTCTGTGAAGTAGTGTGGTCAGGTGTTCCTAATACTGCTAGATATCTTAATTCGTGGAAATCCTCATTTCTTATGTACACGATAAAGTGTTATCATGCATGTACATAATGAGTGTTGCCAAATAGCAACTACAGTGTTGATGCATCGTCTCACTGTAACTAATGAGTATGTGCTTTTGCGATGACTGTGGTGTTTGTCAGAGATACTTCCTGTCGAATTAATTAATCCATCCTTGACACGTTCGTTGAAGTAAAGCAACACACACATGTATTGTTACGTTACACGAAGAACAAGTATTTGTTCTTAACGTACGCATTTTCCCATGAAAATATATTTTACAACACTCATTCAGATCCTTTACGCCGTATATATGATCGTGGACAGGGGCACATGTCTCCTTTTCTGTCGTGCGAACCGTCATAAACCCCTCTAGTCGAGCTGAAGAGATATGCTCAAAGTATGAAAGAAGGATTATGTTGGTGCAGGGGAAAGCTCTATTTACAAGAATATGTCTCTCCACACAGGTCTCCGAGAAACGTCTAGGAGTTGTAAAATGTGAACGAAAAACATCTACGGAGATGGGAAGGCTGATTATCGAAAAATATTTGATAGTAGAAGAAAAGGACAAAGAAGGGGAAACTGCATGCATGAAATAAAGTAGTACACGTGTACGTATTTTAAAGATACTCATTACTTTACGTTGACATTGTTTACTTCTATTTCGTTATGTTGTAAACATGTTTTCTTGTTTGCTTGCCGTGACGTTTGTACAGGTATGTGCCTAACACTGACACAGTTTTTGTTCGTTTTGTTTTGTAATTGTGCAACTTTAATATCAATGTAAATTATGACTCCGACTGTCAGTCCCTACAAAAAACTAAAATGTGGTCAGAACAATCATGACGATTACTGTAAAACCTCACTTAAAGACCACCTCAATAATAGGACCACCTCGAAATTCAAGTCCATTATCACTGGTTTGCTCTTTAATCAACCTCCATAATAGGATCACCTCAATAGAAAGACCAGTTTTCAAGAGTCCCAATGGTGGTCTTATTATTGAGGTTTTACTGTATTTGTTTTTTTTTGGTGCCAGAACGTCTATTCTGAAGTTACTATTTTAGTTACGGGGAACAAGGTCAGTAAAAGGCTGCTTGTTCCTCCGTGCTCGATTAGTTACTGTATGTCTGTTGATATGTACGTGTTGTTGGTTTATTTTAATGATTAGTTACTGCCTACTTAGTCAATTTATGTATATATGTTGGAAATCAATGACCATATAGCGATAAGGTGTGAGGTTAGCTAGCTGTTAAATCGATTTAAACCCCCGGTATTTTTTACTGACAGTTCCAAGGCCGTAATTCGCTATATGATTGTTGTTTCTGTTTGTGTTATGAATGTTTTATTTTTTCCCTTTCCCCTATGCAATTCTGTCACTTTATACAGTGTTCAGAGTGTTTCCTGCCCAATTTTGGCCTATTGTGGCCAGTTGTCTTGAATTGCACTGTGAGCTTTTCCATCCATTAATTCCCCCCTCCCCCTCCTTTTACTGTCCACTTTGATTCTCCTAATTATTCCTTATGGTCTGTTGGGCCGTTCCTTGTGCCTCTGTTCCTTAATATGTGTACCGTTTGATCTCCTTAGGTGCGTTATGTTTTGTGGATTGTTGTTTTTCCTGAGGTCTGCGTGGGGAGGTATTGTCTTGTGTATGTGGCGTTCCCCGTAGTTATGTATTCTCTCTGTTCGATACTCAATCATGTTGATAATAATCTAAGATTATCAGTATATTATGTTTCAGCATAATAAGAATTCTATGTCATATTATTTTGTCTTCAATATGTTGTTTTGGAATGGTAATATGTAGTATATGCCATAAATAGTGATTTTGCTGTTTATTGCATACACTGTCTCTCCCGAGAAAGCAGCTTAAATATCAGTAACCTTTTATGACATTGGAAAAAAAAAAAAAAACATGATTTATATCTCGATTTATTGAAATTTCTAAAATTCCCTAACCAAAATAACATGCCGCTTTCTCGCCATTTGTTACCCTGCTAAGTATTGTAATAATGATAACTGCTGCTTTGTAAAAAAACTCTTTTCAGTGTTCAATATGCAAATAAAATATCTATCATCATAAATTGAGATTCTGTTTTTGTTGTAAACATTTTGTTATTCCAAATGTGTTGTATACATATACATCCTGAACCCATTCCTTGTACGTTAAACTATGTAAACCGGAATTTTCCGAAAACCGAACTTTTTCCCAGTCTGTACAGAATCCGGTGTCAAGGATGTTACGGTACACAATTTCGAAATAATAACCACAAACATAAACGAAAACAACACTAATCACGTGCAATATGTCAAAAATTAAGATGTTGTAATAAATTTAAGTTGTAATTGCGAAACAAAGCAATGAAACATAAATTATACGCTAAGTAAACACTAGCGATTAATGAGTTTCTAACGCCACCGTTGTAGTTTGATAATATTTATGGGAGGCCAACCTAATGCTATGTTTGGTTCACTCCTACTTGTCATCTTTACCATTGGATGTTTGGCAGGAAAGTATGCATCCTCCATCGATGACAAGAAAATCGCCATTCAAAAATCACCAACAGGTAGAATCCAACAAACGACATGTGGAACGAAGTTTTGAATTGTAATGAGTTCATAATGGATTATTTCTCACTCTGGTTTACAACGTTGTGTTAAGGCGATATATACCCCAGAAAATAGTCATATTTGCTTTTAAGTGATATTTTGGAAACTACATAATATAGCAAGATGAAATGTACATGTATACTGTTTTATCATTATACAGTCCTTCAACTAATACTGCTATTATATTGTATATTATATTGTAAAAACGTTGAGCAATATTGAAGTTATTTGAACTTTTGGTACTGTCAAATTGTACATGTTGGGCTGGTAAATCAGGCTATTAGCACAAGCGTTAATTTTGGAAAAGAAACACATGTATAAAAAGATTATAATCAAATCTACCTCATGCCATCGAGAATTTTTCAAAAAAACCCATAAAATTAAGTTTTTATTCCAAAACAACAACAACAGAAACAAGAGGTGAGTACGGAATTCTTGTTTTTTTATATTTCTATTGATATGATTTTGAAAAAAATCTCGATAGCATAAGCTAGTATACTTTCTCCTCCTTTCCAAAAATACTTTTGATATTGAAAAATACTTTTTTGTGTGTGCATTTACCGGAATGTAAAACAATATAAATATGTATATTGATAAACCTTGACATATGTAATGATAAGTTTATCAATACACACTGACAGGGATTAACTGTATAGATCTACACTGTACAGTAAATTTGTACATGTGGAATGACTTTCAATGATGTTTTACATTCCGGTAAATGCACACAACATTTTGTAAAGTATTTTTCTAAAATCAAAAATAGTTTTGGAATGGAGACAAGGTATAATAGGTCTTGCTGTCAATTGTTTTTTTCAAAATGATATCAATAAAATTATAAATATCAAGATTTTCCCTGCACACCCCTTGTTTCTGGTACAAATGTACTTTTTTGGAATAAAATCTTTACTTTATGTTTTTTGTTATAAAAAGTTGATAGCATGAGGTAGATGTTTTCGTTATCGCTAGTTTATATATATGTGTTTCTTTTGCAAAATTAGGCATTGTGCAATTAGCCTGATTTACCGGACTACAAACATGTACAATTTGATAATACCAGAAGTTCAAATAACATAATTATTCTTCAATAATTTTATACAATTATTGCAGTTATAGATGAAGGACTATATAACGACAAAATCAGTGTACACTTCACCTTTCTATAATATGTAGTTTCAAAAATATTGCTGAAAAGCAAATATGGCTATTTTCTATTGCATATATCGCCTTAAGTATCGTTAAATCCATACACTCTACAAACCTTTTCATTTTGACAATTGAAGTTGACGTCACGAAAATAAACCTGATACGGAGACAACTAAGGTTTGACTTATAAAAAATATGTATCTATTTTTAATTTTATGTTTTTTGTTGTTGTTAATGGACTTCGTCCAGTATTGTTCTTACATAGTCTAAAACATCAAAAATAAGAGCCATTGCAATGTATAACCGTTTAAAACAGTCTTTTTAAAACATATTACTTACAGACAAAACTAGTAAAAAAACACCTGCTTGTTAAAAAACTGTTATAAAAGTATTCTTTGATAATGCATTTTTATTGAAGTTTTAATTAGATAAAGTATGTTTTTCGTGTTTTTAGGTAAACAAATGAACAAAAAAAATAGCATAATATATATTTAACACGTATCTAACGAAAATGCAGTTACCACCACACTTCATGATAAATATCAAACGCGTACGTTTCATTGAATATACAATGGCATGTATTCTGCTAAATGAATCAATTATTAAGAGCATTTATAAAAAGCATTTCCGCACCTACAGTTTGGCTAACATGTTCTACGCGTCGTCATGAACCGCGCTAAAATAGTTCTTCCAAATAATTCACGTTATTAACGCTTTGTAGACGTTGTGTTCGCATTTTATTATTCGGCCTAGCCGTACTAACGTGGTTTTGCTAATTGCATATCGGTGTTTTGTAAACCAATCAAATCTTACGTTAAACACCGAGGCCATTTCTCTAAAACTATTTTTGTCAGTCTTACCCTTTGCCAGGCTAATATCTAGAGCAAAAATGAATGGATATTAGGTCGTCACCTGGAGTCGGGATTATAACGGATATTTAAAATAATAACAATTATTTATTTAAAGATGGAGGCTCGATACGCCTATAAGGCTTATCTCACTCGAGGCCATCTATCAAACAACATAAACATCAATGACAAGTAAGATGCATACCACGCTAATTAAAACATCATAAAACAGTTTCATTATAACATATATTACTTAACAAATACAAGACAGATGCAACAAATACAGAGAAAAAAAAATATAACAGCAGTGACCCGAGTATAACATTGTGTTAAGATAAAGATAATATTAGGTTTTTAACATAGAGCGGAAATGTTTCTCAGAACTGATATTTTTTATATTAGATGGAATGATGTTCCATACTGACATGGCTTTGTATTGGAAAGTCAATTTTGTATAGTAAGATTTAAAAATAGAATGAAAGATGTTTTTGCTTGAAACTGATCGAAGAGAATAACTTTTATTTTTCGACAAATGGAATATATCATTCATATAACCAGGTGTCAGTCCATTTAAAGATTTATACACAAGAACAGCTATATGGTACTTACATCTATACATAAAAGGCATCCATTTCAGTTCGGTAAATAGAGTATATGCTTCATAATTAAATGATTTGTCTAATATCATTCTTGCGGCCCGCTTTTGAACATTGATTATGTTATTGATATTTTTCATCGAGGATGAATTCCACAAAACAGCACCATAATCAAAAAGGGGTAACAAATACGTATTGTAGAACATTTTTCTCATTTCAATATTTACAAAGGTTTAATTCTACGGAAATATTATATTCAAATCTCTAAGAAAATGGTCCGCAAACAATAGGCAGCACTCATTCAACATCACCAAACATTTATCACACTCAATATGAGTCACTATCGGACTCAGAAGAGTAAATTTTGTAATTTGAGATTTGAGTTTTCAGTGTAAGTGTCCATAATAATGCCTGGCGATATGTATTCATGAAATGAAGTGTGATTCCCAGCGTTTGTTTTGTATACAGCGTGCATGTACAATGCGTCCTATCGGTTTTCGCACAGTAATGAGTTAGATAAACGGTTAAAGGACGAACCAGTCTGTACATAACATACCAGTGATAACATTTTGTCCTAAATTCAGAAACCACCAGGGGTTCTATCTGACTTTTAAGTTGACCATTTGAACGCTGGATTTTCCGTAAGGCCACATTTAGGATTATGGCTGTAGGGTAGATTTTTCTCAGAATTATAGGTATTTTTGCTATAAAATGGTAAAATCCAGTAAAACATTATCAAAATGACCCTTGAGATTCAGCACCTAGTGAAACCCCTGCATCATTTAACGCAGACTACAATTATCAATATCTTATTTACGCAGACACTAACTAACCTGTTTGTTTATTCTTTAATTAGGTTAATGCGGGGAAACGAAGCGTTTTGTAAAATAGTAGTCGTCAGATCAATGCCAAACAGGGGAGACAACACAACAATCAATATAACATTGAATCCAAGCAAGTTATCCTAAGTGTTATATCTGATAACGGGTGGTAATACATACTACACTATATTTGACATTCAACACTTTGCATTAAATATTCGTTTGTGTTACATTTTATAATAGGCCGGTAACAAACATTTAGCATCTACTCCCGACAATGGCCTTTGCAATTTTGGAGTTCACATGTAAGTCGAACTTAGAGCAGAGTATATTGGGCCCGGGATTATTATGAATACTTACACTCAGCATTCAAATCTCAAATCACAATATTTACTCAAAATAGACTGATTGTGGAATTTTGAGCGTGGAAAATGTATAAAAATGTGAAATGAATGCTGAATATTTCTTTTGATCCTTTGACTTTAAGGTTTCAGTGTGAGGACTAGATTTGTGAGTAATTCTTTTATGCGCCACACTACACCCCAACCTCATTTTCACACTACAATCGCTAAGTAAATGGGCCACAAAGAACATCCAGCTCTCATCCAAAATTATAATACATTTTCACACCCAATATGAGTCACAATCAGACTCAAAACAGTAAATTGTGTGATTTGAATGCCGAGTGTAAGTATCGGTTATAATCCCGGGCCCAGCATCCTCGGTACCCAGGTATTACAAATCAACCTTATGTACGTACAGCGACGCATGTATTTTAATTGGATGAAACAGGATGTGTCGTTCAACCTACTGTCAATGCTCATTGGATATCTACTGTATAGCGACATATGTAATCTATATTAACTGCTGTCAGTAATAGTGTATAGTCACGATAAATTACAAACTTGTATTTTGCAAAAGCCTCCTCAGTCGACAACACACTTATTAAGTCAACACAGAACCTAGCTCGGTATGAACATCTGTCACAATATCCCCTGAATAACATGAAGAGAACTAGTATATGTATTACTGATTACATTTTACCGTCACAGTTATATGATAACCTGTACCTGTGATGTTTAGTTATGTAACATGCTTTTAATCAGCGCCTGTTGATTTTCAATCCAAGGTATTTTAAGTTCTTCAGATGTTCTATTGTCTCTGTCCTATGGACCCCTTTTGAAATAAGCGTTTGGCATAACGTGTACCCTAGGTCTGGAACATTCATATACGGTCCCTGTCTAGGCTCATAGTATACAGATTAAACAAATGTCTCTACTAATATCTTTAATAGTGTGCTCACTTTTTTATATTTCTTTTATTTATTTCCGTTCTTATTCTCTTAATATGTACATATATATGTATACTATCACGGACATATAACCATGAATTATATGTCCGTGATACTATTTAAAGCCATAAATATTGCGATATATTTTTTAGCATGTACTATGACCTAGAAGAATAAATAAACAGCAACTTTAAATATCTATTAATATTGCTATAAACTATTTTACGATATTGTGTTAAATGAATACGCCACGGTTTGTTATCGTGACAATCAGAGACAATGTATATAAATATATGTTTAGGCAGTGGCTAGCTGCCCGGTAAAATATATATTTGAGTCCCTTGTGTTATAAAGAATTTATATTCAGACAAAGAGTTGTGTTTTATTGTTAAGAATCTATGGCTATTTCAATTTATTAGCAAATTGAAAATGAAAAGTGGCCAGAAATATTCGACTAAAAGCGACGTGGTTATTCGATTAAAAGTTGAGCACTGTTCAAAACTAACGAATTAAAAGTGTACCTATTTATTCGGAATACTTCGGATTTTTAGATTTGTGACAGTATGGTACCCTGCTTCGTAAATATAGAACTAGCAACGGAAACCATAGTGTCTTTCGATCTTGCGTTGGTGCAAAATGAACTTGTGGGAGCGGTTGAACTCTGTGTTTTGGAGTGAATGGTTTTGGCTTCCGAGGAACACAACTTGGGCTACTTTGAAAAATTATCCCGGATCCAATACCAACTACCCAGAAACCAAGGATCTTCTGGTAACAGTCGCCCTAGCGCTGGTGCTTTACCTGATTCGGCAGCTGTACGAAAAGTAGGTCACGTGGTTTCGTACTATCACCCCACCACAATATTTGTTGATGCTGGTTTATGTATGGGAATAATCATTGATTGAGTGCTATGAGCTTTTAAACGTCTGCTGTGATACATTGCCTTGGTTTCGATATAAACAACGTACATTTAACGACGTGGTTCCTTTATGTTTTCAGGTTGATAGAATGGTTTCAATATAGGCTATTTGTATTTGAGTATTTCAAACTTTTTACGTCTTCCGTAGATAGACACATGGTGTCATTTCACTCATAATATGCCCACTATATAGGAAAGAAAATGTAGATAACAAAGTTGTAACAATCGAGCTAACAGAATGTGCATACTGAACTGAGTTTTCCCTCAAACTTGACAAGTAGGGGTCCCAGGACCCCAAACTCAGCCATTTTGTGAGTCCGTGATATATTTTTAGCGTCCTACACATTTAAACACATGCTGGATGCGTTATATGTTACCAGATGTCAAAAATGTAAGCGCTTGAATGATATTGGTAAATTTAGTTGCCGAAAAGAACAGGAATAAGTGTAGAGTATACTTTAAATGCGTAGCATGTAATACGTTTTGCAGGTCCTCACGATGCAATGGCAGTTGTAAATAGGGGGTAGCACGATTTACGGGTCTCCCTAATTAGCGACAAGAAGCGTCCAGAAGCGACAAGGAAGGAAAAAAATCATTTTATGACTAAATTATGATTAAATATGTATGAAAATATGTTTATCTAGAGTATTTCGAGTGTTCTATTGCAAAATTATTATTTTCTGGACCGTTTATGTTGCTATACAAAGTTTTTTTGCCAGCGTAAAAATCCAACTATCGGAGATATCGCCATGACGTCACAGGCACCGGCTATAGAAATGTAAACACTATGGCGCTGTAACCGGACATTGATTTTCTGCCAACCAGCAATGTTTACATTTCTATAGCCGGTGCGTTTGATGTCATAGAGTTGGATTTTTACGCTGGCAAAAAAACTTTGTATAGCAACATAAAAGGTGCAGAAATAAATAATTTTGCAATATAACACTCGAGTTCTTCAGATAAACATATTTTCATACATATTTAATCATAATTTAGTCATAAAATGATCTTTTTCCTTTCTTGTCGCTTCCGTACGCTTCTTCAAGTTCTTGTCGCTAATTAGGGAGACCGCAATTTACCACACACGACCACACACTTCATAGTAATGGCATAAAGTTGTTTTTTCCTCGTTTTTAAATCAGTAATGATGTTTTAATTGTTATTTTTACTTTTTTACTGGAGTTTAAATGCTTTAAAACCACAAATTTGTACACAAATCGATTTAACTTCACTTGTGCAACAGTTCTATTTTCTAAAAGTGAAAATAACAGTTAACTGTTAAGTCAGTCATTTCTAGATTTTTAGGATAGCTCTTCAGACCTTTAATATTAATACATGTATAATGATGAAAAAACTAGTTGCCATTAATATTACTGGCCAGGAATACTTGTGTATGGAAATGAACTCTACTGTTACACACACACTTTGCAATTCTCACAGTGTGTTATTATTACAACTGTAAAGCATTTGTTATTTCATCCCATTTCCAGTCTTGAAAGGTGTTATATCAACAAAATCTTCAAATGTCATTTTAAAACTGAAATAGAGATTAAAACAGTAACTATATGCCAGTACTAATTACTACTATGTAGTGTGTGGTAAATTGTACTACCGGTAAATACGAGTCCTTTGTCAAACAATTGCAACAGTGACGCAGAAAACTGTGTCCAGGAAATCTTGGGCTGAGTTGTATCTGGTTATTCTTGACGTTCAGAATATTTCTCAGTTCTACCTTACTCCACTGTTTCACAAAACTCTAAAGGGGTTCCATTTGAGTCTGGAGTTGACTTGTATGACCCCTTGAATTTCCAAAATGCCACATTTTGACCCTAAGAATTTTGGCTGAAGAGCTATGAAATAGTAAAATCTGGTCAAAAATATTCAAAAATGACTCGGTTCAGCACCTCCTGGAGCCCCTTTCTAGGATAAGGATAACTATTTGCAAACATCTTCTTATGTAGCCTGTACTATTGATCATTTTGCTTTCAAGATACATGAATTATGCAAGGAAGTCAGTTTATGTACGACAAAAGTGAGCTAAAAAAAGAACATACTTGTATGGTTCTAGAAATTTATTTCAATGACAATTGTCCCAGACTTATGGAAATGTAAAATTTGACTCGTCTGACATAAGAACTTATTTGGACAAATTTGGTCTGCAGAATGGAGGTAGAGGTTGGGAGTTTTTGAGAACCTTGGCAGCATAGTTCCAGCCCCTTTTTACAGATTTTGGGGAAGTATGGCTGGGTCTTTTGAAAAAAAATGACTTCTTGTTACACCAAATGCACGAAAATGTAACTTTTAAGTAAGCAAAACTGAATTCCATGTTTTATAGATTATTTACATTTGGACGAATAAAATGGGATTCCTGCAGGGAAATAACTGGTAAAAACTGATGGGGAAATTTTGACAAAATCTAGGGGAAAATGTATACTCCTATTTGGGGAAAGGGGCCAAATGTCGGCCCTAAATTTGTTATAAAACAGGACTGAATTCAAAATACACGTTGTTAACTATTTTTTCCAACATGAATAAAGCTTCTATTTATATAGGTTATAGCTCATATAAAGTTCACTCCGCCTCTTCCTGTGTCTTACATCCAATGAGCGTCCAGAATTTTTTCAAATTTTTGGCCAACTTGTCCATTTATTTCGGTAGGCGGAGCTTAGTTTTCCATATTTGGAAACCACCATATTGATCACTTCCAGGGATTCAAAGGGTCAACTCCAGGGTTAAATGGAACCCCTTGATCGTGACGATTTGTTTGACTTGTGAATATAAGCTAAAATTGGATACTGGTGGAATAAAATCCTGTTTTCATCATGTCATTTACATGTATATATGTACACATTTGGTGTTATGATTGATGGTAAACCATAATGACTTTAATTAGTACTGAACTGTGCGGTCCTTTGTGGGATAATTGTACATTTATACTTCCTTTATTTGATAAATTATTTCTTGACATCAAATTATTGGCTAATATTAGCAGTTAGCGTGTGTGACATTTTACCCAAGTCAATTATTGTTTTTTTTTTGCTTTCATGGCCAAGTGGTTGCTGACTTGGAGGTGCAGTCGTCAAGTGGTACAGCACCTGACTCCTAATCAAAAGGTCGTGAGTTCGAGTCCCGCGATGAGCAGGGTTTGACCATGAACTTCACAATCCCCGAATTTGGCGCGAGTACTGGTTAGTGTCCAGGAAGCAGTCGTCAAGAGTAAGAACATGTTTTTACAATCGATGTAAATTCTAAAATAAATAAGTTTATACTCAAACCACTTTCTCACTTCTGGTTCTTCACTTTGAATGCTGGGATTTCCCGACTCAGATTTTCTGCGCCACTGACATAACTTGGAGGTGTTCTTATTATTGAGGTGGTCATTATGTGAGGATTTACTGTACATAAATTAGAAAGCATTCATAGATGTCTGCATCTAATTTCTGAATCATGTTTCTGGCTCACTGCGTCTGCACTGAAGCGATACATTTTACTGTGTGTGAAATTTTCTTTTTATAAACATAAACAACATCAAAGAAATAACGAATATTGAGAACTTATAGTTTTATGACTTCAGTTTATAATGTTTCATTGTAAAATTTATTTTAATATTCGACCCATCCTTGTGCTGGTGTTGAGTATTGGTTGAGTGCACCCAGTTGTTGAGTCATGAACAAGAGGCTATGGATAGTTTTGAGTGACTGACTAGTTTCGCTGAATCACACAAATCGCACAAGTATATTTTCATAGACTGACACTCGTGACGAAAAAAAGTTAAGGCGTAAAATTTTGGTAAAATTTCTTCTCTTTGGTAAAATTTCTTTGTGTGAAATTTTCTTTAGGTTCATATTTCTGTCCAGTTATTAGACTCTTTACGAGTATTCCAGCTATAGAGCGTTATATTCACCTTGATTTTAACATTATCTATTCCAGCTATAGAGCATTATATTCACCTTGATTTTAACATAATCTATGTTAAAAGGGGATGGGGATTTGTCTCTAGACATAATCATTATATTGGTTTAAATCTATGTTTAATTTGCTTCGTTTGAAAATATCTCCAAAAAAATATTTTCCGACCTACCTACCTTATTTTTTTGGGTATGAAACCTGAAACAAACATTTATTGTTTAGGCCTAACTGCAGGTTATTTGGTGTGAATAAATTAAATACCTGTAACCTGTTACGTCTGTTTTATAATTAATGGTGTTTTATAATTAATGGATGGAATATTTATTATTGATCATGAAGAAAATGTCATTCCGTTAATGAGTCAAGACGTGGTAAGCAGGGGTTCTACTAGGTGCTGAATTTCGAGAGTCATTTCGATTATTTCAGACCAAATTTTCAGCCAAAGTACCTATACTTTAGAGAAAAAAATCTGTTCAGCCAGAATTCTAAGGGTCAAAATGCGGCTATTTTGGCCATTTTTTAGACTGTATTTTCCCACCGTTATATCGATATTTGTAAGTGTGTATCATATATCGTTGATGTATCAATGACAACCCTTCTAAATTATCACAGTAATGTTGGTTTCTTACAGGCGGGGCCCTCTGAAGAGGTTGCAATGTCCTCAGAATGCAGTTGAACCTCGTTTATTTGGCAACTTTTTATCCGAATACTTGGTATCATCCGAAATATATATCTAGTCCTGATGTATCTTCTTATTATACATGTCAATTGAAATGGGCAATTCGAAACCATGTACCGTATTTTATCGGCCATAAGTCGAGGGTGTAGTTTTGTCTGTAAAAAGGGAGATTTAGGCTTACTCCTTCCATTTAAGTCGAGGGGGGACTTAGGCAAGATAAAAAATAATCCTATTGGCATTTCATCATTCTAATTCAGGCATGATCGACTAATCTAGTCAGATAATTACGCAAGTTTATACGAATTACGATTTGTTGTTTGTCCAATTTGTTGTTTGTCCGTCAATTAACGAGTACAGTATAACAATAACAGAATAGCGAAGAATCAAAGCATGTGACTGCTAACTGCTCAATTAAGGGTCTCACAAAGGGCCAAACAATAAAATACCCACCTCTTGGTGTGTTTATGGCGCCTGGAGGGATTCAAGTGTCATCAATTATCGTAAACAAATCTGAATTAACAACCTCGGTTGTCGGTGTGACTAAAATCCGTACTGCCTGTTTTGGGACGGTACATGGTCGTATTTTCGAGTTGAAAATGTTTCTTCATCTGTTACTCAATCATAAGTCAACCAGTTACTTTTGGGGATTTTTTTAGTAAAAATAAACTCGACTTATGACCGGTACTATACGATATTATTCGAAATACAATTTCGGACCCTATGCATTCGAATGAACGAGGTCCGACCGGGTGAAGAAAATGCGTTGTATATATATTGTAAATTTAATTTGTATGATACAACCTTTCATTTAATTTATGTAAATTGCTACATACAAATAAAAAGCATGTAGATATGTTGCTTTTATAATGCTGAATAGGTAGGTAGGTATTATATATATCAAGAATTGCTTTGAAACTACGAAATTGGTATATAAACAACATCTGCTTCAAGTAATTTTGTGCATATATATTTTCAATTTAAATGCTCATTTTTTGGTTTATTTGTTTACCTAAACAAACATTAAAAGTATACTTGATCTTATTGAAACTTCAATAAATATGCATTTTCACAGAATACATTTATAATTTACTTCTCTGTATTTGTAGAAAAAAGACGTTTGTATTATCATAAAATTAAAAAAAACAAGCGGGTGTTTTTTTACTAGTTTTGTCTGTTAGCAATATGATTAAACCAGATTGTTTTAAACGGTTATACATGGCAATGGTTCTTATTAATGATGTTTAATACTAGGTAACAACAAAACTGGATGAAGCCCATTAAACAATTTTAGGTTCAGATTACGGACGAGCGGTATAACATACTATTAATTTAATATCATCAACAACTAATACACTTGCACAATATTATTTAGCTGCTTTAATACTTTATTTTGATTATATTATATTATACAACGCTTCAACAATGGATTAATTTATGGGTTTATTATGGCCTTAACGTATTGATTTTTCAATGTACAATGTACCAATGTACGGGTATTTCGGTAGTATAATTCCGGTGAATCGTGTGACCCCAATTTTCCCTACCCAAAGGACTCCGCTGCCATTTCCCTAAAGTGATAAAAAAATCTGTCATCGGAATATGGGAGGCTATGGCGATGAATTATGAATTATTTAGTTTGATGGAAAATATGGTGCATGTATATATCGCTACATTGCACGTTACTAACGTGCATGGAATGTTTGTTGTAGCTCGCATATTTTCTCATTAATATTTAACACGGTGAACATCTTATTTGGTAAACCAATATAGACAGACATTTAAAAGCCCCCCCTGGACTTACTGTCTGTATAAAATTTTCCAGTTTATGCACTGATTTTTAATGACAAAGTAAAGTAGACTTGATAGCCCAACTAGGTTACTTGCCATTTGTTCAGTCAGTATCGCAATATTGTGTCAGACATATTGATAATACATCGACAGCCCTTTTTAATGGCAAATTTGGGGCTGATATTGGGCCCCATTCCCGAAAGTGCAAAATATATATATTTTCCCCCAGATTTTGTCTAAATTTTTCCATCGGTAAAAATCGTTTTTACCAGTTATTTCCCTGCAGTAGTTGAATTTGCTTCGTCCAAATTTAAATATCAGTGCCGTGTTTAAACACTCAAAGCAATCTATAAAACAAGAGATTCTTCCAGTTTTGCTTAATTCATCTTGCATCCCAACAATAAATTTGGTTACAATATGAAGTCTGGGAAATTCCCCTATTTGGCCATTTATGACGCAAATTTCCCCTTCTGAAAGACCCCTCCATACTTCCCTCAAATCTGAAGTAAGGGCTGACCGGTTGATCAAAGTTTATATATGTATATGTCAGAATAGAATATATTTAGATCTTAAATGATTTTAATCACAGTGAGGCTATCTTTACACAGTATAATAAACACCCAAATGCGTCAGAACATCATTTTTTGTCGATGACAATAAAGTTATGAGAATGAAGTAGGCTTAAATTTCCAGTAACTTCAGTTCGGTAAACATACAAGATTTTTTTCCATTGTATTGATATTTCAAAATCTGTATATACACCGTACATAACATGTATATTGATATATCGATTCTAATGATATCAGACACCCCTATTTAAAATTCACAGCTTGTTTGAATTGTTGCAGTTCATACAGTATATAATGCAGACCTTTTAAATCTGAAATAACCTTTAAGTTTTGGAAAATCTTTTAAATCTGAAATAACCTTTAAGTTTTGGAAAATCTTTTAGAAGTTTTTCTGACAAATCCTATAAAGTTGACAGCCCCCCTGTCCTAAGAACCTTTCAATTGCAACCTTTATATAAAAGCCTTTATTTTCATTTAGGCCTGCTATGGGTAGGAGGCCTGATAATGTTTAGCATCTAATGGACTGATTCTCTCTTTTTCAGATTTATTGTTCAACCTTTTGGGGTATATTGTGGCCTAAAGTGCGATAATCCGAGAAAAGCACCTCAAAATGATGTCTTGGAAAGAGAATACAGTCATAAAAAAACTCCCGATTATTCACAGATACAGGTAAATTTATTTTTTGTGTTTTTTAAAAGTTTTTCCTTTTTTTACACAGCTTCCGTCGTTCCATTTTATCAGCCCGATCAAGATGGCCATCTTTAACTTCATATTTCTTAGTTTCAATGTTCGAGCTAGAAGAAGCTTTCCCGGCTAGCTCAGTTGGTAGAGCACCACCCTTAGTTGTTCTTTATGGTTGGCTGGACCATTCCTTGCCCTCTATTCTGGTACGTATTTGTCCTCGGTGCCTAATGTTTTGTGGACTGTCGTTTTCCTGGGAATCTTTGTTGGGAGGCATTGTCTTGTGCATGTGGCATTCCTTGTAACAATTTAATCTATCTCACCTGGCATATCCAGGATCGATTCATGGATTGGACTGGTTGTGTTCTTCTGTGACATGGGTTGCGGTCATGTACTCCACATGCGGAGAAGTTGTCAGTTGCTTAGTGACATTGGTTGCAGTCATGTACTCCACATGCGGAGAAGTAGTCAGTTGCTTAGTGACATGGGTTGCAGTCATGTACTCCACATGCAGAGAAGTTGTCAGTTGCTTTGTGACATTGGTTGCAGTCATGTACTCCACATGCAGAGAAGTTGTCAGTTGCTTTGTGACATTGGTTGCAGTCATGTACTCCACATGCAGAGAAGTTGTCAGTTGCTTTGTGACATTGGTTGCGGTCATGTACTCCACATGCGGAGAAGTTGTCAGTTGCTTTGTGACATTGGTTGCGGTCATGTACTCCACATGCAGAGAAGTTGTCAGTTGCTTTGTGACATTGGTTGCAGTCATGTACTCCACATGCAGAGAAGTTGTCAGTTGCTTTGTGACATTGGTTGCAGTCATGTACTCCACATGCAGAGAAGTTGTCAGTTGCTTTGTGACATTGGTTGCGGTCATGTACTCCACATGCAGAGAAGTTGTCAGTTGCTTTGTGACATTGGTTGCAGTCATGTACTCCACATGCGGAGAAGTAGTCAGTTGCTTAGTGACATGGGTTGCGGTCATGTACTCCACATGCGGAGAAGTTGTCTGTTGCTTAGTGACTTTGGTTGCGGTCATGTACTCCACATGGGGAGAAGTTGTCAGTTGCTTAGTGACATTGGTTGCGGTCATGTACTCCACATGCGGAGAAGTTGTCAGTTGCTTGTGACTAGAACGTTAG
This sequence comes from Mactromeris polynyma, assembly GCA_032209605.1. NCBI lineage: Eukaryota > Metazoa > Mollusca > Bivalvia > Venerida > Mactridae > Mactromeris > Mactromeris polynyma. Next base: position 28,881,328 of record JASFXZ010000005.1, read on the forward strand.
TACTGGTTGATGATTAATTCCAAGAAAACTGGTTAGATAAGTGTATATGAGTAAAGAGGTGTTATTTTACTTGATGGTCATTGCCCAGTGTTTATGCCCAACTTATTTTTTATTATTATTGTAAACGCAAGTCCAGAAATTGCAACAGTGACCCAGAAATCCCTGACTGACTGTGTCCGTTTGTTTCAAGGTACTCCGAAATGTGTAGTGAGGCAACATCAAATGTGTGGCTGTTGAAACAGTGTTTGTATAGCTTCACTGGGATAAATGCCTGTAACGATTGTTTAGATCTTAATTTTCTATTCCTATATACAAATATCGATACATCAATATATCGTTAATATTTTTGACATGATATCTCCATAAAGACTGGGCCACCATTGGCACCTCTGTCTACTTGGATTATCGTATGGTTTGTTTTGGATGTTTTTATGTCGACTTAAAATATATTTCTATCTTTTCCCCTTGCTGTACATGTACAGACAGCTTAAAGGCTCATTTATTTTATAAAAAACTCCTTTACCTGTGAGAGAAGTGGATTGTCTATATCTTATCAGATGATTTTGGTACAAGAAATAAATCTTTAAATTGATTGTATAATTAAGTAAGTGATACCATACCGAGATGTCACTGCAAACTTGAAATGAGTTCCGTAGTGCCATAGTTGTTCTAAAGAGATCTAGAAGTATTCAGTGTTCTCCTTAAAATTAAAAGAAGTCATTTTTTTCATTTAAATGAATGTAGATCTTTTAAAGATCCGTAGTTTAGAACTGAAGTTTATTACTTAAATTCGTTTGATAGAATCTGATCTGATGAAGATTTCCTCAACTTTTTCTCTGTACCATTATCCAAAGGCAATATGTTTATGGTCCCTGGATTTGTATGTACATGTAGTATGTTTATGGTCTTATGAACGATAGGCAGTACATTTGTTTATGGTCCTGTGATCTATAGGTTGTATGTTTATGGTCCTGTGATCTATATGCAGTATTTTTATGGTTCTATGATCTATATGTTGTATGGTTATGGTCCTGTGATCTATATGCAGTATTTTTATGGTTCTATGATCTATAGGTTGTATGTTTATGGTCCTATGAATGATAGGCATTATGTTTATGGTATTATGATCCATAGGCAGTATGTTTATGGTCTTATGATCCATAGGTTGTATGTTTATGGTCCTGTGATCTATATGCAGTATTTTTATGGTTCTATGATCTATATGTTGTATGGTTATGGTCCTGTGATCTATATGCAGTATTTTTATGGTTCTATGATCTATAGGTTGTATGTTTATGGTCCTATGAATGATAGGCATTATGTTTATGGTATTATGATCCATAGGCAGTATGTTTATGGTCTTATGATCCATAGCCTAGGTTGTATGTTTATGGTCCTGTGATCTATATGCTGTATTTTTATGGTATTATGATACATAGGCAGTATGTTATTATGATACATAGGTTGTATGTTTATGGTCCTGTGATCTATATGCAGTATGATTATGGTATTATGATACATAGGCAGTATGTTTATGGTCTTATGATCCATAGGTTGTATGTTTATGGTCCTGTGATCTATATATATATATATGCAGTATGTTTATGGTATTATGATACATAGGCAGTATGTTTATGGTCTTATGATCCATAGGTTGTATGTTTATGGTCCTGTGATCTATATGCAGTATTTTTATGGTCCTATGAAAGTAGGCAGTAAGTATTCGTAAAATTCATTTGCAGAAATGATTAAGTGATTAAGATATATTGTTTCTATTGTGGTTTGTGGATCGGTCTGTGATTTGCTTATACTGATTCGCAATTCGCATCGAATTGCCATTAGCCAGACTATCCACAGCCCTAGTCATGACATGCCTGAAGCTTACCACAATATAATTTACCCTAAATTTTTAGAATGTATACATTGAGTTAAATCATACTTAAACTATCATGTAAGGGTTTTAAGTGAGTAGCGGGATTTATTATCTAGAGTATAGATAGCGGGTTATGAGAGGGGCTTATATGTATGTATATATATATGGTAGTCCTTACAGTTAGCCTTTATTGAATTTATCTTCCATGATCCTGTCAAAATCTATTATTCGTATCAATACAAGTTTACAAATTGATTGACATTTTTACTATCAATCCTATTTGTCCATGGAGATATCTTGTACAGTGCATGGTAACTAAAGATTTTAGTCGTAAATTTGTACATATGGTATGGGCGTAGATGGGGGTTCTTTATATGTGGGGTTGAAAAAGGGCTTGTAGGGGATTTTCTTTGATGATTAACGCAAATACTAAAATTGATGTTATTTACATATCTATCCAAAAGCATAAAAAGATAGGTCAGTCATAAAACCAGCCCTTTTTTATGGCTAATTTGGGGTTGATATTGGGCCCCATTCCCTAAAGAAACAAGAATATATTTTTCCCCTACTTAGAAAGAAAATTCCCTTTTGATAAAATTATTTAAAACCTTATAAGGTATAAATAAATACCCAAATTTGGTGGTTCATGATGCAAATTTCACATATCAAAAGGACCCGCAATACTTCTCCAAAATCTGAAAAGACGGCTGAAAACTGATATCACAAGTTATAAGTATTTTTGATACATGAATGACAATGATTGTAATTTAAAACTTAGTATTTAAAACCCCTGTAACTGGCATCTGTGATCTATAGTAAATCCTTGACCTATCTATATTGTACATGAGCCAGTTGATAACAATTGCTGACCGTAAACACTATTAATGTATGAATGGATGTACCACAAGTTCAAGGTTTTATATTGTGATGAATCGTGTACAGTACAGCAGTTTAATTATACGTCTAGCGCAACATCACATCGCAACATCACATCGAGAGATGAAAGTGACACCACTCTATCAGCGTGGAAGTATGAAGCAGATAGACCTGTTCTACTTTTTGACACTCAACTTCGAGGGCTTAACGCTAGTCTATCGTAACTCCTATGTATTTATATAGGAGTTATGACAGTCTTGCACTTAACTCTCGACTGACGAGTAATGTAAACAATTATCCTGTATCATGTACGTAGGAGGGGTGATAAAATATGCGACCTTTGCATTTACTTCTCAATAGTTGATTGTATTTATTTCGTTGTACTATGTATCTTGTTAAACTTTGGTCACCCCTCGTGCAGTAATGTACTCTGGCTTGTATCAATCAGAGGTGAGGATGCATAACTTGAGATGACCTATTTTTAGCCAGATTTCGAAATATTGTAACCATGTTAAGGCCTATATATCTGTTACTGATACTCGACTGACCCTAATATTTGAATCCCTGACCCCTTATTTGATGTTTAAGTAGTATAATGCTCCTTATTTGTTGATTTTATACTAGGCCTAATTTCTACCCAAACAGAAATGAAAACTTTCATACAGTTAACAGATGGGTTTATTTAAAGCTAAATTATCCAAGCATAACATGACAAAACAATATTTTTGGAATTTGTTTTACATTGTATTGTTGGTTTTAAAGATGGCTAAGCCATTGTAGCAACAGCACTGCAGATGAAGCCTGTTAAAATATTTTTCTTTAGATGGGTCAGATATATCTTTAAAATCCTGAAAGTCAGATATATATAGTCATCCATGTCACTGCACTAATGAATGCAAAAATATGTGTGGACACTTTCACGAAGAAAAGACCTGTACATGTGTATCAGTGATGGTGGTTTTGATTAAGAGTATTTGCCAATGAAATTTGACGTCACAAACTAAGCCCTTTCTAAGCTTAAATTTGAGTTATAGAATAAAAAATTTTGTTTCAATTTTAGCCAAAAATTTACAAAGGTAGATGCTTTTCTCTCACTGACAGTTTATTTAAATAGCAATTGTTGATTAATTAATCCCTTCATCATATACTTTTATTCCTAACATTTTGCTGTAACTTCTCGACTTTTTACCCAAATCCGAAGTTATATTGGATCCAAATTTGAAGGGTATGGGTCATCTTCCCAAAAAAGCCAAAAAAAACCTGTTTATATAAACATTTTCACAGAGTTTATTTTGGTATATATGTATCACATAATTTGTTTCTATTCCATTTGAAAAACAGAATATGTTAAAGAGTTAATTTACATTTGTATAAAGCATTTCTGACGCAACCTCATTTTGTAATTCACTTTTGAATTTTGTCCTAATATTTAAATCGTCATAACATTTTTGGTATTAAATGAAACTAGAAAAATATAAACATAAGAAAACGTAAAAACCTGAATGTATGGATTTTGGTATTGAATACAGGTTTTGTCTCGGAACAGCTCATTATGTCATACATTAAAGTGAGATCCCTTAAAATATACCACCTCAGCTGTTTTTCAGCATTTAACAGGAAACGGACATTTTAGCCTAAGATGAGTAAAGATCTATCAAGTTATGTTGAGTAAATTGTACTTCAAATAAGCGTATAAGATTTTTTAATACTGTGTCACTTTATACACTACATCCTGTGACTTGTAAGGTAGGAACAATTATGCGCATAATTTAAACTTAAATTTACGGACACTGTCTGACATTTTTCTGTTTCTGCTGAAGATGGTACAGTGTGGTGACTTTTTAATGAAGATTTAGATTGACTTACTAAGGCCTAACCCGACCCTACCTGTCGAAAAACCCCGACCCTAGAGTTTTTTATGATCCTGAAGAATTTTTTTTCGATTTTTAATTGTTTTTGAAAAAAAAACTTTGTCCCTACCCTACCTAGCATTTTTGAGACCGTTACCCTAAACACAGATATTATTTTTTTTGGCCTAAGTGTACTTTTACGGTGATGCCACTAATTTTTGAAGTAGCAGGAAAATTACCAAAAGTAGGCGGGGACTCTGGGGGGGGAAGTCCCCTTACTTATAATCATTCATACAAGAAAAGCAGCCAGGTGATGATGCTCAAGTTACTGGGTAAGTTTACCGACTCCCTGCTCTTATCGAAACCCCTGCTTTTATAAAAAAATTATATTAAGGGCCATTTTCCTGGGTAGGTAGGGTTTTGCCAACCAAACATTTTTTTAAATTATGTCCTTAGTGAAATCACAGACTTGGCAAATGGGGTGAATCTTAAGCTTGAGTAAATATTTTATTGCTCATTTACTCTTATAGAGGGGGCACAATGGTAGTGGTTAATATGTTTTGACTTCAAGCTTAAGCCAAGCAGTAGGTTTGTTTCTGTAACTTGCAGGAAATATGTTGTTGTCTGCGGGACTTTTTATTCCACTGTGTGGTTAGAAGAATGGCGAATGTGAAAAATTGGTTTCCAATCAATAACTCTGGAATGGATAGATGGATTTAATTCAAGTTAGGCACATAAGCATAGGATAATAAGATATAGGACAAGTTTGATTTCGGATAAAATCCACCAATTTATGGAGGAGTTATGGCCCTTTCTTCATCTTAAAAAATTGTTTCAGATCATTAACATTAACACTTGAAAAGCCCATACCTGTGGACACATCTAGTTTTATGTATTTTTTTATACTTCTGTACATAGGGACAAATATCGTAATATCTGACTTCCAGGATTTTTAACCGTGGGTAATTTGAAATTTGCATTGGAAGGGAGGGGGGGGGGTAAATGTTGAGATGGGTCTTGTTAAAGGTAACATGCTTACTTTTTATGATTTCAAATGCATTCTGTTGTTGAAACTCAAAAATTGTTTGTCATTGAAATGATTATTTGTTTGTTTTAGATCTATGCAAAACGTACCGATTTGGAGGTGAGACAAGTGGAACGATGGTTCAGACTACGAAGAAACCAGGACAGACCGACAATAATGAAGAAATTCAAAGAAACTGGGTAATTATGTTATTACATGACTTGTTTCGTGCGTTTTCTGTCTCCCTCATCTTTGTTGAACTAGTGCTGCGGTTAACGTAAGATAAGAGCCGCAGCCGTGGTTAGTGCGCTGGACTTGTAACCCGGTTCGATTCCCGGTTGCGGCAGGTCATACCCTTCCATGAAAATTTGATAAAAATGTTGATTTTCCTCTTCATGTGGAGAAGTTGCCAGCTCCTTGTGGAAGGGTAAGTTAGTACTGGTTAGATTTCAGTCCAGTAAAAACTGGTTAGGTGAACCGGCCGCCGTATATTACTGAAATATCGTTGAGAAACGGCGTTAAACCCGATGAAACAAACAACAAACAAACAAACATTTGTATATACAGTTGAACCCCGTGCATTCATATTCATAGTATGCGATATTTTATTTCGTATAATACATGGTATTGAATGGCCCATTTCAATTTGATGTGCCTAAGAAGGTTTCTCGAAAAATGATATATATATTTCGGATGATACCAAATATTCGGAATGAAAGTTGTCAAATAAACGAGGATCAATTGTATTAAGTAAGGAATGGTGTTTTTGCTGACGATGCTGAATTTGACATAATTTGCAATGAATTAGACATTTAACGCCTTAAAAATCAGTTTTTTCCTTTTGATATCTAAAAATGGCAAAAATAAGAAATGTTGACTTTGTACTGTTCAATTCTTTTCCCCCTACTTTTCAAGTATGTAACTTAAAACAAAAAACTGTTTTGTGCGTTTTTAAGAATACTGAGTATATTTATTTATTTATTTTTTAGGTGGAGATTCACATATTATCTTGGAATATTCACATATGGCATAACAGTTCTATGGGATGTAAGTATCGTACACACAAAATGAGCGCTGCTTTTGGATTTACAATCTCTTACTGTAAGTGACGTCATTTCAAGAAAACTCAACATGTGATGTCACTCTTTAGGAACCAATATTTTCTCCATATAGTCACTTTGTTTTCATATTGCCATATGAGGCAAATATTGCTTACTGTCAGTACATGGTGACGTCACGTTGTGATGTTTTCTGGAAACGACGTCACTTAAAGAAGAGGTTGGAAATTGTACAGCAGGGCTCAAATTATCTGTGGTCCAGTGGTTAGTGCGCTGGACTTGTAACCCGGCGATCTGGGCTCGATTCCCGGTCGCGGCAGGTCATACCCTTCCATGAAAATTTGACAAAATTGTCGATTTGCCTCCACATGTGGAGAAGTTGCCGGCTCCTTGTGGAAGGGTAAGTTAGTACTGGTAAGAATTCAGTCCAGGAAAAACTGGTTAGGTGAACCGGCCGCCGTATATTACCGAAATATCGTTGAGAAACGGCGTTAAACCCGATGAAACATCAAATTATCTGTTGTTTTATAGTCACATTCTTGGAGCAAGTGTGTTTACTTGGAAGGATCAAATCCAGGGCTATTTTTTAGGGATTTTAGTAAAGAGTCCCTGGATTTGACAAGAAGGACTAGTACTTTGCTTTGTTGTCCATTTTACTGGTATTTTCTGGTCTGACTTATGGGCTTGTTTGGTTAAATTCAATAAAATATTGTCTGGACTACCTAGTATGAGTCTGTTGGCTGGATTTTAACGAATCTTGTCAGGAAGTTAATACTTGACTGGCATGTGAATTGTGGATTGATGCCAAAATGCAAAGCTTGATCTATTATCTGACTGGTTTGCCATAAATGTTGTTTCATGCAGATTGGATCGTTATCCTTGAACAATGCTTATGGGGTTGCCAAAAATGATAAAATAAGATTCAAATTTATGCACTTTTATTTTGCATTTTTTTTGCAATTTTTTTGCAATTTTTTTTTTAAATCCTTGGGTGTCTGGTTTGTTTACTTTGTACTTTTTTTTTTCGGAAATTTTATTGTTATTATGTTTTATGTTTGTAGAAACCGTGGTTGTGGGATTCGCGGTATTGTTGGATTGATTTCCCGTATCATGTAAGTACATACTACCAGAAACTTTGAAGGCCTAGTCTTTATCGATATATCGAGTCAAATATATATAGCGATATATCAATGTTTGTATATATGAATTCATATAAAATTAGTATTTCAGAGATCTTAGCAAGCACTGTTATTATAACACACATTACAATGCTGCCAGATATCAATTTTTGGAGATGCCAGAGGTCCCACTTAATGCTGAAACTCGAGGGCCATTTAAAATAAAATACCATTTTATAGCCATATTACTTAAAATTTAGAGTAAGATTGACCCTTCAGCTAGAATCCTAAGGGTCAGAATGTGACTTAGAAATTCCATGGGTCAAAGGGTCAACTACAGTGTCAAATTCAATGTTTATTTCAAAGTCAGAATGTCACCAGTCCGCCACAAATGCTCTCACACCTCGTTCAGAAAAGATATATGAAGAATTTGATACATCAGTTTTACAGCACATTTAATTATGAATCGATAACATTGGATGTAATTTATCATTGTTTACACTGCAATGCAAACATGTCATCATAAACAATAATTGCATGTTTGCCTGATGAATTATGAAAAAACAATGTGATATTTTATCTATTGAATCCATCGTCACTAGGAATTATCACGGACTGTTCTCTAGCGACACACACAGCAATTAGCACAAACTATTTGCAAATATCACCTAATGTTTGTTTTGAAGAGAGTCAACTATATATGGAAATTTTCCTTTCCTTTTTATACCAACTTCCAACTTTTGATTACGGATTAGTCTTTTTCTTGTGAAACACATAAATTCAAAAAAATGAAAGTAAAATGCATTTTCTTCCATTTGACCCTTGAGTTGACCCTTTGACCCCTGGGATTTCCAAAAAGCCACATTTTGACCCTCGGTATTATGACTAAAGGGTCAAATTTTCTCTAAATTATAGGTTATTTGACAATAAAATAGTAAAATATGGTCAAAATTATCAAAATGACCCTTGAGATTCAACATTCACCCCTGCCCTTGTCCGCCAATCTGATGTTAGTTTGTGTCGTTCATATTTCAAAAAGTGTTTGACCTAAAGTAACAAAACTTAGTCATCACAAAAAGTTGTGCAACTCTTTAGGATTTATTTAACTCGAGAAGAGTAAACTGTTGTGCCCTTTGATTTATTCTGTCCTGTTGACACATTTCTTGAAGTTGATGGACTGTTGCTATAGGATTGTTACAATGGTACAAAAAAAAACACACACAAATATTCTCAGAATACATATTAACCTTTAATCTGTTTAAGATGTAAAAGGCATTAATTTTTAGGCGGGTCTTATTATTGAGGTGGTCTTACTATTGAGGTGGTCTTATTATTGAGGTGGTCTTACTATTGAGGTGGTCTTATTACTAAGGTGGTCTTACTATTGAGGTGGTCTTATTATTAAGGTGGTCTTACTATTGAGGTGGTCTTATTATTGAGGTGGTCTTACTATTGAGGTGGTCTTATTATTGAGGTGGGTCTTACTATTGAGGTGGTCTTATTATATAGGTGGTCTTATTATATAGGTGGTCTTACTATTGAGGCAGTCTTATTATTGAGGTGGTCTTATTATTGAGGTGGTCTTACTATTGAGGCAGTCTTATTATTGAGGTGGTCTTTAGGTGAGGATTTCCTGTATGTATTATCATTTTACATGTTTTCTTTTCTCATTACAGAATTTAGAGCCTGTTATATACTGGTATTACATGATAGAATTAGGATTTTACATCTCACTTATGTTTTCACAGTTTCTAGATGTTAAAAGAAAGGTAAGTTTATGTTTTATTTATGCTTTGTTTATAAAGGGTGGTCCATTTTCTTCATGGGACAAGTTTAAAGCTTCCCAGTCTAGACTTGGTTGGCGTGCTTAAATTTTTTATGTAGCATGATTCACGTATTAAGGGTTGAGTGCAATATTAGGGTTACTATATCTCTTTACCAATGCAGAGTTACACTAATTGTGCGTCAACCCCTCAGTATATAACAGTTTTTTAGACTGCCTGGTGTAAAGTGAGTCTAAATAAACATATTGTGTTAGCCAAGGTCTTAAGTATATAGATTCTCTGCTTGTTTAATGGTGGTAAACCTCTTGTGTATAAATCAATAGGATTGTACATTTCTAATGTGTTTACGTAAAACAGAGCATTTGTGCATATTAATGAACTTCCTTGTAAAATGTTGTAAACCTATTATGGTCCAGATGCTAAAACAACTACTGTAGAATCAGAAAATGTATATTCTCCGAGTCAATATCCCTTCGGTTTTTTTTTTTTAAGCATATAATTGTTACATTATAATACCAGTTTTACTGCTCTTTGCCATGTCATAAAAGGGTTTTAAATTACTCTGTGAATTTTGATGCAGGGATTTTGAACATCATGTCCATTTTGAAGCCAAGGATATTGTGACCAAACTCCCAATGGCCCTTTTTTTGTGATGTCGGTTTGCCTCCAAACTACTCCCTGTCTTCTATATTCACAACCTGTATTTCGAACGTGGACTGTTATAATATACATTCAAGCTTAATTTAATTTAGTTTAAACATATCTATTTTTACATAGTTTGTGAAACAAATTCTTACAGCTTATATTAATCACTCTCTATGACTGTTTCCTGGCTACCAACCAGTACTCGTGCCAAACCACGCTCGTCGTGGGGATCAAACTCATGACCCTCAGATCAGGAGTCGGGCGCTCTACCCCTCGACCTCTGCACTTCCTTGACATTCAAGCTTGTGAAAATATGGAAGAAATTAAGGTTGAAAGCTTAAATAATAATGATTGGATCTACATATGTCACATTTATGTTTTATATTCATTTCAGGATTTTTTTGAGATGTTTGTGCATCATATAGCCACAATTTCATTGTTAAGTTTTTCATACGTGGGAAATTTTGTTCGAATGGGAACTCTAGTATTATGTATACACGATTGTGCAGACTTTTGGATAGAGGTAAGAATTGTTTGTCCACCCTAAAATTGGTATACATGTTATTGTTAGATTTTAATGTAAATAAGCGCTGGATGCTAAATTCATGTGTATACTTGCTTTTATTTATCGTCGCCACCAGTTTCCCACTTGGGCGGCGCCTCCGGAAGAATGTTAGTCATTTTAGATGTTTGGAGGAAAGTGTAAGATACACAAGATGCCCCAGTTCCAGAAACGCCCCTGGTTCTTATACATGCGGATGTAAAGCATTGTACTCAGGACCTTGGCTTTTCAAAGTCTCATCAGAAAAACTGTTAAATTTGAAGTGGGAATAGAAACTCAGATCCCTAGATTACTAATCCAGCTCGTTACCACTAGACCAGGGATCTGCTACGCTATATTCATCAGTGTTTAGTTTGTTATAAATACTTGAGAATGGTTGTAAACAAACTTTGAGTTGGTCAGCCAATGAACAAGTGTTTTACTAATGATTGACCAATAGATAAGAACGGTATTCTCGACTAATTTTGAATTAATAGTGCATGTAATAAGTCAAGAAAAATGAAAAAGGTTTATCAGACCTGTACTAGTTGTTTAAGTAAGAATTGTTTGGTGATTTGTTGTAATAGTTGATTGTTAGAATGAACTTGAGAAAATGTCATGTTAATGCCTTCATACAGGCATGCTCTAAAACATTGCATTGTTACTTTCCTTAAATGTTTCCTAGGACTGCAAAACATAAAATGCCAACAAATTACTATCATTGATATTTATATATAATTACGTTTGACCCAGAAGTGATAATTTTTTTTGCTGAAAATTTAGTCTTTTAATTTCTCCGCAATATGTTTGCTCCATATGTACTTCATCGAAAAACAAGCACACATATGCTGGCAAATACCTATGAAAAAATTGGATTTCTTTCGTCTGTGTTTTCATATGTATGTTTTGTTTCTATTGTAGGGTGCAAAGATGGCAAAATATGTAAAAGCGCATAGGCTCTGTGATGTTTTATTTGGAATATTTGCTATTGTTTGGTTTGTGACACGACTTGTCTGTTATCCACTCAAGTAAGTTATATATGAGCCAATCTCATTAAGATCAGCTCCTATACTATACGCTAACTGGATCTGTTCAGGCAGTTCATTTGAAACTATTGTTTTCCCTCAAACATATCTAATGGGGTCCCAGGACCCCCAACTCCGATAGTTTCATAGTTAACGAAAGATGAAGGTCAGTCGCTGGATGCATTGACGTAACCAGATGTCTATAATGCAAGCACCTGAATGATATTGGTGAATTTAGTTACAGAAATGGACAGATATTGGCGCAAAGAATATCTAAAATGTGGATTGTGTGATTGTCGGGATGCTCAGATAGTGATAAACATGAGTCTCACATCCAAACATTCTGCTAAGTCCAGGAAATGCCTGCCATCGGAGAACAGGAACAATGTCATTCTACTTAAATGTACAAAACAGTTATGAAAAAGAATAGAGGAACTCCATAAGCCCTTAGGGGCAATCCTAGATAAGCAGTCTGGAGTTGGTGGTTTAGTATTTAAACAGGCATGAGATTTTCCGCGGAAATCTGCGGATTTGACGCTCGCAAGGTCGGTTTTCTGAGACAATCAAAGCCATCTTAGATGCTTAAAAGCCAGGAGCTTCAGCGGCCCCCTGGACCACTTGCCGAATTTTTAGCTGATTTTGAACTGTTGCATTCTCATGCCTGATGTAGATAACATCTGAATAACGAATTATCACCTTACAAGCTATCCATGTACTGCTATTATATCTTTCTATCTTTATTTCAGAGTGTTAAATGCAAGTTGGTATCAAAGTATTGATATTGTTGGGTTTTTCCCATCACTAATATTCTTCAATGGTTGGTTGTGCTTACTGCTTGTGTTACACACGTATTGGTTCTCGCTAATTGTACGGGTTGCCTACGCCGCCTTAACGAAGGATTCAGAGGTAGTATCCACTTATTATCAATCTTGTTGTGGTTTGGCTCGCTTTAGGCTGTTTCTGTGAAAAATGAGTCAAATATTTGTTTTACCAAATTGAAATTCAGCTCGCCATTAAATTTTTAAATTACTGTTAATTAATCAATGTTCCCATTAAATATTTGACATGTCGCTGGGTAATCAATGTGGCATTAATTATTTAACATGCCATTAAATGTCCCAATGTGCCATGAAATGTCTTACTTAGCATTAAATGTAAAACATACCATTAAATATAAAATATGCCATTAAATATAAGGCATGCCATTAAATAATGATGTGTCTTTTAAATCATCCGCAAATATGTAGACGGTAATCTCATAACTACCCTTTAAAGTTTATTAAAATACTTCCTTTGAATCTGTTGCCCTTGACTCCTTTTTTCTGGAACAGCCCTTATTATTTTGCGTTAGCTTAAGATCCATTTGGTGTAATGGATTATATTTTCGTTTTTACTATGTCATAAAAACCAGTCTCAAGGTTATGAATTCTGAGTTTAATCTCAAATGCTTGGACAGTATAATTTGAATATATTGTACAAAAAATGTTTCTGAAGCTCTAATATACAGTTGGTCTAGATGATTACCACACCACACAGACAGTTACTCAAAATAAGCCAGTCAGTTTGTTGAAAACATAATGGACAATACTGTAAAAAGTATTTTCTTAAATGCAAATCATGAATATTGGCAGTGTCCAGGTTAAGGTCAATCTAATGGTCATTATTTTGGCAATACTTCGGTTATAGTCATTTTAATGGTCCTTATTTGGCAATACTTTGGTATAGTCATTTTAATGGTCATTATTTTCACCATACTTTTGGTTAGTCATTTTAATGGTCATTATTTTCACCATACTTTTGGTTATAGTAATTTTAATGGTCATTATTTGGCAATACTTTGGTTATAGTAATTTTAATGGTCATTTTTTGGCAATATTTCGGTTATAGTCATTTTAATGGTCATTTTTTGGCAATACTGTGGTTATAGTCATTTTAATGGTCATTTTTGGCAATACTTTGGTCAAGGGCATGTAATGGTAATCCTTTACAAAATAGTTGGTATTTTAAGAGGAATGTAAAATGAGATTGTTCAAGCATTGAGAATTAACTCAGATCTCAAGATATAACAATTCTCTACTATTCAAAATTTAGTTGTTTAACATGTGCATGGTATAATCACATTTTGTTTAAATTCCTGATTACATACAGGAATTTTGTGGTCTTATAACTTGGAATGTAAGCACAATATTAGGTCATATTAACTCAAGTTTATGATATTTCTTTAATTTTCCTCTATGTATAGTATTGTAATTATAACAAAATTTACCTGACCAAAATTTTAGTTGTAAATATTTTGTCTGAGGTTTAGAATAATCCTTTTGATGCATACTTACTAGTTTCCGAGTACAGATCTGAAAAAAATCAACGAGAAATTTAAGATGTGGGTTATTTTCAATATATTGAGAAATATGTTTTGGCCCCAAAACGGGAATTGGGTTGGAATAGATATGTTCCACTTTTGTAATATCGAAATTTTAACGCAATCATGTAAATAAAAGGGGCCGATGACCGACGAGGTACGTATAAGGTCTCATTTCTATTTGAATAAACTTCATTTCATTAAGAACAGTGCTTTCATATTTCCTTCTAAGCATGCCTGTGTGTGTGTCGTAGTCTAGCAGATTGACTCCAGCCTATCGACCAATTCCCTAATTGCTTAAATATAATTTTTGGTTTTCTGTAACTTGTAACAGGCTTGGCTTATCAATCTGCACCTGTTTCTTCAGCTTGCTTTGTTCAGCTTTGAATGTTCTTTGTTAATGCTAATTTTTATGCATTTTCATTCAGGGCTTTTTCTAGGATTTTCAGGGGAAATGGATCCCTGTTCAAACTTGGAAATTTTGCATAGTAAATTGGGGAAAATGATTCAAAAATTATGAAGAACAGTAATATCTAATGACAACGGTTTTCTGGTTTCTCTGTTTCTAAACATATTGCAGAGCTTAGCCAGTTTTAGGCCTTTCACTTGAAATTATCATCAATTTTGCGAATTAAGTTTGGGAGGGGGGCATGTAGAGAGTTGTGCCAAATCGATCTGATTTTACCTGAGATCGTTTTCTGGAGACTAGGCACTACAGAGCCTGGTTGACTTCGAGACAGGACATACACTCCATGCCATTCAAAACGCAACTAATAAAAACTAAAAACTATATGGAAACAATCATTTTTTAATTCTCAAACATAATTTAAGCAATTATGAAATACGAATACTAGGGCCACAGTTTGATTTCTTTATGATGAATGATTTACACATTTGTAACAATAAAACGCATTAAACTCTTGAAACAATATGAAGGCTAAGTGAAATATTTGCGTTTTTAATGGCGTTAAGTGTATGTTTGACCCTTTCGGAAGTCTAGAAAAAGCCCTGTTTTTTTCATGTATAACTTGCTTCTCTTGTCTTTAGTGCTATACCCTATCACAGGGTTGTATTCTATGAGTGATCATAATTTAGGGGAGCTCTCCCATTTTTTTATCCCAATTCTTTGTTCATTTGCCCCCTCTGACTAAATTTCTTTTTATTAAGTCAGGTGTTTGTGTATTTGTCTTGATATAAAAGAATCTATGCTCTTAAATCACCTCATATATATAACAAACACCAGCCACAGCTGAAAAGTTATTTTTATAAGCAAAACAACCATTACCTTATTTCCCCAAATTTGGGATTTATCGCGCCTATTTTCCCAATTGAAAAGGCACAGGCAGTAAATTTATTTTAAAAAAAATCACTGTTCAGTTGATAAGATTTAAGATTTAGTGCACACTGCTTATGTGACCGAACTCTGCTGAGGTCATGAATATGTGTTCAGTATTGAACTCACATGAAGTGGACTATCGGCATGTTTGAAATAAGCATAACACTTTCATCTCAATCAAACTTATATAGCTTGGGATATGTCAACATACTTCAGTCATCTGACTGCTATATATATCTAAATACTGTTGCACCCATTCCCTCGAAAAAAGTAAATTAAAAAAAAAAAATGTAGTAATAATTTATTTTTTATAGACGGCTGAATTGGTTTGTTTTTTTGATATACCTTCTATGTGTTAACCCAGAATAACTTCTTTTACTTTTCTATTCCCGAATTTTATCTTTAGTTTCTGTATAATATGTATTAGATAATATTCACTTCCCCATGTATAATGAAGTTTATTGTAATTTATGTAGTGTATAGACAATGCTCTTATATAATGGGTGAATGATTTTTTGGTATATAACACAGAGCATAGCAAACAAGAATTTGTCAAATTCAATGAAACTAATGCCTGTAAGGGATGTAATGGGGTTATTTTAGAAAATACCAATTATTGTATCTCGTTATTTCAATCCTTTTTGTACTTATCAAGCAACTGAACAAAGAAAATAATGTCGGCCGCTTTTAACTGCGCTTAAAATTAGCTTTCTTGCTATTTCAGTTATCCCAATTTGTATTGGTCTAATGTCTTTTGACCAATCAGATCATTGCAAAGAAGCTTCGAAATTATATGATGTAAATACTAAAATAATGTCTAGTAATGGCCTTTGACACCTTCAGAAGATAAACTTGGAATTCTATGACTGTAATTTAATGTAATATTTGTAAGATCTGTTATTATTAACTAATGTCTCTTTAACCCGGTCAGTCAAATGAGGTTAAGGATCTTTTATCACTGATTTTGCACTGGTCAATGTCTTCACTTGTATGATGTTTTATATATGCTGCACAGCACAATTCTTATCTACCTACTTTAACTTGTGTGATACTTCATTTGTGTAGCATTTGGCAACCTCATGTGTCAGAAATAGGAATTACTTGATTACGTATATGTCCTATTTATCGCTCCTGTCCTATCTGAAGCACCCCTGCTATTTTTAAGAATGTACCTTGGCCGAGACGTAAACAGCCTTGATCATTTTTCTGCACCAGAAGTCATTTATCCAACAGTACACTAGTTCTGTTGATTAGATCAGCGTTATGTGGCACTCAGGGTGCATTCTATAGGTCAAAGACAGTAAATTTGACTTTTCACTGTAAATGAACACTCACTTTTCCTTGTATCCTTTAAGCGCCACATTGGGGTATTGACGTAGCACCTATCTGCTGCTGTTCAGGTTTCTATCCCCTTACATGTTCTGTGTTCCAAACTTAAAACTTTGCTTTTACATCTATAGCACTTTTCACTTTAAAGCCTATTGTCACCTTTATAACTGTTACTCAGGTCTCAAATGTAGCTTGGCTGAGTCCAGGTGTCGACAGTCTGCTATGTTAGCTTATGCGGTACAGCACTCAATTGTTAATCTAGAGGGTTTGATGCACGGGTTACTTGCGTGTTCTTCCATGACAATTTGACTATGGATTATGCATCCAAAGCTCTACCTCTGAACTCTGATTTATGTGGATAAGTTGTCAGTTGCTTGGCGAGGAGTAGTTAAGTACTGATTGGTAAGCCAGGAGCTCTGGTTAGGTCAACTTAGACTGCCTTAGACAACTGAAATAATTGTTGTGAAACGGCATGAAGCCCGAAACCAAGCGGGCACATTTGAGTATGAGAGAGACTTAAAGGGCTTACCCTATTCCCTTACATTTTACCCTTGCACCTCATCAGTGCGTAATGTTTCGTAGACTGTTGTTTTCCTTGGGATCTGTGTGGGGAGGCATTGTCTTGTGTGTGTGTGGCGTTCCCTGTAACAGCTTAATCGCTCTTACTTAGGGCAGCATATTCTTAGTCATCTACTTTCTATGAGATTTGAATTAGAATCTTTGGTTTAGAGTAAGTTTTTACTGTTGATTGCCGAAGTATGATGTTGATCTCTAATCTCGGATTCAAATAAATTTTAAAACAATAGGGACAAATGATCAGAAAATGTTACTTTGCAATCAAGCCGCAGCTGTGGTCCAGTGGTTAGTGCGCTGGACTTGTAACCCGGCGATCTGGGTTCGATTCCCGGTCGCGGCAGGTCATACCCTTCCATGAAAATTTGACAAAAATGTCGATTTTCCTCATGTGGAGAAGTTGGCGGCTCCTTGTGGAAGGGTAAGTTAGTACTGGTAAGAATTCAGTCCAGGAAAAACTGGTATATAACTGAAATATCGTTGAGAAATGGCGTTAAACCCGATGAAACAAATATACTTTGCAATCAGAACTTTTTCATGATTAAAAAAGTAACAATATAGTTATGAGGGTGGTATGGGGATCATATTTGCACCTAAAGAGACTGCCTTCTACTCTTGCCACAATCAAAGGACTAGCTAGTTTAATTAAATCAAAGTAAGAATTCGGTTTTCCTCTTCTCATCTGGTTATTTGTTGTCCCTGTGCTAATTAAATAGATACAGACATACTATCTTAATCTTTGTGTAAATTCACAGAGGGAAACAGATTACATATGGATAAACGTTATTTTTTATTCATCAATTCTGGAACAAGTTCTAACCATTTATAGTTATCACTCCCATTGACAGCTTTCCGTGTTTCATGCCCAGAATCTGGCGTGCATAATTCAGGTATTTTGAATAGTGGAAGAATTTTGCCAATGGCTAGATTATATGTGTACTGTATATCTTTACCTTTACTTTATAAAACAATAAAGTGATATTAAAAAAGTATGATTTTTTTATTTTCTGTAAATAAACATCATGCATTCACCCTGTCATTAATTCCAAGGTACTTTTCCCGATATCATATTGCATTGATTTATTTTTAACCGTGTGTCTAATAGAGTGTAATTTTCTTTTGAATAATAAAAATGTTTTAATCCTGATTGGTTTGTCCCATCTATAAGTTACACAGCCAAAATCGTTTCATATATAGTTAAATTACTATAATTAATAATAAATCATCAACAGTTTTTGTTGAAAGTTTCAATCATACAGTTTTTACTATACACTCAGCAAAATTTCTAATTGGTCACTTGGATTTTATTGATATTATTTAACAGTGAATGAAAATTCAAAAATGCAAACACCATCACATAAATACTTTCTTCATACAACTGTACAGAATACATTAATCCATATTGATTCTCACATGAATTTTACGACAGATCAACACTAATAACCCTAAAATTCATAAAAAAGTCATGAAACTGATATATATGGTATGGTCTCTTCAATAAATATGAAGTGACCAATCAGAAATTTTGCTGAGTGTATACTACCTTATTGCTTTTGTTTCTGCAGTAAATCTGAAATTGTTTTACATTCAAAATAGGGATGTTATGATACTGGTATGTCGGTATATTGCAATATGCAGCCTAACTGTATTGTACCACGATATGAAATGAATGTACCAGTTTTATTGATACATTTTCCTGCTGTCTGCTAGAAAGTTACTGACCACAAACTTGAACCAATACGAAATTATCTAGTAAAGAAAGCCTCAGCTTTGTCGAAAACTGGTATAAGATTGATGACTGTGTTGTCTTTGGTTATGCATGTTTATGTTTGCAAAATATTTGAAGAGTTTTGGGTTGAAAATTCTACAGTCATAGCATAGGTTAAAGAAGCAATATATTGTGGTACATATTGCGATACAGTGCTAAACTGTTGCAATATATCTTGGTACATATTACGATAAGTTGCTAAACTATTGCAATATATTGTGGTACATATTGCTTTACATTGCTAGACTGTTGCAATATATCTTGGTACATATTGCTATACATTGCTAAACTGTTGCATTATATTGTGGTACATATTTGTGGTACATATTGCTATACATTGCTAGACTATTGCAATATATCGTGGTAGGCTTTAAGTGTATTGTGACACACCTATTCAAATACCACTCTTTTAATCCTGTTTATTCTTTCAATATTTCTAAATAAATGAATTTTGAACAGAAGAGTATTGTTATCGCTACTGGCTGGTTTTGTTATAAGAAATCTTATTTTATTAATGTGTACTTTACAAATTCCTTATTTTTGCTTCATTGGCTCTTTTTCTCTTTTCCAACTTTTTTTTCTAAACGTTTTCTAAATCATTAGGTGTTCTTCTTTTTTCTTTGAGCAGGTCGATGACGTTCGGAGCTCCACAGAAGAACAGGTCTCGGACGAACCGGAACAAAACCACGTCGGAAATAATGTGGCCAATCACAATCATACAAAAGCTGGCTGAAATGAAGAAGAGAGGGTCATGCATTGGTCAAAAATGTAGGGGACTGAGTTGGTCTTTGATATGTGTTCTGTGTCAAAGTCAGAAATGACCCTGGTTCTTACGGTCGTCAGCTTTATACCCTTGAAAGTGATTTTTTTTCATTTTTTGCATTGTTAATAGTTCATTCTTTATAGTTTGTATTGAATTCTAGTATGATATTTTTGTCGTTTTTGTATCAATATACTATATATTATTATACATATACGCTGATCACATAAAAACTATTACCCGGGTAACATGACAGAAAATATCCACAAAATTGTCGGATGATATAATTCCTTCATTATAGGTATTATCACAATTTATTGATTTAATGAAATTCATTATATTCCTTCATTGATTTTTATCGTCAATGATTCATTATTGAAGATTTCTCCCTAGGTAAGAACTGATATAATTTTATTATTGTTTGTAATTATATATAATATTTTACATGCAACAGGCTCTTTTTTCATAATTTTTTGTTGATTTTCATTTACATTAAGTTTTTGCCATTTTAAAGAAGAAACAAACATTTTTTCATTGCATTTCTCTGATTACCGGACAAATTATTATCTACATTAATTTCTGAATTATTTGTAGATTTTATGTATAATGAACTAAGCACAAGTTAAAAATAAATGTCATTTCTGTGTTTCATAAGGCAAGAATTGTTAATGAAATATAAATTGATGTAAAAGAGCACTTTGATCAATAATTTTGTTTGCCTTTCAGAGTATACTGTAGGTGAAACAGTAACTTTTATATTTGATGTGGTTTAGCAGTGTTGAATGTTTGAATGTGTATAAATGAATTGTGCCAACTTATTTGAGTGTTGACTGTTTCATCTTCCATCAAACTTGACCAAAATTGTATAGCTGGCAACTTGGCATGAGTATTTCATATATGATTTTTTTTCCATACAGAACACAAAAACTCTGGTGTACCAGATTTGACTTTTGAATTTGCCTAAAGATTTGCTCAGAATTTACTAGTGGCTGTTCCAGTAAAAAATGTCTGGGAGTCGGAATGATAAGCATGGGATACCACCAACTCAATTTAGTTGTCAAGCACACCCCACCAACGGAACTGGAAAAAGTCAGATGAGCCCGTCCTGCAACACTAGTCACTTTTATATTAAACTTGACACCCACCTTCTGTACAGTTGGAATATTGTTTCATGATGTTTTATGTGACATATTTACATATAAGTCATGGTTATGTCATATGTAACATTATGTTCTTTTACTGCCCATTTGAAATTATTCAAAACATTAATTATTACAATTTACACTTTATGCCCCCCCCTTATTCGCAGAATGGTGCAGGGGCATCCAAGTGTCATCCCTATCTGTCTGTTTGTGAGTCAGGTTCACAAATTGGTTTCCTGTCTATAATATTTGAAAGAAAACTTTTAGGCATGTAGATGTGTAATGCACCCATGGACAAATGCTATGGACGTTCATTTGAAACATACAAAAACATACACCCACTGATTAAAAACAAGATTCATTTGCTGCTGTGTTAGCCCAGTTCATGTAGCATTCAAGTCATTTGATAGAGCGCTAGACTGATAATTTGTGCTGTGTGTTTGAACCCTGACCGCAGTGTATGTTCTCTGGGTCAAGTTAATTGAAGATGATACATCCAAAGTCATATGTCTTCCTCCTTTGATTCATAATGGAAAATTGTCAGTTGCTTGTGGAAGAACATGTTTGCACTGGTTGTTAACCTAGACACATGGGTGAGATCTACTGATCCATGCACATAACTGAAATACTGTTGAAAATGGCTTAAGCTGCAACACAGAAGCAGTTCTGTCTGACTCAAATTGAACTGAAACACTATGTGTACATTTCTGGACTTGGCTGACAAGCATTTACCTGGGTAACCTTGTATTGAAGCTATCATCTGCTCAAAAGTACTGGTTGATCAAGTTATACACAATTCAGTCTATCACTACATTTCATTCACATTATGAGGAGGTAAAGAATGAAAAATGTAACGGCATATATTGGCCAATGTTTGTGTACATTGACTGATATGCACATTCATGATGACCATTATCACGCATACATGGTATTTTCTCCTGGAGTGTATCACACTACATGTCAAATTTGAATGTGTCTTCTAGCATGTGTAATTTGTTCTTGATTAAAAAGCCTAGATATCCATTGAGGCTTGTGTCATCCATTTAACACCCAGTTCTGGAAAAATGTCTTGAAAAAAGCTTTCATACCCATAAATTTCCTGCCAATATAAACGTTTTGTTCACAAGTAAAATTTTATACTTTTCTGGCTCATATGACGGCATTGCAACTGTTTTGTATTTTGTATATACATATGTTTGAAATACCCGTGCAAACGCGATAAGAATAAGTAAATTGCTCACCCACAACAAAATGTTCACCCTTGTACAGGCCACGCCCTCCTGAGCAATTTTAATTGGTCGTTTCGACCCTTAAGGTGTTTTTCACTGGAACAGCTATAAATGATTTAGGGACTATTGGGTGTTATCAATGTGTGTCAGATACCAGGGTCAGCTCAATTGTAAAAAACCGTGTGAAGAGATTTTCTGATTGAAACAAAGAGGGTAGAACACGGATCAGATCATGTATAGGTAGGCATAATTTTCGGTATGCTATTTTAATTTTTTTGCAATATTTTTGTACATATTTGCTCATACTCTCTTGTACAGCTTAACAATAAAATTATTCTGTTACCACGGAAAAGTGAAATCTGCTGTTTGTCTTTTATAAATTTAAAACATTTTTTAAATTGTTTGAAAATTTGCATGGGATGGTACTTTTCACTAAGAT
The DNA here is from genome assembly GCA_032209605.1 of Mactromeris polynyma. Classification (NCBI taxonomy): domain Eukaryota; kingdom Metazoa; phylum Mollusca; class Bivalvia; order Venerida; family Mactridae; genus Mactromeris; species Mactromeris polynyma. Next base: position 28,904,057 of record JASFXZ010000005.1, read on the forward strand.
GTCATAGTACTTGAAATCTCCGTAAATGGACATATAATTGTTATTGGCGCCGCCATTGAGGGCGGGGCCTTTAATGGAATCACGAAATTTTTGAGACTATGGTAGGAGCATCTATTTATATGTACTATAACTGATCTTTTTGTCTAAAGTTATCATCTACCATGTCATACAACCAGATCTATTAATAGAAGGGTTGTGCTAAAGTACCACACCTACTGACTTGTGTTGCCCATTCTTACTGCAGTTTTTCATCAGTCTCTGATGAGTCTGAACTTATCATTTAAGAATCTATCATATTCTTTTATCAAATACTCATCATTAGCTCAACTTATGTGTCTACCTTCAGGTTTGGTTATTTTTTAAGCCAAGATCTATCACAAATTATATGTATTTCTCGGAAACAAGTTTTTTAGTTAAGAAACACAAACGGCATACATTGTTTTAAGTTGGTCTTGAAAGAAAAAGTAATTACACATGTTCATATAGATTGCAAAAATTGGGTATTATGAGTACCGAAAAAAATGGAGTTTTAGGCATACCTTGTGTTTACATTCTGTATGAAATATGAGATTGATTCAACATGTATGAATTTACTTGTATATTGTTATGATATTGAAGATCCATGTATTTCCTGCCAATGGTATTTTTGTGCCCCACACCTAATGGGGGGCACATAGTTTTACCCTTGTCCTTCCTTCCGTCTGTCCAACTCTCTTGATATCTCATAATATAGTTGAAACTTCCACGGAATACTAGTCATCACATGCAGTTGCGCTCCTTGTTTTTCGGCGCAGCCGTACTAACATGGTTTTGCCATTTGCATGTCAGTATTGTGTAAAGCAATGAAATCTTTCTTTAACCAAACAATGTTTGTAACCTTGACGTGGATTGGTTAACCTTACGATAAAGGATACGTTACCTTACCAAAATCCACTCCAATTTTGGATCTGCAATTGTAACATCTCGGCATGTTTTTATGTTGTACAACAAATCTTAACCTTCAAATTGTGCCGACCATCTTTTTTCCAAGATATTTATTGTTATTAGATGTATTAGATAAGATGAGTGTTATATGCCCTGTGATTGAGTAAAGTGGGGCAATTTGTGTCCTATGGACTTGTTTCTAATTTCATCAAATCGTGATTATATCTCGGTCTGGCGTAGAAGGATTGTGTTACAGTATCTCGGTGTCTGCATCAGAAATGATGTAAATTTTGGTTGTTATTTTTTTTTACTAATTAAGTAGTTTCTTATATGAACTCAAAGAGTAGTTGTCTAGTTTGTCTTTTTTTATTTTTGCTTAATCTGTTGTTAATAGTTTTACACAATTATCATTTAAGTTGTCTGAAATAAGTTTGTGAATCTCAGATTTTTTGCATGAATTGTAAACTTTTTGTAAATAATGTTTTTAGGCAATAATTCATCATCTAATCAGTCTACCTCAAAAAGCTGGGTTTAATTAGAGCAGAAAAGTTTTGAAAATGTGAATTTTATGTTTCCTGATTTTGAGAATTTTGGTCATTAATGTTGATGGAAATCGTATGTATTTCTCAACAAATTATGGCAGCTATATTAAATCATTCGTTTTTTTCTCCTTTTAATTTTTTGAGTTTATCTACAAACGGAGCCAACTGTTCAATGAATCTGTATTTACAAACTTATTTCATATGCAATTTTTGAGGATGTCGCATGAAATGTTACCCATATACATGTTTCTCATAAATTATATAATTGTTGTATTTATTTCTAGACAGCGCCTAAGTGTTAACATGTTCTTGTTGTTTGTGTTAGTTATACATGTATTTATGTCTGCTTATCTGTAAAATGTTGAAAACAATTCCAGTATAGACATTGCTGTGTGTATCTTTTGGCTTCATTAAATTATAAATATTATTGGCTTCTGAAGTCTTGAGTTCGGATATGCTCCCCCTAGGGAAATCCTGCTTCTAGTGAATATAAAAATATGTATAATTGTTAGGGATCATTTTTGTTGTAATATTTGACATGTAGAGTCTAGTATCTGCTAATTAATTTTAATGCTCAATTTGCTTATTGCTTATGTTTGTCATGACCAGAAAGTCAAATAAAAAAGATTTAGCATTTTATTTTAGGAGTTGTGTCCCTTTGATTGATAAACAGAAGTAAAGATAAACTTACAAAGCAGCTTTGTATGGTATTGAGGCATCTGTGAAACTGTTGTTGTTTTAGAGCTCGTGAAGCAATTAAAATGTTAAAAAGCAGTAAAACATTAATAATTAGACCACTCTAAGTCTGCCTTAATTGTGTGATGGTCTGATTGTCGAGGAAAGGTCCATGAAGTATGGTCTGGTTTGTGAGGTGATCAGTAAGTGAAGAGTTGCTATAGGTGAGCTTGTTCTCTAAATGATCATAGTAAGTCGTTGTAGTATTATCGTAATGTGTATCGGATTAGTTTTGCATTGAAATGAATCAATTCTGTTTATTATCATGAGTGGCTTACACGCACTTGGTGTAAACATCTAGATGCCTTTGAATTCAAAAGGTTTGGAATGAAATACTGCTATTAAATTACTTGTTGGTTGCTTAATTGATATAGCTACTACTTTGTAATCGGTATATATGGTGTGACTATGTAAGCATCGTTTCTGCGGGATGGTACTACAGGATGTCGTCACAATATTCAATTAGTTTATATAATTGCAAAAACGGATAAATAGATAGAAATTGACAATACCCAGAGGTTACGTATCTGGTCATGTGTCATTGTACTTGGTGATTGACAGACAAGAAAGTGGTATGTTTATTCTATTTGCCATATTTAAAGCATAATTTATTGAAAGCTTTCTGCTTTTGCTTTATCCTTGTATAATTCTTTTTCAAAGGATGGTGAAAATAGAATATGTACGAAGTCATGATAGAAAATCAAAATATCATCATAGAAAATGTCAACTTTTAGTTCTTGTTTGATTGTGTTAATTAGCTATCTTTTGAATGGTTTATTTCTTACCCTAATTACCATTATTTATAAAAAAATGTGTTTTATTCTAATACATTTGACAGGTGGTATAATAATTTCAATAATCATTTTTTCTAATGTTTCCATAATTTTTGAGAGCAGTAAGTTGGAGGTTATTTTCTTTCAGAGAATTGTCTTGAAATCAAAATGGATATATTTTGAAACTAAAATCGATCCTTTTTTTTTGAAGAAATTTTGTTTCCAGTTATTTATTCTATCACGTATAATATGTATGCAGGTCGCACCAATTTTAACCCCCTTTACTTGGATTGTACATACATAAATGAAAACTTAGTGACAAATGAAATGTGTTTAACAAGATCTCGATTGAATAATATTGATGGCTGCGTTCTCAAAACCTGTGACTGCATTTTGGAACAAACTCTTTTTTAAGAGATTCGGCGGAAAAGGTTAATATTTACGCTTTTTTAGAAGAAACTTGATCAAATAACAAATGTATTGACCGAAAAATGGGAACGTGACAGATTTCCGATTTGACTAGATCATTTTATACTAGAAATCCTAACAAGCACAGTTTGAGGATTTCAAAGTGGCCATGCGCAAACATACTATCAAACCATTGAAAGCTAAATGAAATAGAAAATGCCGAAGCTCCTTATATGTAATTATGAGTTTTGAGAATTCCAAAGGTCGGAAACTAATAACTTATTTCAAATTTGTGTCTCCTAAAAAGTTCTGGTTTTGCATTTACAGCTTTTTAGAACAGTGCCATCGATATCCTATAACTGTATTACTTTGCTTAAGATTTGCATGTTTTTTTGAAGTAGTAGAGAAATGGCTGAGGTCATTTGTGTAGGATCTGCATGTAAACTGTTTGAAATTCAATTTCTGTATCTAACACAATGGTTTTCAAATTTTACTAATTTGTAGATGTTAATTTTTGTGCAGAATTTAATTTTTTTGCAATTTGCCAGAGATATTGCCCGTCATATATTAAAGTGTTCGTAAAAGTATGATATGAATTCATGCCAGTCAATAAAAAGTGTAAAGCATAATGCTTGTTTCTAATATTTTGGAACAAATGTTTCAAAATTGAATGTATGTTTTGTTCATCAAGAAAAGTTATTTTGTTAATCTACAACTAACACAAGATGTATTTAGATTATTTAATCCCCGAGAACAAAGTTTAAAAGGGGTATACTGGAGTCACTCGGTTGGTTGTTTGGTCTGTTAACAAAGACTTGTGGAGCAAACTACTTCTACATTTTTTGGAGGATTTTCATTGAACTTCACACAAATAATCTACATGAGTTGTAGTGCCTGACATATTTTTTTGACATTTAAGATGGCCAACTGGCAGCCATCTAGGATTTCCTCAAAAGTATGTTTCTTGGACAATCAAAAACCAACAATTGGGCATCTTCATCTTGTGAAAACAGTCTTCTAGTCATATTGAATTTTGTTTATCACTCAATAAATATGTCTATAAAGCTTGACATTGTACTCACTTGTTTGATTCTGTGTATATTGGACGTCTTTTCACTGAAAAAATGGAACAAGTTTTACCAAAAAGTGTGACTGGTTATTATATGTGAAGGTGTGCAAACTCTGTACATGTATCTGTTTATAAACGATGTTACACTGTGTAGCCTGTTTCGATGGGAAAGTAGTATACTGTTTGCAGTGCTTGCACCTATAAGCTTAAATGTTGAGATTATCCGACAGTTTTCTGCTACCATATTTTGTTTTTAATCTTGGTTATTTTTATATTTTTGTAGTTATTAGTCTTACAGTATATACGGTGAAGATACATTTTTCGATTATTTGTACAACATTCTGTAAGCCTTCGTTTATGGTTTTTTAGTGATAAACTTTTGTTTCAGTGTGTGTGTCATGTCTGTTGTTGTCTGAAATTAGGTTGTTCTTTTCACTTATACTTAATATTTTCTGTACTTTCTTGCAATTGGGTTGGACACATTCAAAATATGGACTTCCACCTTGGTTTTTGTAGCAATTTCACATTTATCATTGATAACAAGGTTCGCACAGGTCTTGAAAAGTCCTTGAATTGATAAGCATTAGATATTTTGCTGAATAAATTGTGGGATAGATTAGACCTGGTGGGCTACAATTATATGCCCTTGCCTCATTAACATGCCGTAGTTTTCTATTGTAATACTCTTGTGCATTCTTTCTTAACAAATCTAAGCGGTATTTAGATGTCGGGTTTAAATAAAAAGTTATGAAGTTTGATTTCCGGACAAGTCTGACCATGTGGTGTCGATTTATGCTCTCTTGAATTGAAAAAAATCACAGTTTGACCCTCTACCAACTGCATTATGTCTTAAATCCTACCCATATTTGGAAATAATGTGTGAAGGGGCAAAAATAATACCCATGTCCGTCCGTGGGCAAAATTGGTTACCGATCAATAACTGTAAGCGTATTGGGCTTTTAGGTATAGGCTAATAAATACAGGTCAAGTTTGATTCGGGTTACAATCCACCTATGTTTGGTGGAAGTATGACCCTTTATCGTCTTAAAAGCCCATTGCAGGGTGTCCGTGTCCTATGAACTCAATTAGTTTATTCTTGAAGTTCTAAATTACTAAGTGTGAATGTTGATGTGCATGTTGTCTGCATAGCCTCGTTTTAATGTACCATGTTACAGAAACATTGTACTGTGTTTACTAGTAAATGTATGTACTCTGATGTGATATGGTACTATTAGCTTCATATTGTGGTCCAAGTATTTGTAATAAGACATGTTGAATGATTTGGCGATTTTATGTGCTCACTTGATTGACATTTTTCATAATTGTTACACTTGAGATCGTTTTCATAATTGTTACACTTGAGATCGTTTGTTTTCATTGGGCTGTATTTTTCATTATTAATTGTGATAATTCGGACCTTTTTTATTGGAAATGATTATTTTAATAATCCTATCTATTAGATGTTGGCTTTGTATTAATGTTATAGTATTCTTTATGTAGCTGATAATCAGATTGTTTAATTTGTGTTTGTTTACTCATTTATCTTCTTGACGTCAAAATGTGCTTACCTTTAAATGATTTCAAAATGCTATAACATTATATTTATTTGTATTTTGTTTTGACTCAAGTGCCTAAAACTGTATCAATTGATATATATACATACATTATATATATATATAAGTATACCAACCTGTCTTTTGTACATTTTATCGGATAGTAATAGTGATTTTTCCAGCTTTCTGTATATAGTCCAGTGTGATATGCTAATTAATATTGTAAATAAGATTAAAAGAGCTTTAAATGAAATCATATTTGTTCGAGTTTTTCATTTGCCTCACAATACATTATATAAAAGAGTGAATACGTTGCTACAGGAAACACCACATACACAAGACAATGCTCCCACACACGTACCTCGTGGAAAACAACAGCCCACAAAACAATTGAAAACATCAGGCACTGAGGAGGCGAAAGGGCAAATACTCAAAGGAACGGGAGCGCATTTACGTTGTGGTTGAGGGTTGAGAGCGACTGACACTTGATATTACTTCAAATCAATAACTGTCGGTTGTGAATTTGAATCCAGCCTTGGGCAAGGTTGAAACCAAGAGCTTCACAATACCTGAATTTGGCGCTGGTACAGATAACTAACGAAGGAAGTAGTCATCAAGTGTTATAAACGTGTTTATCTATCGATGCAAAGTTAATTAGTTTGAAATAACTGCAGTCTTTGTCTGATTCATATGTAGAACATGCCAGTCGTTTGTAAATCTGATGTTTGTGGAAGAACAAGTTAGAACTAATTGTAAACACTGAACGACTGAATTGGTCATCATATATACACCATGCACTGGTATCACTGAAATACTACTGAAAATGGTGTAAACTCGCAAAAAAAATCAGAACACTCACTTGACCCATTTTTGTGTCATTTATAGGTACAATTCCCTTACTAAAGTCGTATGTTTGTTTCCCTAATTTCCATTTAAAATTACTTGCAAAGTATCAGTCAAAGGGTCAGGATCTGTTTTCACAGAAACTCGCCGCCGTACATGAACATATGTTCAACTTTAAAGAGCGCTCGATATAATTCGGGATTACCCTCAAATGCTTCTCTCAAATACAATTTAAGGGTTAATCTCAACGCAAATATTGAATTATGCAATTAATTGTTGAGGTTTATCTGTGGCCCACTAAGTACTTGATAATGCTTCGTGATTACAAATTTGAGTGAACACGCAGCAGATTTAAGTTTGGGGGAATAATCAAAATGAGATATTTGTGAATACGGGGCTTTGGGTTATAAATATAAAAATTGAGACCAGTAGCCGTTATTCTTTCCTTAATCGATTCATACGATTCCTCACAGCTCTCTGATTCAAATGTCGTTGCAGTCACATTCTGTTATTATAAATATTCAGATTAAGCAGCAAAATCGTCATAGGAGTAACATTGAAAATGTTATATCGCATACAGAATACTATAAAAATGTTGCAATGAAGAAAATGATATATTTAAACATAAACACGGGAGCTGAACTTTGAGATAGTACCTCCATGCCCAAATCTCATACGCAGTGGTTTCCCATTGCAAACTACAAACACCTCCGCCATCAGAGACATTTAAACAGCGTTTTGTTTTCATATATTTTACAAGTTAGATATTAACATTGGTCTGGGCATATTTCAAAAGAATAAGGCTTACTTCGATTACGATAAATGGCAAAAATAGATTAAATAGAAAAAATTAACGGCTGCGTTTTCAAACTGTGATCTATTTATTTTAATATACATTATCACATTCGTGAAGGCGTTGATTAATGTATGAGTTTCGTTTTCTTTAGCCTCTCCAAGACGAAACATCTTGTTGCAGTATATTTTTTTCGAAAATTGTGGATTAGTTTGTATAGCATTGAGACCAAACATTAATTGAAGACTTTTCAATTTTCATGAGTGATGATTTCGTAGATTTAGTAAAATACATTTGGATCGTACAGTTTTCTAATTGTACAAGAATATTTCTACGAGAAAGTACAGCTCTGCGTTCAGTTACGGCTATCTGTGGCGAACGTTTTGTATTTTATCCCTTGCCCACCATAGCACATTGGCTGCACACAGGAACCAAATTACAAAACGTTACGAAACGATAGGGCTGATAGCCGTAACTGAACGCAGGGCAGTGATGCGCTGTAATTCAGAAAAAAAGAAAGCTCACGCGACGAGTGGAAAGCGAGAACAATGCAAAACCGAATAATGAATTATTTTGTGATATTCTCAAACATATTTTATAAGAATCAGTTATAAGAAACCAATTGAAGATTAAGGGCGGCAGTTTATATTTATCAAACCCAAAGCTCCGTGGAAAATGAACAAATTACTCCGACAAGGATTTTTTTCTTCTAATGGAATTGATTTCAGTCATAAGTGGATGCATGGAAAATAAGGCGAAATAGTATGTTGTTTTATTCGACATGTGTAATTGTGTCAAATCTGAGGATACCATTTTTCCTTGTCAATTACATGGTCTCCGAGTGGATGACAATGTCTCCTCTGTGAGGTGAATGTAACATCTCAGCTTCAGAATTGTCAATGAATTGTTCAAGTCTCAAAGGGACTTAACTATGCAAAATCACTGTTCGCTTTCTGACCTAATGTCTGCAGATTTATTGCTTCACTGTGTTCATTCTGCCCGCCATTGGTTCGCCTACTTTGTCAATGGATATACAATCTCTATGGGGCAATGCGTACGGAAGGTTGTCTTGTTCTTGCTTTGTGTTACCGATGACATGTGATCTCGGCAAAGTAATATTTTGTATACCAGTAAAATCATACATGCGTTTATAGTATTGCTGTAAAATTATCACTGAAACCTAGTCGTACGTATCAGTTAATAGTAGTCCCATCGGGTCAGCTGAATTGGTAGAGCGCTTCGTTGTGACCCGGGAGGTATTGGTTTCTTTTGGTTGCGATAAATTTCCTGCACGTAAGATTCATGTTGAGAGGTTTCAGTTGCTTGCAGAAGGACAAGTTAGTACTGTTACAATGTAGATACTTAATTGAAATCTTTGTCAATGAACATAAAATGGTTACACTATAACCGTGACCTGTTTGTCGGAAATTATTATCATCTACCATATCATTACAACCAAATTTATAAATAAAAGTATCTGTGAAAAAGTATCATATCTAATTTCTTGTATTGCCTATTTTTACTACAGTGTTACATCAGTCAGATGACCCTATACCTAACTGCAATCAATTATTTTGTAAATAGAGCACAGTTATTACACTTCTTTTGTCCAGGATTTCCCGGGGGTCGGGCGAGTGAGGTATTACAAGGATGACATGGATTGTCTTAGGTTGGTGTTGAAAGAAAACATTTTAATGCATTGTTAGTATTCTGGTTCGCAAGCAGTATCCGACAGATTTCCTATGTTTTAGGAATTACTACATTACGAAAGTAATACAAATAAAACAACTTACCTTGAGCTCAAGTCCGAAATATATGACACTGTAGACACGCTTTGGTAGGAAACAAAGTTTTAATTACAATTTTGTGTCTAAAAAAAAAGTTCTGGCTTTGCAGTTACAGTAGAGAAATGGCCGAGGTCATTTGTGTCTAGGAAGTTTTAAACAAAAACAAAATGTACATGTACATTTTTTGTAAACTATTTGAAATACAATTTCTGTATCCAACACCAAGGCCAATCTTTCCTAATTTGTAGATGTTACATTTTCTGTAGATTTTTGAAAATTGACGCCATGTGCCAGAGATATTCCTCGTCATATTTCCAAGTGTTCGTTAAAGTATGGCATAATAGAATTCACGCAGAGTCACTTGAAAATGTAAAGCATAATGCTTGTTCCTAATATTTTAGAATGCATTTTACTAAATTGTGTTTACGCTTTGAGAATTTGTTCATCTAGAAAGTTATTTTGTTAATATATTGTCTTATCTAGGAATAACACCAGATGTATTTAATTATTATACCCTGCGAACAAAGTATGAAGTAGGTATACTGCCCTAGAGTTCAGTTACGGCTTACAGTCGCGAACGTTTTGTAAATTTTCGTAACGTTTTGCAATTTGGTTCCATGTGTGCAGTCAATGTGATACGATGGACAAGGGATACAATACAAAACGTTCGCGACTGTTAGCCGTAACTGAACGCAGGGCTGCTGGAGTCGTTGGGTTGGTTGTTTGGTTGGTTGGTGTGTTAACGAAGACTTGTAGAACGAAATGCTTCTACAGTTTTGGAGTATTTTCATGAAACTACACAAATAATCTACATGACGAGTAGTAGTGCGTGACGTGATTTTTTGATGACATTCAAGACTGTCGGCCGTTTTGGATTTTCTCAAAACTATATCTGACAAAGAGGTATTTGAAGGGGTATTAATCACCTTCAATAATAGCTCAAGTAAACAAATTTGGTAAAAATAAAGATTTTGTTGATTCTCACACCAACCAAAACCCAAAAAGTGGACATCTTCATTTTGTGAACATAGTCATCTAGTCATATATAATTGTGTTTAATACTCAATAAATGGGTCTGTATTCACTTGTTTCATTCTGTACAGTGTGGCATCTTCACTGAGACTTTTTGGTAAAGTAAATGTTTTGAAGTGTTTGCAAACTGTACGTGTTCATCATCGATGCTACATTGTGTACGCGTGTTTCAATGGAGACAATATCTTTAGTATTGTATATTATACTGTTAGCAGTGCTGGCAAATGTAAGCTTAAATGTTGAGATTAACTGACAGTTTACTGCTACCATATTTTGTTTTTAATCTTGGTTATTTTTATATAGTTTGTAGTTATCAGTCTTACCGTATATACGTGCTCTCTTGAAGCATGAACAATTCTTTAACAACATTCCAACACCAATGTTATGCACTCGACGTTCAAAATATGACGAAGGGCCATAAAGAGTTACTCCTGTCTGTTTGTCCGTCTGAAAAATTGGTTTCCGATTGGATGGAAGGATTCAATTGATACTAGGCAAATAAGCATCGTATAATAAAATGCAGGTCCAGTTCAGTTGCAGTTACAATCTACCTACTTTTGGAGGAGTTATGCCCATTTTTCGACGTAGTCCTATGGACCCAGCTAGTTTATTCTTGACATTCGGACTGAGTAGGTGGGACTGTTAATCTGTATTTTGTCTGCATAACTTCGTTTTAATGTCCCGTGTTACAGAAACATTGCGCAGTATTTAGAAGTCAATGTATGTAGTCGGACGTGATATAAGAGAGAATAAGTTGCTACAGGGAAAGCCACATACATAAGACAATGCTTCCCCACACAGACCTCCAGGAAATCAACAGTCCACACAACTTCAGGCATTAAGAAGGTGCAAGGGTGATAACGCAAAGTAACAGGGGCGCAAGGAATGGCCTTGCCGACCATAAAGGACAACCAAGAAGAATGAAGGAGGACAAACAGGGTTAGGGGATGTAATGGGTGGAATACGGAATATGGCTAGCAACACTAGGCCGAAAGGAGGAAGCAAATTACATGAACACTATATCAAGTGAAGTAATTGCACATGGGGAATGGGGAATTTAACATACATCTAAAACATGAATAGAACTTATTCTTATTTGCTTCATTTTAATATGTTAATCTTATAATAGTCTAATAGGCCAGTGAAAATAAAAATATTGGGGGAAAAAATGCACAGAAATAATTTTAGTGGATTTGTGTCATATAATGCATCACATTAAATATACTAAAAGTATACGACAATCACACGGTGCAAAATATGATTTTGGGGGTAAAATGGTTGAAAATTTAAATAAGAATTGGAATTTCTGGAATTTGCCAATAACTATGTCAAACTTTGCAATAAAACTACCAGAATTACTGTATTTAATAGAAATTGCATACAGTAAAAAATACCTAAAGTATAAATCATTGTACCGTGTGAAATGTGATTTTTAGGGTAAAAATTAAAAAAATAACAAAAAATGGGTATTTCTGAGATTTGCCTATAACTATGTCAAATTTTCCAATAAAAATACCAGAATTACTTTATTTAATGGATATGTTATTACAGTACATAACACCTAAAGTATAGAAAATTGTACCGTGTGAAATATGATTTTTAGGGTAAAACTTTAGGGAATTTTTGGAATTTGCCAATAACTATGTCAAAATTTGCAATAAAACTACTAAAATTACTATATTTAATAGATATTATATTACAGTACATAATACCTTAAGTATAGATACATTGTAACGAGTGAAATGTGATTTTTGGGGTAAAACTTTAAAAAATAAAAATAAATGGGAATTTTTGGAATTTGGCTATTACTATGTCAAATTTTGCAACAAAACTACCAGAATTACTGTATTTAATATATATTATATTACGGTACAAAATACTTAAGTACAGAAACATTGTATATTGTGAAATTTGTTTTTTGGGGTAAAACTAAAAAACAAATACCGTTCATTTTAACTGTAAAAGTTTCAGAACAGTAATGTTCAACAAATTATATATTGCAAAATCAATACTTTAAATCATAGAAACAGTTTATAATGCGGAATGTAATATTTATTTGAAATATATATATCAAAATATAAATAACTAAAAGTTGCAATTTCTGGTATATTTTGCCTATACCTGGATTAAAAAAAATAAACAATGAAAGTGAAACACAGAAATGACATGAGCTACGTGTTATCTCTCAAAAAAACATATGATAACATTATGCTATCAAATCAAACAAGAAATGTGGTTTTGAGGTAAAAGTTCTGAAAACATAAAAGAAAATGCTGATTTCCGGAAGCCATATGAATTTGATCACACAACAATTTAACAAGCCTTAAATATGTAATATTTTGATATTTAATGTTTTATACTAAAAGTGAATTTGCACATATAATATATTTTCATAAAATCGACTTAAACATTTTAACTTGGTAAACTATGTAATATTGGTTCAAAAAGTTCACATACATGAAACTGTTTATTTAATTGATTATAGAAGCAATGTCGGTGTCTTAATGCAGCATAAGATATGCACAATGTTTTAGTCAAATGCCAAATCTGGGCTGATGGCAATCTCACGGCTAACTCATTTGCATGTGAATCAGGCTGAACTACATTCAAATCCAACATTCTTGTAGCTGCATGCTACTGTACGTTAGCCAGTTTGACTAGTGCACCGTACAACTTTCATTATGTGAGCACGAACTGGCGCTCTACCAGTTGACACTGGATATAGTTTGTTACCAACTAGTTCCAAACCCAATTCTAGCGGGTCCAAATCATCATGTCCTTCCCAGTCCTGTATTTTAGAAATACCCACACACTATGGTACATAGATGCATCAGACGTAGGTGGAAGTTTTTTTTGGGGTCCACATTAATTCATATATGCAAACTAATGCTTGTTCCCCTGACCGTGTTCTGGCCACCTTGGAAACTACATCTGGACTCGGATGAAAGTTGTGTGTAAAAATATTATTTTCCATCATGCAATTCTTGGATGCGACACTACTCAAAATTGTATGGTTTGAACATTGTATGCCATTCTACGTTTGATGAAAAGGTTGCCAAGACCTCAATTTATGTGGATTTATGTTACAAATAAATATTACATTCCCCATCATAAACTGTTTCTATAATTTATATTATTGATTTTGCAATATATCATTTGTTGAACATTACTGTTCTGAAACTTTTACAGTTAAAATGAATGGTTTTTGTTTTTTAGTTTTACCCCAAAAAACAAATTTCACAATATACAATGTTTCTGTACTTAAGTTTTTTGTACCGTAATATAATATATATTAAATACAGTAATTCTGGTAGTTTTGTTGCAAAATTTGACATAGTAATAGCCAAATTCCAAAAATTCCCATTTATTTTTATTTTTCAAAGTTTTACTCCAAAAATCACATTTCACACGGTACTTTGTTTCTATACCCTAGGTATTTTTTTTGTAATATAACATCTATTAAATACAGTAATTTTGGTAGTATTATTGCACATATTGACATAGTTTTGGGCAAATTCCAAAAAATCCCATTTTTAATTAAATTTTCGACCATTTTACCCCATAAATAACATTTAGCACAGTGTGATAGTTTTATACTGATAGTATATTAAATGTGGTGCATTTTATGACACAAATCCATCAAAATTTTGTCTGTGCATAATTTCCCTCCTATTTTTCCACCGGTCTAATATATTTTGCAAATTCCAGAAATTCTCACTTTTCATTTATAGTTTTTACCATTTTACCCAAATAATCACATTTTTCACTGTATGATATTCTGAACTTGGGGTATGTTGTAGAGCAGTTTAATATCGAGTTATTGACATGCTCCAGAAATTCCCACTTTAATTTGTTATTTTTTTCACCATTTTACCCCAAAAATCACAGTTCACAACCTATGATGTGTCAATACTTTAGGTATGCTATGGTGCAATATAATGTCGATTAAATACAGTTATTTTGGTAGTTTTATAGCTAAATCTGATTTTAATATAGACAAATTCCAGAAATTCATACTTTTGTTTACCCTTTACAACATTTTAACCCAAAAAACGCATTTCGCACCGTTGGATTTTCCTATACTTCTTTTTTCATACACGGCAGATATTAAACAATACACTTATGTCAAAATCATTTCTGTGCATCTTTTTTCCTTTATTTGTATTTTTTACAGCAGGGGCACTGGGCTATAAGTATTGGCATCAAAATAATATGTGACATTATTACGTGCTCACTTGATGGACACATTTTCACAATTCGGATTCTTGAGATTTTCCTTCGTAATTGGAATGTATTTATTCATCATTAATTGTGATAGTTCGGACCCTTTTGTTTTATTGGACTTGATTATTTTAATACATAAATGTTAGCTTAGTATTAATGTAATATCATTCTTTTCGCAGGGGAATTTGCTACATATTGGTATTGTACCGTGATAATTAATATGTGCATACTCATTTACCTTCCTAACTTCCAAGTGTGGATACCTTTAAATGATTTCATTTGTTATCACATTTAATTTATATGTATTTTGTTTTGACTCAGGTGCCTGAAAACTGTATCAATAGATATATATAATACATTACAGTCATGGCTTATATAAGTGTACCAATCTGTCTTTTGTACATTTTATGGGTAGTAATATTGATTTTCCCCGGCTTTCTGTATATAATTCATTGTGATATAATAATTAATATTCTTAATAATATTAAAAGAGCTTTAAATGAAAGAGAGAATAAGTTGCTACAAGGAACGCCACATGCGCAAGACAATCCCTCCTCACACAGACCTCCGGGAAATGTAATGATAGATGTGAGTGCAGAGGGAAAAGTATTGGGGCGACTTTTTACGCCCACCGTCCAGCACAGGCAAAACAACTGTAATAATAAAGGGAGATTAAGTTGCTACAGGGTACGCCACAAAATCACTTTTGTTTGAGTTTCATTGGTCTCATAATAGATGATGTAATTATTGACGGGTTGAGCGACTGACCCCTAATTTGAGAGTTTGAATCCATTCTTGGGGTAGGTTGAACGACGATATTGGCACAAGTCAAGAGTTGTAAAGGTATTTTTATTTTCTTCATAGTTGTTTTATGGACAATTCCTTGCACAACTATTCCCATACATGTTTACCCTTGCACCTCCTCAGTGCCTAATAGTTTGTAGACTGTTGTTTTCACAAGCTTCTACAAAACAGAGCAGCTTGCATTTTGTTGCTGATTTTTGTTCGAAAATATTGAAACACACTCAATGCATTTTTTTTTTCAATTTTCATGAGTGATGATTTCGCAGATAATTTGATAAAAAATACAATTCGGATAGTTGAGTTTTTTTAATTGCACTCGATTATTTGTACAAGAAAGTAAAATGATACTGTTATTCAGAAAAGAATGAACTCTCACGAGACGAAGGGAATGTGAGAACAAAGCTTTAGCCTTGAACAGAATCCAAATTATGAATGAGTTTGTGATATTCTAAAAATAGTTTACAATTATCAGTAACCAGAAACAAATTGAAAATATGACAAGCAGTTTTATGGGCGGCATTCGCATTTATCAAACCCAAGGCTCCGTGGGAAATTAAACGAATCTCTCTGTCAAGCTATATTTCATCTCATGGAACCGATTTCAGTCGGATGTACGGAAACTGTGGCGTGATAGTATGGTGTGTTTAAATGAGGTAAACTGTTATGTTTTACTTGACAAATATATTTCTGTCAAATCTGATACCATTTTTTGGTGTCAATTACATGGTCTCAGATGGGAAGACAATGTCTTCTATGAGGTGAATGTAACATCTCGGGATATGCTTCGGAATTTTCAATGATTTGTTCAAGTCTCAAAGGCATTTTAATATGCAAATTCACTGTTCGCCTTTTTGAACTAATGTCTGCAGATTTATTGCTTCACTGTGTTTTCATTCTACGCTGTCATTGACGAGGCCAGAAGTGCTCGTCTATTCCAAATTAAAAGTAGCTATGATGACGGGTCCGTAATCCTAGACTCGCATTACAGACACGTAATCGTAGCCACTTCATTTTCAAGGGAGATAAAAATGACCATGAAACCATGTAAATGGAAGGCTGTCTTGCTGCTTTTGTAACCAATTACGTGTGAACTCGGTAAAGTAATGATTTGTATACCATTCAATGTTTGGTTAAATGACTTCTATCGGACTTAATAGTGAACAAGTATACAAAGGCATTCATGATTTGGATGGCGATGCATAGAATCCCCGAAAACACCGAAAACCCGGTAAACAATGGATAGCGTGTTTATATTCTTTAATTGCATGTTTCATGCTGTAAATATCGTATATTGTGTTGTTTTACTTGTTCATGGAAATTGGAATCAAAATACGCAGTGTATGTTGCATATTTCAGGTTTGTGTATGTGCAATTGCTTTTTAGTCCGCAGTGGGGAACTGTTGAAAAACTACCCGTCGGCACCGAAATCACGAATGCCAAAGCATTCTTGTATATCAGTCAATTGTAGTCCCATCTGGTAAGCTGAGTTGGTAGAGCGTTGGGTAGTGACCCGGGCGGGTCAGGACATGCACTTATATGACATTTGGCAACGGCTGTTTGTCCTGTACCTCTGATTCATACGAAGAAGTTGTCAGTTTGCTTACGACAAGGCAAGTTAGTACAGGTGTATAAACAATTCAAGGACAATTTGTAAGGTCACCTGTGATTAATTTCGTGAACTCATTGTATAATATCATCGTTCTCTCGACAATTGTGAAATAACTAGATATTCGAATATTCGTTTGAACGTTCGAATTTTCGAATACTGTTTCGGCATTCGAATATTCGGTCAACCTTCCGATATTTTCAATATAAAAGCTGAATGCAAGTGTATTAAATTTCAATGACGGACATTATCGCATTGAATGACAATTGATTTTTTTCTACTTCAGTGATCAGGTTAATACTAAAAACTGGTAATAAGCATAAAGTTAAACTTCGAATTAAATTCAAATGTATTATTATTAAATAAGAAGGTCGAATGTTCGAATATTCGTTCGGAAGGTTGACCGAATATTCGAATACCAAAATTGCCATTCGTTGACATCCCTAGAAACAAAATCTAACGACATACCCATTTGATTGACTGTGCTTTATAACTCACACTATCAGTTCTTGAGAAAAAATCTGAATTTGAGACGGATCTCAATCGATATCATTATATGTAAAAGCGGATTTTCCGGTTGGTGTGACTTAACGCAACGTTGACACAATGCGTTACGTACTGGAGTGAGACGCCATAATCAGAGAACTGTAAGGCATTTTAGCCAAATACCAGTAGAAGCGAAATTATTTGTCACAGCTATTGAAATGCGTTTTGATGGAATAATTGAACGTTTGTGATTATATAAAAAAAGAAGCAACACAAATTACCTGACTCAAACAACACATATATTTCACACAAAAAACAATAAACAATACAATATATATACGAATAATTAAGGCAAAAGATGAAATTACGTAAGTAATGCACATTTTAAACGACATATACAAAACATGTCATGTCATAACTTATTAAATATTTATGTATTCACAACAGTTAATGTAGTTCACACTTATTATGTCAAACTTGCTTATGGTCAATTTACCAGATATCTGGCATAGAATTTTAACACATTACATTATTAATCAATAACAACAAAAGTGATATTTTCCTTCGAGAAAATAAAAAAAATACTTTTATGTTGAATTATACTATATAACCACATAAAGGTATGCACGGATATAAAATGTAGTACATACGTATCATGTAAAGTTCCAAACAACGGAATGATGTAAAATATTAACGTTTACCTTCCCTGGCATTAATTGAAGAACTCCAAAGAGAGATCACTGCTTAGGATATCTTTAATTGACACCGACTAATTCTCAATGTTAATCTTGCAAGCAAGATTATACATTTATATGACATGATGTCATTAGAGTTTTGAAAACAAACTAATTAAACTGTAAAGTCCGATATGTTTCGTTTATTTACACAGATTTTCGACTATGCGTTTCGAACACTTATTCTATCATTCACCATCGTGAAAACTTGCCAACTGATCCAACTTGATCTTGCGTCACAACGGCTTGGGATTTAAACATATCCATCATCAAATGGCTTGTTCTCGGCTTCCTCTGTAAGTGGTGTCATTTGGAACGCTTCACTAGGCATCTGTAGAAAGAAAAATACCAAATTGCAGTAAAATTAAGCTGCGTGTACGTTTTTGCTCTACTCGGATGGTGATACAATTTCAAACCACCAGAATTGCATTCATTTACCTTTCACAAAATGAATGTATGTCAGTTTGATATTGACTTGTTTCTAAACCGAAAGTAGCCAATTTCACACATCAATTTGAAAGTTGAAACTGACAAATAGGACATGAGTTCCTATTTGATAATTTTGATTTTGACATGGAATAACATTAAGGGTCGTTTAAGTATAAAGCTTTTCGTTAGTGTTTCTTGTAAGACAACGTTTCATTGAATAGCTTACGATGGATTTCTTGAGTGACAAAATGTGTCTTCGACTCACGCATTAATAACATAAAAAGTCAGCCAAATCGAAATCTAATGAAGCATTATGAATCTGAGTATTATAGTTTCGATTTTTTTATCAACATTGACATAAGGTCTATGTAGATGCTATCACCAGGCTCATTCCTAGAAGACATTTATGGGGTCACACCATTTGTTATTTCACCAAAGTATTGAAAGTAACACACGGTTAATACGACTCGCCCGTGACGCATTTATGATATTAATTAATTGTGATAATTGCCGTTATATTTTTCACAAAATGTTGAATGTAATTTAAAACGAATATAACAAAAACCGACGCTAATATATCTTTAAAGGATACCTTGGTACCATTTGACGTAACGGAGGCTTCGGCGTAGTACGGAGACTGGCGTTTAAGCGCTCCCTTCCCGTACGACAAATCCGGAAGTGTGAAGGTCAGTGTTGTACTTTTCCTACGTCCGCCATGAATTCGTCGACTGCCTTGACGACGAAATAGGGTACATTGTGGGAGATTCCGACGTAGTATGGTGATTACCTGGTGAGTATTATGAATAAAAATTGACTTATAAATACTTAAAAACCTAGAATCAAACATGTTTACGACAGTAAAACATCTTATTTGCCACGGTATGCCGACAGACAGTAATAATTAACGTCGAAATGTTCATCATTATTGAAATACAATGGTTGTTTGACTTCATTTCATGTTTTTTTTTGCATATTCATTCTAAGTGTTAAATATTTTTTCTTTTTTAAATGAAACAAACGAAATCAATTTCATATGATTATAACAGCAAAGGTCATGATGGAAACATTCATGAACTGCTGGAATATTTTGAGTGTTTTTTTATATTTGGATTGTCTCCCTGGCATTGTTATTAGTCTAAATATATATTTATATACTGTTCATCTTTCGTCATACTCAACAAACGACTGAAAACAATCATTTTCAAAACAAGTACATGCACATAGAAAAATCATGATATTGTCCATTTGAACAAAAAAAAGCTGAAACATTTTGCTTGATATTTAAGCAATGTTCTAAACTCTTTTTTATATATATATATATAATCAGCATGTTCACCGACGTATGTAGTATAGTATAATTCAAACACATGCCATAATAAACATATCTGGTACGTACTGAAGTGATTGAGTCTTAAATTTTTATGTTGACAATCATAATCACAACTCAAACATATCTGCGTTATCAGAGGATGCTTCCTCAAAATATCGTAACGCCATTAAAAAAAATAGTTTAATGCAATAATTGTCACTTTGATTATATCACAATATCCCTTCAAGGTACATACGAACAAACGAGTAATATTCGGGTCGTCGTGAAGGACTCGAGTCCGTTGCATGCCATCAAGCCATCACTAAAGAGTTGTTTGTTTAGCATAACCGTACGAAATTCCTGATCATGGCTCTCGAAAACTTTCTGAGATGTCCGGATGGAGAAAATCTTTATGAGCAGCATTTTATTAGTTGGAACTTGAATTACTATAAAAAGTAAAACGTATTTACCAACCTATCTACCCACCTCACATTGTCTGGATAGGTTATTTCAAACAAACACCTTTTTGAAGAATGGCCTTACCGGCTTGATTTTAGATATGGTTTTGCATTTCTGTTAGCGTTTCTCTGTCATCAGTCGCAGGCAATTTGTCTCTAGGGAAATACGCAGCATCACCTCGGGGTTATATTGAAAACATCTCTCAGTCGAAATGTTGATTAATTCTACTAGGACTGACTTCGAGACTGGGTTTCCAATATTTTATCCAGTCTTAAACACGAAGCTGTGGTTTTTAATTACTCGCTGTCTTATAAATCAAACATTGGAGCGTTATGATTTCAGCACATATATTTCTTGACTATCCGTTCTCCATTGACATTGTTAGTAATGTAAATGATATCTTTAAGGCGATATATGCCCTTGCAAATAGCCATATTTGCTTTTTAGCAATAGTTTTGAAACTACATATTATAGCAAGGTGAAATGTACCCTGTTTTATCGTTATACAGTCTTTCAAATAATACTGCCATAGTTTTGTAAAAATGTTAAAATAATGAAGTTATTTAACAAAATGTACATGTTGTCCGGTAAGTCATTGCTCAAGCGTTAATTTTGCAAAAGCAACGCATGTATACAAAGATAATAATCAAATCTACCTCATGCTATCAAGAATTTGTCTAAAAAACCCATACAGTTAAGTTTTTATTCCAAAATAACAGCAACAGAAGCAAGGGAAGAGTAAGGAAAATCGAGTTTTTATATTTCTATTGATATAATTTTGAAAACAAAACTCGATAGCATAAGCTAGTATACTTTCTCTCCTTTCCAAAACTATTTTTGATATTAAAACACTTTACAGAATTTTATGTGTATATACCAGAATGTAAAACATCATCAAAAGTTATACTACATGTACACATTTACTTTACAGAGTATATTGATAAACTTGTCAGAACACATGGCAAGTCTATCGCCTTAACACGTTTTATTTGCTTATTAATGTTCAGACACACCATAAAAGAGCTGGAATGTTTGTGAAATCTGGCCTAGAATAATTTACAGATATTGGAATAAGAAGTGAATATGTTGTGGTTTGAATTGAAGGATTTGTGTCTCAAGTACAGGAAGTTCGCTTGTCCCAGAGATCCGGAATATGTTTAGAAGTAGACGGAATGTCACGTTTTAAAGAAGAAAGTCGCCCTTATTCGATAAATGCGTTTAATTGCGAGAACAAACTTCATGTATTTGGGACAAGCAGTCATTGAGCGCGATTTGAAAAAAATCTCAAATATGATCATTCTCAGACTTAAATTTGCATGATCATATACATTTCTATTTTGAATTAAAGAATGAAATAGTTCGAGTTAGTGCGTAAAGTAGAGGTAGGCATACAAAGTAAAAGTCAAATTTATATATCATAATGTCACCCCTATTATAAGGTCCAGTCATTTCTGACTTATGCGATACCTTTCTGATCACATTTACTTGCCGATTCCTATCATTTAATGCCAGGAACTAGGCAGGTAGGCAAACGAAAACCATTATTTAACAAGCTGGCAGTTCACCAGCCGGTCATATCGGAAAGGACTACAATAATTAGAACCGTCGACGCCCCGCTCCCAAAGCACTTCTTAATGACGAATATGTTTATTGCACACTTTTCATCGAAAAATAAATGAAATGTTGTCTAAGTGCTAGTGGTTATGGTCACTGATTTCAAGTCACTTGTCCCTCATTGCTGCCGATTCATAATATACCTGTGATGTAGGCATTTGTACATGAGATAGCAATCTAGTTTGCCTACGGAAGATCGGTGGTTCTACCAGGTGCCCGCCTACGGCCATAATAATGTTAGAAAGGGCACATGGGGTCGTCCTCCAGCCTTATAGCGGGAAACATCACTTCATGACCCAGACTGTTCATGTGACTTAAGTCCCAATACAAAAACTAATTATACAAACACATGTCCTTATGGTTATTTTAGCTCTCTGTGAAGTTAATGTATTGTTTCAAAATATTTGTATATTGTGCTCATATAAGGTCAGTCTTAATCTGCTACAGTAACATATTTTGAAAAGAAAATATGTTATGCCTTAACCGGTCTGTACCCCAGAGCTAAATGAATACTATCCAGACACATCGTGCATTTCTTGATTATCACACCACCTACCGGTGCCTTTAATATAAAAAAGGGAACTTTTTTGATCCGCACCTCAACCGAAATGGATTTAAAACCAGGGCCATAATTGATAGGATGAGCGCCATTGCAAAGGCTGCCAATGACTCATGCAGCAAAAGTGACCACAAAACGGCTGTGCCGAACTTGTCCGTCATAAGTCACGTTCTGCTCGCTATGTATATACTTGCAT
This sequence comes from Mactromeris polynyma, assembly GCA_032209605.1. NCBI lineage: Eukaryota > Metazoa > Mollusca > Bivalvia > Venerida > Mactridae > Mactromeris > Mactromeris polynyma. Next base: position 28,926,936 of record JASFXZ010000005.1, read on the forward strand.
AGAATATTCACTAAAGTAATTTTAATCGTATCTCAAAATGGTATATCTTTAGAGCATTGAATGACCATTGCTGTCATGTCTCTACCTTACTGCCCGTAGATAAGACAGTGTAGTAGTCGTAACTGTGTATTAAGACGAAGTCTATATCTACGTAAACCAAAATATGGATATAATGTAGAATTTTCCCCCCACAAAGAGTAGGCGTTATTGCGTAGTTATTGTTCGAGTAATCACAAAAATAAAGTGTTCAGGGTACATTAAAAAGATATATGAGTATATGATATAAGAATTTTAGAAATACACGATACATGTGCTTGATAACATTATGATTTTTTATTTTGTAGTAATTTTCGAACATTTTCCATTGATACAAAGCAACCGTTCCATTCGGCACTTTCAGTGCTTTGATTTTGTAGATCTGTAAAATTCTAAATATTATTTTGATACAATTCAAAACTGTAATGCAGTATTGGAATTTCTTTATCTTTTATGAAATAAATACGTTGATTTTACCACAACCACAACAAAGAGACGTTTTCCCAGATTATTGTTTTGGCTTTCTACGAAAGAATAACTAGTCGACAGTTTTTTTTCAAGTTTTATGAACTTTATTTCATATTAACAACAACATTCTCATTTTCACACACGCATTAGAAGTTAGAAAATCATATTATATATGTTTCCTGTCTTTTGACGACATAAATGACTAATAAAACAAAACAAATAATTGAAATACTGCAAACATGCAATGAAAATACAACAACAGTATATAAATAGAACAGCATGACACGTCTTTAATTAAAGTTTATGATTTATAAACAATGCATACAGAACTTTCAGAAGTTAATTTAGAACATGCATCAATGAGTCATTTCCGAAATCCTAAAAAATAAGATTCGATATTCAACAATTAATTTAAACCCAACTTTTTTTAATTTGAACATAATTACATTTGATCGTAAGACGAATCAATTGCCAATGGAATAAATTCCATGGCAAAATTTACTAATTGGTCAAACTAATATATCTGACAGACTTCATTTAAAAATAGATAAAATATCTGGCTATATAAATGAAATTAATAATTTTAAGAAAAGTAGATTAAAAACTCTAACATGAAACACCATAACATACTAAACCAGAAAGTAAAATAGCATAAAACCATTTTGCATCTACTATACTCGTGTACATATCTAAAACTGTTCTTATCAAATTATTATCAGCCGAATTAAGCCAAGTCTTCAGTGTTGAAATTGATAAAAAATATAATGAAGTATCCCTTTAAAAACAATAAAAAGTATGACAATTGAATAGTTCACTAATGAAAGCCATGACATCTAAATTTGCAAACACAATGAAGAACATTGTTCTAGTTACTAGGTAAACTATGAACAAGCGCAGCAGAAATATAGACTGGTCAATGTTAACACTCGCGTATATGAACACAGAGATAATACACGGGTTCAAGTCTACAATAATATTGTTTCCTACGTCATGTCCAGTTTATAAATTAATGAAAAAAACATCTAACGTAAAAAAAATTCAAACTTGCCACAACTTGTGAAGGGACACAACTGCGTAGGAGACGCAGATAATATAAGATGATAAATATTTTGTAATTATCTCCATGTATCTTTGGTTTGTGTAAATAGCACAAGGCAAATAACAAGCCATTTGAAAGCCAGGAAAAGGTCATGACCTGTTTATCTCCAACGCAGTGGTCTCCCTTTTCTTATTACTAAGACTGAAGTGAAGGGACCGCTAGGGTGTAAAAAGCCCGTTGAGTAGTTGACTCAATAGAGTTTCTCAAACTTAATTCATCGTGATTACTCAAAATATTTGACTGAATAGAGTTTCTCAAACTTAATTCATCGTGATTACTCAAAATATTCTTCAGACACATTGAGTTTTATTTTCATTCTCCCACAAATCCGTAGACCTGGGTTCGATTCCCGGTAGCGCCATTGACCGATTTTTCGTGTTTCTCAAACATGACTTTATTTCCCTTTACAAGCTGCGGAGACACGAAATTGAGTGGTTAAATGAAAAATATTGACACAACAAATTAAAACCTTGTGTGTAACGGTCTTTATTCAAATATTCACCATCACGTGACATTAGTGAATGCAGTGATTGATGTACTGCTAATGAAGATAAGCACTGTGAGGAGTTTGATTTTTTGTCTGTGTAAAGTGTAGCTGATGTCACTATAATGCGCAAGTAAACGTTATATCTGACGTCATCAATAAAGTATCAGCTTATTATAAATGAATAGATACTGGTAAGGGAGATAAGCGCTGTGAGGAGTTTGATTTTGCCAGTGTAAAGTGTAGCTGACGTCATTATAAATGCACAAGTAAACGTAATATCTGACGTCATCAATAAATTCTCAGCTAATTATAACAGAATAAATGAACAATGATAATTCTTGATTAAATATATCTTGAGCAATAGTATAAAATAATGATCATGCAACACAAAATAAACACACTGAAACGAAGACCATGTTGGCTTATAATAAGCGAATTTAGTCAACTTCATCGAACTATTTCCAAATAAAATGACGAAACTTTATTTATTTTTTAAATATACTTGTCCAAAAAATGAAACGAAATGCGCATTTTTGAGCTTTGTGGACGGAATTTACTTTTGCGAGCACTTTATAATAGCCGAAAATGTATTATAATTAAAAAAATGAGCGATTTGCGAAGCCAACGCACAGCATTTTTAAGTGAATACTGTCTAACTATTGGACATATATTGTAGCCACTACAAACTGCTGCCAGCAAGGCAACTTCAATACATTCTCGTTCTCGTACACAAACTATAAAATAATGCACTTGGTGCCAAATTTTCTACCGACGCATTGAATATTATACACACACATGACAGTTACAAGTAATTACAACACCCGTCAACTTACAAACTAACAAATAAATGATATGATAACTCCACCTGCTTCAAATGCAATGATATGTAATGCGTATTCATTAATTTACTGTTACAAAAGGCACTTTGACCTCCTTTGACAATGACATGTGATTGCCGTGCATAAACGTAGTTTAAATTGTACATAAATTTACGTGCGCATGCGCGAACGAACATTCTATTTTTAGAACAAATACAAAGGTATGTAATGGTGGTCATTGCAATGTTATGTTTATAAAATAATACTTATACAATACCAAAAACAATAACAACAGCATGCATAAAAATAATTTACGCGAAAAATATTTAGAATGTAATCTATGTACATATTACTCCTGACCTAAGATTATTACGTCTGTAATTCTACAACGCACAAAAAACTGCCCCTTTGAGTTTAATGATGATTCGAATTCATCATATTAGCCGATAGCTATCGATAGTAAAAAATATTATTTGTATTTGTAAGACTATAAAACGAATGCGATAACCATATAGTTTTTGTGAACATATACGATTATAGTCAATATTTTAATCAAGAGGCCTAAAAAGTAACTTTCCGGATGTGATTTAGATAAAAACTAACTAATATAAGAATAAAGCTGCAACTGAAATATTCATGCATTACACATTAATTTAAACTGATTAATTTTTTGTTAACAATAATGGCTTGTGTCTGTCATAGGGAAATGTTGCAATTAATAAATGATTAATTAAAGGCATTAACAAAACATTGTCATACTTCATATGACATGCATGATGCAAGACAATAACAAGATGTCACTAACAACAAAAATGATACATTTCAGTGATTTAAGCAAAAAGTTGTAACTTGACTCAATTTGCACCATCAACAGTATCATTTTCCAGCAATTGTTTCTAGAAGTGTTGGTTTTGTGTCAGCCATTTTGCAAGAGGTCTTGTCACGCGACCAAAATATCTTACAATTGCGGTAATAAATTTACAAACACCTTTACACGTTGCTTTTTCAGCAAATTGAATAAGTTTTTGAAGGGAAGGGCAGTGGTTGTACATTGACAAATGGAGAAGCCAGGCATTTTTTTCTGATTGCCATCACTATCGCTACTGTTTTGCAAGTCTTTGAGGAAATCCAAGATGGTCGCCAGTCGGCCATTTTGAATATGAGTTAAATTATTCAAGAGTTTGTTTCAGGATTAAAAAGGGGAACATTATATTATATTCAGTGTCGGAAGTGTTTTAAATAGTAAAACATACTTAATTTTAACTTAATAATGAAATACGAGTTAATTTAAGAATCAGTCCGCTGGAGATTTACCCCCATTTTCCAGGTGATCTCAAATATTTTGTGGTCAAGTATAAGATTTTACTCTGAATCATATATAATAAAGAGTATCTCCACATAATTTGCAGCTTAACTTTACATTGTCGTGATCCTAAAGCATTTTAACACATCGAAAATTGTGCATAACATGTGAATTCAGTTGTGTGCGATAAAAATGGAGTTGTGTCAATTAACATAACGGACTCGTCAAACACGTGGTGTGGTGTGATATGAATATTAAGCTGTAGCATGCCATAAGAAATCAGTCAAAACGTTTTTCGACCCCTCTGTCACTACAGCAATGTAGAATAGTTTTGAACCAGTCATGGTCTTTTTTCATTCCAATCTACAGTTCTATATTGTCAAAAAAACAGTATCTTTATCAGGGGATGACCAAACGATTGTCAACTATAATACTTTGTTTGGTGTCGCGGAATAACATTCTCCGCGAAGAATACATAAGGTCTTCTTAATGGAATGCAATGTTCGTTTTGTGCACACTTATTTGTAAACTACGAGAATGCTTACGACAATTTTGGAACCGTTTCAAAATATCAGATGTAAATTTAACTTGTGGCAGTTTTATCGTCTTAATGAACCAGACAGAAAAACTAAATAAATTTCATCAATATTATCCATGACATCAAAGGCTGAGTCTTTAAAACGTACACATTGTACGCACTCCTTATGACGTCATTGGAAACCAGTTTCAACAACTGACAACGTCATGTTGATTGTTTTGAAACATCGTTCCACTGAATGACGTCATTGGAAACACAACTTTAACATTGATGTCATCATACCAGTAAGTTTGACGCAAGTTGGATTCTACCTCAATTGAAACCCAATTGCCCCTTTGCCAAGGTCATATCGATGCTTTTGACACAATGTATCAAGTCGAAATGTCGCCATCTGAAGCACGTTTTTCAAATTTAATGACATCATGTCGATGCTTTTGACACACAGTATCAGTTAGAAATTTCGTCTTCTACAAGCCATTTTTTCAAGTTTTGTGGCGTCATATCGGTAGTTTTGAAACAATCTTTGATGAAATGACGTTTCATAATTGATTACGTCATATCAATGGTTTTCGACATTATAATATTATATCATTTAGAAACAAAGACATCTAATGAAGAAGTATAAACCATGTTTCTAAACACTTCAAGAACTTCTGCTAGACACTGTTGTTATTTGTTGTAGTTAATGTTTGTTGAGTCATTTTGATGTCACCGTCTGAGGTGAGTGATTTAAGCATGGCCCTGCTTTCGCCGTTAATTCGACTGCTACTTCTCTGGTTGTGTTTGTGAAACCTGGTAAGTTTTTGCCTATGCCACCATTTCTTGAAACATTTTACCACCTGAGCAAATCAAAAATAAAACACAACACAATATCAACAATAGATATACAGTACGTTACAATACACGGGATGATTTAAAAAAAGTCATTGCTGATATCATCACGGTCAGCTCGTAGTTTATTTTGTTTGAATGGCATGGAAACAATGCGTCGGTGTTTAATGTTACTATGGCAATAGTGTTTCAATCCGAATACAGGTTAACAATTAATGGGGCAAATAGTGATTGCCTGATCAATCCATTTCGTATGGACATAATTTACACATTTTGAAAAGATATCTGCTATGCAGTAAAACTTCACTTAAAGACCATCTCAAGAATAAGACCACCTCTAAACTACGAACGTAATTTGCAAGTCCATTTTCACTGTTTTGCTTTCATTCAAACTTAATATTAAGGGTCCTAAAGGTGGTCTTATAACTGAGGTTTTACTGTAGATGTTGTTAAAATACTCAAGTAAATATAGTGCTGTTATTATTCGACTTTAACTCCAATATAGAGAGTGAAAAGGTGAAAATATGAGCTTAAACTGCAGTTTCAATTTATTATGATGCTATTTAAAACTAGGAGCTGACTGCTTTAAAAACTCATATGGAAATATTCATTTACAATATCAAACATTGTATGATAAAGCACTAAATAAATGACTTTTGGCACATACGAGTACTCATGCATACAAATATTCACTACTTAATATATATCAACGAAACAAGACCACGGGACTGTTGAACCGCCATTTCTATGCAAATCAAACAAACCAATAGGAACAACTTCATACATTTAAAATTAATAATTAAAGTGGAGGTATTCCGAACAATTGAAAATTAAAAAAAAATGACGTCATGCATTACGTCATATATTTGGACTGATATTACAAACATTATAGAAGAACAACAAGCTTTTCCACATACTTCATGAAGATAAAAAGGCTACACTACATGAACTATTTAAACCTTTAAGGCTGAATAAACTGACTGAACAATAAACGTGACATACCTCTCCATTGAAAAAGCAGAACACGACTGACACAAACACGCCCTGAAAGGTTGATGAAACAAATCAAATACAAAATTAACCACCACTTTTTCTCATCTGTTTTTCTCAGATTCATGTCACTGTGCTACTTGAGACGACAGAATGTTACGATAGCACGCCTCGAAATAATAACACAGTAATCAAATACTGATCTGGGGCACGTCGAATTGAAATGGGTTATTCGAAATCACGTATTATTCGAAATAAAAGTTCGTCGAATTGAAATGGGTTATTCGAAATCATGTATTATTCGAAATAAAATTTCGTCGAATTGAAATGGGTTTTTCGAAATCATGTATTATTTGAAATAAAAGTTCGTCGAATTGAAATGGGTTATTCGAAATAATGTATTATTCGAAATAAAATTTCGTCGAATTGAAATGGGTTTTTCGAAATCATGTATTATTTGAAATAAAGTTCGTCGAATTGAAATGTTTTATTCGAAATAAAAGTTCGTCGAATTGAATTGGGTTATTCGAAATCATGTTTTATTCGAAATAAAATTTCGTCGAATTGAATTGGGTTATTCGAAATCATGTTTTTTTCGAAATAAATTTCGTACCCGACGAATTCGGTGCGACTGTATTTGGTTGATATGGTTGGAAAGAAACCGGGCAATAACAACGATAGTAACCCTAATACATTTACATGTATTACCTGGAACGATACAAGGAATGCCGATATCATCATGTAGACGTATTCACCAGACGATCCAGGAGGCGGTCTGAACGGAAAGGCGATGTATTGCAAACCCAGTAAGGGTATAAGAATCAATGTGGCCCGCACAGCACGCCTGAAATAGACATTCAGTATACATGAGTACGCCTTAAAGTCACATTTACGCATCTGAAAAACGCCATTCAGATTCATCACGGTAAATCTTGGTCTGTGAGTATTTTTACATTCAATTTTCAAAAATTCTTATAAACTCAAAGCAAGCGTATAGCAGTAATCCAGATTTATATCATATATTATTATACCATTATAATGATTTTAGACTCGTTTCAAAATCTCAATATTGAGGTTTGGAGCGCCTCACTCTTGATCAGCTGGTCTTAAGTTCGAATTACGCCTCGGTAGAAAGTGAACCGCGAACTTCACAACAGACCCCTGATTTAGGCGATGTACTGATTAGCGACCCAGGAAACAGTCATCGAGAATGATTTATATAAGTTATAAACTTGTTTCACAATCGATATAAAATAAATAATTTTAATCTACGAAATATTTACACGTATCAACTGAACTACATGTATTTCATGCAATGTTTCCGATATCCTATTTCATATAATTAATTCACCAGTTACCAATTGCCCAGAAAGACTTTCAAGATTACAGAACGTAAAGTATATTTGTATTAATATGTTATCTGTGTGAACAGCAGTAACGTTAACTACCACGACCAGAAATATTATCAATTGTTTAGGAGAAGCTGCCATTTCGTTGATGCTCATTCGCCAAGCTAGACTCATAACTCTAAGCGTTTCTACCGAAGGGTAAACTTTGTTTTAAAGGTACATAGTCATGCATCTTTTAAAAAATATGCTTAGTGGTAAATATGAGAAAATTAGCAGTTCATGCCTTCATACAAATGTACTCTACAACACTGTAATGTCATTTTAATTACATATTTCCCTGAATCATAAATACAAGATAATGGAACAGGTATTTTTCTATCGCCGAGTTAGCGCTAGCGTAGGAAATACCCGTATTGGACTCGTGTTCTGCAGTTCTATGAAATTCTTAGGAAAAGTTATAATCCTGTGTTTTAGAATATGTATGTATGAAGGCTTTTACTTGTCTCTTTCTCAATATTATCACTATGTGTATTTTAATAAACAATAAGACTATCTACCTTTAAGTACAAACATTTACCGTCTGGTTTTGTTGCCGTTATTCTATATCAACTTGACATGAAGCAGACAGTCGCTGATTTATTTTCCTATCTCATATCAACAGACAAACATTTTCATCGAATGAGTCGATTGAGTTATGTCCAATATTTAAGATATATTGGATTCCCTTTCCTGCAAACTTTTCTAAGACAGTCATCCGATGCAATCAACATTTTGGGACAGTTTTTTGGCCATACGCGCACTGTAGACTACATTGGGCTCATCGAAAAAGGAGCATGTATTGTTACAATGACAACATAATTCAAAGAACAGACTAGCCATGGTCAGTTAGACTAATAAAAAACAGTTTTATCATAGTTTACTTGACGTTTGTTATATAAATGGCATTGGAACAATCAGTATCGTTCGATAAAAGAGAGATTAAATTGGATTAAATTGGAACGCAACGTAATCAAGACTGGCCGGACCGATGAACATCTCAGACTTGCTACACAACAATGACAGATGAATTCCGAATGATGAGGGCGGTCATTATATATTATATATATATATATATCTTGGACATTACCTTGTCTGCATCGTCTCATTCGTGTGGACAGATCGCAACTTTGACACTAATATTCTCATGATGTTAATGGAAAATATGAAATTTATCTGAAAAAATAAGAAAAAAAAATTGGAAAAATCATGGAAGAAATAAAATTACAAATCGTCACAAGACAGAAAAAGACCCAACAAAAACAATGACAGTCTTACAAAAATCACATAAGTGTTATATTTTCTCAACATATTATATTTTAATATTTCATCATTTTTACCACTGTATTTCTTTGAATGATAAATGTGACTGGTTTTATATATTGAGAGAGGTGAGGTACATTGATTTTCCCTAACTATCAAAAGACAGAGAATAAGATGCTACAAGGAACGCCACATGTATAAGACAGTGCCTCTCCACACAGACCTCCGGGAAAACAACAATCCATAAAACATTAGACATTGGATGAGGCTCAATGGTACATACGTAAGGGAACAAGGCGCAAGGGTGCTAATGACGATGCTTTCAGATGTAAATTGACTTTTAAAGATTTCGTTAAAATTATGAGAAATTCAAATTCAAATTATGCTACAGTGGAACCCGCTTATAAAGAATGTCTAGGGACCTGGAGATTTACTTCGTTATATTCAAACTGTATAGTTAAAAGTGCTAACTGGCTAGTATTATTTATCATAGTTTCTGAAAAAACTGTCAGGTATATCTTCCAATGGTTTTAATTGCAGTAAGCTATAACAATTATGATTCAAACGAATTAAACACTCTTAAAGTCGATGTAAACGAGAAAATATCACGTCATTGTGCCAGATCACATTGTCATAATGTAGTTAATATTCTCAAAATACAAAATGGCGATTTAGCTCTTTTGACCAGTATAAGTGAAGAAAATGACAAAATGTGAAACACGTACGATAAGCGAAGCATTGATTGGCACTGCCAAAATCCAATGTAGACTTGAATCGCCGGTCCAGCATCTGAAAAAGAAATATATAGTGAATCGATGACCGTGACATCAGAAACAAGGAACATAGTCATAAATATGAGAAAATCGATGTGAATTGCCTTCATACAGATGTACTTTAATGTACTGTATTGTCACTTTTCTTATGTGTTTCCCAGAACCACAAATACGAGAGTTCGATACTGGTATTTTCTATCATGACCTACGCGTCGAGTTGGTGCTAGAATAAAAAAAACCTGTATCGGACTCGTGTTTTGCTTTTCTAGGGAAGCTTTTAAGCAAAGTCACAATGCAACGTTTGTAGAGTAAGTCTGTATGAAGGTATACTAACATGCTATTTTCTAAAAAAATATTACTTTCTATTTGCAACATGACTTGAAAAAAGAAAAAAACAGTGGTGTATGACAAAGTTACAATTTTTTTAATTTTACGTCGGTATTTCAGGAAAGGGCTACCACTTTGGCAAACATGTTTCCCTAACTATATCCGACAGTAAAATCTCACTTTAGTTTCGTTTACAATTATATTTATTCATCACTTTAATTACAAGCGATTTCTTCGGTGTTATATTCTTTGAATTAAGGGCGAGTATATTGGTAAGAAACGAAGGAAATATTCATTGAGAGTGTTTTATATCAAAAGTAAGACCTTGTTGCCCATTCGATGTAAAATAACCAACATTATGTTTGATATTCATGACAAAAATACATGCATACTTACTTAATCAAAATGCCTCCAAATTCACTTGGCAATATATATATCTACTTCGCTATTTCAAAAAGAAATTCTACAAATCTGTGAAAACTACACTGTACTTATTTTATATTTTACTATTTATGTTAAATATTTGTATGACTTTTGTAACTACCATCATATTTCATTTTCAATCTTCACTATGCTCTGATGACTATTTCTCACTCACCGACTATATATGTGGCAAAAAAACTTTGTAAAATGTTTAAATGCCGAAATAAAATGTATTGTATTGTATTGTACTTACTTAATGCTGTCATCGGCGCTTAGTGCACGAAATATCGTGTAAATAACAGTAGGCAAAATAGGAAACACTGAAAGAAGAAATAAATAGTTTTCACAATTATGATCACATTGATATACAGTATTGTCTACTGTCCACGCCTTTGGAGAAAGACGTTTACTTATTTCAGAAGGAGGATGCGCCCTGAAAGGTATAACAAACTTACAAGCTCTTGGTGTCGAGCCAAATTATTTCTCTAGACTTGGCATTCACCAAAGTTGTATTCATATGTCCGCTAATAGAAAGTACCACTATTTCACATACCGTTTATGACTATTATATGTACACTGAATTAAATCACATACTGCATACTTCTTTGACAGAGAAATTAGGTCAATCAATGAGTCTGTCTGGAAAAATATCTGCCAGCCCAAAGACTGTAAATCGCTATATGATTATCATTTCTTTTAATGTTTTTAGATGAATGTCAAATTCCCCTTTCTCCATGTGCAATTCATTCACTTGGTGTAATATAGTGACACAACCCTCCATTTTTCTTCACACATAAATATTTTGGATTTCATTACTTTTTCATGCAGAATTTCAAATAACAATGTATGACCATGAAGTAAAATTTCACATTTCAGCAGCAGCATCAATCGGCCATCATCCGAAACCAACATTTATATTAACTGACTGATCTTATACAAAAAATGAGATAACTTGTTTCAGTACAAATTTATAATACTTCTACAAAAAATTATTGCTGTGTGAAAGGATTTTCAATTTATTGCATGTGACACAAAATTAATATGAAAATACAATAATTACAATGGGAATTGTCGAAGTGTGAAAGAACTTTTGGAGGGCAGTGTAGGTAATCTTTCCACCACCCTTTGGGCTAGTGGCAACTTGTTTTCATGGAACCCTTTCCCTCCCTGTTGCCCCCCTTACTTTATCCATGGTTTTTCTGATATTCAGCCATAAAATTCCTTTCTTCAAAATGTCTTCAATAATAAGACCATTCTTGGGACCCTTATAAACTGGACTTCTTATTGAGTGTATCCTAATATTGAGATTGAATAAACTGGACTTGAAAATTGTGTTCTTGATTTTGAGGTGGTTTTATTATTGATGTGGTCTTTAAGTGAGGTTAACAGTAGTATATTGGCTCATAAAACAGACATGTACTTACCCCATCCGATTAGATAACATATTTTAAGAAGCTTCTTGTCTTTTGTAAATGTGATTACAATGAGTGCATGGAGATAGAAGCCCTCACAGAACATCCAAGCATAGTTACACACGGTAAAATAGTGTGTAAGCACGTGTAGAACTTGACACCATATCTGAAATGCATTGTGGGAAACAATGTTTAAATGATGTCATAACTGAGACGTTCTGTGAAGAAATGTGGTCAGAATGACGTCATAACTAAAATTGAATATATGTGTTAAATATGGTAAGAATGACGTCATGTCTGTAATGGAATGTGTTAACTAAGGTAAGTTTGGCGTCATATTTGAAATGCAGTAGGGGATACATGCTAACAATGACGTCATAACTGAAATTAAATATTAGATTATGGTAAATATGATGTCATTACTGAAACAAAAATTTGAATCCATCTTAAACGTGACATCGTAACGGCAATGAAACTGAATTTAGAAAAGGTAAAACACAAAGCTTGGCATAAACATGGATCAACATTATAAATACAGAATGAAAATACAGTTAAATTGAACAACATCAGTCAAGTGAATTGTGGGTGCAGTAGGCGAAAATGCAGACCGGTTTGAAAATAAGTTTCACAGTGGAAACTAGAACAAAAATGGACCAAGGAATAGCAAATAGACAGAACAGAATGTTGAAATGTTAGAAGCTAACTACAATGTAATGATATACACTACCCCCTCCAAAAGTTCACACACTGACAGTTCCCATTGCAGTTAATGAATTTTCATACATTTGTGTCACATGCAATAAATTTAAAATGCTTTTTGACACAGCTATACTTTTATGTTGAAGTATATATAAATTTGTACTGAAACAAATTATCTTATTTTTTGTGTCAGATCATTTACACATACACATGTTGGTTTTGGGTGATGGCCGATTGATGCTGCTGCTAAGATGTGCAAATTGTTAATTCTTAACTATCCATCACAGAAGTGGAATGAATAATTTTACTTCATGGTCATACATGTCTTATTTGAAATTCTGCATAAAAAAGTAAATGCAATTCAAACTGTTCATGTGTGAATAAACTTTTGGATGACAGTGTATGTTCATGAATGAATAGAAGAAACATCTGTAGGGACTTATTTTAACATTAGGTAAATGAGTTAGCTTAAAGGAAACTATGTGTTAGGCGGCATGACACAAGATGGCAAGAATATCTGTAAATCATGCCTGTCCGGCAATAAGATAGCGTAAAGCACAGAAACTCATTGTATCGCGAAATCTGTTTGCCATAAACGTAATTAATTCCTGATTTATGAATGAATAGCCTTTCGTTGATTGAGTCGTGAATATTCCACTTTTGTCAATTTCGTAATGTAATTCCTTTCGGCAGAATCCGTTTTTACACGCTGTTACAAAAACCACCAAAGCGATGACAACAATTAAAAAAGATGCCAAACGTATTTTAATCAAGATGATAATCGTGAAATTTACGAGACAGTTTTAGAGTAAATATTCCCCAAAAGACTTAAAAAACAATTATAATGTCTTTCTACTTAATGGCAAATAATTTTAACAACATTCAGCGATTTTTTCCTCTCTACGTTCCACTCAGAAAGGCTAATGTATTGAGGAAACATGTTTCACTTGAAGAAGAGTTAAGTTATCGAGAAGACATGTGACACCAGTAAAAGCTAATTTATTGAGTAACAAGAAATATCGTAAAGGTTATGGATTGTTGTGCAACATTAAAAATTGCCGAGATGTAACGATTGTTGGTCACTCAAGATTCTAATTGTATTTTGGTAATTAAGGTAACGTACCCCATTATCGAAAGGTTAACCAATCCGCGTCAAGGTTACAAACGTTTTTCGGTTGACGAGGAGTTGGTTTAGTGGTTAACGTAAGATTTGATTGGTTTACACAACACTGATATGCAAATAGCAAAACCATGTAAGTACGGCTGCGCCGAAAAACATTAGACACTACAAGAAGAGCCAATTTGTTGAGCAAGAATTTACGAACACGCAGAATGGTGACTTTCGAGCTGAAAGCTATGAGCTTTATGTGTACATGTAGTTTATTTCACTGACAGTCGCTCTTGACTTTAATTCTTTTACGATGGTGTGTAACAACATAAACTCAGCTAATCGCCATAATTTATACTACAGTCCAACAGTATTTACCTAGGACTAATGAATATTCCTATAGTCCGTTTTTAGTAGTTCGCTAGAGCAAATAGTTCTATGGCAATTTTCGATAGTCGCATCGCCTTAATATGAAAACTACTTTTCTGGAAGTGGCGCAAGAATAACAGGTAAGTGAATTGTTTTAAAATAGTTCAACATCTGAGCGTAACCTGCATAAAATACTCAATACTGGTAGAAATATTTACTGTGCAATTACATTAATTAATGATTCAACAATGGACACTAATGATTGGTATTTTCTGTGAATCTGGAAGTGTTCAATACAAAACCAGTGTTCAATACCGAACAACTTAAGTGCTTTCAGCGCTTTGATTATATGCTTGAGAACATTTGATAATAAATTGCTGGAAGTGGTCAGGAAATGACAACATGTTTTGGAAAATATTGACCAACATGCTGAGAGTACAAACGAACGGTATTCTCAGATAATGTTAAATATACTTTACCAAACGCGCCAGACATCATCGGCGAAATGTTGACAGCCATTTTCATTTTAACTTTATGTATATTGTAAATCTTTTTTTTTTCACGATTAAATTTTCGCGAAAGTCTTGCCCAGAAGTATTTCTTTCGCGAAGTGATGATTTCGCGTCTTTCCTCCGTCGCGAATTAAAGATAAACGGAAATGGTTTGTGCAGTTGTTTGAACATCTATTAACAAATCAAATCGTTATACGCTCACATCGCTTGTAATACATATTAAGAGAGTATATACAATTTCGGATATGCACCAAATTCGTACATGCATGATTTTAGTCTCGACAATAATATGTTCGCGAGTAATTAGAATTCGCGAAATAACGCGAAAATAACGTTGTCGCGAAAATAAAGTGATTTACAGTAATTATCACGTTCATCTTTAAACAGCGATTGTGCTAGAAGAGAGTATCGTAGGTTAATTAGTACCCGTTAAATGTTGTCTAATTATAAATGCATCGATAAAACTGAACAGAACTAAAATTGAACATAACACGATTAAAGCACGCAATGAAATGAATACGTAGGTCTAGTTTCGCAAAATGGTTTTAACATATAACAAACTGTTTTAACTGAAATATATTAATATTTGGATCTTGACTTATTCGAGCGAGCATTTTAAAATTTAGCCCCTACTGCCACCCCCCCCCCCCATACCCCAATTTCAATTACAGTTTTTGGCCATTTTATTTTTTCAATTGTTCGAAAAAAGTGTCAGTCTTCTACACGGCCTATAGGAATCTACGCCCCTGGCTATGCGGATAACTTCCCAATATGTATCAGAGATGGTGGACGGTGATTCGGGATGTATGTAAAAGCGTCAGGTATAACACACGTCTCATTGGTGTTCAAACCTACGACTGGCTTACGAATTCTCTACAGACTGAACTAATCGGGCAGGCAATTAAAACATGTACATTTGAGTGATTTGCAACCTCTTCTGTAAGTGATGTCAATTCAAGAAAACGCAACATGTGATGTCACTATTTGCAAGCAGGAAACAATATTTACTCCATATTGTCATATCGTTTTCATATTGCCATATGGGGCAAAAATTGCTTACTGTCAGTACATGTTGACGTCACATGTGACGTTTTCTGGAAACGACGTCACTTTAAGAAGAGGTTTGAAATCGTACAGCGGCGCTCTAATAATAAAGATAGTTACCGGATTGTGGATCAAGGCGTCTGAATTCATCGGTACCATGCTGTAGTACATTATCCAGAGGGCGCCAGTGATTACGTATGACGTAAACAAATGCTTGTGAAGTGTCACACGAACGCATTTCAGCTGTCTGAAAGTAGACATAAATTGTAAGAGAAAATGTTGGCATGATATATGAAACATTATTGCAAAATACATCTGTATGTAGATCTACACGCATTATGTTTATTTTTGCATGTGTCGCGTTCAAACTAAAAAGGCCACTGTACTTAATTCCTAACTCGTTCTGAATTTGATTTGCATTTAAAAAGGACGAAATTGCATAGGTCATCACCTCCATTACGCAATGTCTTACCCTTCGATTTAGTTGATACTGTTTAATGCATATCATCATAAAGGTCTTCAACAAAGATTTAGAATGGAACCATAAGTTAGAACAGACTGTCGGAAATAACAATATGAACGATTGATAATGTATTTATATACAGTCTGCCCACGACAATCTTTGAACTTACATTGTTAACATAATGAAAGTAAAAAGTTTAAACGATGTTTTGTAGTAAACAAACCATTTGTAATTGGTGACTTGTTCATGAAATGAGCGCTGCTATGGGATTTACAACCTCTTCTGGAAGTGGCGTCTTTTTAAGACAACGCAACATGTGATGTCACAATTTGCAAGCAGGAAACACTATTTACTCCATTTGTTTTCATATTGCCATATGGGGCAAATATTGTTTACTGTCAGTACATGGTGACGTCATATGTGACGTTTTCTGGAAATGACGTCACTTAAAGAGGTTGGAAATCGTACAGCGGCGCTCAAATGATGATTCTTAATCAAGATTGTTTAAATTTAATGTGGAATTTAGTCGCTACGAAAAAGTATGAGTGGAATTTAAGGGGGAATTATGGGGGCTAGAATCTGAACCTTAAATTGCACATAATATAGAAAACTTACCGGAATAACGAAAATATTATCAAAGACATGACAAGTAGAACAATGGAAATACCGAAGCCATAATAATACATGTACAGCACTCTCTTGTGGTTCTGAAACATATAAAAGACGACAACGATGTAATTCGTAGTCGTGCATATTTATGACGTTACTTCTATAAATAGCACGAAATAACAACAACGACAACAACCATGTTTCAAGGAAATCCTATGCTCGTTTCTAAGAGGACAGTTACATTTTTTGCCTTTTACGGTTTTTTTTCAATCAATAAAACCAGATAAAATGATTTTCACTAACATAATCACACGATTCATGAAAAAATACAGTCAAACGTTCAACAGCTTTACACATAGGCCTGCTATAAGGACACAAACATAAAATAGTTTTATTAATACATATACCTAAACGTGTATAAAAAGACAGCCGCTCTGCTTATCAAGCAGTAAAAGTGCAAAGTGTTATTTTCATTTGCTCGAAATGAAGTACATTTAATGTAAATAATACATTTTTGTCACGATAGCAACCAAACATATGTATTTCCTCATTCTTGCAAAAAAAAAAATATGACGGATGTTTATTTATGCTCGTTCTGAACAATATTTATCCGATTTCTGGAATATTCCCGTTTTCAACGGATACGGTCTTGTCGGGCTGTATCGTGTGATGGTCTAAAAAATAGATTTTCCAACCTTGGCGGCTACGTAATTACACTATTAAGACACATCATGATAAATTTTCCGACTTAAGAGTACTGCATTTCAATTTATCAGTATAATGACTGAATCCATTTATATAAACCCATATTTTAGCACAAAAACGCCTAAAGTGATAAATAACCCAACATTTATGGTATAAGTTACGCATTATTTCATAATTCTTCTATTTATAGAACGTTATGATATAATATTCACATAAAACTGTGTAGAACGTTCTTATAAAGTATGAAGAATTACGCCATTACAAGCATGTTACTTTGACCTTACATATTTTACGCGCCTATCTAATGAATAATGTACGGTTACCTTGACAAATAAGTAACACAACTCATATAACTATTATCGTATCCGATGCCTCTCACATCCTACCGATGTACTGCAGTATTGCGTACCTCGATATATTGTAGTATTGCATACCTCGATGTATTGTAGTAATGCGTACCTCGATGTATTGTAGTATTGCGTACCTCGATGTATTGTAGTAATGCATACCTCGATGTTTTGTAGTATTGCATACCTCGATGTATTGTAGTATTGCGTACCTCGATATATTGTAGTATTGCATACCTCGATGTATTGTAGTATTGCGTACCTCGATATATTGTAGTATTGCGTACCTCGATGTATTGTAGTATTGCGTACCTCGATATATTGTAGTATTGCGTACCTCGATGTATTGTAGTATTGCGTACCTCGATATATTTTAGTATTGCGTACCTCGATGTATTGTAGTACTGCATACCTCGATATATTGTAGTATTGCGTACCTCTATGTATTGTAGTATTGCGTACCTCTATGTATTGTAGTATTGCGCACCTTGATGTATTGTAGTATTGCGTACCTCGATGTATTGTAATAATGCGTACCTCGATATATTGTAGTATTGCATACCTCGATGTATTGTAGTATTGCGTACCTCGATGTATTGTAGTATTGCGTACCTCTATGTATTGTAGTAATGCGTACCTCGATATATTGTAGTATTGCATACCTCGATGTATTGTAGTATTGCGTACCTCGATGTATTGTAGTATTGTGTACCTCTATGTATTGTAGTAATGCGTACATCAATGCTTTGTAGTATTGAGTACATCAATGTATTGGGTACCTCAATGTATTGTAGCATTGCGCACCACGATGTATTGTAGTATTGCATACCTCGATGTATTGTAGTATTGCGTACCTCGATGTATTGTAGTATTGTGTACCTCTATGTATTGTAGTAATGCGTACATCAATGCTTTGTAGTATTGAGTACATCAATGTATTGGGTACCTCAATGTATTGTAGCATTGCGCACCTCGATGTATTGTAGTATTGCGCATATCAATGCTTTGTAGCCTTTCGCTTTTCAGAACAATGCAGTTTGACTGTACAAGGTGGTAGTTGCGTTTTATTTACTGTAAGAAGTTAATGCTTCTATACCTACCTCAAACAATGAGTGATCATAACACATTGTGTAATTGGTCCACACGTTGCCTGTAGCCGGATGTCTGTACCAAGTACCGTCTATATTACATGTTTTCTTGGAATAGGCTGTAACATACAAAATACAATATCAAAATATATATTAATCATGATTGCTGCGTCATTTGTACTACAAACTGTATCTGAAATATGTGTCCATAGGACAAAAATGCCCCCACTTCCAGCCTTTGTCACAAAAGCAAATGCCCCCAATTCCAGCCTTTGTCACAAGCGCAAATGTCCCCACTTCCAGCCTTTGTCACAAAAGCAAATGCCACCACTTCCAGCCTTTGTCACAAAAGCAAATGCCCCCACTTCCAGCCTTTGTCACAAAAGCAAATGCCACCACTTCCAGCCTTTGTCACAAAAGCAAATGCCACCACTTCCAGCCTTTGTCACAAAAGCAAATGCCCCCACTTCCAGCTTTGTCACAAAAGCAAATGCCCCAATTCCAGCCTTTGTCACAAGAGCAAATGCCCCCAATTCCAGCCTTAGTCACAAGAGCAAATGCCCCCACTTCCAGCCTTTGTCACAAGAGCAAATGCCCCCACTTCCAGCCTTTGTCACAAAAGCAAATACCCCCGATTCCAGCCTTTGTCACAAGAGCAAATGCCCCCAATTCCAGCCTTTGTCACAAGAGCAAATGCCCCCACTGCCAGCCTTTGTCACACAAGCAAATGCCCCCACTTCCAGCCTTTGTCACAAAAGCAAATGCCCCCGATTCCAGCCTTTGTCACAAGAGCAAATGCCCCCACTTCCAGCCTTTGTCACAAAAGCAAATGCTATTGAACGTTCATGTAAAGATGTAAAATTTGTGAAATAATCATTAAGTCTAGCTGATATACTCTTGCACGCTCTGTATCCTTATGTTCAATAAGGACCATAACTTTGCACTTATGTGCGGAGCCAAACATGAAAACCAAGGTGCACGCCTACACATGCTGGTGAACATTACTGTAAAGTTTTGTGAGTCTAGCTAATATACTGTTAGAGATATTGGACACAATATTTTCTGACGGTCGGACAGACGGACGGACGAACGGGGGCATAAAAACTGGTACAACCTCTACAGACAAGCACCCGTTTGGTGATGCATATTTCGGATGCTGTTGCTCAAGAGAGGCTAAATTGGTTATAAGTTTTACTACTGAAAAATTGATATTGTTGTTCAAAAACGCCATACACCCATTCACCATACTATTTGTGTCATAAACACACACCGGTTTTGTAAAATAGTATAAAAAATGCTTTGCAATTTGCGGTATACAGCAAAATTTAAAATGGCGTACGAAAGGCACAAGTTTGGATTAGCGAAAGCGTACACAATACGGAAATGGTTCAGGGCAAATAGTGGACCTTGTGAATTATTTTTTGCTCCGGTCATGACCTACTGACTGACTGTCCTAATGACCCTTCAACATTGACAGCTACAATAAATGGTCTGCTGGTTTATTATCGCATTGCACTCTATTTACTAATACAATACGTTTTCTCCGCCTTGTGTTAATTAATTCAAAGTCAACCTAGTACATCATGGTCCTATACTGGTCAAAAGTGATCACCCGTCACTTTGTACTGAAATAATCTTCACTACTTTACGATAAATTTAAGGTGATCTAAATGATGAAAGTGATTTTGATAATGATAATAATGATAATAATAATAATAATAATAATAATAATAATAAATAAATAAAGTATTTACTTTCAGAAGGTAACATTTCAAGGTGAAACAATAAATGTGCATACCTTTCTTACAAATTGGCCTTCTATTAACATGATATTCTTTGGGCAACAATCAAAACACGCAGACGCGCAAACACGCATACACACATACGCACGCATACACGCACACTACAACAATATACAAGTACAACAATATACATTAATGTGGATGTCAAATAATAATCAACTTTAAACAGTTCACACACTCGTCGAAATTAACTATAAGATATTTTAATACAGGTTTAAAAGGATGTTTTTCGATTGTGCAATTCATTTGAATCATAAATGGTACAGCTTATTGCAATCACTTTCAACAAAAAATCCACCAGTAGTTTTTGACAACTCCTATACGTAATAATACTGGCGGGTTTGCACATTTGACCAGTATAATCAACCCCTCCTAGACTGGTTCTTACACTTGATGTTGTTGTTGCTGTTGTTGCCCCAAATGTGATACACCATTTCATCAATTACTATAAGGAATGTCGACTCATTAATATGAATGAAAGTTTTCCAGACTCGATTAGACAGATGATTGTCGGTTTTAAATATGCATTTCATTAATAAAAGGCTTTTTATGTGTTTGTTGGCGTATTATCAGTATACGTCACATATTTAAAACAGACCTATAAATTATAATACAGTCGGACCTCGTCCGTTCGAATTCATCGGGTCCAAAAATTGATTTCGAATAATACTTGTTACGAATAGTCCATTTCAATTCGATGTGCATAAGAAGATACATCGAGTCCATATTTATTTCCATGATACCAAGTATTTGGATAGAAAGTTGTCGAATAAACGAGGCCCGACTGTATCTTAAGCTATAATTTCCAAGTATTATCTAAATATAGTGTACAGAATATTTGCTATGTGTCTGAAAGTTGATTTTTACAATGTTGAAGACATGATACCCAACAATTATATTAAAGCGTTTGCTTATCTGTTTTTCACATTTACATTGTACGTCTTCTTTAAGTGACGTCATTTTTAAAAAACGTCACATGTGACGTCAACGTGTACTGACAGTAATATTTGCCCCATATGGCAATGTGAACACGAAGTGACCATATAGATTAAATAGTGTTTCCTGCTTGCAAATAGTGACATCACATGATGCGTTTTCTTGAAATGACGTCACTTACAGAAGAGGCTGTAATTCCCATAGCAGCGCTCATTTATACCTGTACTCCTATCACGTGGTTCCAAAGTTCAAGTTACAACAAAATCTACTACAGAAACACACCTTGGGGAGGGGTGCATATTTCGGATGGTGTTGAGAGGTTGTTGCTTTTGAGAGATTTAATTGGAAGTAAGTAGTTAAAGCAGGAATATTGACAATATTGTTGAAGTGAGGTGATCGCTCTTGAGATATCTAATTGAAGAGAGGTTTTCGCTTTTGAGTGAGTTAATTGGTAGTAATTTTAACATCAGGACAACTGATAATTTTGTTGAGGAGAGATTATACTGTATATCATTTGCTATTCATTACTTCAAAATGTTTAATGTGTCTGGTATTTATTTTCAAAATACTGATACGATCTATTTTTATTCGACTAGATATTAAGAGAACATTAACATTAATTTTGATATATCGGTGCTTCACATATTGTAAGCCGATGTATTTCTCTCTTAATGGATCATGATAGCACATTTATGACAGATAAGTATAAGTAACACAGTAATATACTATGTATCTTATGTCTTCACTAAACATTGTCGGTATTTCATACGGATATATTTCAAAAATACGAGCAGATAATGTCATTCCTCGGACGTTAAGACATCAAAATGTTATACATGACAGAAACAATGTCTTACTGTTCGCGTATAATCTAACACATTTGTAGCAAGACAATGTATTAATATAGCTCATCACAAATACGACGCTAAGAAAACAAGAATCATCTCGTTATGAGCGCCGCTCTACGATTTCCAACCTCTTTTTTAAGTGACGTCATTTCCAGAAAACGCAACATGTGATGTCACTATTTGCAAGCAGGAAACAGTATTGACGTCATATGGTCAATTCGTTTATATATGGCCATATTGGGCAAATATAACTTACTGTCAGTACATGGTGACGTCACACGTGACGTTTTCTGGAAATGACGTCTCTTAAAGAGGAGGTTGAAATTGTTCAGCGGCGCTCTCATATAGATACATCTCGCAATATACTATCTAAGGAATGCGTTTATGTAACGTGAACTATAAGTGTATTAATATGATACATTTATATGTAGTAAGCAAACCACGCACGGCGTTATATATGGTATCGTGTAAAAGACGCTGCGAGGAGGGTGTTGGGTCGATAGTGTTTATGTGAAGGGCGCTGATGTTGGTAAGGCTTTGTGCGGTTGGCTTGGATGTGTGGAGGGAGTTGATGTGTGGAGGGCGTTAATAAGTGATGGACGCTGATGAGCGGAAGGCTGTGTGAGGTCGGCGTTGATAAGCAGAGGGCGTTGTGTAACCTTCAAATGGACAACACTTCATCGTTACGATTTAATCTGCCAAACAAACAGTACCGCGTACTTCAGGGCGACCCATTCAAACGTTATCTGACTATCCGTTAATAAGGTGTGATTGTAATGGGACTGCCGCTTTCGGACTGAAAATTTATTGGTTTAAAGACATAGAAACTTGCATTTATACACACGCCCCAGGGTGACTGATATAAGACATCCAAGATAAGACAAACACGATTTTCATCTCATTGATTTATGATTGTTTTGTCCGTAAATATGTGCCCTGTACTTAAATGGTCAATATGTAAATTATGTTGTTTTTTTACTTCTTACCCTTTTCCGCCTTCTTAACATTCTGAACAAGTAATTGATGATATGTGAGAGACACATTAATGGGAATAACGGAGAAACGAGGACCATTCGCCGGAAGTCTTATCATCATTCTCTTTACATACATACCCGGAAGTAATATGCATTAGATAAAAGTTCAACAAAATCACAAGGACGGAGGATGCTTTTTAAGTGGATTGGTTTTATAGGTCTATAAATATAGATATATCACTTGCCTAAAGGATTGGAGAGAGAGATATACGCTGGACATTCTTGCATCGCGTCCTCACCAGCTTTCGTGTAGCCCCAACACTGCATTCGATCCCAGGTGGCATTGCAGTAAACGGCCCCTAAAAGTAAACAAACATTGAGAAATTAATGTTGAAAATAAGGAGCCGCAGTATACAGCCCCTAAAATTAAACGAATAATGGGTAAGTATATGATGAAATTAAGGAGTTGCTGTTCACTGCCCCTAAAAATAAAACAAACGTTGAGAAATTAGTTTTGAAAATAAAGAGCTATAGTATACAGCCCCTTAAAATAAAACGAATAATGAGTAATCATATGATGAAATTACGGAGTTGCTGTATATAATAAGATCACCTCATTCTTAAGAACACAATTTTCAAGTGCATTTTCACAATTTTGCTCTTTATTCAACCTCAATATTAAGACCACCTCAATAAAAAGACCAGTTGTCAAGGGTCCCAAGGGTGGTCTTATTATCGAGGTTTTACTGTACATGTCACGCTTAAATAAATACTCAGTGGTTGTGTTGGGAAATGGAAGTGAAATTTTATCACGAATGACATACATATGTTTTGCTTAATCATATGACACATTGAAATTAACTCAGATGCTATTTACAGCAAAGGAAATGAATTCTCTTGTCATTTAATACAATCATCACTAGGTTCATTTCCGGCAACAACACAAAAACTATAATTCATTGACATTTTTGTCCCTAGTTTTTGTCGATTAGCCTGTTATCATTTCGTGCCAAACCCCAATAACCTTAATCATAAAAGAAAGTACATTGAATCCATAGTTAAACAGTTTAACGAGTTTTACCTAATCACTTTTACAAGGATACCGACAGTAAAATAAGAGGGCCATGATGGTCCTGAATCGTTCACCCGGGAGCCTGAACATGGTGTTATGGTCCTGTGTCGCAAGGTGCAAGTTTCGTTGAAGTAAAGAGTTAAGAGTAATCAATATACTTATCATGTACAGGTTTCGGGAAAGTGACCAATCCCCCTAGTTTCCATGTTTTAATGAATCACACAATGTGAACAATCTTAGGTCACTAAATGAACATTTGTATGAACTGTTTCAAAAGAGGACCAGTTGTTTTTGACAAGAGTATTTTTGACTTTTCTACTATATACATAAAATTATGGGAAAAGTGGCTCAGTCCTCTGGCGGCCGTCATCTTTTACGAATGCAAATAATTTGACAAATCTTGGTAAAAGGTACCTTGAAAGTATATCGAAATTGGACCAGTAATTTTAGACAAGATTATTTTTACCATGGCAACCAGAGTTCTGCATGGAATGCACTTATTTGAACCATTTCAAAGGGTACCACATAATGATTACTTCTGTGGACTTTGGTCAAAGTTGACCAACTGGTTTAGGAGGAGAAAAACAGTTTAGAATAAGGGTGGACGGACGACGGACAGTAAGCGAATACAATAATTCACCATAAGTATAGATCAGGTGAGCTAAAACAAGTTAAATCTGGTGCGCAACGACTGAAGCCCGACTGACCATTCGGAATTGACCACTACTAAACGTCTAGGCGTTCTACCATGCAAATCCTGGTGTCACTTTCTCCCGTTGTACACACAAACAGTTTTCAAAAAATCGACCTATTGATGCACAGAAAATATTGTGGGTGTGGTTGCGGAAGCAAACATTTTATTTCATACGGCCTCACAGATGTGTGATACTTCGGCTAATGACGATGGAATACGTTCTGTTTTTTAATATTTTAGATTATGATAAATCCACTGTGTATGCATATCATTATATTTTACACAACAATAAATAATAAATATGACAGACGTATGTATTTACAAAAAGTGTCAACGCAGCTGCGACTTCATGTATTTCTATTACTCGAAAGTAGATCTATATATATCAGTTATTTAACGGTATATTCTATAGCTCAACCATACATACACCCTTAATTACATTTTTACGATGTAATTAAGGTATGCAAGAAAAATCTTTGTTAGTGGTTAAGGCATCCGCCTTGGGAGCGGGAGGTCGATGGTTCGAATGACGATAGGAGTGCGTTCTGATATGGCCGGTTGGTGAGCCGCCAACTTGTTAAATAATGGTTACCATGTGCCTACCTGCCTGGTGCCTCGCATTAAAGGTTAGAAATCGGAAAGTAAATGTACTCAGAAAGTAGGTGTCAGAAAATGACTGGATCTTCAAGTAGGTTGACACTATAATAAATAAACACTTAATTTTACTTTTTACATATTTGAGAAGAAAAACTTGCCAATAAAAATATTTTTCAGTAAATTCGCCATATTTTTGAGAGATAAGACACTTAACTCCCAATTTTTTTCTTCCGGAATACATTTCTATGCATAAGCTATGATTCATTGAATGTGATGATATTTGAAAAACATTTTTGATGTACATTTATACATAATGACCTTGTATGTTGTAAATCACGGAAAAATTCCATTCCCTGATACGATAAATCAAAATTCCTAGTCGATTTGTCAAAATCTCTACTTTCGTTTTGACATCTAAAATCAGCTACTTTCTATTTAAGATCACATTAATATAAAACTAACAGAAAGTATATTTTGTAAAACAAATGCAGTTTCAGTGGTTTGACACTATCATATAGCTATATGAGAAAAGACGAAAAATGTCATCCCGCTTTAAAGATGCATATGGCTCATCTGAATGTAAAATATTGAAATGGGCTTTAACCAGTATTGTTGCTTCATTGGCTAAAACATCTTTAATAAGAACCATTGCTATGTACAACTGATGAAAACAATCGTGTTTTATCACGTTACTAACACACGAAACTTTTAAATTCACCCGCTTGTTAAAAATACTCGAAGATTTTCAAGTTTATGATTATACAAACTTCGTTTCAGCAAATACGTACAGAGGATTATGTTATTAGTGTATTCTTTGATTATGCATATTTATTCATGTTTTAACTATATGAAGTATATTCTTCATCTTTGCTTAGGTAACAAATGAACACAAAATTGAGCATACTACAATATTAAAGGATATTGGTGCAGTCTATTTGGATATGCATTATTAACAATCTTGAAAAAAACTTCTGAGCTTTATGTAGAGGTAGATATAATAAATACAAGTATGATTAATCGAAGAGAAGGAATAAGTTGCTACAGGGAACGCCACATACATGGGACAGTGCCTCCCCACACATACCTCTTGGGAAAAACAATCCATAAAACATAAGGCATTTGAGTAGGCTCAATGGTACATATGTTCGGGAACAGAGGCGCAAGGAATGGCCTAGCAGACCATAAGGAATAACTAGGAGAATCAGAGGACATACAGTGAAGAGGGAATAATGGATGGAAACGATTACAGGATAAGTCTGGACAGCTGGCAACACTAGGCGGACACTGGGCAGAAAATAACCTGAACACTTCATTATGTGAAGGAATTGCACAGAGGAAGTGAATATATAACACACATTCAAAACACAAAAAGAAATAATAACCATACAGCGAATTACAGCCTTGGAATTGTCAGTAAAAATACTTGAAAAAAACTCTGAGCTTTAAATAGACGAGAGGTCAATATAATAAATACGAGTATGATTAATCGTTCATGAAAATGTATTTCAGTAGCAACATGTAAAATAAATTACAAAATGCTGTTTTGACCCCAAAAATACCAACAGTTTGAATTGAAATTTTCAGACATATCTGGGAATATCCCAACACATCAATTTCTATACAATAAAGACAAAATGAAATCGAAACATTTTTACTTCCACAATTCTTTCAATGTGTCAACACTGATGTATTAGTTTTCCGAACCTTCAAGTTAAAATGTCGAAATAAAATAGACATGGAAATATTATATCAATCACTCAAAGTTATACAGTAGAACTTCGAAACCTCGAACAGTTTTGGCTCGAACACAGTAGAAACCTCAAACAGTTTTGGCTCGAACACATTAGAAACCTCAAACAGTTTTGGCTCGAACACAGTAGATACCTCGAACAGGTTCTTCAGTCTCAGTGAAGATGTTTTCGGCGCAGCCGTACTAACATGGTTTTGCTATTTGCATATCAGTGTTGTGTAAACCAATTAAATCTAACGTTAACCACCAAGGCAATTTCTCTTCAACTGAACAACGTTTGTGACCTTGACTAGGATTGGTTAACCTTTCGATAAAGGATACGTTACCTTACCGAAAGCCACTGTATTTCGGTGAATTGACCGAAAAACATTTTGGATCTGGAATAACCAGCAATCGTAACATCTCATTATTTTTTATGTTGCACAACAAATCTTAACCTTCTTGTTAATTGTTAATGATCTATTGAAATGCAGAGTAAATAAATTATAAAACAACAATTTATCAAGTTCAATCGTCATTGAGTAAAGTCTGTCGAAGTCTCAAATAAATATAAATTCGACCCGAAATTTATTATCCAAACCGTTTTCAGAGTGCATTGTATACCATTCGTACCGGGAACAGTCAGTTCGTACATACACATGTATACCATAGATACCTCGAACAATGAATGGCTCGAACTAATTGCTAGATCCGACGGCAGTTCGATGTTTCGAAGTTTGACTATAGTACAATGTGACTGAACTGCCTTTTGGTGGTGCGTGCAGTTTATGTACTTTGTCTAGAGGAACAGTGTTATATCTGATAATAATCTGTCAAACCACTTTTATGATGTATTATCTCTCTACGTTTATTCCTACAATCAGGCGAACCAAATTGTTGCATTTGATTATTCACTAAAGTCAGACACTTTTGTGTGTTCTTGTTATTCAGCTAAGATACTCAGAATCTGTTGAAGTCATGAATCTGTGAAAACTAAATAAATATCAATTATTTCTCAGAATTATTTTACTTTATTGACATAAGGTACTTTGACGATCTGTTAACAGGTTAGCCGTGGAGAAAAAAATCAGGAAATAGTACATGTTTAGCTACCGCAAATAATGACAATTTCCCACCTCATTTTAGTAATATTCGTTTCATCAAGTGAGAAACAAGTTTAAAATTTGAGTTAATCACTCTCGAAGACTGCTTCATAGGTTACTAACCAGATTTGTTTTATCAGGTTTTACGCCATTTCTCAACATTTGACAGTTACGTTTCGCAATTAGCTGACCCAACTAATTATCAACCAGTACTAACTTGCCCTTCCGAGGTAAAGGACAAATGACCGTAGCCACATGTCACAGAAAGACATGACCTGTCCCCCCCCCCCCGGGAATCGAGCTGGAACCTCCCGGGTAACAGCCCAGCGCTCTACCAACTGAGCTAACTGTGCGGGCTTAACCAGTACGCATGCATTATTTAGGGACTGTGGAATTATAATAAATAATAATAAATAATAATAAATGCTACTGATAATAACCAAAAGTCAATGATAAGTTATCTTAAACTTTTAAACTTCGAAGTTAAGTTTCATGTAACATGTAATTTGTTATAAATATGAACATATCAAAACACAGTTAAACAAAGTTACGTTTTCTACAAAATTCTCATTTTCCAACATATTCCGCATTATTTGTCATGTAACGGATCCGGCATACATGTCTCACGATTTTATCACTGCAACCGAGATAGTATTACATTTTAATTGCAATGTAATGCATATGTTTCTAATGTCCGGATGTTATTTGTGTCCCACTTATCCGATATTTGATGGAATTTCCCTCAGAAGGATTTAATGACAAGTTAAATAGTCCTGTATTCAAATTGACACAATATGATACCCTTGTTACAATTTGATATACACTCAACTCGTCATTATAATGACATTAAAAACTAAAATACTGTCTGTGCCGTTGGCCTTGTTCCGAGTTCACGAATATACTTAAATGTTTTCTTAACTAAGCAAAAATCTCCAAAATATATTAAATCTGCTATCAAATGATTTTTTCTTAAAACCTATGTTTATTAAAAATTTATAGCACAGTAAAACCTCACTTAAAGACCACCTCAACAATGAGACCATCTCAAAATTAAGACCACAACTTTCAAGTCCATTTTCATAGTTTTGCTCTTGATTCAATCTCAATATTATAAACACATCAATAAGAAGACATTTTAAGGGTCCCAATGGTGGTCTGATTATTGAGGTTTAACTTTATACATTTATCGAAAGAGAACAAAAGGACATTTGTTCTGCTTCATTAATCATTATATAATGAGTGATAAAAGATACTTCATTTACTCAAGTATATTTTATCTCTATAGCTCGTTTGCCTGTAGATACTGGTGATTATATTATATTAACAGAACACATACCTAGTGTTCCTAGCACGGAGGTCAAAACTTGTTATTGTTGTTGTTGTTGTTATTATTGTTGTTGTTGTTATTTCAATTATTATTGTTGTTATTAATATCATTATTATTATTATTATTGATCATAATTTTTATTGTTGTTATTATTATTGATCATAATTTTTATTGTTGTTATTATTATTATTATCATAATTTTTATTATTATTGTTGTTTTTATTATTATTATTATCATTATTATTATTATCATTATTATTATTTTTATTATAATTATTATTTTTATTATTATTTTTATTATAATAATTATTATTGTTACTATTATCATCACTATTATCATTATTATTATTATCATTATTATTATAGATCTCTATTTTGATTGTTTTGTGACGGGTTTTACGTCGTTTCTTCACAGTAGTTCAGCTATACACGGTGGGCAGTGGTGGGCAGTTGACCAAACCAGCGCTCATGTGTTACCAAGCAGTGCTAACCTGCTCCTCCGCAAGCAACTAACAACTTTCAACAAACGTTTGTACGATTTCCATCCTCCTCTTTAAGTGACGTCATTTCCAGACAACGTCACATGTGACGTCACCATGTTCTGATAATAAGCAACATTTGCCCCATATGGCAATATTGTTGGAGTAAATATGGAGTTAATATTGTTTCCTGCTTGCAAATAGTGACATCACATGTTGCGTTTTTCTTGAAATGACGTCTCTTACAGAAGAGGTTGTAAACCCCATAGCAGCGCTCAAATGACTTTGGATACTTTATCTTCCGTCAAATGTTCACGTTGATCCCATCACAAACTTCATTTTGCTGATAGCAGTGAGCCATTTAAAATCGGAACTTTTCTTATCGTTGGCCAAAAAAGTGTACCTCATCAGTTTTAAAACTCTGTATCTCCATCAAAATAAGAAATTACACAGCGTCACTCGGTATAACTACAGGAGAATGATTCAGGTTTATTCCCAGTTATTCAAACTTGTTCAATTTCATTTTTTACGCCGATAATTCAAGAAAATGTCGAACTTTTGGCAAACAGTGCGTGCATATAACATGTTTTCTCGGTACATATGGCACTCCAAGCGCACACACGGTACGTAGTAATTGCTTGTTCTTTTCTTAAACGAAGCTCATATTAAGTGGTTATTCATTAACAAACGTAAAAGGTATAGCAAATATGTACCCTTTGTCCATTTCGCACCATTCATATGGTACAACCATCAACCAACATGACTGCCATCAATGCAGCAGGTAACACGGGGTGTACGAGGCATGTTTATAGATATTTGAAATAGCGATGCTTATTCGGACTCCACTGTGCTAATTAGCTGCAAATATATACTAAAAGTGTTGTTTTTTAATTAGACTACAATGACAAATGCATTACATCACATCACTTTTTAAACGTATCACGATATCAGACAGAAATTCTAACCTCAATAACACCGGACGTAATTAGCCACAAATTGTAACGGTATCCATTGTCACTTTCATTCTAGCGTATTATCTTCAAAAAACCCAGACAATGTCGTAATATTCCGGATACATTGTTTTGCATGGAGCGATCAGGTTACCCATATACAGTAAAACCTCACTTTAAGACCATCTCAATATTCTGGAATTGACGATTTTAACTTAACGAATTGATAATTTTGAATTCGTAAATTCACGATTTCAAGTTTAACCTACATAATTAAATATTATCTAGGAGAGACATAATAGAGTGTGAATATCACCGCCGGGTTTCTAGTATATTGCTACACACATGACTTTAATTTCGTTCATTGGTTTGGTTTATCCCATCTGCATTCTACATACATAGTACTATAATTATATACGTATACTATAGAGGGATAAAGGGACATAATTCTAGAAGGGATAAAGGGAGAGAACTAGTGATTATCTCACGTGATTATGACAAAGTGATGTTAATTTCCGGTTCATTGGCTTGGCCTGTCTAGAATATGGATTTTGCTAAGAAGAACGATTGTATAAATCATAGATAACGAGAAAGAACAAAGACAAGAAAATAATGTATTGTTTCAGTAAATCTTAAAAATTTGATTTACCGAACCACCGTTGTCGGAATTCCCGGTTTTGCGCGTTCAATATGATATCCGAATTTATTTTAGTGGTAAACATACAAACGACTGGTACTTTATATATCTTATTAGATAAACTATGAGATTCACTACCGCTGTGTAAATAATCTATTACTGGTAACAGATGTTCTAGGCGAATAAAAGATCTCAAAATATGTACTTAATTCTATAAATAAATGTATTTATCGCCTGTTAACGTATACCGATATCACTAAGTGACAAATTTCTAATGTAGGCATTTCCTTGAAAATATATACTGTATCTAAGAATGCTTCCCCATAATATGACAGGAACTCAATCAAGTTGAAGTCCATCGGAAAAACGTCATTTCCTGTTTCCCTGTGGAGTAAGTATCTCATGGAAAGAATTACTTAGCAAATGTGCTCATTTTCACCTGTTAAACGGATGTTTTTCGAAATATACGACGCTTCCCATGGTGCCCATCACGACAACGTGTAATTAACGATGATTGTAGCACGCTACACAATAGGTCATATATCACCATGGACACCGTCTAGTCTACGGACAAGTACGGTATTTACGGCATTTAGTACAGACTTTTGAAAACAAAAGATGGAGTGTGTTCAGAAAACTTGTTTATTTGTAATGAAATTATACTTATATACTTTACCGACGTAGCAAGATCAGGAAA
Organism: Mactromeris polynyma; assembly: GCA_032209605.1. Classification (NCBI taxonomy): domain Eukaryota; kingdom Metazoa; phylum Mollusca; class Bivalvia; order Venerida; family Mactridae; genus Mactromeris; species Mactromeris polynyma. The sequence continues at coordinate 28,959,878 of JASFXZ010000005.1, forward strand.
GTGTCTCATCGTAATGAGAGTTTGCCCTGTAATATTACACTTTCTTCAATCATTCGAGAAAACGTGTACTTCTTTATTTTCTATCTGACTTTATCAGTCGGTTTTCTTGGAAGTTTGAAGACCATGTAGAATACTGGCCACAGTCGCATGATTCTAGGTAACTTCAATGATCTGGCGCTCGTACCGGTAATGTGTCTAGTTTCAAAGCGTATAGTTTCAATTAACGTAAACGCGTTTTCTTACCTCAGTCAGTCATTCGTTAATAAGTATATACACTAAATGCCGTACTATTCCGTCGACGGTGGTCACGGTTTACACAACATAGAGGAAACTTACTAATATGAAAGTATTATTCTACGATAAAATATACTTTGCTGTTGAGTTTTACGCCCTCGTTTGGATGCTAAGCACTCGTGATTTCATTACTACGCATCTGAACTCGTGGCTTCAATTCATTACACGATAATTCACGGTAACATGTTTATTATTTTTTATTATTTCTTTAATAGTGGGGACTGCAATACTATGTCCTCCTTTTTGACAGGTCACAGAGACATCTATGAATTAACCCAGTTAATGTCGACCAACTGTCAACTAAGTACAATAACTTCAGCCTGTAAAATACAGATACATGCATATTTTTCATGTACAGCTTTCCTGGATAAATATCATGAATGATCTCCCTTGATAAGCGGTTTTGTTAAAGCCATTATTTCTTAATTGGGTTGTCTCCCTTCCAAGCGAAAATGATAACCGTCAAAAAATGGTCAATAATCGGTATTGGCTGCATGTTATCATCGATTTAATATACTCTAATTTAACATCAAGGGGATGGGGCGAACTCAGGACCTTCCGGGATCAAGGGTCAGGCGTGTTACCCCCTCGACCACTGTGCTCATTCTGAAAATGCGAGTCAATGCCATACAAACTTCTATGGAAAAAACACGATATCGTGACACAGTCATATTATCCGCCTATCTTAACTTATACGCAAGCTAGATTTGTTAATCAGATGGGGAATATATTCTGCGTGAATAGAATCCTTTGGGTATAAAACTCCATCATGAATCTGAATTATTTACATGACGTGTAAATATCACGCTTTGTTCTTTCATAACGATTTCTCGTAATCTCGCAATGTCGAACATAGTCATAACATAATACGCCATGTCTATAGGAACTTTCAAAATCTCTGTAAAATTGGTAAAGATATGAACCGACACACAATTAAAATTCGATAATTGATAATATTCAAATGTCTTGGGCACATTTCCGTACTAAACAATCGTCCAATTTCTCAAATATGAGGTATTGTTATTAAAACAATGTAAAACCTCCACAGAGCGGCCCTGTCTTGAGAAACAACCTCTCTCCAACAAATCATATATATATTTTACTATTGAAAACATTAACGACCAATCTAACTTCCACACAGCAACCATATCTTAAAAGCATTCAAATATGAACTCCTCCCAATGGGAGGTCCTCGGGTAACACAGTTGCACAGCAGAACAGAACCATTCATTACTGCTTAACATTAGTGACTGTTCTGTTTTTACGCCATATTTGGTATAAGAGTCACGTGACCTAAGCGGAAGGCGGACACTGTTGCAAAAGATTCCGTAGACTTGATACAACTTAAAGTATTCTCTTTGGCTTAGCGTGAATCCATTAACAACGCATCTGAGACTATTTTTCAATTTTTTTCCTGATTAAGGAAGATTATACACTCATTTGACGAATCGTACAAAACTGACAGTTCTATATACAATATTATCTGGAAACACCGACAGATTTGACATTCCTTGTTAAAAACTCAGCCGAAAATATGCACCAGACACAATATGATACGGAATATAATAATACCAATATTGTATCAATATTGTACTGCACATCAGATAATATCGAAAGATGGTACCCACATTATTGCACAACTTCTGAGGAATCGCTTCAGATTTTTCATATTGCCATATATATTCTAACACCGTAAATCTTTCAAAGAGGCAATGGCGACTTCACTCGCTGTTTTATTTGTCAATACCTATACAATGTATTTACAATAACATTCACGTTCTTTCTAACCCTTTCGGCCTATGCTTATTGACCTTCTTGACTTGTTCCGTGATGTATTCCATCAGCTAAACATTTTCCCATTATTGTGACCCTAAACTCTCCAAAGTTGCTATGTGGTCGGCCAGACCATTACTTGCGCGCTGTTGCCATACGTGTTTACCCTTGCACCTGCTCAGGCACTAATGTTTTGTAGAACGTTGTTTCCCTGGGGGTCTTAGTGGGGAGTCTGTGTGGGGAGGCTTTGCCTAATGTATGTGACGTTCCCTGTAACAACTTAATCTCTCTTTAATAATATATGTAGCTGCCAAAGACTGACCTCTTTCAAGTCCCGATGTACCTTCTTAGGCACGTCGAATTGAAATTGGTTATTTGAACTGTTTTACTGAAATAAAATTTCGGACCCGATAAATTCGAATGAACGAGGTCCGACTGTAGCTAACACGGTGTAAAACCCAATTTTAAATATGAGATATATGTATTTTTTTCTGTAATGAGAAAAACCCTGTATTTTCATGGATATACATATTTTTATGAATATCAGAGATACGATCTATTGTACAATGTGCAGAACGTTATCTTCTAAATTCTATTTATGATTTTGCTGATGTTATCGCTAAATTTCGCGAATACAAATGATTGTGTCTGCATTGTACATTATCCTGTCAGATATCTATAAAATCAAATGTCTGACACATAACGTATGGTAAATATATCTAAAATAAACGGAAAATTCAACATAAGAAATCATCCATCTTGCTTCAACTGCACTCCTATGTAAGACAAAAGTAATGGTCAAGACAAAATCAAATCCGGACGCACACATGCACATACACCGATCCGCCATGTCGGATCTCGTTCATTTGAATTCATCGCCTCCGAAATTGTATTTCAAATAATACAGGATTTCGAATGGCTCATTTCAATTCGAAGTGCCAAAGAAGTTACATCGGGAATTGGTATTTTTTTCGGATGATACCAATTATTCGGATAGAAGGTTGTCGAATAAACGAGGTACGACTGTATTATTTTCCAGCCACCGTTTTACGACATTCTTAAGCAGTATTCCAATAATGTATTGGACTGTCAGTTGACCTAACCAGTATGTCTTATAGCCAACCAGAACTAAACCATTCATCCGAAAGTACGCACTTCCCCCACATGATTGTTTGCTTCATCTAATTTTACGCCGTTTTCCAGCAATTTTGCAGCCATATATACAGCGAGCAGATGATCTGGCCAGTTTTCCTAGAATTAATTATTAACCAATACTAACTTGCCCTTCCGCGCGCAACTGACAACTTCTCCACGTGAGGAAGACATGACCATAGAAAATATCATGGAAGAACATAATCTACCCAACCCGTGTTTCGAACCCGAATCTGCCGAGTGACAGTCAATCGATGAGCAAGCCGAGTGGGCCTTCCAAACATGAACCGGACAGATGACTTTGGATGTATAGTTTTCAGTCTATTAGACACGGCGAACACGCATCCGAGGTTCAAGCATACCTCATCACGACTGGCAGTCGAATGCTCTATCAACTCAAATTTGCCTTCCGTTTATTTCTATACAGATCACTAATATATATGCAATTGAATTCTTGACGATAAAAGATAGAATTACAAAGACAAACATCCATTGTTTATGATATTCTGCAAAGCTGTCCTCTGTCTGTATAATTTTATTGTTGAGTTTACGACAATAGTGTATTTGCCCTCATTCGAAGTTTTGAGAATTGGATATAAAAAGGTTTTGAAACGTTCGGTCTATATACTAAACTTCAATGCTTTGTATGATCTTTGCCTACGATGTAGTTCAGGCGATATGAGACAGGAACATCAGATCTAGCAAAATTATTTGATAAAACAAACATTTCCCATAATGCACCGCGAACATCACGCAAGCCTTTCCTGTTGGCCTCAAAGTTTACGTGCTGTCACAATCGTCTTACTTAACAATGCAATGTCTTACTCTGTCCTGTTCGTAATTTCATATTTGGACACATACAATGAGCGTTTCTCATCAGAAAACATTGGCAACCTAACTATATTCAATCTAATAAATATAACTGCATATCAGAAATCTACCTCATAGAAAATATGAATGCAAAACAATTACATCTGTAGATTGATTGTATGTTCGATTAATTTTTTGTGATGCCACAAGATTGGAGCAACATTCTTTCCGCCTTAATTGACTTGGCAATATCTAGCACATACTGTGTATTCAATCAGTATTTTATAGGAAATATGATCTTTTCTGGAAGCCAGCGTCGGCACAAAAGGTATTTTTGAACCTAGCTTTAGTAAGGTCGACCTTTGCACAATGTTTCACACGATCGTTGACATTGATGCAAATGATGATGATAGAGATGTTGTGGCAGTGTTGATGATGATATCAGAGATGGGGAACGGTATTGATGATGATGATGGTTGTGGAGATGTTTTGGCAGTGTTGATGATGATGTCAGATATGGGGAACGGTATTGATGATGATGGTGGTGGTGGTGATGTCGTGAAAGTGATGATGTTGCCAAATATGGGGAACGGTATAGATGATGATGATGGTAGTGGAGATGTTGTGGCAGTGATGATGATGGTATCAGATATGGGGAACGGTATTGATGATGATGGTGGCGGAGGAGATGTCGTGGCGGTCATGATTACGGTGGTTTTGCAAAACAAAGTGTTGTTGAACAAATCGGTGTAAGAGAAACTTTAGGAATGACTTTCACGCTGTTTAATTTGATGACGATGTTGGTGATGATGATAATGATGGCAATAAAGAAATAGTATCAATGATGACGACGGTGAGGATGACAACAATGTTGACTGCTGTGATGCTGCAGCTAATGAATCTGATTATAATAGTGAAATAAATCCTGAATATCATTGACACCAGACATCTATTTCATGGTTAAACAGTCACTGACACAACAAGTCAATAACACAAGACATCCCACAAATCACAGAAAACCAATACTCGAGAAAAAATGTTTTCCAAAGTTTCTGAAGAGTAAAATGTACAGATGAACTGTTTGACATTTTTCTGGATTCGGCAGAAGCTAATACCGTATGCGATCGAGCTTTTAATATGTGCCACCTAGACGGGCAATAACGCTCTTATAACTCAAGAGGAAGATAGCCACTTTATCAGACAAAACATTAATAGGCCGAGCAATAGCGTTTCTGTTCTGGCAAATTCCATCACAATACAATTTGTATCCAATAAATAATAGCATCAATCAGCCGTTACGAACACAAAACCGTTTGTAAGAGGAAAACGACTGGTCACATAGAATGGACAATCTTCGGTAATCAAATTACTTCATTCGTATAAAAATGCAAATGAATTTGCTGAGGAAATTGTCTGACCGATGGAAGCATTCAACGTTCTCGCTCGTCTGCATACATGTATGTACAGTAAAACCTCAATAATTAGAGCAACCTTGGGACCCTTGACAACTGGTCTTAATACTGAGGGGGTCTTAATATTAAAATTGAATACAGAGCACAACAGTGAAAATGGACTTGAAACTTTTGTTCTTAATTTTGAAGTGGTCTTATTATTGAGGTGGTCTTTAAGTGAGGTTTTACTGAATGTGAAAATTACAGTTTTTTTTCTTCAGTCTCATCTCTAGTAACGTCATAAGCGTCTGATGACAATAAAACTTTATTTCCCGCAAAGTAGGATACTTTTTTAAATGGGTTTAATGCCTTGTTTCAACATTTGTTTTCAGTTATATGGCGGTCAGTTGACCTAAGCAGTTTACTTGATTAATTAACACCTTGTCCTATCGCAAGCAGATGACAATTTCCCCACATGACTCAGAAGTGGACGATCTGACCTGCCCTAGCTGGGAATCGAACCCGTAGCTCCTGTGTAACAATTTGATAAGTTAAAATGGTATTATATTTTTTCTTTCTTCTCAGACGGCTATAAGAAAGTTTGAAATCGTCCAAATTGCATTTCATGTTACGAACATACCATCTGTTAGTTTGATATTATGTTTTCTGAACCGAAAGTAGCTGATTTTAGTCATTAAAACGAAAGTAGCTGATTTTAGTCATTAAAACGAAAGTAGCTGATTTTAGCCATTAAAACGAAAGTAGAGATTTTGACAGATCGGAAATAATTTTCTAATTTATCGTTATGATAACGAACATGAAATGACTCCAAAGCCAATATCAATTTATATTTAACTGTCTCTTACAAAAACTAGATTATTGTTTTTGCTCATAAACATATAACAACAAATTTGCTGCCTCGAAATTCGTATATAGTCATAAATTAAAACAGAATAAAATTAGGACTACTTTCTTCAAGAGTATGTAGCAGACTTTGGCGGTTCCGAATTACAGGTTTTGGATGACTCATCCGATGAGAGTCCGCGGATTTGCCTACTATAGCTATTGCCTCTGACGAGCCCCTTGCTAAAACAAACTGTTACTCTACACTTGCGCTTGTTTTCTTTTCCATTTGTTCAGACCTTTGATGCATCAGGCAGCAATTTGTTACTTGAAGTATTAATCTAGCTTTCCATTTGTTCAGACCTTTGATGCATCAGGCAGCAATTTGTTACTTGAAGTATTAATCTAGCTTTCGCACAACTCAAAACATGGGATTACTGTATCCATTAACCATTGTTAGGCAATAAATTAACAAGACTAATTTTGATGCAAAGCATCAAAACGGCGGCACAAGTTTTAGGAAGCATGATATTGAAGATTTATTATTTTGTTTATCAATAAATAAGAAAGTATGATCATCACCAAGCCATAATTCTGGTAAGAATCATCCACAATTCATGACAATTGCCTAAATAGTCTTGGTACCAATCAATCATTTGTAGTTTAATTGGAATATGACTTGTTTATGTAAAACAAACCGACCAGTTTGTGACATGCATTTATCTAAACAGACAGTGAGACAATACAATAAAAATGCTGGTGCATCGATTTACACGAAACGAAGAAAAAAAACGATTACACGAAACGTAGATAGAACGAAACGGATCTAAAAATATACATGATTATAACTTCTAGTTTTACAGATCTAAAAGAACTATTGGGATATCAAAAGGGAAAAATATCCACTAAAAATGTCAAAACAACGTAATTAAAAGTTCAGTTCAACCATCAGCATTTGATCTCGAATGTACTGAATCCGTTTTACTGCCAATGCGTTATTTGAACAACAAATGCTATGACGTTTTCAACGACAATTTTCATTGGCTGAATTTTGTTTACATATTACCATCAGTACATAACTTATATGGGTCAAGTTAAGGCAATGTATATTGCATAGTTTGGTCACTGTATTTATATTTGTACATTATAAACTGCATTCATGAACTTATTAATATGGATTAACATTTTTTGTTTAACAATTTGCTTTTTTATAAGTACAATTTCAATTTGCGTGCACAGCATTAGGAACCATTTCCTGAACTTTGATGATGAATTGAGCGTAGTTGTGAAACGAAGCTATGTAATACACGATGCCTAACCGTTTTCGTGACTAGCTGTTGTAAATTCTTATAAGCATACGTAAAACATTTTTTAAAGCTTTTTATTAACGGTAAAAATACATTTTAAATATTTTGACATTTTTTTATTATCAATTAGTACACTTTTTTTATCTGTATAATTAGAATCACGTTTTGTAAGAACAATTTAAAAAAGCATAATACCAATGGCTTCTCCCATTTCGATTATGCAACTCCATGTACCTAGATTAAAAATTATTCAAATAGACGACGGCCTGAAGGCCGCCGTCAATGATCACATGATCCGCGGAACTGTCTGCGCCTGGATTTCAGAACAATTTACGGATGCCGCTAATTTCAGAATAATTCTACACAATCAGCTCTATTTAAGCATTTTAACACCCTTCTTAATTACACAAACGTCTGACAACAATGCAAGGAGCAACAGATCTAACGTGTTAACCACACATTTCAACCGCTAATAAGCATTGAGTGTTGAAACATAGGTATTAGATTCCGTAGACTGATTTGCATCTATATCAGCTATCGATTTCGTGAACTTTTTATAGATCTATGTTAATTTGAAATACATTTCAGCGCTGGAATGGGATTTACAACCTCTTCTGTAAGTGCATCATTTCAAGAAAACGCAAATTGTGATGACACTATTTTTGCAAGCAGGAAACAAACTTTACCCCATATAGCAATTTGAAATTGAAGTGGCTATATGGGGTAAAGTTTGCTTACTGTCAGTACATGATGACGTCACATGTGACGTTTTCTGGAAATGACGTCACTTAAAGAGTAGGTTGGAAATTTTACAGCGGCGCTCATTTTGTGATTTCTCCAATTCCACCGTCGGTGTTTTGAATCAAAGTGCTAGTGAACTTACAGTCGGACCTCGTTCATTCGAATTCATCGGGTCCGAAATTGTATTTCGATTGATACATGGTTTCGACCGGCCTAAGAAGATACATCGGCATCTGATATTTATTTCGGATGATACCAGTATTCGGTCTCGTCTTTATCCGCTTTAATCAGCTATTAAGAAATGACAGAAAATATTAGGACCGCATAAGTGCAACCTATAGTACTCGGTATACACAACTTATAAACGTAAAGAACAACATCACCAGAGCGACCCTCTATGAAGCAGCAACCTCTAATAAACAACATTATACATTTCTCGTATTTAACAAACTACATTTAACCTATCTAGAGCAATAACCCTTCACCATAAGTCAAAATTAGGATCTCAAAAAGCGTGTCACTTTGGAGATATTGCACCGGTAAAGCGAAGATATCGTAAGATAAAACAATGATTCAGTTTTTGGGAAAATGAAAACAGACACTTGCATACCACCGGTTGGGTTTCAACAACCAATCAATCAAACTCCTGTGGCAGACGATTGGTTACTCGTGTAATGTTTATTTTAGGTTATTTTCGCGTAATAACTACACGTTTTTTCTTTTACCTATCATGTATGTCACTCAGTCAAGTAAACATGATTGTCTGGAACTGAAAAAGAAATGCCTGCCTATCTATCGAATGGTTTATATCACAAAAAATGCATTGTACTCTTTAGTTCAGCTTCGTCTAATCTTACGTCTGCTGTTATATATAATTTCTAGCTATTTTAAAGGTACATAGACTTATTTTTCTGACAAAATATCCTTAGTCATGAATATGAAAACATCGCTGGTAATTGCCTTCATAGAGATGTACCCTACATAACTGCATTGTCACGTTTCTTACGTGTTTCCAAAAACCCTAAATACCAATGTCCGATAATGATATTTTCTATCGTGATCTACGCGCCGAGTTAGCGCTAGTGTATAGACAATACACGTATTGGCGTCGTGTTTTGTCGTTCCAGGACATTTTTAAGAAACGTTACAATGCAATGGTTTAACGTACGTCAGTACGAAGACATTAACATGTCATTTTTTTAAAAAAATATCACTTTACAAATTGTAATAGATAATAAGACTGTCTACCTTTCAAGTAAAGAAATCCGGGTACAAAAGTAAAAAAAAAAAATCCGGAAGTAAATTATCAACTAGTACCAACTTGACCTTCCGCAAGTAGCTGACAACTTCCCCATGTGAATCATAGGCGGAGGACAAATGACCGTTGTCCAATGTCACGGGAGGATAAGACAGGCCCAGTCATTTTTTATGATGTGTTTCTTTTTTGGTTGAGTAAATGTGTCTGTAGATGAGACCCAAATAGAATCAGACTTCTAGAAAAAAGTAGTCTAGACACAGTTGAAGCTTGGCAAATCTGCTATGGTAATTACAGGTTCTCAGTCCGTATCAAAGACAATTACGAGAGCAATTTTACCATCAACACAGTTTTCTTAAAGACCTTAACAAGTGAAACGGACAGTGATTGGAAGCAGAAAGCGGGGTCGTATCTCAACAGAGCCTAGAGCTAACACCACGGGTCGTGTCTCACACAAACTTGGGCTATTAACACGGTTAATGTTTCACAGCGACTAAGGCTAATGCCACGGACCACGTTGCACGATACCTGGGACTAATATTTCAGTCCACGCTCCACGGCTGCTAGGACTAACATCACGGTACATGCTGCACCTCATATAGAGTAGTTATTTGCATCCTAATTTAAGTTTTATCATATCACACAACCTAGGACTAAAAACACGGTCCATGTTTCACAGCGACTGAGGCTAATACCACGGATCACGTTGTAAAATACATGGGGCTAACTGCACAGTACACGCTCTACAGCTGCCAGGACTAACATCGCGGTACACGATGCACTTCATATACAGATATTTGCCTCGTATTGAAAGTTCCTATCTGATCAAAACGTGTTTTTTTAGATCATGGAATATCAGTCTTGAAACTTTAAAACTGAGGTTAAACGTACAACCATTTGATATATCAATCAACATCGTTGAAAGAAAGATTAGGCTATGTTAAAAAAGAAGCATCACATGTCTGAATTAGTCATTAAATTTCATAACTTCGTGCAGATTTATAACAAGAGAAAAAGATATTGATGTAGAAACATTATACAATTATCTGATATACATTTGTATATGCAAAATGTATATCATTAAAACTATATTATTTGTATAATATATCATTTCATTTAACAGCGTCATTGTGATGTTAGTCTGAATAAAAACCCATGTCAAACTTTTAGTACGGTTGACAAGGGAGACTACTTTAGAATGGATACAGGGAGAGAACTCATGATAATAACTTATTGTATGAAATAAAAGTGACGTAGTTATTAATAAAAGGAAAGTGATTGCATGGTTATAAGAGTGTAAATGGCGGCGTTAACGCGCATTTTTAATTTTCCTAGTCGATGTCTTGCGATGATTGAGTAAATAATTAAAGAATTGAACGTGGAATGCTGAATAAATACACACCTTTCAAAGTGTTAACAACAGTTAGCGACTTGTCAGGCTAATCCAGCGTTATTACGTCGTTTCAAACATTGCAAATAGCTCAATCGCCACACATTATTGTTTCATGATCACCCTTCGTAATGTCGCACACTATCTTGATCAAAAATGCTATTCTAGTATTACACGTTTCACAGGTCGATCACATGTGTCGGGTATCTGGGACGCGATCTGATTGGCTGAAAGTGTATAATTTCCGTCAGCATGACATATTTTACACGAATGTGTATAAATAGGATGCAATTTATTTGTACGAGACCCCGATATACACAGAAATTGTGAACAGGTCTCGGCCGCTTATATATCATCGAAATTGAGTAGAATAAAACATTCGCCAACGGTAAAATATTTCGCTAAATTTGGAAAGTCGTACTTTTCGATGAGTTCAGCCAATTTGAGTGACAAAGGGAGCGCCACATACACAAGACAACGCCTCCCTACACATTCCCCCGGAAAACAACCGCCTACAAAACAGTAGGCACTGGGGAGGTACAAGGTTAATGGGAACAGGTAATAGTTTGGCCAACCATATAGATAGGTAGAAAATTTAAAGGATGAAATATATCACGGAACAAGGTAAGTCAATAGTCAGTAACAATAGGTCGAACGGGGGGGGGGGGGGGGGGGGTTAACAGAACATGAATACAAGTATAAGAACTGCAGCGGAACTTAACAAACATATAAAACATAACAAGAACTAACAACTAACAACCACATACCGATTTACAGAATTGGAACTGCAAGTAAAATACTGGGGGTTTAAATCGATTCAACAGCTATCTTTGAACCTCACACTTAAACACTTAAGCCAAACACTCTCAGCAAAGACGTATATATGACAAAACGTCTTCAACGAGATCATTCCTTACAGACTAGACAGAGTCCTTTTACAATGGATTATCCAGTTCCTTCAAACTCTCTGTAACAACTTAATGTAAACTATTTCGATATGGGATCAAACAACACGATGTATTATAAACAAATTTGCTACGCACAAAGTTTCTACAGAGTCCTTAATTCATTACCGTCGCCACAACTTTTGTGATGAAAGTAAAAGTAAAGTGTTTATTTATAATAGTGTCACCCCTTTCAAAGGGCCAGCCATTTCTGACCTATGAGACACCTTTTATTTACTTCCCGACTACTACCCTTTAATGCCGGACACCAGGTAGGTATTAAAACGGTGACCATTATTTAACTAGCTGTTGGCTCACCATGTCGGAACGGACCCCTAACGGGATTCGAACCTTCAACCTCCCGCTCTCAAGGAGAATGCCTTAACCACACTCGCCCACGGGAGACGGTTCTAGATATTAGTATCGACATATACAGCAATGTTCGCGACTTATCATAAACGTTAAAACCCCGGTCAGCTATTTGAGCCTCACAGTACCAATGTATAGACAAGTAGTACTGAAAATGAATGATAAATCTAAACTTCATTCGAGCACTTCGTAAAGGCCCAAGTTACAATAATCTTTAAGATGTTGCCATGGCAACCCGCATAACAACAATCAGCTAGTAACGGTTTTGGTGTAGAAGATAAATACATTGACAACACTAAGACAAGGTGACAAGTCGGAAAAGTGGTGAAGTGTATTTGACTATTGTCAGAGTGGAACGTATAATAATAAATAATAATAATAATATCTTTATTTTAAGAAGGTTGTTACACATTATGATATAAATATATAAAAACATCATATTTTCAATGTGGCCTCCTGTAAACAAAACATAATAATGATTAAAATTTATATAGAAATGCATCGTCTCGATCGCGGTAAAATGTGGATTTTCAACCTATGGCATTAGTAAAAGCGTTCATGAAAGTTGCAGAACTGCCGCATGCTATGCCACAGACTCATTGACAGTATTTGTACTGACAGTTCCAAGACTGTAATTCGCTGTACGGTTATTATTTCTTTATGTATTTTTGAATGTATGTACAATTTCCCTAAGATTTCCTCTGTTTATATAGTGTTCAGGTCATTTTCAGCCCCGTTTCAACCTATTATTGCCAGCTGTCGTGATTTGTCCTGTTATCCTTTCCATCCATTAATTTCCCTCCTTCACTGTTTGTCCTCTTTGATTCTCCTAGTTATTCCTTAATGTCGGTCAGGCGATTCTTGCGCCTCTGTTCCCTAACGTATGTACCTTTGAGCCTACTCAAGTGCCTTATGTTTTATGGAATGTTCTTATCCCGGAGATCTGCGTGGGGAGGCACGGTCTTATGTATGTGGTGTTCCCTGTAGCAACTTAATCTCTCTCTCTTTCATTCTTTTGACACAGGACTTTGGGATTTTCTTTTCAGCAAACACTGTATGAACCAAACTATCTGATTTCATCAAAGTGTTACCTGTGTCTTCATACTGAAGGTTTTACCGCAACTAATATTTATACAACATACAATGTATTTTATATTCGCTAAAAATAACAAATAATGATGGAACGATTTGAATTTATAACTGTGCCATATGTCTATTTAAACCACATCACATTTACACGTTGTTTACATCTATTTATATGAATGTTATCCAGGTGGTAAGATATACGATATGTCCCGTTTCCTTAATCAACGACCGGAATACAATAACATTGTCTTCACTGCCGACGGCGTACAGTCTGTGTTTAAAACTCCTACAGTCGGACCTCGTTCATTCGAATTCATCTGTACCTGGTATTTATTTCGGATGACAACTAGTATTCGGATAGAAGATTGTCGAATACACGAGGACCGACTGTATTAGTTATCGCCCGATTTTGTGTAAAAATGGAAGAGGGTAGAATGACATTTCATCTGTTTTTATTTCCAGAATATTGGTATTTATGTCGCTAAGGATGCTAGTGCTGCGAAGCGGCTAGACTATGTCACTATCGATGTAAAACAATCGGCGACTTTTGTCATAAAATGCAGGAGATCGGGAAGTCTTTTAATATGTTCCATTTCCTGATTTCGGTATTTTTTTTTCTGCGAGTCACTTATTCTATTACGTGTGCTTTTTGATGTGTCTGTACATTTCCTGCCTGGCTTCCATATTCATCTTCATGACAATAACATAAATGTTTCGAGGAACCCCTTTGAGGGCGTGGTCAAAGTTGCTGATTTCCAATCACGTGCACCTTCACCAAATACAAGCAGTGTACAAAACGTGCCTATTACATGGAAGCGATATTGAAAGCAATGAGATAGCCTCCACAATCTTCTTAATATTAAGCGTATTAAGAAATACATTCAGGCCTTGTTTATGCGACAATCATCATTCCGAATACTTGGTAACATCTGAAGTAACTATCAGCCTTGCGGTCAGTAACGGCGAACAGGCGGAAACGTTACGAAACAGCGCGCGAGGTTTGCTATTGATTGACCGGTGTGTTAGCGAAAAGCGATCGCTATCATTCGTTATCGCAACTCGGAGGTAGCACGCGAATATTTGAGCCGAACACCGCGTTCAGTTACGGCTAACATTCGCTCACGTTTTGTTTTGTATCCCTGGCACTCCGTATCACAATGCCTGCTCATGGGGAACCAAATTGCAAAATGAACGCAGGGCTGGTTCCCTGTCTTTACTGTCTTTGAGACAGGGAACCAGAATAAAAACGAGGCGGTCAATACACTTGTTCGGTCCTGAACAGTGAGCTTCCGTTCGCCGTAACTGAACGCAAGGCAGGTCCCGATGTATCTTCTAAGGAACTTCGAATTGAAATGGGCAATTCGAAACCATGTAATTTTCGAAATAAACTTTCGGACCAGATGAATTCGAATGAATGAAGTCCGACTGTATATTTAATAAGCGTAACATTCTATTCTCTTTACATTAAAGAGAACATGCATACATACAAATCATTGTCTTAGCTTGTAGCTAGATAAGCGCATATTGGACGACCTTCGTTGTCAGACATTTCAAATTGCAGACGACATTAATGTGTTGCGTAGATATTGTCTGAATTATTACCCAGCATGATACAACAGTATTTATCACACCAAATCACCCAAGGTGAAATGCATCTTATGGGTTATAAATCCAGTAGTTACCGACTATTATGGCATAATACGAATATGTGTACATCTATGAGTCAGCTAATGTTTCCATAACGGTTTATACACACAACACGATAAACCTATCTTTAATAAGGCTTATTTTTATTGAATATATGTGATGCCTAGACGACTTTTTTGAGGCGCTTAAATAGTGTCTCATTGCTATCATCGTCAACCAGATAGTATACTGATTGTACCGCCTTATTCATCGTCTCAATAAAATAGTACAATGTAAAGTCCTCTGATTTTACTATATTTGATGAGTATAATGGCTGATTTTACTATATTTGATGAGTATAATGGCTGATTTTACTATATTTGATGAGTATAATGGCTGATTTTACTATATTTGATGAGTATAATGGCTGATTTTACTATATTTGATGAGTATAATGGCTGATTTTACTATATTTGATGAGTATAATGGCTGATTTTACTATATTTGATGAGTATAATGGCTGATTTTACTATATTTGATGAGTATAATGGCTGATTTTTCATGGATATGTGGAATGGCGGAAGTCTTGATATAAACGGCTTTTCTGGATTATTTGTGGCATTGCGACGACGGCGATATGTTTCTGTCGTGATCAGATACTTATTAATATCAAATGCAAGAAGGAATTACAATACAGAGCTTTAGTCTGACAGCCACAATAAGCATATCTCGAGTAATTCAAATGATAAAATGTACATCGAAATGATTCGAGTTTTTTTTGTCCAGTTATATCATATCAGCTATCAGAATGGTGAAATTGGAGCAAAACGTGAAAACGTTTGTCAAACTTTGGAAGAAAATGTCAAAACAGTTAATCATGTATTCAATGAAAGAATAACAATGTACTTAAACTAGTCCCATCGGATTGTATACTATATCTATTAAAGCGGCATAACATTTACATGTCATTACTGAATGTCAAAAACATTTTTTAGCATATTTGGTAAGGGATGAAATTCTTCTCGGGGGAACAAATATGTTGGTGAATTTGACATTATTTGGAAAAAATAAGATATTTTATCTCTGACTTTCTTGGAAGAACATTTGGTGACATGTAACAAAGTTACCATAGGGAGTAACTACTGTTTCCTACTTGCAAATAGTAACATGCGTTTTCTTGAAATGGCATCACTTAAAGAAGAGGTTTTAAATCCCATAGCAATGCTCATATTAGTAAATCCTCTCCGATTTGTCAAAGAAGTCCCTACTTTGGATTCATGCCAATATCTAACTAACAGACGTTCTTTATGTGATATGAAATGTACCTCGGATGGTTTGAAACTTATTTAAAGCTATCAGAGAAAATTTGAAAAAAAGCTATACCGCTTTAATTCACAGAAACTTACAATAATTTGGTTAATATTTGATTTAAATCATTTCGTGGCGGCAGCGCAGCAATAATGGTGATATGTGTTTACATTAATCTGAACGTGACATTAGAGCTTTGAATAGTTTTTATTTAAATCTCATTTTACATTTTGATACGAAAAGCAGTTTCGGCAATTTGGTACAATTACATCTTGGTCGAATTTATTTATTTTACATCGTGTGTGAAACACGTTTTTATAACTAACATTAACTCATATTAACTTACATTTACTCAGATTAACTTACATTAACTTATATTTTCTCAGATTAACTTATATTAACTAATATTAACTTATATTAACTCATATTAACTCATATTAACTCATATTAACTTATATTACCTTATATTAACTTATATTAACTTATATTAACTTATATTAACTTATATTAACTCATATTAACTTATATTAACTTATATTAACTTATATTAACTTATATTAACTCATATTAACTTATATTAACTTATATTAACTTATATTATCTTATATTTACTTATAATAACCACTCTCATTGACTGCTCTCTTGATAACTAACCAGTATAATCCTACCTAAATTAAGGACTGTGAAGTCTGAGGTCATACTCGGTTTGCTGGGCTCGCAATCACGACCTTCGGCTCAGGGGTCAGGCGCTCTACCCCTTAACCACTTCGCTCCAGTATCATATTTAAAAATAAGTTCGAACCGTTAGACACGGGTATCACTGGGAACATAATTATTGATACAGACACATAACCCGTAATCTTACTAATTTGATATTGCACGTCTATTTATCATATTGACCGCTAATCTGCGCAATATAACATAAAGGTCTGCGATATTGAACGCCTCTCACTGTAATGTAACAGTAAAGTATTTATTCAAAGGCTCTATAAATTGCCTATCTATCTCCTGCCATTATTTCTCCACACATCCTCTTACAAATCTCTGATATTATATTTAGTGTTTCAATTATTTCGGCGATACGGTTAAATTAACGAAAAACGTTAAGTAATAGGCAATGTCTAGACGATAGCAACAGAGCCATTGGATCGGTTAAATGTAGTTTAGCTTTATTGGTCTCAATGGAATAACACTTTTCTGTCTAATTAAATAGGATAGGAGACGGAACAGCATTGAAGCCGGGGCCATAAGGGTTAAGTAAGTACTACTGCAATGTTAGTAAATTCTCTTGAAATAACTAATTTACCAAGATGTGTATGTTGCAATACATTTAATCCATATCCTTTGCCAACAGTAAGAATTAATAAAGATGACAACATTCGGTTATTTCATGAACCGCTTAACCGAATTGAAATGGGTTATTCGAAACCATATATCATTCGAAATAAATGTTCGGACCAGATGAATTCAATGAACGAGGTCCGACTGTATTTTGTGAGAACATAAATTAAGGCGATATTATGCATGCTTAAACAATGAAAATGCAACATATGACGAAGCAATAATCCTGTGGTATGATAATTTATATCCCTTATCTAAATTTACATAATTTTCTAATAACAGAGCCATGTGGTAAACATGCAGATTAATTGTCAGCTTAAGTACTTGTCTCTAGTCTTGAAAACACAAAAGTTGACACTATTGTTGCAAAATGACGTTAAGACGTTGTCATAAATTTACCCGAAATAAATGCATGTTGGGGATATTTTTGTACCTAAGTTCTAACTATAACACACACGTGCAATGAAATAAATTTGAAATGCCTAGCAATAGGCCCGTTCTTGGACGTGGGGATTTGAAGGGTCGTTCAGCAAGTTATGAAACAGAGATATATTCTTCTAAGCTGGACGTATCTAGACCATATGATGATTTCTATTCATTTGGTGTTGAGGCATACAGTGTTACACAATTACATTCTGTTTAGATAATTTGGTCACGTTACAACGAACATACATTTTTCATGTAAGTGACAAAGATGTATCCCCACCCGCGACGTAGAAATTATATGAGAGGGAGCTACCCAATCGGCTAGCGGAAGCTCGCTGGTTCTACCCGGGCCCCGACAAATAACGTTAGAAGGAGCACCCGAAGTCTACATCCACCCCAATTGCTGGAAAGGCACTACAAGGACCTGGCTGTTCACGTGACTTAAAGCCCCATTACATATATGTTCATTCATAACTACCCGAGTATCTATCCATGGGCCACTAAATTCTTCTTTATTGTATTATATATAACACTGTTAATCATAAACTTTTGTTATATATGTTATGTTCTACCCTACAAAGAATGTTTGTGATTCATCAATGACTTAGTGTAACAGGAACTTACATAACAGTAGGCCTACGTTGTCATGACGTCTTATAACATGTGCAAGTACAATCAGAAATGACATGAAAGGACATGTTCTTATTCCACTCAAACACTACATGTTTATGAAAAGAATCACCAGACAAATGTACGAAAGACCGGTGCTGACATTAACACTTCATTATTTCTCTCCTAGAAAAGTCACGATTTCAAGATTTCCACTTAACGAATGCATAACCTTGAATTCGTGAATTCGCGAATTCATCATTTCAACTTCAAGAATTTACGATTCAATTATAATTTCGTGAAGTTAAAATTGTGAATTCGTGAAGCTGAAATCATAAATTCAAGACCTTGAATTCGTGAAGTTAAGATCGTAAATTCGTGACTTTTTATGAGAGTGTAAATGTCACCACCGGTCTTTCGTAAACATGATAATTGTCTTCATTGACTCTTTAATGAAGAGTATTTTTTCGTTTGAAAAGTTCTAAGACAGTACTATAAAGTATGATAACCCGACAAAGCCCAACAATTGCGGGCAGGGATACCGCCAACGAGCATTTGTTAACGATGACCTTAAATTAGAACAAAACATCCACATAACCTTCATAACGTCCCGCTAATGACTAGGCCTATATAAGACGTCACACACGGTGACTTCGTAATAGGAGATTACCCTCTGTACGTAAATTATAAAACCTGTGTCAGGGTCATATTAAATACAACCAGAAGTACTTAAGACGTAAACTGCTTACTCCGCAACTTTTTTAAACATATTCTTATTATGTTAAACCGATTTTTTTCGACACTACAATATTTCTACTCAAAGAAGTCGCTTATCGAAGCATGTTATTGTGTTTTTATATGATTTAACGCCTTTTTTCAACATCTTTTACAGTTATATATGGCGGCCAGTTGACCAGTTTTCTGGAGTTTGATAATCAACTTTTTCAAATGAATCAAAGGTAAAGGACATAACCTGCTCTGCCTGGATATCGAACCCGGACCTCCAGGTTGACAGCGCAACGCTCTACCAGCTGAGCTAACCGGATTTAGTTAATTATTTACTTTACAGTTGTTGCTGTGTAAAGTTCAGCAAATCATCATAGCAGTTTGTTCCTTCAGCCAAACATTTTAAGGCGGCATAATTCTCTTTTTTTTAAATTTATTTCTTTATCTTTTTAACATCGCAAATAAACAAAATGCAACATTTAAACATATACACCATTCAATTTTCACCTTACATATTAAACATTTCACAACAATGAATTCTCTAAATTCACTAAATTTCAACATTTCTCACATTACATAAATATTATATAAAGTCACATCTTATAAACACAAGGTGGCATAATTCAATATACATTATTTTAGTATAAGCGGCATCGCTGGAGTCTAACTTGAAACATATTTGTTTCATTCATATGATGACATTCTATTCAAGTCATATGCATACAGACAATTAATCTTGAATTATTATATTACACAAACCGCTGCATACATATTATGCCAGACTAATATAAGAATAATTAGTATAAATACAAATATATAAAATTGCACAAGGCCAATTAAATTGACAAGCATCGTACATGTATCATAATATAAATGCAGACGCCAATAAATGCCGTAACTTAAAACGCCATAGTTTATATATCTGCATAGAACGTTTAGTATAAATTAGTTCATCTTACATCGATTATAATCATAAATGACATAAGTTAACATACGGCCTATATATAGAGATGTATAATGCATTATACTCATAAAGTATACGAAGCTGTCCTAGATATAAACATGTCACATTGAATCTTGTAAATGAAATTTTCTTCCGAATACAAAATCCCCCATCGCATGATCGCATATGACATTAACTGCGTACCATTACATGTCAAGCGTACGGGACAAAATTCTTACGGCGCTTGAAGCTGGCGTATCTATTTTTAGAAATGGGGTCAACGTTTGACGAGACAGGAATTCGAAACAAAGAACGACAAGAGGATTTATGTACATGCAAAATTGTTTATAAGTAAACATATTTTAGCCTCGAGGAGGGAAATTCATATTTCGAGGTCAACTAGAAAAATTCTAAACGCACGACCGATTGCAAGAAACAAACAAATTTGCCGAACTAAACCCTGAGCTGTACTGATAACGGAATGGAACGAAATGGGCCGGAATGGTGAGATAAATTATTTTCATAATACGCTGTCTAAATGTAAAGTGCATTTACTTGCATATTTATAGATTTTACGAGGGCAATTAACGACGAAAACAACCGTATCCTAAACGATTTGCAATTTATATCAGTCTGTGTTTTCGGAGTGGAAAACAGCTGGTGTTTGTCGCAAAATGGCTTAAAAGCCGGCACGGGCCCGTGTCGAATATTGACAGTCCAAGTCACTCGGCACCATTCGGTGTTTGTCGAACGTTCACTTGTTGTAGTTGAAGCAATTGTATTTCTCTACCTTTTGTCTAAATAAATACAACATATACATAAACATGTCATTATTTTAGAAGTAACGAAAACGGTCAAGCGTAAGATTTTATGAGACACATCACATTTGTGGGTCATGTAAAGTTAATTGAATAGCTTTCGTATGAATTGCAAGATGATATAAATATAAACACGGAAATAAATTATTTTCATAGAATTGTACGAGGTGTTCCGATCGTTTGATCTCGGAAGAAAATCTCAACGCTCGCGAGAGTTCGAAACAAGTCTAAATAGATATACCAGCCTGTTCCGAATCCATGGTTTACATTGTATATGTCCGTGACTTTATGTAAGGCGTAAACAATATGTTTGTTTCAGGTTTCCCGACCTACCATGTTTTTTTCAACAGACCCTAGAATATTTTTCGCGTGTAAACATTTTTTTATTTTTGGTAAAATTCTTCTTTTTGGTAAAATTTCTTAGTGTGAACTTTTCTTTAGGTTAATATTTCTGCCTAGTTTTTAGCCGCTTTACGAGTATTCCAGCTATAGAGCATTATATCCACTTGTATTAAACATTTTCCATGTTAAAAGGGAAAGGGGATTTGTCTTTCAAAATAATATGATATTATATTCATTTAGATCTTATTTTTAATTTGCTTCGATTGAAAATAAAAAAAATCTCAACAAACAATAAAATTGTTTTGCATGAAACCTGAAACGAACATATTTTTTAGGCTTAACTGATCATCTAATTTTATGTTAAAACTTTCATAAATCAATTCGGTATTACAAGGTAACAAGCTCTTCGGTTTTCGTGAAAAAAAGTCAATTTGTTTCATATCGTGCAATTTCGAGACTCATATTTAAGTGCCTTCATTTCATTGCGTTTTCTTTTCGAACATCACAAATCATTGAACACAATTCTAGCATTAAACTGATATTGAACTGAACAGAGAGATTTATACAAAATACATTTATGTATTTCAAATCTTTTGTATGATGCCTTTTAGTTTATTAAACTTTTTTCAAAGATCGGTGCAGTGGAAAGAAAGTGTCTTTGTCAATGATCGCATATTTGAATATAATAAAATGCAACGTGAATGAATGAACTAAAATACGCGAACTTAAGGTAATTTAATATTGTTTGCAATTCAAAATCTCTAACAGCTACAAGGTTAATTAAATGGCTGGTTGACCTCGGTGTTGACCAATTGTATCACTTCCTTCTTAAAAATAATGATTTTTTGACATTCTTTGACTTTCTGAAACAATGTCATTCAGACCATTTTTTGGTTAGGTTAGTGCTTTTTTTAAATAAATTTGAATTTATATACGGAGATCACTTGGCCTTAAAGGTTATTTTTCTGGAATTAACTATCAACTACAGTCAAATCTCGTTCAGTCGAATATACCGGGTCCGGAATTTTATTACGAATATTACATGGTTTCGAATAGCCCATTACAATTCGACGTGCCTAAGATACTTTGGAACCTGATATTTATTTCGGATTATACCAAGTATTCGGATAAAATGTTATCGAATAAACGAGGTCCGACTGTAATACGAACTTCCCGTTTAGCAAGAAGCTAACAACTTTACCGTTTGAATCGGACATGGAGGAAAAATGACCGTAGTCAAAATGTCACGAAATGAGCATGACCTGTCCAGTCCGGGAATCGAACCCAAACAACCCGGGTGATACAGTAGCACTCTAACCACTGAGCAAACCGCGCAGGCTTGTACCAATTCGAATTAACAAAAGGGCGATATTTTGCATAGGTCATCAAGTATGACTTGCATACCGATGTATCTTTAACGATACCATCAAATTAATACGCTACATCAAACAATGGTTTACAATCGAGTTTACGGTAAACTGATGTATATTTCTGCTGGGCACTATTAAGTTAATGAATCGAACGAATTAACCTGCATCTAAGTCATAATAACTTTAATAATATCGTGTGAGCAGGAAATGTTAGCAATTAAAATAATTCGCGTTTATGTAAAGCATTAACATTGTTTACAACTAAATCCCAGTTATATCGATGTGCGTTAGTTGTGGTGTAAGATTCCGTTATTTGCAACAATATTACAGTTACAACGAGCGGTCAACAGACGATATCCGGAATTCGCTTAACATGGTATTATATCTGAGGTACAAACAACTTTTAAATCTAGATCCATTGGAGTTCGAATACTCGGTATTATCCGATATACATATCAGGTACCGATGTATCTGAGTATACATGTCGAATTGAAATGGGCTATTCGAAACCATGTATTATTCGTAATAACATTCCGCACTCACTGAATTCGAATGACAGAGATCAGACTTTACTTTCCAACATGAGTAAGATGTAGATAACGAATGGTTTTATATTAAAACCTCCATTCTTACAACTGGAGAGACCAAACGAATTACTAAGGTTTCAGACAATCTGACTTTCTTAACAAGGAAGTCTCTTATAATGCCAAACATCATCAAACAGTCTTCTCATGTTCAGCACCGACGTTCTTATTCATTAAGTTAACTTCGAACAATTATAAAAAGCGTTCAACCCTTTTCAGCGTACACAACTTGCCCGGAGAATGACTCTTGATATAAAACGAGTTTGTAGAAGATCGCTTATGTACAAAAAGGTATATTATATCATAAAGAATGTCTATACATGTAAATGACTGTATGAATACACAAGGTATATCCTAATTATTAAAAGTGCTATAATTCATTGTATTGACGCCATAAAAGTGTTTGTTGAAAACATGTTTATTTATACGCGAAACACTCATTTTTCGTGATCATAAAAATTTTGCCCCAGGGCAAGTGTTGACGGGTATATTTGTATTATAGATTTACTCTACAATGTTTTCAGCCTCATCTGGATGATGGTTTTACCAGCTACTGTAATTGTGATATTATTCAAAATCGTCTTTATCTGGATTCGAAATATTTATTTAACGACAGCCGGACTTCGTTTATTCGATATTCTTTTATCCGATTACTCGGTATCATCCGAAATAAATATCCCGATGTAATGACAACCTTCTATACAAGTATTTGGTATCATTGAAATTAATATCACAACCCGATGTATAGCTTCTTACGCACGTCGAATTGAAATGGAATCTTCGAAACCATGTTTTATTCGAAATAATTTCTCAGCCGATGAATTCGAATCAACGAGGACCGAATGTAGTATAGTGGTCGAAAGTGGTAACTCGCCAGTACTATTTCACGTAGTTTCTTGAAAAACTACTGGACACTTCTTCTTTCCATTTTGATTGCATAAAACTATAATATGATTTAGGTGAATTAAATCATCGAAAATTCGATGGAAACCGGTGACAATCACCTTCATCGTTTCAAATTACTTTGTCACAATGTAGTGAAGATGTAGCAATGTTTATCTGCAAGGGCGTACCTGGACGGTTTTGAAGTGTACACCAAGTTTGAGCATCGTAGGGCCCTGAACGTCGTAGATTCAAAACTTTGTACTGGAAACTCGACAAACAGTGTGAGATACAAGTGTGCTGATAATTTTATCCGTTAGGGCGTTCTATCACTATTCATTCGTGCAAAGGTGAAGGCCGTCTCCTGATGTGAACGTGTCCCCTACACGTTAAATATTCATACTACAAAATTTTCCAGAAATGTAAAACGGATTGCTACTTATGACATAAAAACGTCACACACACGTTAAACAAACATTTATCATATTTGTGAAAAAAATCTAACGTTTGGCTGTGCATTTTAACCCTTCAAGACACATGGATAACGGTATTTTACCCACAATTTACGACATTGCTAAACGACGTCTCAAAAATAAGTGAGCAAAACCTGGTTTAAAACTGAATTTAATTCGAGTTAGACGCGGCGGTATTGACACCGGGTTAAAAGTGGACCTTTAAGCTTACCGAGCAGGATTTTTTCTGGAAAAAAACAACAAAAACTCAGTTTTAACCAACTTAGTGGGTTTTTGTGAGTTTTTTAAGACACTTCTCCAGAAGTTGGTGTTTTAATGGCTAAAAGTGAGCAAAGCGAGTTTTTAGGCATAAACACCTACTTTTTCCAGAGAAGCGCGTTAAAAAAACCCTCTTTAAACCCACTTCTTGGTAAGTCGGTTTTAGAAACCCACATGAATCAACTTTAAACTCACTTATTTCCATAAAGACTCGCTTAAAATCCACATTTTTGTAAAAAAAAACACTTTTTAGTAAAAATCAACAAAAAAAATTATCATTGGGAAAACCGCCTTGCTAGGTAATGCGCGCATCTTAATCCAACTTATACAATGTATTAAAAACGCCGTGGCACATATTCAAACTACAGTTGTAGAATAGGTTTAGACCATGAGTAGTTTATCAAATTTTCGTAAAACACACATAATTTTATGATAGTCATGACAAAATACAAAACGACAGACTGTTGGCATTTTGAGTGACGGTAGCCATTATTTACATTTTATTTTCTGACAAGCAATGAATTTTCGTAGAGATTTGTGGAAAAAAAATGTACAAAGACCGAACGGCTGTAATGATAATTTACATTTGAATACGAAAGCAATTGTGCCCCACTGTAGGTACTCGGTGGTGTTAAGTGCGTTGAAGACGTTTTATGAATCAAAATTACTGATAAAATTATTTTAAACTTTAAAAATCATCATTTTCGAGATATTGCAAGAAACCCATTTATCCCCCCCCCCCCCGCTGCGAAATATAAAAAGTGAAGTGTTTATTTAATTTAATTATAGTATCACCCCTATTTAAAGGTCCACCTATGTCTGACTTATGAGACACCTACTTTCTGAGCACATCTACGTTCCGATTCCTATCCTTTAATGCCAGGCACAAGGCAGGTAGGTGCTCGGTAACCATTATTTAACTAGCTGGCGGCTCACCAACCGGCCATATCAGAACGGACTCCTACCGGGATTCGAACCTTCGACCTGCTATCGCTCCCACGGCGGATGCCTTAACCACTCGGCCACGGGAGACGAAATATACGTGAAAGAAAATGGTAACCTATTCAGTGACCTGTCTGTTTTATAAATATATCGTCGTATTTATCATAAAGCGTTCTAAATAACTTATTGACAAATGGGGAAAATTCATATTTGGATTTGTCACTAAGAATTTCATCTGGTCGTAATAAATAAACTTCCATATCACTGGTGTTCTCGATATATCCAGTAACATATTGTTCTATCTACATAGGTTTTAGAAGCATGTCATTCCTGAAGTGTTATATCTATTTATCAACCAACAACCAATGTTATATGCAAAATGATAATGTGATCGCTATATCACAACACTAGAATCTTCTTTTTGAAGATATTTACATGTTAGACTGTACTATCTTAGCAAAACGACCAATCAAATCAGCTGTAGCGAAGAAATCTAAATAACTTCGTATCTAAAATGACACTCTCCACTGAAATTGCGTACATTTATTAGTTGATCATGAACAAATACGAACAATCGGTCATTCGAATTCACCGGGTCCGAACTTTTTTTTCGTTTAATACATTGTTTTCGAATAGCCCATTTCTACTTGACGTGCCTATGAAGATACATCAGGTATCAATTATGATATTTATTTCGGATGATACCAAGTATTCGGATAGAAGGTTGTCGAATAAACGAGGTCCGGCTGTATGTGTTTACTGACAGGCGTGAACATGAATCAGCTTAACACTGAAGCAATTGTTTTCATTTCCAAGGAGTGCTCTGCACTTTTATAAAATTCTGAACAAAGATATTGCGATATAATATTCACGAAATACAAAACATTTAATTCGTAAATTTCAGATTCAGTTATTCGAATTTTGGCTCATGGGACTAAAACTGAGACCGATATTGTACTTTTATTTCATCTTGTAATGGATACAACATTAGAAATAATATTGTTTTGTGATCAAAGCGAGTAGACAACAATTCTCAATTTTCAAACCTTTCTGCAGAAATGTTACTTTATTATGTAACTGATTTAGAGAGAACGTTGAATTCAAATCACTTGCCCTCACCGGCTGCGGTTTCGAATCCAACCATGGATGTAGAATTTGTATCTTAGGAATCCATCTAGCCGGCCTATGGGAGGTCCGGGGGTTCACCCCGTGTGTCCGTCTGTATTTAAAGTAACAAGAAGGGACACACGGGTTCTTCCGCCACCCTAATAGCTGGTAAGGTCACCGCAAGACCCTGGTTATAACTGTGACTTAAAGCCCCACAAAACGAAATCACAAATAAGCCTCTATTGTATTCCGGACAAAAACATCTGCTTGGCATGGACGGACGATGTTGGCTTACAAAATATAATCTTAAAGTATCGGCTCATTAATTAGACTTGTTAATTATATTATACATGTCAGTATATTCATAATTCAAATTAGATATGCAAAATAATTCATGGTAAATAATACAACCCACGTGTAGAATACGACGCATATTTCAACAACAACAAACAAGTCGCATACGGGGTCATAAAATAACTCTTTGCGTCGACAGAAGATATAAGCCCAACATTTAGATGTATATTATACTACCGTATTTTGTTGCAGCGAGTTTTTGTGCTATCCAATATCAAAACATGTAACATATTGCTAAGGGTTTCAGTCAATTTAATAAATAAGTAAAACTTATTCAATGGTCTCTGTGTTCGGATGCGTATGCTTGCAGACTTCAAAGTACTCGCGTCTAATTTGTTGCATATTAACACAACGCGCTTTAGATACAATATTTGATTGATCTAAAATGAGGGTCAAAATCGATATTATACAGCTACGCCGAAAAAGAGAATATTCCAAATGGCGACCAAAACTTCTTATCTTTCTCTTGTTCATATGTTGAAAATAATGTGTAATGCAATAGAATCACAATAAAACTGTCTACAATCAAACTGTCCACTTTATTACTTTGTCAAGGCTATTGCACGTTGTTTGTGCAATTGTGTTATTGTGGTGAAGTTTTCAGTCGATCAAGCCAGTGTTTTCTGGGTTACTGACCAGTATTAACATGTTTATCAATAAACAACTGACAAGTTTCCACTCATAAATCAGAGGTGGAGGAATCAGAGGTGTAGGTGGATGAATCAGCGGTGGAGATTGATGAATCAGAGGTGGAGGTGGATAAATCAGTGGTGGAGGAAATAGAGGTGGAGGTGGAGGAATTAGAGGTGGAAGAATTAGAGGTGGAAGAAAAAGAGGTGGAGGAATCAGAGGTGGAGGTGGAGGAATCAGAGGTGGATGGATCAGAGGTGGAAGTGGATGCATCAGAGGTGGATGCATCAGAGGTGGAGGAATCAGAGTTGGAGGAATCAGGTAGAGGAATCAGAGGTGGAGGAATCAGAGGTGGAGGAATCAGAGGTAGAGGTGGAGGTGGAGGAATCAGAGGTGGAGGAATCAGACGTGGAGGGATCAGACGTAGAGGGATCAGACGTGGAGGGATCAGAGGTGGGGGAATCAGAGGTGGAGGAATCAGACGTGGAGGAATCAGAGGTGGAGGAATCAGAGGTGGAGGAATCAGAGGTGGAGGAATCAGACGTGGAGGGATCAGAGGTGGAGGAATCAGACGTGGAGGGATCAGAGGTGGAGGAATCAGAGGTGGAGGAATCAGAGGTGGATGAATCAGACGTGGAGGGATCAGAGGTGGAGGAATCAGACGTGGAGGGATCAGAGGTGGAGGAATCAGAGGTGGAGGAATCAGACGTGGAGGAATCAGACGTGGAGGTATCAGAGGTGGAGGGCCAATGACTTTGGATACGTTACTTTCAGTCAAATTGTCACGAATAAAACACGTCCGAGTCTCCTGATGTTCAAACCCTCGACCTCCACATTTCAGTCGAGTTCTCTATCAATTGAGGTAAACGGGCGGACTTCGTGCAATTGTATTGTCATCACAATCTTTGTATATATTAGAGGATGTCCTTCAGTAGTACAGTATTCTAGCACAGCAAACGAGAATAAAGCAATGATTACGTAAACACATTGTACATTTAAACCTCAACATAAAGACCACCTCAATAGTTCGTGTACACTAATGTTCACCAGTTTACGGTAACATTATATTTGAACATTTCCTTATAGTTTTACAGTCGCAGCCAATGAGAAAATCGGTGTCAACAGTTTAATGATACCTAATGTAAGACTATATCGTATTTCTCTATACAATATTATCAACTTCTAGAATATTTACTCTGGATTCAAACAAGTTTTTAATTCTAGCAGACATTTTGTCTGTGAGGTAGCTATCAGGCTGACTAAGGCGCCCACCTACGCCAAATATAATGCTAAAAGGAGCGACAGTGGTGTTCCTCCATAACAGCTTGAAAGGTCACTGCATAACTTCAGCAGCTAATGTTACTAAGTTAATTTCAACAGTATTTATTCAACCACACAGCAATATGAAACATACAGATACAAAAAAATGCTTTAGCATTATAAAACAAGGCAGAACGACTTATATTAATTCCTCTTCACTTACGTTACTTAAATACCCATTATAAAAAACGGGCTTTTTTGTGAATGGTGTACAGTCAAACCTGTGTTAAAGACCACCTGCGAACAAAGACCACTATTGCAAAACCTGATGATATTTAATATGTCAATAGAGACCACCAGTGACCTGTAAACAAAGACCACATTTTGCAGTTCCCATGGGTGGTCTTTACAGACAGGTTTGACTGTATATAACATATTTTAAAAGAACAAGTCTTTCGAATTCATTCTTTCGTTATTTTGAAGTAGACTTACGATGACTTTAAACTTACGACGTCGTGATTTCAACTTCACGATTTTAACTTCACGAATTCAAGATTATTAAGATGAAATCTTGAAATCGTGAGAGAAATGATGAAATGTGATTGTCACCACCGGTCTTTCGTAGATATTAAATTGGTTATTCGCAATTTTTTTAAAAGGCGTTTTACAAAAAATGAATGTAATTGAATAAATGCGTTTTATATAAAATCAATGTACACATAATTGAATAAAGGCGTTTTACATCAAATAAATGTGAATGAATAAAGGCGATTTATATAAAATCAATGTACAAATAATTAAATAAAGGCGTTTTACACCAAATCAATGTGAATGAATAAAAGGCGTTTTATATCAAATCAATGTACGTAACTAAATAAACGCGCTTAATACAAATGAAATTGTTGTTTAATGTAAAATCATTGAAACTGCAAAAAGGCGCCGAATTCAATATGATTGAATAAAGGCGTTTTGGATATAAAATCAATGTAACATAATAGACGTTTTGGATATAAAATCAATGTTATTTCACAATGTAGTTGAATATAAAATCAATGTAATTGAATACAGGCGTTTTATATAAATATCAATGTAATTGAATACAGGCGTTTTATGTAAAATCAATATTAATGAATAAAGGCGTTTTATATCAAATCAATATGCGTAACTGAATGAACGCGTTTAATACATTTTAAAGTGTTCTTTAATGCAATATTAAATGAATAAAGGTGTTTTATATAAAACCAATGTAATAGAATGGACGTCAATGTAATTGCACAATGTAGTTGAATATAAAATTCAATGTAATATAATGGACGTACGGACGTTGTTGATATACAATCAATGCAATGGAGTGAATGTGTTTATTAAAAAAAAAGTATATGATTTGAATAAAACACAACTCACCATCGTCCGGTGTGTCCCGGGTATATATAGAACTATTGCACTGGTCCAACACTTTCCTATACTCCTCATAGTCACTAATGTAATCGCGTCTTAACTCCATTTTATTTACGGCGTATTCGCTCTCATTTTCCTCGCTACTGTCGGAATAATACACACTCGTTTCTTGTTCATAATCCTCGCCCGGTGACGTACTGTTTGTAAGGTCGTCTGAATACATACTTAACAGTAGCTTTTCCCCGACAACTGCAGTAATAATATTCACGTTGAATTAATCACTTGTTTACAATGACCATATGTTATTTTTCAACATGTATGTCTTGTAATATATATATATTGTTTTCTTTTCTTCATTTGATGAATCTGAAGTTAAAGGAAATAAAATATGTTATGCATTCATGCGTTATTGAATATTATATTATAGGGTCACATACATATCATTTCAATAGAATGTTTATAGTTTGTTTATGTATGCTAATTGCATGTAATGATCTGGAAATTATAATATCATCAGATATTGGTGTATATATGTTTTGTTTTCATCGGGATTTACTCCGTTTTTTCAACAGTTTTTCAGTCAAATACGGCGGCTAGTTGACTTAACCAGTTTTCCTGGAATTAATTATCAACCAGTAACTAACTTCTTCTCCCGCAAGCAACATACAACTTCTCCATATGCGCAGGACATGACCGTAGCCACAATGCCACGGACGAACTTAACCTGCCCAACCCGGAAGTCAAACCTGGATCTGCCGGGTGGAAGTCGAGAGCTCTACCAACTTAGCTACCCAGACGTGCTAGTGTATATTAATACATGTGTAATTAACCAATAACTACAATTTATCATATTTTAGTTTTTTGATGGTCTATAATCTGAGTTAATTTGCTACACAATTGTAAAACAAACATTAATATACTGATCAAAAGTGCTAACCCACCAGTACTGTTTCATCTGGTCTCTAAAGGCTACTGGATATATCTTCTTTATATTTTGATTGTAGTATTGATTTCTATTCTGCATTCAAATGAAATGAACTATCGAAAGAAAGTCGATGTTGACCTTACGAAAGCCTGGTGGTGACATTTCGACTTCAAGAATTCTCAAATTCAACATGATGAATTCGCTAGTTCATCTTCATGTATTCACGAATTCACGATTTCAACTTCATGAATTCATGATCTTGAAATCCAAATCGTCAGGTTCAAATTGTATTTTCATGAAGTTGAAATCGTGAATTCGTAAGGTTGAACTCGTAAATTCGTGAAGTTAAAATCGTGAATTCATGAAGTTGAAATTTCACCACCAGGTTTTCGTAAAATCTGTCACAATCACGTTTATCAGTTGTGACCACTTTGTCATAATGCAGTGAATATTCTCAAAATACAAAATGGCGGGTTAGTTGTTTTGACCAGTATATAAACATATACCGGATTCATCACGGGTTGATCGAATGTTATTTAATGGTATATAATTAAACAAAAAACGTAATGGGTGCAAATTATCGAAACATTTAGCATTTATGGGAGGTAACTACCATTATCTACATGCCTACACAAGAAAATACAACCAGGCATTTTAAGGCGGCATGACTTTTTTCTTCTCTTCTCATGTGGCTTTATAACAGTTTCAAATTACAGTAACACCTCGATAATAAGATCACCCTTGGGACCATTGAAACAGGTCTAACTATTGAGGTTGAATAAGGCGGAAAACGGTGAAAATGGACGTGAGAATAGTGTTTTTATAGGTGGTCTTTTAGAGAGGTTTTACTATAACTCAATTGCATTTCATGTTATGTACTAGAAAATATGTTAGTTGCTTTTAACATGTTTCTAATGCCTAGTAGCTGATTTTAGTGATCAAAACGGAAGTTGGAATTTTTAACAAATTGGATAGGATTTTCTTATTTATCGTTTTAACAACGAACGAGTAATGACATAGGATTTCATTACATTATAAACGATTCTCATATGTGAATTTCATGTCAGAATTTGTCGCATTCAACAATTCATATCTAGAGTTCTTTAGTGACAGTTAAAGGTCTTAGAAGACAGTTAGTAGCTAAATGCCTTATTTATTGCAAATTATGTCAAGTTTGGTGAAATAAAATATTTTCGTCAGTGAGATTGTCATTCATTATTAAATTCGCAAAATACGTTTTTATATACATTTATTGCATAAAATATGTCATTACCGCTTTAAGCGCAAAGCGATCGGCACTTCAAAAAGATACCTCTAAGACACTATTACACGTTTTGCTATTTTCTCGTACACGTATCTCGCAATGCATAAGATTTGTTTCTTGAAATAAGTTCGATAATTACGATATTGTCATTAGTTTACTTCAATTTAATAAGTTTAACAGTGAATTTGAACGCAAAAACGATGTTCTATCTTTAAAAATTGACATGTTTTGATATTCGACCGTGTCGAGGGCAGAAAGCGAACATATTAGTTTGCTTTTTTAATTGCATTTAGTTTTGTGTTGCGTCCATCCCTCGATATGGACTTTCGAAATTGGCAACACATTATATGAAATGAAATTTGATCTGAAAATGTAGTCCGATACACGATGCTGTTTTTTTGTCGAGAATATATTTTTGTTTCATCTAAAGCTGTTCAGTTTAGAAATACAGTAACACCTCACTTAAAGACCATGACCTCAATAAGAAGACATCCTCAAAAATAAGAGCACTACAGTCAAACCTGTGTTAAAGACCACCTGCGAACAAAGACCACTATTGCAAAACCTGTCTGCAAAGACCACCAATTTTATCTCCCATCAGACCATTTTCAATGATATTTAATCTGTTAATAGAGACCACCTGTAAACAAAGACCACATTTTGCTGTTCCCATGGGTGGTCTTTACAGACAGGTTGGACTGTATTTACAAGTCCATTTTACTGTTTTATTATTTATTTAAACTCATTATTAAGACCAGCTCAATAGGAAGACCAGTATTCAAGGGTACCAATGGACAATTCTGGAATAGCCAATGTTCTTAAAAAGTGCAGGGCATTCTGGAATCGCCAATATCCGATAAAGCGCGGAGCTATTTTCAATTTCGAGATATTTACCAAATTATGACAAAGCATTCTGCAATATTGAACATCGTTCAACAGTAAATGTCACAGATAAACACGAAGATATCACACCAGTTGCTAAAATGGTCGTAAAACTAACAGTAAATGTGACAAATACGTGTGACATTAAATCTTAATTCTCTCGTAAGCGTTTTGTTCGCAGCCCGCCGACAGGTCGTGTACGAGTACTTATATACCATCAAACCTCAATAACACGACCACCATTGAGACCCTTGAACAATGGCCTTCTTATTGAGGTTGAATAAAGAGCAAAAAAGTGAAAATGATAATGAAAATGTTGTTCTTTATTTCGAGGTGGTCTTATTATTAAGGTGGTCTTTATGTGAGGTTTAACTATAATTGATGACCGACTTGTAGTGCTTAAAGGTTGAACATAGCTATGATCTGCTTGACGTAAATATTTCGTTTTAATAGCATGTGGTGTTTTGACAATATATCAACATGTTAGACCATATTATATCGCGTTATATATCAATGCGACTGTGTGACACACATAAGTTATATGAAAAATGTGTTAATTTTAAAATACATTAAAATGATATAACACATCCGGGGTTTTGTAATATTTTAGATATCGTGTTTCATTTTAATTAAACGGGTATGAATATAAGACGAAGCTCGTGATTCTACATAAGCCGGAAGTGTGTCGGTCTATAATTCAAGTCAATCGGTAATTTCCGCCAGTGATCGGTAATTTCCGCTAGTGATCGGTAATTTCCGTAATTTTTCGAAAGAACGAAAGAACGAAAGAACGCGAACAAAAAATAATGTGTCATTCTCGATTTGAAATCGTTGCATGCATAATACCTGGCAGAAACTCACCATACATTTTTTATAGCATACGATGTTTATTTTGGAATACAAACTGCGTCGTTTATTATGTTGTATTAAACGTCGCTGTTGTTTTTGTAAAGGCAAAAAGAAACTATATTTTGCTAGACAAAAACAGGAGGAAACATACGCCAAACGTAGATCACGGATTCCAGCATACTGCTGCTTTCTTCATATTCGGAACTCCTTGGTGTCCATTACGTTACAATACAATACCCCGTTTTTTCTATGGTTTGTGTATTTGCTAAAAGCGGCACATCATGTTTTATGTAATAAATGTAAGGTAAAATGAAACTTGTTTACATATTTGGTCAGGAAAAAACATTCTTGTCGAGTTTTTTTTTATTTTGCAGAATTTATCATGCATAAATGCGACTGTTACTGTAACGGAAGATATTCTTTAGTATATCTTGACAAGAAGTCTGTAGGTACGTCCGTCCGTCTGTACGCGTTCATGTGCGTTGTATGTTCTAATGTAGAGTTACAGCAATAACATTGATATTGATATATTAGTATGTTTTGTAGGTGACATTAATCTCAGACCCATACATTCTAATACCGTTTGAAATATTAATATTAATAACCGTTGTGCGAACGCATTTAGTGTTCAACTGCGTTACCGAAAGTGTCAAGGACTAAGTACGTCTGGCCTCGAGACCGACTTTCATCTGAGATGCTATCCTCAAGGGCAAAAGAACAAAAGTTTTATTTACAACAAAATCGCTATGAAAATGGCGATTTATTTTCATTTAGTCATACTTTTCTTAACAGTACCTTTCGTGAGACAGCATACCTAAAGTACTATTCATTGTGTACAAATTCATACATATCTGGCTCGTTTTTCAAAGCTACCAGTTTAAATACAGTCGTTCATGAATACTAGCGTTATGAAGTGGAAGCCAACGAGGTTATATGCGACTAGGTCTTAAATATAAATATTTAAACGCTACTAAGCGTGATCAGATGTATTTTAATAAACCTATATTTCTCAGGAGAGAACTTCTAGCTCTCTCCCGTCTATTATACATGTATATCATATCCTGATTCCTTGTATAAATACAAATCTGTTATGTTTTGCTGTTTTACATGAAAGCTATCAATTTGTCTTGGATTGAACTATTCCCCGGTCAATAGTATGAACTGTTTCCTTCTGGCGCTATGAAGTCATTGGAATTTCCAAATTTTATTTTTATACGGCACATCATTAACGTTCGGTCGTTTCCGTATTCGATTCGCGATTTTGATCAGGTAATAAAACATTCATTTCATGGTTATTTGGATAACAGTCAAAACTGTTGTCCCTTGGTGTCGGGGATGACATTCTGAACTGTTGCCCGAGGCCTATCGGCATCGGACAACAGTTCAGATGTCATCCCCTCCAGCTCGGGACAACAGTTTTGACTGTTACCCAAATAACCATGAAATAACTGTATACTATTCCTCTATATATATGGAACTATAATATACATGCACATATAATATAGAAGATATAAAGGGAGAGAACTTCAGAAGGGATAAGGGGAGAGAACTCGTGACAACCTCCCGTGGTTCAAATTATGAAGTCGATAACAAATTACTATATTATGTACTTGTACATATAATATCGAATATATAAATTGGGAGAACTTTAGAAGGGATCAGGGGAGAGAACTCGTGTCATCCTCCCGTGGATCCAATTATGCAGTCGAGAACAAATTACTATATGGCTTGCAACAGTTAATTGAAAAAGTGTGCTAATGTACCCCATTAGTTAGTTGTTGCAAGTATTTTGTGTTAGAACGATACATTGCTAATGAATTCGAATCCGAATTATCAACGAAGACGTACCGACTACAAGCCACGTGACCTTCTAATCGGAGACACTCAGCGCATGCGCAAACTAGTACTCCATCTCCTTTCGGTTTGGACAGTGTATAATTATTCCTATTTTATGAATTGCAAAGTGACAGTTATTATGTTGTCTCTACTTGCTAACATCTCCAGACAGGAGATATGATTCTCTGCTCATTATGAAACAGTTGACGATCAATTGTCAGACGTTTGAGTAAAAAATCCCCGCCAACATGCATCTGAAATGCCGAGACAGTCGTCAGTTTGGTCTGTAATAGTTATAAGAGTACACGATGTTATGTCTAAGCATGTCCCCGTGGACTGAATGTACGGAATATGAGACTTAGGCTTATTTGCATTGTCGTAGGAATGTGGCATATTCATTTTTTACTGTCTTGCAGGAATTTCATGCTTGTCTGACAAATGCTTTCTCAATTCCATTCAGAATGTTTTCTTTGTTTTAGATGCATTAACAAATATTCTAGCACGCAAAAGACTGAACAACCGAACTTTGTAACATACAAACTTACTGACACTTTAACATACTAACACATTAAACTCACTAACACATACACTCACTATCATATACACTCACTAACATAAACTCAGTAAAACTTCAACTCATTAGCACACTAACTAACTAGCAATTCAACTCACTAAATATTACACGAGCTAACCAGCACTTTAATTCACAAACACACGAACACACATTAAACATCAACTCACAAACACACGAACACTCTAAAGACTACAACTCACGAACACACGAACTCATTAAGACACGAACTAATTAACACTTAAACACAAACATAATCAAATCACCAACACATGAAGTCACAAACCCACCAACGCAATAACACTCCAACACTCGAACTCGCCAACAAACGAACTCACTTAAACGTGATGTCACAAGCAACTTCCACATATGAAAGAACAATTGAACGATCTAACAGACACACGAACGAACAGACAGACGAACAGACGGTACTTAATAAAGGAAAACAAACACACATGTAAATATGCGTTGGTTAATGAATAAATACATAAGTTCTTGATCAATTTCTCTTAGAACATTCTAAGACTTTTAAGTTATTTTCTCTTAGAACGTTCTAAGGTTTTGGGGTCAATTTCTCTTAGAACGTTCTTAGATGTTATGTGTATGTGTTTTGCTAATGAAATTTTGTGTAATTTTATCAAAAATATTTTGAAAATAAAGATAATTTGAAAATCATTCGTACTTTTTCGTCTTCATTTTCATTTTTTATGTGCATTATACACAGTAAAAAAGCCTTAAAACAGGGGGTAAAACTGGGGGTAAAACAGGGGGTAAAACAGGGGGTAAAACTGGGGGTAAAACAGGGGGTAAAACTGGGGGTAAAACAGGGGGTAAAACTGGGAGTAGAGTATGAAGACCCTTTTAAAATATAACGAGTTATATATAGAAATGAACACATACAAAACGTTCTTTGACTCTGTTCGCTGTTACTAGTATTCATAGTATAATTATGTAACACCTGTATACAAATGATGTCAAATATGATAAATAGCATACATATTAACCTCCATGTGCATCCAACAGTAACAATCTGTACAAAAGCTGACATCCGATAGGCATCTTAGCAAAAGTATTCAGTGATGTATACTGGTGACAAGTGCTTGCCCGCCGGTACTATTTCACTATGTGTCTAAACAATCTACGGGATACAACTATTTATCATTAATTATGATTAATATGAACTTAACTATCGACAAAAGATACTATAAGTTGCTACAGGGAACGCCACCTACACAAGACAGTGCCTCCCCACATAGATCTCCGGAACGATGTATCCCTGTTAAAACCACCTCATTGTTTCCGATCATTTTAGCCATTATGTCGTGAAGATTCTTCAAGTTGAAATCGGCGCGTTAGCTCTTTTGACTAGAATATTTTGAACGCTAGTAAATCTTAGTAACAAAGCATTTAGCCATTATCATGTTAATGTCTTTTTAAGGTGAATTTCCATGAAAGGCAAACTTAATGTTGTAACTATAAATGAGATGTACGAGCTATTTGTAATCCAAAATAATATTTAAATAAATACATATTTTTATTAGAAAAAAGTAAATATATTCTTTACAACTGTTCGTAAATAGACCTACATTCAGTTACGA
Organism: Mactromeris polynyma; assembly: GCA_032209605.1. NCBI lineage: Eukaryota > Metazoa > Mollusca > Bivalvia > Venerida > Mactridae > Mactromeris > Mactromeris polynyma. The sequence goes on from JASFXZ010000005.1 coordinate 28,998,555, forward strand.
TCTACATTTAGTAACGACCTACATTCAGTTACGACCTACATTTAGTGACAACCTACATTCAGTTACGCTTACCGTCCTCATACGATAGTGACACAATATGTTTGAAAGGCTGATGGCGGGCCATGGTTTAGAAGGGTGACATCACGACATCAGGGCCTATAATCAGAGTCTATCGTCAATGATGTTTGTATGTGGGTGGGGAGTGGGGTCTAACATAATTTGGTCAACAGCATTTCAAGAAAACGTCACATGTGAAGTTAATATGTGCAAGCAGGAAACAATATTTACTCCATATGGTCACTTTGTTTTCATATTGCTTTATGGGGCAAATGTTGCTTACTGTCAGTACATTGTGACGTCACATGAGACGTTTTCTGGAAATGACGTCACTTATAGAAGGGGTTGGAAATCGTACAGCGGCGCTCATTTCATATGACATATATATATTACATACGGCGGCCACTTGACCAAACTATGCACCCACGGCTCCATAGAGTAAATGCGTCACTATATACCGGTATATTGCGATATACAACCAAACTGTATTGTACCGCGATATGAAATGAATGTACCGATTTTTACGATGCATTTTTTCTGCACTCTGCTGTAAGGTTACTAAAGGAAACAAAACGCCATATAAGAAAAAAATGGAAGTGAGATTGATATTTGTTTTCTTTTAGCCTTACGCATGATCATGTCACATTTGAAAAGATTGGTGTTGAATTAAGGTATTCAAGTATGAAAACAGCATCAGCTTCTACAGTCATCTCGTTGATTGATGACACAAAATACCGTGGTACATATTGTATTACGTTGCTAATGTATTTCTATATCGTTGTATAAGCTTGAAGAGTATGGTGATACCCATACCATACAGTGTAAAGTGATACCCTTACCATACAGTGTAAAGTGATACCCATACCATACAGTGTAAGGTGATACCCATACCATACAGTGTAAAGTGATACCCATACCATACAGTGTAGAGTGATACCCTTACCATACAGTGTAAAGTGATACCCATACCATACAGTGTAAAGTGATACCCATACCACACAGTGTAAAGTGATACCCATACCACACAGTGTAAAGTGATACCCATACCACACAGTGTAAAGTGATACCCATACCACACAGTGTAAAGTGATACCCATACCATACAGTGTAAAGTGATACCCATACCATACAGTGTAAAGTGATACCCATACCACACAGTGTAGAGTGATACCCATACCATACAGTGTAGAGTGATACCCATACCATACAGTGTAAAGTGATACCCTTACCATACAGTGTAGAGTGATACCCTTACCATACAGTGTAAAGTGATACCCATACCATACAGTGTAGAGTGATACCCATACCATACAGTGTAGAGTGATACCCATACCATACAGTGTAAAGTGATACCCTTACCATACAGTGTAGAGTGATACCGTTACCATACAGTGTAAAGTGATACCCATACCATACAGTGTAGAGTGATACCCTTACCATACAGTGTAAAGTGATACCCATACCATACAGTGTAAAGTGATACCCTTACCAAACAGTGTAAAGTGATACCCATACCATACAGTGTAGAGTGATACCCTTACCATACAGTGTAAAGTGATACCCATACCATACAGTGTAAAGTGATACCCATACCATACAGTGTAAAGTGATACCCATACCATACAGTGTAAAGTGATACCCATACCACACAGTGTAGAGTGATACCCATACCACACAGTGTAAAGTGATACCCATACCACACAGTGTAAAGTGATACCCATACCACACAGTGTAAAGTGATACCCATACCACACAGTGTAAAGTGATACCCATACCATACAGTGTAAAGTGATACCCATACCACACAGTGTAAAGTGATACCCATACCATACAGTGTAAAGTGATACCCATACCACACAGTGTAAAGTGATACCCATACCATACAGTGTAAAGTGATACCCATACCATACAGTGTAAAGTGATACCCATACCATACAGTGTAGAGTGATACCCTTACCATACAGTGTAAAGTGATACCCATACCATACAGTGTAAAGTGATACCCATACCATACAGTGTAAAGTGATACCCATACCATACAGTGTAAAGTGATACCCATACCATACAGTGTAAAGTGATACCCATACCATACAGTGTAAAGTGATACCCATACCATACAGTGAAGAGTGATACCCATACCATACAGTGTAAAGTGATACCCATACCACACAGTGTAGAGTGATACCCATACCATACAGTGTAAAGTGATACCCATACCATACAGTGTAAAGTGATACCCATACCATACAGTGTAAAGTGATACCCATACCATACAGTGTAGAGTGATACCCATACCATACAGTGTAAAGTGATACCCATACCACACAGTGTAGAGTGATACCCATACCATACAGTATAAAACATTTCTTTTTACATTTAACCATAATGAGATGAAAAAATGTTGTTATAAGATGAAAAGCTTCCACAGAAACTCGCGACCTTCTCGTACCAAACTGAATCAAGTTTTCCCTGAGGTCAGGAGTAAATATCAAATAGATTGCGACCGTAGAAAAGTTAAAATTCATGTTCTGTAAGGTAGAGATTATGTACAGTAAAACTTCAATAATAAGACCACCCTTGAGATCCTTTAAAAATGGTATTCTTATTAACGTGGTCCTAATATTGAGATGCAATTCAGAGCAAAACGGTGAAAATGGACTTGACAATTGTTCTTAATTTGAGGTGGTCTTATGATTGGTGGCGGTCTTTCTTTAAGTGACGTTTTACTGTATATCGCTGTACGTTTCATGCGTATCGTGATGTCCCTACCATACAATGTAAAACTTTCTGTCACAATGAAGCATTATAAATCAAAGAAGTAAAGAGCTGTTATTGTAGACGAAAAGCTTCTTGTTAAACTCACGACCTTTACGTACCCAACGCAGTTGAGTTCTTCATGAGGTCAGTAGTAAATACACTTGTATAAACAAATGTTGCGACCGTAGAAAAGTTAAATTGATGTTCCGTAAAGTAGCGATTATGTATATGTAATACCGGGGTATCATTTTATTTTTTTGAAATAATGTGACAAATTGAGACGGTAAAAATAACACACACATAAACGTCTTTTAAATGATTTATTACATCAGTAATGATACGATTTATCACCCTCAGTAAAATATATTGCCGGTATAATAACTCAATACTTTAATATACACTCAATGAAGGTGATACATTGACATTTATTTATCACATGTGGATGAATACATTGTATCAAATAACTCGTGATATCAACCTAAAATGGACTGATGATCTCAAAAAGCTTGACAAATACAATCAAAGCGCTGAAAGCACTGAGGTTGGTCGGTGTTGAACACTGGTTTTGTATTCATCACTTGCAGATTCACTGAAAATACAAATCAGTATTGCCCATTGTTGAACCATTAAGTAAAAAGTAAAGACTTCTATCATTATTGAGTATGGTAGGCAGGTGAAGCTCAGATGTTGAACTATTTTAACCGATTCGCTTAGCTGTTATTCTTGCGCTACATCCGATAAAAGTAGTTTTCGAATTAAGGAGATGCGACTGTCGAAAATTGCCATAGAACTATTTATTCTAACCGAACAACTAAAATATATGTATGTCAATATGATCGTATTGATTGGTGTAAAGATAATTAATCACTGAGAAATAACACGGAAGAGCTTGTATACCCCACGTGACGATTTGAGTTTTGAGTGAAGGAAGAGAACTCTAGAATAGATAAAGGGAAAGAAGTCTAGAAAGGATAAAGGGAGAGAACTCTAGAATGGATAAAGGAAGAGAACTCCAGAATGGATAAAGATAGAGAACTGTAGAAGGGATAAAGGGAGAGAACTCTAGAATGGATAAAGATAGAGAACTGTAGAAGGGATAAAGGGAGAGAACTCTAGAATGGATAAAGGAAGAGAACTCAAGAATGGATAAAGATAGAGAACTGTAGAAGGGATAAAGGGAGACAACTCCAGAATGGATAAAGATAGAGAACTGTAGAAGGGATAAAGGGAGACAACTCCAGAAGGAATAAAGGAGAGAACTCTAGAAGGGATAAAGGAAGAGAACTCTAGAAGGGATAAAGGGAGAGGACTTAAGAATGGATAAAGGAAGAGAACTCTAGAAGGGATAAAGGGAGATAATTCTAGAAGGGATCAAGGGAGAGAACTCTAGAATTGATAAAGGGAGATAACTCTAGATGGGATAAAGGGAAATAACTCCTGTGCATTAAATAAAACAATCTAGTCTCATGACAATCATATTATGTATAAAAATAGTTACTAAGGTGAAAGAAAACAAACAAGACATTTCAAACTGGAGTTGCATCCATTTGATTACCTCCAATTTGTTAACGTCAGTCAATGGAGTTTTTTTTGGTATAACTGACACGTTACTGCTCATTAATTCACCATTTTTTCTTCTCGCGAATCTTCACGACTTTTATGTTCCTACGTGAAATTCGGCTTATTTAACGAAAGAGTGTCATTACATTGTTGCATCGATTAAAACGTTTTTCTCTCGCGAGTCGTAAAACCTTGTCTTTTTCCGACATGAAATTAGAAAAAATAGCAGCTAAATTAACGTAATAGTGTAGTTCAGCTGTTGCTGTTAATTGGAAGCGTTGTCGTTAGAACATAAACTAAGGAATTAGTTCGTTTTATACGTCAGAAAATTGCCATAAACAGTACATTTCAGTTATTCTACACCCATTACGATACAGATTTATTTCGAATTATGCTAATTTTATTGGAAACACAAGTTGGTATTTCATCTAAAACGTATTCATTTCATTAGCATTTTAATTAGACAATACCATTACGCTAGTCTTCATTTTTCTCAGTTACCCCGATTATTTAATCATGAGGTATGATAAAAAAAGTATAATCTGACATTAACAATTCTCACTCTTTTCATCATTCTCATTTTTTTGCGCCTTCTTAATTTACAAAGTCTATACCCCAATCGAATTGACGTTAACTACCCTGATATGTCATTTTCCCTTAAATAGAGTCACTGACCTATAAATATGGTTACGTCAAAATTCAGGCGTATTATTCATAACCAGGTGTGTAAATTGTCCAACCGTACACTACAATGCACTAAAGTCTAAGGGTATTTATATACCCTAATACATTGTATTATTGTATTTAATTAAACTCTGACTTGCTAATTAGCAAAATGTTAATTAAGGTTGTCACGTTATGTTAAATTTAACATACACCAGACGAGACGCGCCTGTCAACTATGTGAAGGTTAAATTTTAAAACACGTTATACAAACATTGTGGTTTTAGAAATATTTTTAAGAGAGTAAAAATATCCCTGACTTACTTTTAATATAGATACATAGTTTATTTCAAGATTGTAGGCATTCGGTCGATGAATCACATATTTAATACAGAGAATATAGTATAAAGTCACAGGTGTACACAATACAATACAATACAAATAGTTTATTGCATTAAAACATAACATGTTTCATAGCAACATAATGTACATAATAACAAAAGACATGGTTTTGCAGGAGTACATGATGTTATACAGCGCATATTCAAATGTTTAAATTTCATTACATGTATATAAACAAACAGTTATGGTGATAAATATATTGATTAACAGTATGTGTTCAAGTTTCTGACATTAAGGATGTATATGATATAGTTAATACATTATCAGTTTCTAACATGACTAGCATAATAAATGTATTTGGATAAATTAATAAGAATATTTCGAGAGGTAGCTCTCATCAAATTAGTGAATTTCTGTTTCCATGGTAAGTTTTCTTAGGAGTTTTTATATTTTTATTTTCAAAACCATATTCGCTGCTATAGAGTATTCACTTTTATAGAGTAATGGCTGGTTGCTGTAAATTATAATTCGCTGAAATGTTCCAAATCAAAAATTCAAGATTCAGAGAACGTTTGGAAATGTCAAGGTAAAATCAGTCGCAGTGAGCTCGAAATAACCGTATCTCGACATAAACCATATAACGACATAAGCAACAATGAATTGGATTTATAAATATATACATAAAATGATTGTATAAAATATCAAGTCAACAGCGAACTGAGAAATAAAACTTTGTATTCACTGAAATATCAGTATAACGATATATTCGATTTTTTTCTCAAGCACTTTTGTTTTCAAAAATCAAATTCAATATGGCGTCACCCCGAGAATTCGAATCGATCGGGAAAATAACAGTTGTTTATAAATAGAAACCGGTATAGATCGGGATATTTAATTATTTGTTACAATCAATTATATAACTTTAATATATTGTTGGTCTTTTTATGTAATAGTAATTTAATTTACGAACTGTCCATGCTGAAAGACATAGTAGACAATTAATGCGCTTCTGGCGACGCTGCGTTCAAATTAGCCAAATCAAAGGCTACCCTAGAATAGTAAGATATAAAGTCATTTAAATTCGTTGTTTCGAATAATATAGCACATTATTTATAAATGACGTCCGGTCACAGGTCAGTAGGTTCATGGCGAAATACAGTCCGCCCTTGTTCATTCGAATTCATCGAGTCAGTCCGAAAATTTATTTCGAATAATACATAATTTCGAATTACATATTTTAATTCGACGTGCATCAGAACATACATCGGGGACCTGATTTTTATTTCGGATGATACCAAGTATTCGGATAGAAGGTGGTCGAATAAACGAGGTCCGACTGTGTGTACTCATACGCTCGCGTACCAACCAAACATTTTACTCACCTAGAATTTCTTATTCAACCAAAATTTTAATTAAAAAAAATGTAAATGACATCCTTAGTAAACATAGATATCCGAATTTAGATTTAGAGACCGATTATATTTCTTCAAAAGGACAGAAACGTAAGAGGAGATGTCAGTTGTCGTCACAATATGTAATGATATCTATAACAGATATTATATGCAACTAGAGGCTTATGTATCAAAATATATGGTCGAGTAGTTACATCAGTAAATCAGCGCTTTTGAAATATGAAACTTAACCCAGTGATGACATTACTTCTCTTTTACAATACAGTAAACACTCAACATTAAGACCACCCTCGTGAGCATTGAACTGTTCTTCTTATTGAGGTGGTCTTAAAATCGAGGTTGAGTAAAGAGCAAAACAGTCAGTTTTCGGAAAATGGACTTGAAAACTGTGTTCTTAATTTTGAGGTGGTCTTAATATTTAGGTGGTCTTTAAGTTAGGGTTCACTGTATTATATAGTTAAATATCGGTGAATTATCAGGTTTCTCCTAATTTAAAACTTCGCTAAATATTACACAAATATCATTTAAAAGTTGACACATTTATAAGACAGTCACTCAAATTAATTTACTTTTTATCCTAAGATAATCCAATATTCGAGCTTCAATCTTCCAATAAAGAATTATTATAATTATAAATGCGGTGAATGAATTGACATAATGTGTATGTATCATTGAAGAAAAGTATTATACAAAATATTCGAGTCAGAGAACAATGGGCAGTGATGTAATGTCCAACCGACTTCCTTAACAACTATCTGAGGTCCTATCATTGAGGTTCTACAATACATATTTACTGACCATCAGTTCTGTGAAGTTTAACGGCACTAGTTCTCAACCTTTTGTTAGCTAATGACTGGGAAAGATTGTCAGTCTCGAGGTCACTTTGACCTTGACCTTTGGCCCACTAAATCCACAAAAAAATAAAGAGCTTAACAGCTGACCCCGAGAAATTATCCAACGAAGTTTGATTGCGATACATCCAGTCAACCTCCAGTTTTATATTACTGACCCCGACCGACCGGCCCCGACCGACCGACCAGGGAGATAACATGATTAATTTCATTCGTCACTTCTATCGAATCGTCTTAACCGCATTTACATTTTTGGTATTATTTAACCGATAGCCTAGAAAAACAATATCTTTATCAAGTACATAAATCCTGTCTCACGAAAGTTTTGAAAAAATGACACATTTATAAGACAGTCACTCAAATAAATTTAATTTTTATCCCGGATGCATGGTATTCAACAAATTGTTATTTAAGCTGAATTCAGCCTTCGGATTATCATAGTAAGATAATCCGAAGGCTGAATTCAGCTTAAATAACAATTTGTTGAATACCATGCATCGGTGTTCCGGTAAAAGTTTCCGGGATGACGTTTTTTCCGGAACGTACAGAATTTAACACTAGCTTGTCCAAAATTAAAACTAACATAATACATTCTGATCTAAGAATATTGAAACTGCATAAACAATCATTAAAACCTGAATTTTGGTGTGCATTAACTAGTTTATTGTATGCATTATTTATGAGAGAACTTAAACTCGTATTAAACAACAAAATTCTGACCAAATCCGACTATACCAGTATATGTATCATAAATTAAATCTGAAATGTTTCATTTTATATCAGTTTAATATCATCAAAAGCAGCAATAAATATTATTTATGATTTATGAGTACATGCTTAACAAGTTTTATTTTATTTTATTTTCTTGTTTTATTGCAATGCATCATTTTCGTCTCTATCGTTTTTTTTATTTACTTCATTGAATGTTTTATTCAAATCTGTATAAAGGAACATACACCATGAATTACCACATACTATCAGACCGCGCTTATTCGAATTCATTGGGTCCGATATTTTATTTCGAATAATACATGGTTTCGAATAGCCCATTTCAATTCGACGTGCCTAAAAACATACATCGGGACCCGATGTTTATTTCGGATGATACCAAGTATTCGGATAGAATAAACGAGATCAGACTGTATTACAAGAGAAAGTTAATGCAATGCATCAATGTCGTCAGAAAAATATAGCAAAATAATTACTGAGAAATATTTGAAGGAAATATGAAGAGAATATAAAACAGAAGTGATGCAAATATATTTGTAAAAGATAAAAACGGAATTTTGTAATACATGTACATTCTTGTTTGGTAATAATGTGTCATGTATAGAACGTGTAAATAATGCTGTTGTGTAAGAATTGCACATATACAGTAAACAGTCACTAATGAGACAGCATTAAGAACCCTTGAAACCTGGTCTGCTTATATAGGTGGTCTTTAAATGAGGTTTTACGGTACATTATTTTGAAACCCATTTCGGTTGGTTTATTCTATAAAAGTTCACTTTTGTAATGTTTGGAAATCACTTAAACAATAAATGCTCCCCCACGATCAAAATCAAAAAGGAATAAAACTAGAGTCACCGGCTTCCGGAATAAAAGTACACGGATAAAATAGCTTTATGTTAAGATTAAACCGTATACGGTAATAGAGGAGCAGCATAATGTGGCAGAGGAGCCGTTTACAGAGATGGAGGAGCCACATACGGGGGCAGAGGAGCCTTATACTGTAATGGAGGAGCCGTATACTATGATTATGTTGATAGAAGAGCGTATCCGATGATGGAGGAGCCGTATAGGGTGATAGAAGAGCGTATCCGATGATGGAGGAGCCGTATAGGGTGATAGAAGAGCGTATCCGATGATGGAGGAGTCGTATACGGTGATAGAGGAGCCGTATACGGTGATATAGGAGCCGTTTACGTTGATAGAAGAGCCGTATACGGTTATAGAGGAGTCGTATACGTTGGTAGAGGAGCCGTATACGGATATAGAGGAGCCGTATACGTTGATAGAGGAGCCGTATACGGTGATAGAGGAGCCGTATACGTTGATAGAGGAGCCGTATACGGTGATAGAGGAGTCGTATACGTTGATAGAGGAGCCGTATACGGTGATAGAGGAGCCGTAAATGTTGATAGAGGAGCCGTAAACGTTGATAGAGGAGCCGTAAACGTTGATAGAGGAGCCGTATACGGTGTTAGAGGAGCCGTATACGTTGATAGAGGAGCCGTAAACGTTGATAGAGGAGCCGTATACGGTGATAGAGGAGCCATAAACGTTGATAGAGGAGCCGTATACGTTGATAGAGGAGCCGTAAACGTTGATAGAGGAGCCGTATACGTTGATAGAGGAGCCGTATACGTTGATAGAGGAGCCGTATACGGTGATAGGGGAGCCGTACACGGTGATAGAGGAGCCGTATACGTTGATAGAGGAGCCGTATACGTTGATAGAGGAGCCGTATACGGTGATAGGGGAGCCGTTTACGTTGATAGATGAGCCGTAAACGGTGATAGAGGAGCCGTAAACGGTGATAGAGGAGCCGTATACATGATCAAAACTGATATACATGCATGTAATAGATATGTTAGTATAAATACGAGTCCAAGTTGTACAGTGTCATCTAGTAATTGTGATTAAAGCGCTCTGCAAAGTGTACTTTTCATACAAAGGTTTGGGCGAAAGTGCACAAGTACTTGTATAGTCGACGACATTAATTCAATTAATACACTTCAATTTAAACAGATGCATTATATCATGACCAATTAAGATAATTAGATAAGTATGATAACCATATAGGGCCATATAATTTGGCTGTTCAACTTTTTGTATGTGAATAAGTACATTGTTATGTGCTGTCAAAACACGTCTGTAACTTCTCAATATCAGACGCGTACTAGTATACGTGTTTAGGTTTTCAATATTCCACACGAGAAGTTAAAATTGAAACATGCGACAATGTGCGTCTTTTCGGGAATCGCAATTAAGTCACCGATGACAACTATAGTCGTCTCGGCCACCTAAAAATAAAAGATCGGCTAAATGAATAGATATTTCCCTCATTTGCAATATTTACCTCCCTGTCTAAATAGTCAGCCATATTGATAGGCAACTTTCCTTAAAGTTTATAATGTAAACGATGATAAAATAATCTTATATAAGAAAAAATACACTTTAAGTTTATTCATTATGCTCATGTGGGCAGATGGCTCAGAAAGTTGAAGAAAAAGTGGATGTCACAAGCAAATTTTCTTTTAAAAATAAACATCACCTATTTGGGAATTGCTCCAGTACGTGCTTATCAGTTTTGCCTTTCAAAATAGCTGATGATTAAGAACAAGGGAGGTAAATATTGTAGATGTGGGAACTATCTATAGTTTCTATTGAAGATGCGTAAAAAGACGCCTATTTCTCCTTCATCTTTGATCGGTCATTGACAGTATCAAAGTCGCTTAGCGTGTTGACACATTGGAGGAGACGCATACAGGGTTGTTAGGTACAACTAGTTGGAGTATAGTGTGGTTTCATTAACCGCAAACGTATGAATATATTACCCGGACTATTATATTTCAAAATAGGTGTATTGAAATGTTCGTGTTTCTTGTCTCTGACAAACGCGTTCATCAAATACCACGGAAAAAACAACATTAAAATAAACACAACAGCAACAACAACAACATCTGAAAGAAAGAAAATGTGTTCAAGAAACAAACACAGATGTGCAGATGATAAATTGAAGCCAGAACAAATTTTCGCACGTGTAATAAAAACTAATAGCTACTAAATTGTTCTTTCATTTAAGTGGTGTATGACAAACGTACGTATACTCATAATAAACTGATTCTTGTCAAGGGTCAGATAATGTGGACAAACTTATGTGAGTAATTTATCATTTCATGTCGCTCTCATTTCAATGTTAACCTTAATTCTGAACCTAGAGTATGAAACAACGTTTATTTGTAGGTGCAGAAACAAAATGCACAACCGGCAGTTTAGAAAAAGAGTGAATGTGGTAAAAGAGTGGTATGTCGTAAAAGAGTGATATGTCGTAAAAGAGTGATATGTCGTCAAAGAGTCGTATGTCGTAAAAGAGTCATATGTCGTCAAAGAGTCATATGTCGTAAAAGAGTCATAAGTCGTCAAAGAGTCATATGTCGTCAAAGAGTCAAATGTCGTAAAAGAGTTAAGATGATTCGAAGCCCCTTAAATGAATATTCAATCTTTTTTTTCATTACAACGAAATATCAATTCATTGTATCAACATATTAAAAAAATACTGACCAACAAACCTTACCCGTTATTTAAGATCCTTTATGTGTAAGTAGCATAGGGATTAGGTCATCCTTAAAAATCGTTCTCGACAGCTCTCGGGCATTTCCGTACCACTTCGTTACTCGGATAACATCCTCTAGTGTATGTAAGGCGGAGCACTATGTAGCAAAACTCAACATTTTGTGCGGTCAAGAAATAGTTCTCGTAAAACGGATTTATAATTTCAGTAACTTCGATAAATAGACGATGTACTTTGTATAAGTCTAAATAAAATATATGTTCTGTTAAAAAAAAAAAAAAAATGTTCTGTTCTGATAAATTCACGTAAGAGATGGATTATCGTTGTCATTTCTAGTTAAAAACTCACATATTTCAGTCTTCATATAGCTTAAATATTACATTCATCAGCACTCCAGCGTTCATGCCGCCATCTTGTTTTCATGACATTCGAATGGTATTTCCGAAAGTAGTGCCTAACGTACATCCGAGGCACTTGACGTAGTTGGCCGAGGATTTCCGAATGCCTTAAAAATATTTGTTTGCAGTTACGCTACAGACTCATGAAAAATGCCTCGACTCAATTTAATGTTTCAGGTTCATCGATGAAATTCCTTTTATTTCGGTCTTTCAGCAATTACAGGTATAAACTAAACAAAATATACCAAACTACCAACTGTTAAAATTCCGGGTCGCGTAACCGCAAACAAACGCGTTTTTAAGGATAGCCTTATATAAATTGTTAGATTATACGTTTCTATCCTGGAACCTTATTTATCCCACAGGTGCTCAATAGGATTTAAGTCATATGATTTTGAATCCCATGTCAGGGCAGAGATGTGATCCCTAACGGATAACCAATGGATGTTGGCTGCTGTGTGTATCATCCCAACACCACGCCCTCTTTCTTTGTATTGGCATACGCCCCATTTAGTCGGAAACTGGTTAATCTTTATGTTTTTATGCATGCCAGTCATCACAAATTTGATTTGTGTCTTTTTAGTAGGACTTAGACAGGTTGGTGTACAAATAAGCGCTGCTATGGAATTTACAACATCTTCTGTAAGTGACGTCATTTCAAGATGTGATGTCACTACTTGCAAGCAGGAAACAATATTTACTCCATATGGTCACTTCGTTTTCATAGTGCAATATGGGGCAAATATTGCTTACTGTCAGAACATGGTGACGTCACATGTGACGATTTTTGGAAATGACGTCACTTAAAGAAGAGGATGAATATCGTACAGCGGCGCTCATATACACGTCAAAAACATTCCAGTTTACAGTATTTGTAGTAAGCGCTTTCACGTGTTTATCAATTTATCGGTCTAGAATGATCATAAAAGTCAAATTGATCGCACACTCGAGACATACCGCTATTTCTTCACCCATCTCTTTGGACTTGAGAATATTACATTTTTATTTCAGCACTTGTAAAATAAACATAAAATATTATGACCTAATAAGTCTCAGACAAAACCTCTTATTTTCGGTAACAGGGTAAAATTTAAAAGTGCAAGTGTTTTGAGATGTGCGTTTACCGTACTTCAAGTGTTTTATAACTTTCCGGTGTCTTCATGTAAATATTTCGGCTTATAAAACCGATTGCATCACGAAACTATCTACCGTCAGTGCATCGACTCCAGAGAGGCCTTCTCGTTAGCAATGACCTCTCTTCAACAACAGTATCAATTCTTTGTAGTAAAAATATTATCAATATGACCACTCAAGAACTACAACATTTGAACCATTACCAAAATGTGCTCCCCCTCAGGGTGTTGTTTTGCCAAAATGTGCTCCACACAGAGTGTTGTTTTGCCAAAATATGCTCCCCCACAAGGTGTTGTTTTGCCAAAATGTGCTCCCCCACAAGGTGTTGTTTTGCCAAAATATGCTCCCCCACAAGGTGTTGTTTTGCCAAAATGTGCTCCCCCACAAGGTGTTGTTTTGCCAAAATGTGCTCCACACAGGGTGTTGTTTTGCCAAAATATGCTCCCCCACAAGGTGTTGTTTTGCCAAAATGTGCTCCCCCACAAGGTGGTGTTTTGACAAAACGTGCTCCACACAGAGTGTTGTTCTGCCAAAATATGCTCCCCCACAAGGTGGTGTTTTGCCAAAACGTGCTCCACACAGAGTGTTGTTTTGCCAAAATATGCTCCCCCACAAGGTGTTGTTTTGCCAAAATGTGCTCCCCCACAAGGTGTTGTTTTGCCAAAATATGCTCCCCCACAAGGTGTTGTTTTGCCAAAATGTGCTCCACACAGGGTGTTGTTTTGCCAAAATATGCTCCCCCACAAGGTGTTGTTTTGCCAAAATGTGCTCCCCCACAAGATGTTGTTTTGCCAAAATGTGCTCCCCCACAAGGTGGTGTTTTGACAAAACGTGCTCCACACAGAGTGTTGTTTTGCCAAAATATGCTCCCCCACAAGGTGGTGTTTTGCCAAAACGTGCTCCACACAGAGTGTTGTTTTGCCAAAATATGCTTCCCCTCAAGGTGATGTTTTGCCAAAATATGCTTCCCACAAGGTGTTGTTTTGCCAAAATATGCTTCCCCACAAGGTGATGTTTTGCCAAAATATGCTTCCCACAAGGTGATGTTTTGCCAAAATATGCTTCCCCACAAGGTGATGTTTTGCCAAAATATGCTTCCCACAAGGTGATGTTTTGCCAAAATATGCTTCCCCACAAGGTGATGTTTTGCCAAAATATGCTTCCCACAAGGTGGTGTTTTGCCAAAACGTGCTCCACACAGAGTGTTGTTTTGCCAAAATGAGCTCCACACAGGGTGTTGTTTTGCCAAAATGTGCTCTTGTTAAAAACTGGATTTGTTTAATTTCTGTGACAATAATTATTTGTTTTTACAGATTAATTCATTATTTAGTTATTCTTCAATAATGCATACGTATTGACGTTTTAACTGTATGAAGTTATTTTTCATGTTTGTTTATGCAAACTTTTGCACAAAAATAGCACAATACAACTTTATATACAGTTGTTGGAAAGTTGGTCGCGCACTTAGCACGACTGTGAATATAAATGTCAACTCATATTACACAAGAGATAGCACAGCTTAATATATTCATAATTGATTCATGACATTTGTGCACATATTAAATACACGTGCGAACATTATTTCTAAAAGCGGTCATACGAAACTTACAACAAAGGTTTTCCGGATATGTTACTCATAAATGTCCTCGTCGAAGACGCTGACAACGTTTAGTATTGACACTGGACTATTTTTTTCCACAACTAATCGATCCTCTCGCAGATTTATACGAAAACTTCAAACAGATGGGTAAAAAGATTGGAACTACTCCCACACAGAGCTTTTGTCACTCAGCGAACCGATCGTCACACTGTTTTTTGCGAATAATTCTCAATAAAATCTGGAAATGTTTTAGAATTACAATGTTCAGTCACTGCCTACCAATCCTTACAATTACTTTTACAATTTTTTTGAAAACTGGAAAATGTAAGAACTGCACACGTGCATTCAATAACGTGGGGGAACAGTCCTCAAGCTAATTTTACAAACTAAATCTGAAAGCCGTCTTTTTAAAATAATATCCCTATACAGTCGTTCTCAAGACTGGCCCGGTATGATACTAGTCTTTAATAATATTTATGAAAGCTCGCCCTTTCTAGAAATGTATTGAAATGCCTTTTACAGAACAGAAGAATCCTCGCACACGTTTATTCCAATATGTTCTGAGAGTTGAAAACGTTCAGACTTGCCCTGCACAGTAAGTCACACTGATTACTCGTCATCACTCGTCTTAATATTTCGGAACACTTCACTTTGATGTTACAATCCGTGTACACGATAAAATAATCATAAAGATAAGGTAACTTGTTTTGCTTAAATAATAAAAAGAATGATCAGTCGGTCACAAACGTGTTTAACCTAAAGCGTTGTTTATTATGAAAGGTCAGTCTGTCAAAATGATACACACGCGCTGGTCATTTCATTAAGCAGGCCGCCTTTAATTCAGGTGCATTCCTTAATGCGACACTTCGAATGCATACATAGTAAATCGGTAAACTAGAGAATCTTCGACGTTGATAAATATTCAAAAGTCAATCAAAAGCACAAAATATTAACAATAACGAAAGTTAAAATTTTTGGATCAGTGAAGTTGAAAATGTATTGTCACATTTTATTATAGCCTCTTGATTAAATTGTTTCGTTTTGTGGTATTTATTTCTTATTTCAATACCTATGTAACCCAGGTCATTATATATCTGGGTCACACCTCTCCCTAAGTAGCATCCAAAGTCAGCTGGTTAAACTACCTTCATGTGGATTTTAACAGCGATATCTGCTCAATCAAAATGATAAAGCGTTCGTAGTTAGAGCGACTTTTCTAATCTTTTAACATCATATAATTAACCATACGAATATCGCGGATATTTTATTGTAAAAGCCCCAAAAACATAATTCCACTTTATCTCGCGTCTAAAATTATTATTTATTCACAGATAAATGAGCGTCGATATGGGATTTACAACATCGTCTGTAAGTGACGTCATTTCAAGAATACGCAACATGTGATGACACTGTTTGTAAGCAGGAAGCAATATTTACTCTATATCGTCACTTCGTTTTCATATTGACATATGGGGCAAATATTGCTTACTGTCAGTACATGGTGACGTCACACGTGACGTTTTCTGAAAATGACGTAACTTATAGAAGAGGTAGGAAATCGTACAGCGGCTGCGCCAACTTCACTCAACTAATTTTAATTTACTTCGCGCTCTCAAATTTCCACATTCAGAAACGGTTGTCGTATTGTGAGACTGAAAGAAAGCGAATACATTTTCTGAAATTATTATAAATGCAAAATATTCACCAATCCTGCGGCGTTTTTGCTCCACGATTAATTATCATTCAGTTCCCTAAATGGCCCTAAGTTTTTGGATGTGTCTTCGTAATTGCTACAAGTGATTTCTTTGTCAGGGAACCGTCGAAACTAAAATCATTTAGGAAGCGCTAATTTACGAGAACTTTCACATTTTCTCCCAATATATCACGTGTTCAATTCTCAAGTTGCAACATCTGTGAAAAAAATGTGACGATGATTTGATTGCAAGAGAATAATATGATAGATGTATGAAGTACGTGATAGATGAACTTGTAAATGATAAACAGGCAAAAGAATAGGGGGAAAACGTTTCGTGGGTCGCAAATGTCAGAAACCGAGGAATTTCGCGCACGTGCTTTATCAATATTGCCGTAAAAGAGTCATGTGTCTGAAAATAGTCATATGTCGTAAAAGAGTCATGTGTCGTAGAAGAGTCACATGTCGTTAAAGAGTCATATGTCGTAGAAGAGTCATATGTCGTAAAAGAGTCATATGGCGCAAAAGAGTCGTATGTCGTAAAAGAGTCATATGTCGTCAATGAGTCATATGTCGTCAAAGAGTCAAATGTCGTAAAAGAGTCATATGTCGTCAAACAATCGGAATATATTGTGAGGCAGTGAGAATTTTTCTGATCGTTCATCAATTTTGTTAGGTAAGCGGATTTCTTTTGAACATTACCACAAATGGACGTTTTGAGTTAATCTGTGTCATGTTTATGCTAGGATAAAATTTTGAGGGTGGTCATTAGATAGTATAACATAGTTATCGCACTTTATTATTAGGATATACAACGTTAGTACATGTACTGAACTTTTCACGGCGGGAAACACTGGATCAGGGAGAACTTTATCATACCCCAATAAAGGAGTAAAACTCACGTGAACGGAAAAAGCCGTATTTGTTTCGTGGCCAACTTTCTTGGTTTGTCCCGTTCCCCCCGTTTTGTCCCTTCCTTATTCTACTCTCCCTTTCTTTATAATATACCAGAAAATCCCTTATTTCTCATTTCCAATAGATGGTTGCCCTTACATCCCACGCACACCTAACGTTTCGAATGGTGAAGATTCCCTGGGATCTGTGTTGGGAGGCATTATCTTGTGAATATGGCATTAAAATAATCCTCAAGCAAAAAATTGAACTATCGAAAAAGTCAATGTAAATTCGTCAAAATCATATTCATAGTTTCAAAACACTTGGTCATAATGTATTTAATATACTCGAAATAGTTGGTCAGCTCTTTTGACCAATACATAGTGAATCCAGAATTGTCCAACATTGAATGTACTTAAGGGCATTCGATGAAAAAGGTGGAACGTATTGTGGAAATGCTTCCAAACACGAAACAAGCATATTATTATCTAATTTATTTCGCAGAGTAAAAACTAAAGTTGATATCAATAGAGCATTTTATTACACGCTTAAACGTGATATAAACTCAACACGCGTTGATATGGAGTTTTATAGCCCAGCGCAAATAACATTTCTGATGATTCCATTTTTGCGGGAAGGAAGAGCATGATTTTAGATTAGTGACACTTCGATTAAATAAGCATTGAAACTCTAGCCAGGGGCGACAACTTTCATAAATTATCAATAAGCGACTGTGAAATTATCTTTTTTTATTTCGACTTACCGACGTATACTCCTGAAACAATGCGCCTGGCCTGAAGCCACATTTAACTTATAGTTATTGTCTTTTACACATGTCACTTTTGCAGATGATTTTAAAAGTTTAAATAGTGTATATATTTGCGTGTCACGTAATTATGAAATGGCTTATATACGCTTGCGATGTTTATGTTCGATTTAAGAACTTAATTCACCAAAGTAGTACCACATTCATTTTACGATTTTTCTATAAAACCTGATTCCGTATAGAAATACAGTCGGACCAGATTCATTCGAATTAATCGGGTCCGAAATTTGGCTTTGAATAATACATAGTTTCGAATGGCCCATTTAAATTCGACGTGCCTGAGAAAATACATCGGGACCTGATAGTATTTCGGATGATACCATGTATTCGGATAGAAGGTTGTCGAATAAACGAGGTCCGACTGTATACATCTTACTCGCAATGTCTTTTATTATTTCTACAGTCTCTGGTGCATAAACGTTTTCACAAATGCGCCGAAAACATCGAAGGTACAATTTAAACTTCTCTTATTAAAACCTTAATAGTGCACTTAAGACACAAAAACATATCAATTTCAATTCCTTTCGGTTTTATTCGCGAAATATATTTCTTCCCTAGGGTAAACAAAACTGCGTGAATTGAAACGCATTTTCCTGGTTTCAAGTTGTTAATCGGATTTTAACGAAACATTGGCGCAGTGGACTTTATTGTAATATTGTCAAGTTACCATAAGGCATGATGCATGTGAAGATAGCGCTAACTAAGAAATAAATTTCTACAGTTAATATCATGTTTTACAGAATTGAGGTAGTCTACGGTGAATACATAACATGCAATCAAACAGAACTCGCACTATATCGCGGTTTCGAATAAACGTCACCGCCTCATTTTATTGTTTTAAAGAAATAAAATTCGCGTTTGTTTAGAGAAGCTGTGCTGGAATTTTTCATGCCGTTTTTCAAAAATATTTCAGTTGAGTACGATAATAAATTGTCCGAATCAGTGTTGATGGGTCGCTAGATAAGTACATAAGTACTAGCCTGTTCTTCTGCAGTAACTTTCCCGTATGCAGTGGAGGGGGAAAATGACAAATGACATTGGATGTACTGTCGGACCTCGTTTATTCGATAACCTTCTATCCGAATACTTGATATCATCCGAAATAGATATCAGGTCCCGATGTATCTTCTTAGGCACGTTGATTTGGATGGGCTATTCGAAACCATGTATGCATACGCATTATACAGATCAATATGAATGTATTATCAAAACTGTTATACGTCCTTGTAAGCGCGTATTAATTTCATAACAATTAAAACAATGGTTGGAACTACGTTGTTACGTGAACAGTGCGATAAAAATGAATATTGCATTACAGGGAGAACAAAACTATTCTTAAACGTTTTACGATTATATCCGGAGTTTGACGGAAAATGCCGAGAAGTGCCGATTGCGGGAAATGTCCTAATCGGAAATCTTCGTGGCAATAAATATACTTGACATGGAGGCCACATTTTATCAGACATTTGTTGTTAGAGGTTATCAGTAAGTATGATTATTTGTATTTAGATAATGAGTGGCAATTATCAAGGTGACCAACGGCAAGAGATTAAATAAGATTTTGACGCAACCACATGCATTTTACGATTTTTCTATAAAACCTGATTCCGTATAGAAATACAGTCGGACCAAGGTTCATTCGAATTAATGGGGTCCGAAATTTCGTTTCGCAACCATTACACTGCATTTTTTACTGCTGTTATAACTACAACTACAAATAGTTTATTAATGCATTGAAACATATTAACATGCTTCATAGCAAATGTTCAAAATATATGTGACAAAAAGGCGTAGATTTTCTGAAGAGCACATGATGTTACATTGCATGTTTGTATATATTATATCAAAATATGAGCATAACATATATTTATTTTCTAATAAGATTGGCGTAGAATATATGTTTGGCCAAATTAGTGACAATATTTTTTGATGTAACAGTAATAAGAGACTTGCTGTGTCGTGTGCCTTGTGTACATGTATTTAGTATTGATGTCAACGAATGGAAATTTTTATACTCGGATATTCGATCAACTTTTGGAACGAATGTTAGACTTTCATCCATTAGAAACGTCATCAGGGATGTCAACGAATGAAAGTTTGATACTCGAATATTCGATCAACCTTTGGAACGAATATTAGGCTTTCATCCATAAGAAACTCATCAGGGATGTCAACGAATGAATTTTGATACTCGAATATTCGATCAACATTTGGAACGCATATTAGACTTTCATCCATTAGAAACTCATCAGGGATGTCAACGAATGAATTTTGATACTCGAATATTCGATCAACTTTTGGAACGAATATTAGGCTTTCATCCATTAGAAACTCATCAGGGATGTCAACGAATGAAAATTGATACTCGAATATTCGATCAACCTTTGGAACGAATATAAGGCTTTTATCCATTAGAAACTCTTCAGGGATGTCAACGAATGAAATTTTGATACTCGAATATTCGATCAATCTTTGGAACGAATATTAGGCTTTTATCCATTAAAAACGGGCATCAACTATTTGTTTATTATCGCTATTAATTGAAAGTATTTCAATTCGAGGTCATTTTGAACTAACTGTCTTAAGCGTTTTACTATTAATTATTTGTTGATTTATTTTTGTTTTAAACATACTTTAACTAAAAGATCAGTCAGGGGAACGTAACCGAATATAGTCGCTTAAGTAGTGATTCAGTAAAGTTTCCGAAAACATTAACGTTACTAAGTACAATGCATTTTGTTTAATATTTAAAAAAGATACTTTATTACAGCTACTAAAATATTTTATAAAATACACAAAATAGGCAAAGTCAGGTAAAACGTTTTTACACATGTACATGTATATAATAAAATCTATAGAAATCAATTCAAACATAAAATATTTTCGCCTTTATTGGTTGCATAGCAACGACGTTGTGTATAAAAAATAAAAGGTCGGTAGTCACGTTTGACAGGTGGTCACTTATGTAGATTAATGTAGCGCTTAAAAACTCACGAGAGGAAGACTGAACAGTCGTAGAAGACAGGAGGTCGCTTGAAGAAGGTGGTCGGAAGGACAGGTTCGACTGTTAAACGTTAATAAACGAACGCATTAGTCTCTTTAAAATTGACGAATATGTCTTCAATGTAACTTTGCCTTTGTTATCTCGTACAAGGTAAACATATACAGTACATAAATCAACATATCAAATAATTCACATATTTATGTCGTTCATAATCTTATGATATGGTGAACCAGATTATTGCTGGAAGGAGACACCACTCAAGTGCAATTAAAGGTGTCAGCTTACAAGGTCAAACGCAAAAAAGCGTCGCACGCTGCATTTTCACACGACCTAGAGTGACAGATTAGTCGAAATGAGATTCATTTCAAGTTAAATATAGTACACTTATCTCATACGTTATTTCTGTCTTATTTATCTTCGTAAAAATAATCTGATTTAAAAACAGTTGATCGGACAATTTCAACTGTTACAGTCGGACCTCGCTCATTGGAATTCATCGTGTCCAGGTTCTTTTACATGGCCAGTATATAGCACCGATACGTGGGACGTCGGTTTAAGAACACGTCCGAAAGACTATTAGTTATGTTAGTGGTGGAGCGGGGATCGAACCTAGGATCCCTGGATTACAAGTCCAACACATTACGAGGCGCGTCGGACGATGCTGAACATTGGGGCGGCGATGGGTAGTGAATGAGAGGGTTGTCACCTCCGGACTGTGATATGTTTACTACTTGACCACGGATTTGCTCGTTTTATTTCGTATTTAGCCTCGGGTATATATCGCGGAGCGATCTGTCAGTAACAGTTGTGTTGTTAGGCGGAAGTTTATATTGTTCCGATGCGACAAATAGTCCCTATGATTCAAGAACCTACTATTATAGCCTAACTAGTGTTTATGCTAGACAGTAAGTATTCTCTCTCTTTTTAAAGCCCATTCTTAACTCGACATTAAACTAAAAAACATCTAATTTATTCATCAAACGTTCTAGACACGGTATAAAACGAGGGCTTACAAATGTTTTATGCGGGGCGATCAGCCGACGTAACTAAGTTCCATACAAAGAAGTTATTCTGCATGCACACGTCGATTTCCTGACATCACCGGGACTACCTTGGTGTATATAGAATTATTTTCCCGTAGGGGAAAATATACTTGACGCCATTAAAAACGCAACTTTATCAAACTCTAGACCAATTATTAATTCATTATTTTTTATGAAATTATGTTAAAATAAATTTGAGAAAGAAATAAAAAAGAGTTTTGCCTTTGAAATGTCACTTTATCTATATGCACAATTTTTGGTTGCGTTTTAATGGCGTTTAGTATACATACGAGTTATTATTGTTTCGTTTATTTCCTCCAAGTTGGAGAGCAGAAAGACTCCTTTGCTTATGTTAAAAACAAGAAAACTCTACACTTGTCTGACTACCATATACGAGGCACATAGTTATGTGGAGGCGCAGTGGTCATGGGGGTAGAGCGCATTACTCCTGACCCGAAGGTCGTGAGTTCGAGCTCCGCAATGAGCTGTGTTTGATCATGAACTTCACAATCCCCTAAATTTGGCGCGAGTAATGGCTGTGAACCAGGAAGTAGTCGTCGAGAGTGATTAGTAAAAGTTGTTAGAACTTGTTTCAAATCGATGTAAAATAAACAAGTTTAAACTTAAGGTATTGCTCCCCGTCAGAGCCCGGGCACTTCAAATCTGGTACTACAAATCATTTCAGAAATTGTTGAAAATTGAAGTGAATATTTATGCTCCTTACTTCGACTGGTCTACAATTAAATACGAATATTTATTTCAAGCTGAAGACATAAAAGTCTGCGCATTTAAAAGATAGAATTCTCTTGGCGTGTTTAAGTCATTTTACGATATAAATAGAGACAATGTTTTATCAAGAGGGTGATTTTTTCTATAGCTCGAACATTCTAGATCCCACACCGCGTAATAAATATATCCCTTGTATAAATCTGCAACTGTCAACAAAAAAGTGTACAATAAAACCTCAATAATATGACCACCCTTGGGACCCTTGAAAACTGGTCTTCTTATCGAGGGGATCCTAATATTGAGATTGAATACAGAGCAAAACAGTGAAAATGGACTTGAAAATTGTGTTCTTAGTTTCGAGGTGGTCTTATAATTGAGGTGGTCTTTAAATGAGATTTTACTGTAGCACATTTCGAATTTTCTTTACAACTTGCTTGAGGTCGTGATTGTTCCACCTAAGGTCAATGTTGTTTATTGCAATACAGGTGTACTTTATCGAGTGCAAATATTTGCTTGGCCGTCGAATGATAAACAGCAACATTTGCATGAGCTTAACAACTGTTGTAGTAGTGTTCAACACTAATGGTATGTAACATGTTAATTGCTTTAAAAGCGTGCGATTAAAATAGCTGTTTAGTTCATACGAGTAGCTAGTCTTCGGCTATCCGGTTTTCATTGTTTATATACACATGCAAATTGAATGACATCATCCCTGCGTTCAGTTACGGCTATCAGCCCTATCGTTTCGTAACGTGTTGCAATTTGGTTCCCGTGTGTAGCCAATGTGATACGGTGGACAAGGGATACAATACAAAACGTTCGCCACTGATAGCCGTAACTGAACGCAGGGCATGTTTCATTACATCAACAACTTTTTCATCCTTGTTTGTATGTCTGAAATCGTCACATTCAACAGTTTATACATTCACTACGTTCTTCAACTACAGCGAGGTTTTGTCGAAGAACGTTGGAATTCAATTTTATTAATTGCAAATTACATCAACTTCAGAAAATAAAAACATAGTTTCGTCAACAAGAATATCATTTCTGGCCAAATATGTAAAATGTTTTTATGGACACATCTAGTCACATTTAAAATATATGTACCCAGACATTGCATTGCTAATTTGCCGTCCGTAAATATTCTAAGGTCAAGGTCACTTTACAAGACTCTATATGAAACAGAACAAAAGCAAATATTCTTTTATCCGAATACTTTGTATCATCCGAGATAAATAGTAGGTCCCGATGTATCTTCTTAAGCACGTCGAGTTCGACAACCTTCTATCAGAATACTTGGTTTCATCCGAAAGAAATATCAGGTCCCGATGTATGTTCTTATGCACGTCGAATTTGAATGGGCTATTCGAAATCAAGTATTATTCGAAATAAAATTTCGGACCCGATGTATTCGAATGAACGAGGTCCGACTGTACGTACAATAGTATTAGCGGGTTAGCAGTTTTGACTGGTATATTTCATTAGAATGACATTAGCACGTAGGGGTCAGAATATTTCTAAAAACACCGGTTTGATAAACATTCACAAGCTTTTATGATATTGTTTACATTAGATACATAATGACATGCAATTTATATAAATTGTGGGCGAGTCTTAGCACAGGGCTGATAACAGCGGTACTGTATTTGGAACATAGACACGACCGATAGCGGGTGTCTGAAACACTTACACAACATCGCCTGTTTGTCTATCAGACTTACGATCGAGTGTTTCTCGTTGAAGCTGACTAAACGATACAGCGGGTTAGATTGAAGGCTTATTAGTCGGCCTATAATTACTGAACTTATTGTCTAAAAAAGATATTTCCGTGATGTATTCCATCCGTTAATTCTCCACCCCCTAAATATCCCCCTAAATTCACCTTAGTTATTCAGTTTGGTCAACAAGACCACTCCTTACACCCCAATTTCCATACTTGCTTACCCTTGCACCTCCTCAGTGTTTATCCTTGCACCACTTCAGTGCCTGATATTTTGAGGACTATTTCCCCAGGGGGTATGTGTAGAGAGGCACTGTCTTATGTATATGGCGTTCCCTGTAGCAACTTAATCTCTATTTCTGTTAACTGTCAATACCCTCATGTATTGTTTTATTTTCAAAACCCTCCTCATTGTTTATAAGGATCTTAGTGGAGAGGCCTGCTCATCCCGGGGCTGTACGCGGGGTTCAAACTCACATCCCTTGGATCAGCGTCGACCACTACGCCTCCCGTTAACTTACTACCATCACAATACATATTTAATTATACAGTAAAAAGCACGCTTAGTAACATGACATTTAATGAGATTTACATGTCTGACAGACGGACGCACACTATGGCGAACACGACCGTCGGGGTCTGTGACAGCGTTCATTCTAAGTTTACAAATGTATAAGTGACCATTTAGGGGTTCGAACCGACAACCGCATAAACCGTATGAATTAATATCGGCGAGACAGTTCCTTCGACCAATATATTTTTGCTATGCTTATTATGTAATCAAGCGGTGTTAACCTAGATTTTTACACTAGTGATAAGTTATTCACAATCATGTTATGCAATTAAGGTATTTCCAATAGCACTTAACAAGAACACAAACGTGACTATGTATATATTGACATACAGCTTTGTTTCTGCTATAGTTTCAAGCTTATCAGGCAGAGCATAAACACGACTTAATGTAAATTGTGTTAACTAATTGATGTGTCGCGGGTTCAAAAATCAACTTGCTCATATAGAAACGTAAACAGAGGGTTTAGTTTTAGTATGTAGACAGTAAAACCTCGCTTAAATACCATCTCAATTATAACATCACCTCAAAATAAGAACACAATTTTCAAGTCCATTTTCACTGCTTTGCTCTTTATTCAACCTCAATAATGAGACCACCTCAATAAGAAGATCAGTTTTCAAGAGTCCCAAGGGTGGTCTTATTATTGAGGTTTTACTGTATATTAATCGTACAAATTCCTATTTAAATTTTAAATCGACACCTCGGGTGAAATTATATTTAAAATGATATATCAAACAGTTCACTTACGTGCACATAATTATATTAGATAATTATTTGATAAATAAAATGAAAAAAAAATATGAACAAATTTTCTTCGCTATAACTACAAAGCATACGTATATAGCAATTAAGTCGACATAAATTATGACCGATACATACGACTAACAGTTTACGAGTCGACATAGTTATCTTAGTTATAATGAAATTTTATTGACATAAAACTATCGGAGCAAAGATAAAACATTGGATTATTGTTAATCGTCAAAATTTATATTTGCAAGATATACATGTGATATAGATTGTTGTATCTTGTTTGAATTGGCTTCATCCAGTAGTGTTGTTACATTGACTAAAACATCTCTAATAAAAACCATTGCAATGTATAACCGATTGAAAACATCTTTTTTATCATATTAATAACAGAAAAAACTTGTAAAATAGCCTGATTGTTAAAAAATATGGATTTAAAAAAACAACACTTTATGATGTACACACGTCTTTCTTCAACAAATACGGATTAATACATTATAAGTTCATTCTTTGTTAATGCATGTTTATTGATGATTTAACTATGAGACATATATTTTTCATGCTTCATTAAGTACAAAAATGAACAAAAAATGAGCATAGTATTACTTTAAAAATCACGTAGAATAATAAACATTATGAAAACTGATTCACGTATACACTCAACACAAATTCTAATTGGTCACTTCATATTTATTGAAGAGACCATACCATATATATCGGTTTTATGACTTTTAATTTTAGGGTTATTAGTGTTGATCTGTCGTAAAATTCATGTGAGAATCAATACGGATTAATGTATTCTGACAGTTGTACGAAGAAAGTATTTATGTGATGGTGTTTGCATTGTTGAATTTTCATTCACTGTTAAATAATATCAATAAATTCCAAGCGACCAATTAGAAATTTTGCTGAGTGTATATGCTGACTAAGCAATGAATTCCTCATCATTAGATCATTGATGCGCAAATCTAAAGTAGAACTGAAATATTTATTTTTGTTGGTTTTGTGGTAATGATAATTTCAGTTCGATTTATGGACGTATAATTACGGTATCTGTTTGAGATTTGCACAGCCAGTTTTTGGCCCCAAAAGTTCGGAAAAAAACAAAATCAGCTTTTTTAAGTTTTCTTAAAAAAAATATCCTGGTTTAAACTGGCAGTTAATCACGTTTACAACAATATCTACATTTTTAATATCCTCACGTGACCCCATAATGGCGATAATTAGCAAACTTCGTATAAAAATGGTCAAGAAATGTCGAAATTCAAAACGTGCAGCAAATGCATTTTTTAAATTCTTAACACTAACATATATTTGATAATAAGTTTCGTCAATAATATAATAAGATTTGATCACGTTCATAAATCTCTGGGATAAAGTATGGCCTTAATTTTGGGTGGCATTTAAGTTAAATAAAATTATAGATTATGTGCAATAATAAGATCCATGCATTTAAAATGAAAAAGAAAGAAATCCCTAAGATATAAAAAGGATCACTTACTTAAGTCGCGATTAATTTATATCCAATGTATACCGAAGGATTTACATTTCACATCTGACAACTGTCGGTAAACACGATTGAAGTCGTACATACGGTTATTTGCCCAATAGCTGCGATTTAATGTATCGTAATTATTATTTTCTCACCGAGAGCATGGTAATCTTAGTATTTCATTTCAGAAAATGAAGCAGTCATCCGTAAATTGATTTTAAAAATTTCACGCACCAAAACATCTATTTAGCTAAACCATCGGTCATATTGGTCATAAATTCTCACGAAACGATATCCTAACTAAAGGTTACTGCCATTTTAAGTAAATATACTATACTACACTCGAAGGAAGATAAAATTCCAATCGGTAGGAGCTATCAACCACTTAAGACTAAAAAAAGTCAAATGTTACAAATTATGTATCATTTTAAGATAACTGTATTTGTTAATATACATGAAAATCGCATACAAGTCTTTAGTTCGTCTGTTCTAACAATTAATCGAACGTCTTCAGTTTTTTTCGTTAAAAAAACCCTGACATTCAAAAATACACGTGTAACCTTGCAAACTAATCCACCTTTATCAAATCTATTTTTAGAACTCACAACGTCGCGGATTTTACTTTACTCATATCGTTAGTTACTTCATATTTACTTATTAACATATTAAGCCCACTAAGGTATAGCCTACTATGGGATAAAACATTGATTATGTAGCAATGTATACACAGTGAAACACGTTCGGTGAGATATACAAATACATGTATCTACGCTCGATTGCGGTAGAAGTACCATGCTTATTTCAACCAATATACAGACCGCTTCGTGGAAGACCCGGAAGTGGGACCGGTACCAAGCTTATTTCAACCAATATACAGACCGCTTCGTGGAAGACCCGGAAGTGGGACCGGTACCAAGCTTATTTCAACCAATATACAGACCGCTTCGTGGAAGACCCGGAAGTGGGACCGGTACCAAGCTTATTTCAACCAATGACCAGTCTGCTTCAAGAAAACCCCAATAACGGGGTGGGGATTACAACGGATACTTACCTTAAATGCTCAAATCTAAAACAAAATACTGTAATAAGTATAACAGTCAGACTCGTATTGAGTTTGAAAATGTATGATAATGTAATATGAGTGCTTGATTATCTTTGCGACCAGTTTTCTTAGGAAACTGAGTGTTATATGAGATGTGTGAGTAATTGTTAAGTTTGAGTGTGGAGTGTGGCACTTAAACCTAAAAAATGCTCCCATATCTCATTATTACCGTACACTCTCGAAGGAAATGGACTTAAAAGCATATTCAGTACTCATCTGACATTTTCCTACATTCAGTTCCACTTTGAAATTTTTAATACCAGACTAATAAGATAAAAAATGTGTATTTTGAGATTTGAGTGCTAAGTGTTAGTGTCCGTTAATAATCCTGGACCAAGGTGCCGTATAAGGACGTTTTGTCGTGAGCATTACCGGGTCCGATCCTACAACATCCGGGTTAAGCGACGGACCCAAACTTGCGGGTTCGAATCACGAAATGGAATAAATATTGTATGAATTATATCTGTCTACAAATGTATCTAATTTCATCAATCTAAAAGTATACTTTCATTAAACAACCAACTCTCGCTTCACTGACTCCAGACCACAGGAGATCGTCACGAGTTGTTTCCCTTTATCCCTTGTAGAGTTCGCTCCCTTTATTACT
This sequence comes from Mactromeris polynyma, assembly GCA_032209605.1. NCBI lineage: Eukaryota > Metazoa > Mollusca > Bivalvia > Venerida > Mactridae > Mactromeris > Mactromeris polynyma. The sequence goes on from JASFXZ010000005.1 coordinate 29,028,060, forward strand.
TCTAGAGTTCGCTCTCTTTATCACTTCTATAGTTCGCTCCATTTATCCCTTCTAGAGTTCGCTCCCTTTATCACTTCTAGACTTCTCTCCCTCTATCGTTTCTATAGTTCTCTACCTTTAATCATTATATAGTATATGTATATATAGTACTATATTACTATAACTACAGATTTATCTACATATACTCTAGAAGGGATAAAGGGAGAAAACTCGTGACAATCTCCTGTGCTCCAGTTAAAGGTGTCGAACAAAACCCGGAAACAATTGTATTGTGAGACTTCAAGAAAGCCACTTTGTTGTGAAACATAAAAAATGCCGAGATGTTACGTTTGCTGGTCACTCGAGATCCAAACAGGATTTCGGTAAATTCACCGAAATTCATTGGATTTCGTTAAGGTGATGTACCTCTATTTAAAAGGTTAACCAATCCGCGACAAGGTTACAAACGTTGTTCGGTTGAAGAGAAGTTGTTTTAGTGGTAAACGTAAGTTTTGATTGTTTTTAAAAAAACACTGATAAGCAAATAGCAAAGTCACGTTAGTACTACTGCACCGAAAAATCTGATTAACTGCCAAGAGCGCATTTAGAAATTTACCATACCCTTTCATCACATTATTGTGATTGGCATTATGGCATGATTAACAAATCTAAAACTGCAATCATGCGATTTCATCATCCGGTTTTTAAAAAAGTAGCACAAATTGCGCATACAAATTGTTTTATAAAACAACATAATTTATACGATTCACCGGAAATACAAGACGTAAAAATTGAATTTTCCCCGGAATATTGCAAACTATCAGACAGGTATTAAATCAATAAATGTATCATGTATAATAGACAGCGGGACTGTATATACGATATTGACGGTTGAAATAGAGGCCGCTGATTGGACGGATTGCGTGGGCGTGGCAACTGCGCTATTTTGCCTACACTTATCAATTTCCGTATTGTTTTTGGTCGTTTATAATATATACACATTTATGTGTATTTTGAGATTTTTTTCAAAAATATATCCAAGTCGTAAAATAATTAAATCAATATGAGCGCTGCTGTTCGATTTCCAACATCTTCTTTACGTGACGTCATTTCCCGAAAACGTCACACGTGACGTCAACATGTACTGACAGTAAGCAATATTTGCCCCATATGGCAATATGAAAACGAAGTGACCGTATGGAGTATATATCGTTTCCTGCTTGCAAATAGTGACAGCACAGGTTGCGTTTTCTGGAAATGACGTCACTTACAGAAGAGGTTGTAAATCCCATAGCGGCGCTCATATACATATTTCTCGGGTCTGTGACCGGTATTATAATGGATACATACAATCAGTACTCAAATCACAAAATTTACTCACTGATCGTGAGATATTGAGTTTGAAGAAAATGTATGATAATAAGTGTGGTCTTATTATTGAGGTTTTACTGTATTTTCAATCCAACTCAACACGAATCGTAGAAGAAATTAAAATTGTAACTTAACTGAATCTCTAAGCGCTTCTTTTATTGCTTCCTGTCACAAGATATTATTTATAGACGCTTTTATGGTCTTCGAGAGACCTTGTTATCAATCCAATGTTTAGTATTGTATTTATCAATGCTACAGCTAAATAAAGGAATGATTTATGTCAAGGTTAAGTTCATATTGTAGCATAGCAGAATGCTGTCACAGTCTGACATAAGGTCATGCTGTTTTATGTTTTGTTAAGAGTCTAGGTTTTGAGCTCTTACAGCCAAAACAAATACATTTTCGTAAGTTAAAAAATCGCCAAGGGAAGTAACCGCTTTATCGTATTTATGTATGATTTGTCAACTTCCATGTTTGAAAATAGAGAGTGAAAACAAGTCAGTTTTCTGTAAGACTTCTAATATTTTATTCACTCTAATGTCAAAATCTTGTTTAAAGATAGATAGTCTTATTATTGTGACAAAATATCCTTAGTGATAAATATGAGAAAGTTGGTGGTAATGTATATCATACAGATGTACTCTACAACACTGCATTGTCACTTTTCTTACATGTTTATCAAATCCACAAATACAGGTGTACGATACAGGTATTTTATATCCTGACCAACGCGCCGAGTTAGCGCCAGCATAGGACATACCTGTATCGGACTCGTGTTGTGCAAATACAAGTGTACGATACCGGTATTTTCTACCCTGACCAACGCGCCGAGTTAGCGCCAGCATAGGACATACCTGTATCGGACTCGTGTTTTGTAGCTCCAGGAAAGTTTTTAAGAAAAGTAACGATGCAGTATTTTAGATTATGTCTGTGTGAAGGCATTGCTATTCAATCTTCTCAAAATTAATACGTAGCAGATTTTGATAGAAAATCTGACTATCTATCATTAAGTATGAATGCATTTGATAGTTCTGTGAATAAATAGGTTTAATATGGGTTAAATAATTTTCGCGTTTCGCCTGACCAAAGTGATTCCCGTGATTGTATAGTTCTCATCAATATAAACATCATTTAGACAAGGTATCACCACACAGACATCTCTCAGTTAGGATCAAGTTAAGATTAAACAATTCAATTAACGCGATCTGATATTCTCCACCGAGTACAACAAAATGACACCCGATCATTATCGTTAATACATTGCTACACATTATTTGAAATGGTCTTATCACCAAATGGCGAACAACTCTGGTTTTATGAGAAGCAATTTTTATTTGAGATGGTCTTATCACCAAATGGCGAACAACTCTGGTTTTATGAGAAGCAATTTTTATTTGACAAGAAATATAAAGCAATGAAATGCAATTATGTAAAAACGCTCCAAACATTATTGAAGACCAACCATCGAATGTCCATGGTACCATCTCATTGAGAATCTCAAATTTTGCGGACTTTTTTTCTTCAATATTTCTGAATGACTGAAACTCTGGTGTTTTTCTATTGTCAAGGATTCATTTCCTCATTGAAAGCCCACACGCAACATGCCAAGTTTTTCTCCTACAGCTTGATTGCCAACCATTCAGCCTATCTGATTATGACGAATTGGTGCAAACATTAAGAAGAGCAGCTTTGAATGATTTGTTTTTTTTTCATGACATTCACGTGCAAAGCAGGATATTATTTGTTTGCCTGAAGGCTTCAATAGGCGTTTGAAAAATGCTTTCACGCTTATCAGATATTGTTAAAAAAATATGGCAATGCCTCGACTATTGTATTTCGTGAAATAGAATACCGGTGAATTTTAATGTAATAGTTTATACAATTCCAAACAGTTATATTTGTCCATATTGTAACACATGTGCTAAGTGGACATTTGATCATACCAAATATATTAAAGTAATATCATGCTCATTTTTTGTTCATTTGTTTACCTATATATATTTCCTATATTCAAAACACCAATAATCATGCATTTACGATGAATGAACTCATAATTTATAAATCCGTATTTGTTGAAGAAAGATGTTTGTACATCATATATTTTTTAAAAACAATCAGGCTAATTAACGGGTTGTGTCTGTTTAGTAGTATGGTAAAAAAAGATATTTTCAATCGGTTATACATTGCAATGGTTCTTATAGAGATGTTTTAGCCAATGTAACAACAATACTGGATGAAGCCAATTCAAACATTTTATGCTCAGATGAGCCAGATACATCTTTAAATAAACATTTTATTCGCTTGATACCCGAGTTTGATACCGGCGTGGTGCAAGCCCCGACATCAGGAAAGTTATTAAGTATGGAGTCAGTAACGTCTATCACCGTACATAGTTCATTTTGGACGCAGCAAGGCTATAGCTTTTGCTTTTTTACAGAATTCAAACCCTCTGAGTGATGTAAAATAACATATATAGCCATTAATCAGAGTTGAATTATATAGGAATAAAATATGTCTGCTGATCTTTTGAACGTCGCGACCATAGTATGGTGTACATTATTTGACATCGTCGGAAGTAACCCATGGTACGCATTTCGTTATTATACTCTGAACTTGACGACCGTAAGAGAACGTCGATAGCCTATGACGAGAAGAGGCGCAATTGTTCAACTCGGAATGTGTCCATAGAACAAAGGTGACCCCGCTTTACTAAATCAAGGGACGTAATTGTAGTTTCCAATGATGCAAAGGGACGCGTGTCACCCAAGTACACAACTTCACTTGCTGATGTACATTCCTATCAAGTATGAAGACTGTAAGTCCTACGGTTCAGGAAATATGAAATATGATTGTTGGACGGACGGACGGACAAGGGTAAATCTAAGTCCCCAAATTAGTGTGTGGGGCACAAAAATATGCACAAAAAGAAAAATCGATAAAGAAAAATGCACACAAAGCAATTTTAACAAAAAGAAGAAATTTTACCAAAAAGAAAAAATGTTAACACGCGAAAAAATGTTCTAGGGTCGGGGCACAGAAATAGGGTAGGTCGGAAAACATGAAACAAACTCATTTTTTACACCTAATATGACATCCGGACAAGACCATTTATCCACTCAACAAATATATACGCTGTCAGGACATATTAGCATATCAACCGGAAAACCAAATAATCTAGACACGTCAGAATACGGTTTAAATAACATATCATTTGCATTCTTCTGAAAAAATATATAAATAAGTCGTTTGATAAAGTCTGCATCGACAACCAAAATGTTTTCGGTTAACGGGTCAAAACATTTGCTGGTTATCAATTTATTTATTTTTTGTTGCGGCTATATTTGTCCCAATTTTGCTGTGTCTTTTGCGATTATTTCCACATTTTCAAATTCAAAAGTTCGATGTTTTTATTTCATCGATTTTTATGGGAAATGTTATTGTCCACTATATATGTTAAGTGTTTTAATGAAGTCATTTAAATAAGACGTTGGAAATCGTACAGCGGCGCTCAAATACGTGTATGTACCAGTACTACAAAGTTGAACCATATTTATTGACATAAACGTGTTTATAGTCGATACAAATGCATGTATTTAAACAATACAGCCGATTAATTATGAATATTCTACTCACGAATTATTGTTTGAAAACCTGAATAAATATTGAAAGACTAATTGATAATTGTTTACAACGTATGCCGGTGAAATATTCTTCTATTACTGTGATAGGATAGCTTGTTATACGGTCCCATTGCTAACTATGTATCAATAGTCGTTTGATTCTCATCATTGATTCTGAAGTGCACTTTTAATTGGCACCTTACAGTAAAAGAGCAGCTTGACACGTGATTAAAACAATGCATGTTTGCAATGATTAAATATGTTTTTATTAAGGTAACGTTGGACAATGACGTCAAACTATGAAAGATAGAATACTTATATGTACTCGGTAAAACTTCTAACGCAGCATCCGTGGACTTTCCATTACCGTTAGTGTTTGCAATGGTGTATTAAGTCTCATAAACAGCCAGGGTCATGTACAGACAATTCCAGCTATTTTCAGTGGGGGGCGACCCCATGCCCCTAAGCCAGCTGGATGGCAGCCTCACTTACACATTATATATACCAAAAGGGATTCGAAGCAGTACCGGTGAGGGGCTAGTGAATTGAAGTCAGTGACCCTAACCATTCGGCTACGTAGGCCCCTTCCATTTTACCTTTAATACAAAAGAGTCAACAAGACTTACCGTCGATGTCTTTATGTTTAGTTATTAAGATGGTATTACCTAATCATATGAAAAGTAAAAATATTTCTACATTATCTTACAATGTATTCGTCGTTGGATATTTTGTGTTACTTGTTAAGAAAAAATAGTGAATTATTGAAAAAGTCAATCTAAACGCAGTATTTGACGCGTAAAGCAAAAGAAATGCTCACATGTTTGGCTGCATGTTCTTTGAACTACTTGCTATACATGTATCTGACAGTGTGGCAATTGATTAACTCTATCATAGAAATAGTACACCAAATGAGTGCTGCTATTTGATTTACAAACTCTTCCGTAAGTGACGTCATTTCAAGAAAACGCAAAATTTGATGTCACTATTTGCTAGCGGGAAACAATATTTACTCTATATGGTCACTTCGTTTTCATTATTGTCATATGGGGCAAATAATGCTCACTGATAGTACATGGTGACGTCACATGTGACGTTTTTTGGAAATGATGTCACTTAAAGAATAGGTTGGAAATCGTGCCGCGGCCCTAAATATGAATATGTTGTGACAGAAGTTTTGCCCAGTGCATGATTGAACTTGGTGAATGGCAAAAAGTTTGCTTTTTTGAACTGTGAAAGTACAACCAATATGTGCCGTACAATTGCATGATAATAATGAATAGAAAAACGGTAATTGTGTTTGCTTAAGTTAACATTTAAATGATTGCAATACACTTGAGACACGTGATTGTCGTCGAGTCATGCGATCCTCGACATTGGCATTCTTCTTCAGACAATACAGTACAATGCTTGAAAGACAGATTGCCATCATGACATAATAATAAGGGAAAAGCATGGAGAAAAATATCGATACAAATGCATTGCATTTTTTTTATAATATAACGGTGGAAAAAGGAATACATGTCGTGAATATATTTACATAACCATGTTAAATACGAGTCGGACCATTTGAATACATTTGAATTCATCGGATCAGAAATTTTATTTCGAATAATACATTGTTTTGAATAGTACCTTTCAATTCGACGTGCTTAAAAAGATACATTTGAACATGATATATATTTCGGATGATGCCATGTATTCGGATAGAAGGATGTCGAATAATCGAGTTAACCTAACCCGTCTACCTAGAATGAATTATCAACCAGTAATAACTTGCCCTTTCACAAGCGGCTGCAAACTTCTACCATGAATCAGAAATAGAGAACAAATGAAGGCAAATGTCATGGACGGACATGATGACCTGCCGAACCCAGGTAATAGAACCCAGACCTCCCGTGTGACAGCATAGCCCTCTAACCACTGAGTAACATTAAAAGTGCGTTCGATAACGTATCATTCTAATCTAAATATGTTAAGTATTTCCCAGAAAAACATTTTCATTCTTGAATCTTGCATGTCATAGAATCTACCTCGCACATTGAGCTTTAATACACGCTGACCTTTGATATTGACACCCAAGCGTTTTGGTCGAAGCCAAAATGTCACGGAAGGACATGACCTGCCGAGCCCGGGGATAGAACCCGGACCTTCTGGGTGACAGCATAGCGCTCTAACCACTGGGCTAACCGGGTCGGCTGCTTTAACATAAACAGTGCGTTCGATAAACAATATCATTTTCAACTGAAGTACACCGTAAGCAGTATGTTGTAAAAAAAGGAACGCCGTTTAATTTCTGTTCTCTAAGGGTTCTCGCACATGATTGGAACTCAATTATAGCAGTTTGCGCACACTAAGAAACTAATATAATTGACTTAAGGAGGTACACAAGAGATTAAAATATCTCATTTAAGTTTCAATATCCGAGATTTGAGACTGTGTTCGTTAGCTTCCCATGATCGTCTTCCTGTTAATAAATAGAGCAATTTCCTAAAGTCGATGCTTCAAGTTTTAAAAAAACATTCGTTGTAAAAGAAAAAGCTGAGTACAGAAATTGGCCCATTTTTTCTTATTTTATGTGCGTGCTTAATGACATAATGTGATTACACACTGACAGCGCAACACTTAAATCGAGGTAGTTGTAATCAAGCACTTAATGCATTCTCTCCCTTTACGGATTTAAAATATCACAGTGTCCTTAAAGCAAGTTTGATTTTCGCGTGAAATTGAAAAAACAAAAATGAGACTAAACTTCTGTAAAATAACTAAAGACCAAAATTGTAAATGCTGACGTTGTGAAGTCGAAAATATCACATACTAAAGCGACATTACATTATGAATATCACTTTTTACTTATTTGTCCAAAATACAGAAATCTTAGAATTCAATACTTTAAACGTTATTATTACACCTGGGGCAATATTACAGAAACATCTTAACTAAAATTTCATCCTTAAAATTATATCTCCTTAACTGGTTTATTTAACATACAGGCTTTTATATTGTCAAATCAAGAGTGATAAATGTATAGTATTAATACGTTGTTGTCATTACCATTAAAAAGCCTAGCAGTTTTCATGTGGTTTTGGAATTACATGCATTTGAAGTTTCGAACTTAAGTGAAGATATTTAAGATTCACTTAAGATGCTTCTGTAATACGGGCCCTGACCAAGCATACACAAATTTACGAATCTTATGTGCGGAAATCCAAAAAACTACATGTAATCTTGCGAAATTTATTTACTTTGCCAAAGTATGTAGAAATCAAACCAATGTATGAACAGTATTTAAAATGTGTGATGCTCTTTGAAAATCCATGTATTTCTTCTACATGTTGTATAGTAGTATTGACTTTTGTTTGCAATAAACGTTGTAACATGTTTTATGTAATAAAATGATATGTTATATTATTGTATTGATAACTGTTTTGTTTTAGCGAAATTAAATGCAGGTTTATTTTTTGCAGTTGAATAAAAGTGTTGAAGTATGAACATAAATCTAGCGTCATATCTTGGGTTAACGAAGCAATATATCGTGGTATATATTGCAATATGTTGCTAGTGTAGAGAAATAAAAGTGTTCAAGTACGAACATAAATCTAGCGTCATATCTTGGGTTAATAAAGCAATATATCGTGGTATATATTGCAATATGTTGCTAGTGTAGAGAAATAAAAGTGTTCAAGTACGAACATAAATCTAGCGTCATATCTTGGGTTAACGAAGCAATATATCGTGGTATATATTGCAATATGTTGCTAGTGTAGAGAAATACAACACATTTTCATGAAAAACCAGTAGCTTTCATTGGTGCGAAATAAAGCCAGTGAACACAGCATTAGCTTTCATTGGTGCGAAATAAAGCCAGTGAACACAGCATTAGCTTTCATTGGTGCGAAATAAAGCCAGTGAACACAGCATTAGCTTTCATTGGTGCGAAATATAGCCAGTGAACACAGCATTAGCTTTCATTGGTGCGAAATAAAGCCAGTGAACACAGCATTAGCTTTCATTGGTGCGAAATAAAGCCAGTGAACACAGCATTAGCTTTCATTGGTGCGAAATAAAGCCAGTGAACACAGCATTAGCTTTCATTGGTGCGAAATAAAGCCAGTGAACACAGCATTAGCTTTCATTGGTGCGAAATAAAGCCAGTGAACACAGCATTAGCTTTCATTGGTGCGAAATAAAGCCAGTGAACACAGCATTAGCTTTCATTGGTGCGAAATAAAGCCAGTGAACACAGCATTAGCTTTCATTGGTGCGAAATAAAGCCAGTGAACACAGCATTAGCTATCATTGGTGCGAAATAAAGCCAGTGAACACAGCATTAGCTATCATTGGTGCGAAATAAAGCCAGTGAACACAGCATTAGCTTTCATTGGTGCGAAATAAAGCCAGTGAACACAGCATTAGCTTTCATTGGTGCGAAATAAAGCCAGTGAACACAGCATTAGCTTTCATTGGTGCGAAATAAAACCAGTGAACACAGCATTAGCTTTCATTGGTGCGAAATAAAGCCAGTGAACACAGCATTAGCTTTCATTGGTGCGAAATAAAGCCAGTGAACACTGCATTATTTCGAAATTTAAACGTTTTGAACAAACTTTGTTAGTAGAAATTTTAACAAATCGTACAAGATGTTCTGATTTATCATTTTCATTACGAACAGGGAACGACATTATGTTATCATTACATCAAAAGTAAAAAAGGTCTTGACTTTGACGCTTTCTGACATGAAACACGATTTTCGGTGCATGTTTAATGACACATAATGTCATTCTATGTGCGTTATCAAAACGATACTTTAGAAAATTCTCTCCGACTAGACATAATTTCTAATTAGTAAGTTCACAGAAAATCTCAACTTCCGTGTTTGATGTAAAACATTGGTTATTTTCGGCTCCCAAACACGTCAATATAACCAGGCACATAGAAAATGCATCAAGGAAAAAAGTATTTTAGCATAAAATACATCGGTCAAACATTAATGATGCAGTTCCTGAACCACTATTAATTTGATTAACTGGATATTTGCATGACGCTGAGACGACATTCTGCAAAAATCGGTTGAAAATAGCATCAGACGTTATTTATAGTAAAGATCTTAATAATGACATTAATCAAGTGGTGAGACAATTAGCATAGTCTTGTTATATCATCTGATCGATTATTCGCCTCCACATGATGAAACCCACGTAGTGTTTGACCAGCGATAATTTTGTTAATCGACACTTTATTGTGAATCACTTTTTGAGCGCCGCTGTACGATTTCCAACCACTTGTTTAAGTGACGTCATTTCCAGAAAACGCAACATTATGACGTCACCATGTACTGACAGTAAGCAATATTTGCCTCATATGACAATATGAAGTGACTTTGTTTCCTGCTTGCAAATAGTGACATCACATGTTGCGTTTTCTTGAAATGACGTCACTTACAGAAGAGGTTGTAAATCCCATAGAAGCGCTCATTTTATAAAATAAATTGTCATAAAAGAAGTGTTGCTTGTTATGTAATTTAAACATTTACTCATAATTATAATGTTCAGTACCTTCCCTGTATACATGCGGAAGTCCATCTAGCATACCTCTCTAAAAGACCATCTCAATAATATGACCACATCGATATTAAGAACACAATTTGTCAAGTCTTTTTTCACAGTTTTGCTCTTTATCCAACCTCAATATGAAGACCATCTCAATAAGAAGACCAATTTTCAAGGGTCCCGATGGAGGTCTTATTATTGAAGTTTAACTGTACTGAGTAAACTAAAAAAAAATTTCGAGTTCGGAGTCAACTTTTTTGGAAATGGCACATGTTATTTTCTCAACAGTAATAGCTGGAATGACCCGGCCGTTTATGAGACTTAACGCCCCATTACCAAAAAAAAACCGTTAAAATTTGAGTATTTATACAGAAAAAAATGCAGAATATTTATGAGGAACTTGGCCAGTAGAATGCTGCATTTAGCAAGCAGGTGAACGTTAAAGAGCGAAATTTATTGTGCAAAGTTATGAATAAATATTGTAATGACAAAAAAATCGTTTCTTTAAAATCAGACACTGCACATTCGAACGTAGCCTGAATAAGGGCGTATTGAATATAATTAAATGATATTTTATCCATCGTCTCAGTGTACAATACAAAGACACAAACACAATTTGTTTTAAAAATTCTTCGTGATGTCATATTTGCATTAAAATCAAGTGCATACACTTATCAATAGTTTTCACTTTTAACAATTAACTGATTTTTTTTTCTGAATTCTGAAAAAAACACACCAAAAAAACAGATAAAATGTTGATTTTTAAAAAGCGGCAATTACTTTTAGACAAGTTCACGCGATCTGCGAGGAATAAAAAAAATACAGCTTTTTGCCTGTCAAGTTCCATACACGAAGGTTATTATTTATTCAGAATGTTGCTGAACACGTAAACAAACAAAACATTGATAATTGCAAAATGCATGACTAATCATTAGATAATATAATCTTGCTCTATTCCGTCCATGATGCGTATGGTCCTGTGATCACGATGGGTCACAGGTAGTGATGGATAACCGGATAAATTTCATAATCGATTATCAGATCGGTTTGAAAACTCGATAATCGAATCGGAAATAATCGAAATATTTAGCTTTTTAGTATATAAGTATAATGCTGACAGTTTAATTCATTATACACATTTATTTATCTCTGTTTTAACTACATTTGACATCAATGTGGTTTTACATAAGAACATTTTATCGTTCAATAAATATTTGACTACTGTTGACTAGATATTTTGAACATGTATTGACCAGATTTAATATTTGAAAGTATATCTGGGTTTATAACTTTAAAATTTGAATATTTATAATATCGTCTTATTGAAATAACATTTCAGTCACAATATCCGATTATAATCGATTATCGTAGTTCATAAATAACGACGATTTTTCGATTATTTCGATAATCGCGCCATCACTAGTCAAAGGAGATTGTCATGAGTTTTCAACCTTTCTATATTCGTTCTGTAGAATACAGTAAAACCACAATAATGCGACCAGCCTTGGGACCCTTGGAAATTGATCTTATTATTAAGGCGGTCGCAGTAATGATGTTGGGAAAAGAGCGAAATAGTGAAAATGGACTTGAACAAATTGTGTTCCTAATTTTGAGGTGTTCTCCGTATTGAGGTGTTCTCTCCGTATTGAGGCGTTCTCCGTATTGAGGTGTTCTCCGTATTGAGGTGTTCTCCGTATTGAGGCGTTCTCCGTATTGAGGTGTTCTCCGTATTGAGGTGTTCTCTCCGTATTGAGGCGTTCTCCGTATTGAGGTGTTCTCCGTATTGAGGTGTTCTCCGTATTGAGGTGTTCTCCGTATTGAGGTGTTCTCTCCGTATTGAGGTGTTCTCTCCGTATTGAGGTGTTCTCCGTATTGAGGTGTTCTCTCCGTATTGAGGCGTTCTCCGTATTGAGGTGTTCTCCGTATTGAGGTGTTCTCCGTATTGAGGTGTTCTCCGTATTGAGGTGTTCTCCGTAATGAGGTGTTCTCCGTATTGAGGTGTTCTCCGTATTGAGGTGTTCTCCGTATTGAGGTGTTCTCCGTATTGAGTTGTTCTCCGTATTGAGGTGTTCTCCGTATTGAGGTGTTCTCCGTATTGAGGTGTTCTCCGTATTGAGGTGTTCTCCGTAATGAGGTGTTCTCCGTATTGAGGTGTTCTCTGTATTGAGATGTTCTCCGTATTGAGGTATTCTCCGTATTGAGGTGTTCTCCGTATTGAGGTATCCTCAGTATTGAGGTGTTCTCCGTATTGAGGTGTTCTCTCCGTATTGAGGTGTTCTCCGTATTGAGGTGTTCTCCGTAATGAGGTGTTCTCCGTATTGAGGTGTTCTCCGTATTGAGGTGTTCTCTGTATTGAGGTGTTCTCCGTATTGAGGTGTTCTCCGTATTGAGATGTTCTCCGTATTGAGGTGTTCTCCGTATTGAGGTGTTCTCCGTATTGAGGTGTTCTCCGTATTGAGGTGTTCTCCGTAGTTAGGTGTTCTCCGTAGTTAGGTGTTCTCCGTAGTTAGGTGTTCTCCGTAGTTAGGTGTTCTCCGTATTGAGGTGTTCTCCGTATTGAGGTGTTCTCCGTATTAAGATGTTCTCCGTATTGAGGTGTTCTCCGTATTGAGGTGTTCTCCGTATTGAGGTGTTCTCCGTATTGAGGTGTTCTCCGTATTGAGGTGTTCTCAGTATTGAGGTGTTCTCCGTTTTGAGGTGTTCTCCGTATTGAGGTGTTTTCCGTATTGAAGTGGTCTTTAAGTGAGGTTTTACTGTATTATGCTTAAGACAACGAGTCTAACGCTTTTCACACCCGACCTCTTTCCGTGGCTGAAATCGCACTTTAAGCATCAAAATATATCCATCAAATGTACCGATTTCTAGACATGAATAATTCATCTTTCATACGACACCAACCACATGCAAGTCTAAAACTGATCTATATTATATCGTAATCAATATTCAAACAACGGTATTGTTATGTTTTCTAGATAAACACGAGATCTTAATTCACAGAATTCAGAAATTTTGCAAAGTGTTCATATATATCTCAAACTGTTAACATGTTTATCTTGGTGTAAAAACTTGTTCAGAGATTGAAAGAAATTAAAACTGTTCAGTATCAACCCTATTTAAAGGGCCCTCCATTTCTGACTATCGAGACACCTACCATCTGAGCACATTAACTTCCCGATTGCTATAATTTTATGCCAGGCACCAGACAGGTAACCATTATTTAACTAGCTGGCGGCTCACAGACCGGCGATATCAGAACGGACATCTACCGTGAATTAACTTTTCGAGACACCCCGTTTGGTGCCCCTCCGTTTCAAATATGAACCAATCAAATCGTCTAAACCGTTGCATATTTAAACAACGCGCTTCATATACAACATTTGATTGGTCTAAAATGTAGGTCAAAATGAATATTAACAGCTACGCCGAATAAACCTGTAAAATTGTCAAGTTATATCGATTATGAAAGGAATCATGTTGCTTCAAAGGCCCCTAACCTGCATGCATACATTGTCAGACGAAATGGTAAAATAAGTTGAACTCTCATCTTCCGAAAGCACTCCGTTGTCAGCGATGAATTTTAGGCATAAACTGGCGAATTTACAGATTTCTAACATAAAAACATGTACGCAATTACTCCTATTGTTGTTCCTCTGTTGGCAATCATAACGATAAATTAGAACACTCTCTCTGACATGTCAATTTCCCTGCTTTCGCTTTGTTGTCTAACTTAGGGGCATTTAGGTTTAGAAATAATATCGAACTTCAGTCTGACCCCGTTCATTCGAATTCATCGGGTCCGATAACATATCAATACCCAATGCAATGTGTAATTGCCTTTTTTTAAAAGGTGAAAAAAGGAATACATGTCGTGAAAACGATCCGGAATTTTATTTCGAATAATACATGGTTTCGAATAGCCAATTTCAATTCGACATGCCTATGAATATACACCGGGACCTGAATATTTATTTCGGATTATACCAAGTATTCGGATAAGAGGTTGTCGAATAAACGAGGTTCGATTGTATTAAAAGGTATTTTTTGATGAAATGCAAGTTGAGTGGTTTGAATCTATAATACAACCATCTTGAAAAAATTATTTTCTCAATTTTGAGGTGGTCTTATTATTGAAGTGGTCTTTAAGTGAGGGTTTACTTCATATACCTACGTCGCCTATACTTCTTGACATGTTTACTAGACGGCTTTGTCGTATCGATTAGACACAATATCTCAATGTTCTTATAGAGGTGGTCTTAATATTGAGGTTGCAAAACTGTAAAAATGGTTTTGAAAATGTTGTGTTCTTAATTTTGAGGTGGTCATATTGTTGAGGTGGTCTTTAAGTTAAGTTTACTGTATATAAGTTTACTGTATATATTCCCAAGTCTGCTATAATTCTTGACATGTTTACTAGACGACTTTGCCGTACCAACTAGACATAACACTCATTAAGTCGTGTGTTTTCGGACATTATGTTCTTAAACACGCGACAAGCTGCATTACGTGCCTGGGAAGGAAGCGATCATATTTTGCTGACAGCGCGATGGTTAGAGACACGCAAACAAGTCTAAACATACAACAAACTAGATTCTTATTTCATAAATGGTTACATACTGATCAATTGAGCTAACCTACCAATTTGTATTTTGAAACTATTCACTACATCATGACTTAGTGATCTGAAAGCATGAACACGACTTTGACTGATTTACGTTACATTTTTCGATAGCTCGAATCATTTGTATTATGAATGTTATAGCTAATTGCAATAATAATATTAATAATAATAATAATACTAATAATGATAATAATACTAGTAATAGTAAAACCGAGAATGACAATACTAATAATAATAAGCTTTAATTTGTAAAGGTAACTTATGAAAATGCACATATGTACAAAGAAACATACATAAACTTATCTCATGAAGGGCCTTCATATCTGCATAAATTGTTATCAAAGAATCAGCATTATCATAACGCTAACGATAAATCATAACAAATCATTTTTCAAATCTGCTGTAATAGCATCTACGTATAAGCAAAACCTTCATAGATAGTACATGTATATTCTTATGTCAATATTAAAAATTATGTTATAAGGATTTTGGTAATGATGATTCGCCATATGCAATCAAAATACACCGAAAAAATATCCGGGAGCTATATATACGAACACGCTTTATTAACCAAATTCAATATTCGTAAGATATCATGATTTATATTAAATCATTAATGGATTTAGTAATGTCAGCAAATTTTAAAGCAGAATCAATTGTGTCATTCAAATTATATTATGGTTCTCTCCTTTTATCCCTTCTATAGTATAGAGTTCTCTGCCTTTATCCCTTCTATAGTATAGCGTTCTGTCCTTTATCCCTTCTTTAGTATAGCGTTCTGTACTTTATCCCTTCTTTAGTATAGCGTTCTGTCCTTTATCCCTTCTATAGTATAATTATGTATATAGAGTTCTCTGCCTTTATCCCTTCTATAGTATAATTATGTATATAGAGTTCTCTCTCTATATCCCTTCTTTAGTATAGAGTTCTCTGCCTTTATCCCTTCTATAGTATAGCGTTCTGTCCTTTATCCCTTCTTTAGTATAGCGTTCTGTACTTTATCCCTTCTTTAGTATAGCGTTCTGTCCTTTATCCCTTCTTAAGTATAGCGTTCTGTCCTTTATCCCTTCTTTAGTATAGCGTTCTGTCCTTTATCCCTTCTTTAGTATAGCGTTCTGTCCTTTATCCCTTCTTAAGTATAGCGTTCTGTCCTTTATCCCTTCTTTAGTATAGCGTTCTGTCCTTTATCCCTTCTTTAGTATAGCGTTCTGTCCTTTATCCCTTCTTTAGTATAGCGTTCTGTCCTTTATCCCTTCTTAAGTATAGCGTTCTGTCCTTTATCCCTTCTTTAGTATAGCGTTCTGTCCTTTATCCCTTCTTTAGTATAGCGTTCTGTCCTTTATCCCTTCTTTAGTATAGCGTTCTGTCCTTTATCCCTTCTTTAGTATAGCGTTCTGTACTTTATCCCTTCTTTAGTATAGCGTTCTGTCCTTTATCCCTTCTATAGTATAATTATGTATATAGAGTTCTCTGCCTTTATCCCTTCTATAGTATAATTATGTATATAGAGTTCTCTCTCTATATCCCTTCTTTAGTATAGAGTTCTCTGCCTTTATCCCTTCTATAGTATAGCGTTCTGTCCTTTATCCCTTCTTTAGTATAGCGTTCTGTACTTTATCCCTTCTTTAGTATAGCGTTCTGTCCTTTATCCCTTCTTTAGTATAGCGTTCTGTCCTTTATCCCTTCTTTAGTATAGCGTTCTGTCCTTTATCCCTTCTTTAGTATAGCGTTCTGTCCTTTATCCCATTCTTTAGTATAGCGTTCTGTCCTTTATCCCTTCTTTAGTATAGCGTTCTGTCCTTTATCCCTTCTTTAGTATAGCGTTCTATCCTTTATCCCATTCTTTAGTATAGCGTTCTGTCCTTTATCCCTTCTTTAGTATAGCGTTCTGTCCTTTATCCCTTCTATAGTATAGCGTTCTGTCCTTTATCCCTTCTATAGTATAGCGTTCTGTCCTTTATCCCTTCTATAGTATAGCATTCTGTCCTTTATCCCTTCTATAGTATAGCGTTCTGTCCTTTATCCCTTCTATAGCATAGAGATATTTTCCTTTATACCTTCTATGTTATATGTATATATAGAGTTCTCTCCCTTTATCCCTTCTATAGTATGAGTGTGTATATAGTGTTATATACATACATGTGTACTATAGAAGGGATAAAGGGAGAGAACTCTTGACAATCTCATGTGTTGCAAATATGTACGCCAAATGTGCGTCAGTGTCTAATAAAATCCTTTTAGTACTTACGAGGAAAAAAGAAAATAAGCATTTCCACATTTCGAATTACAAGAAGGCATTTTAAGTGAAACTGTTCAGTTACTTTAAGAGACGGCATATTCACTAGATAATTAACCATGATCACATATACAGTAACACCCTATTTAAAGACCATCTTAATAAAAAGTCACCTTCAAAATTAACAAAGTCTATTTTCACGACTGCTATTTTTTATTATTGTTTTGTTTTTGTTTGCCTTTTTTTTACAACTGTTGATGAACCTGACAAAGCCAAACTGCTCCATCCATTGATGTTTATTTTCTGAATGGTATTTTACATATGTTAATTTCCAATTTAAATGCTAATATTCGTTCAATTTTTGTCAGGAAATATACATATGTATTACACTTTAACAACATACTGTTTTTTTCTTTCCCCCTGTGAACAAAGTAGAAGAAATTTCAACATAATAATTCCACGCATTCCTTTGATGAGGTTGGTTCAAACACTTTATACAGAAAGCAAATCACTTTAAATTTAATTTGATTCAGTTTATTGCGCTTAAATACGATTCTCGAGAGAAAATAACAATATATTGCATTGCATAAAACAAATTATTTCAGAAAATTGAGTTTTAAGGCGACGAAATGAACAGTAAACAGATGTTAGCGGGAAGACAAACACGTTGTATGACATTTTGCGATGTCTGTATGATTTTTTTTAACTATTTCGTATATGATCTATATATCTCTAGCAGACAAACGAAGAATTAATACTTTACTATAGACAACATCACTCGTTGTGTATGTTTAATATGTCTCAAAGTTTTATCTTCCTAAGTACATATGTAACTTGTTTAATGAAACAGAGAACACATCGTTAAGATCACACTCAATCAACAGTCTATACATTCCAAAACCCAGACTTGAATTTTGTTGAAAATCTCTTGCATATTCTGGACAAAAAAATCTAGAACAAATTTTCACTTAATATTCGCCAGTCAAATTCTTTAAATGATTTCAAAAGATCCTTCCTCACATGGTTTTACTCTGGTGGTCCGCATACTGTAACATTGTGAATCATGTCTATTGTTATATATTTATGTATGATCTCATATATTTTTTTTTTTCTGTATAACTATACCTGCCTATTATAATTGTTAGTGTTACATAATTTTGTTATCATGTACATATCATAGAGGTTCACAGGGAAGACTGGGTTTGTCTAACTGTGTTGCCTCTTTATATAAAGTCGTTATTATTATTACTATTATTATTATCTTAACATATTAACATACACTCGTTGTCAAACAGAATTATACTTTTCGATATATATTATACTTTTCGATATATAATAAACTTTTCGGTATATAATTCACTTTTCGATATATAATGCACTTTTCGATATATTATACTTTTCGATAAATAATACACTTTTCGGTATATTATTCACTTTTCGATATATAATACACTTTTCGATATGTAATACACTTTTTAATATATAATAATGTACAATATATAATATATATATGTAAAATTAACGCTATTTAGATAGTATCACATTTTGTACAAAAACTGTTAAAACTATGTACATATATTATGATAGTATTAATGTGGCCATTGACCACATATATTGTAATTGTTCAACTGTTAAGTTTTTATACTCATAGACTATAAAGTCTAATGTATTGAGAAATAAACACTTAAACACACTATAATACACTTTTCGATATATAATACACTTTTTTATAACGTAGATATCGAATTATGTGGAAGAAACATCTTTCACATTTCAAATACATTCGGACCTCGTTAAATGGACAACCTTTTATCCGAATCATCGTATCATCAAAAATAAATATCAGGTCCCGATGTATCTTTGTAGGCTTGTCGAATGGGTTATTCGAAACCTTGTATTATTCGAAATAAACTTTAAGATTCGATTAATTCGAACGAACGAGGTCCGACTGAATTAAGCATTTGTTAAGAAGGATTTTTTTCAATATGTAAAGAGAACTTGTTTCCGAATCGATGTAACATACACAAAGTTAAATTAAAGTTAAAACAATAAGGTGTCATAGACATATTCAGGGAAGATATGTCCGACAGCAGTTTATGTCATGAAGAAAAACATTATTTTTTTTTGATTTCTTAAGAAATTGCACCAGAAATTGTTGTCAAAGAATCTCTCACCATTGTCGTCTTAGTACCACTACCTGTTATATGCTCCAACGTACTAAGAAACACATTTCGGAATACTTCATTTGTTTCGAAATGATTACAAGTTAAAGATGACTCTTGCTCATCTGATCATAAAATGTTTGAATTGGCTTCATCCAGTATTGTTGTTACATTAGCTAAAACATTCTCTAATGAGAGCCATTGCAATGTAAAACCGATTTTTTTTTTTTTATCATATTACTAACAGTCAAAACCTGTAAAATAGCCTGATTGTTATAAAACTGGAAGTTTTATTAAATTTTACGATGTACAAACATCTTTCTTCAACAAATATGGATGAATACATTATAAGTTCATTCTTTGTTAATGCATGTTTATTGATGTTTTAAGTATAGGAAATATATATTTCATCTTTGGTTACGTAAACAAATGAACAAAAAATAAGCATAGTATTACTTTAAGTTTATGCAGGTTACGTTGTTTCATTCTTATTATTATTAGAAAAATATATATATATATCAGGGAAAGAAGAAATTAATATCAAAATAACTTAAATTTATGTCTACACTTCGAAATTGTTTCCAAGATGCATGGTTCTTCTGTTTTCACCAAGAAGGAGTTTACCAGAGTTTTAATATCGTGTACAGAGAGGACCAATCCTAAAGAATAATAAAAGTCATATGTTTATCAAGTTCATCACGAACATGGGCCGTTAAGAGAGATTGTTCGATATTACAATAACACATTTACAGTGACAATAGAATCAACTGTGTTGAGAATGTTGATCACGGAATCCACCAGTGGGCAATTCCGACTAATAAGTATCTTTTTTATGCTCACTCGCTTTGACAGTTTCTAAGATAAAATATGAAAATCTGACACTTTACTTATTTTTTTCAGCGTAGCTGTATCACATTGATTTTGACCTACATTTTAGACCAATCAAATGTTGTACATGAAGCGCGTTGTTTAACTATGCAACCAATTAGACGATTTGATTGGTTCGAACTGTTAGTGGAGAGGCACCAAACGGGGTGTCTCGAAAAGATAATTCACTTTCCCGTAGCGTACCCCTCTGGCGAAATCAAAGTGCTGAAATAGGGCGATCATCTTTCTACGTTGTTCATCGTTTTTTTTAAAGATATTTCTTGTTTAAGCTAAACAGTAGATTACTAGTAAACTTTTCATATTAAGAGGGCAATACACACAGTTAAAAAAAATAAAATTACTTTTATTTGCAAAATAACGGGATAAGATTTTGATGACTGTCCATACGATGTATATAAATGGACAATAATTATCTGGTACTCGGGAATATTCGTACATTTCCGTTAAACATCGTTGGCGAAATATCACAAAAGTTATTTTTACCAGCCTTTCGTTTTCATTGAAATCTATATAAACGAAAGAAATTGTATAGGAATAGTTGTTATAATCTGGTCTAGAACTTTATCCAGTGTTTGTTGAAATCCGTACCGTAAGAAAAACGAAGGGACAAAAAGACCATTTAACATTTAAAAGTATTTTTCTGAGTATTAATCTTAAAATGTTTGTGAATAAGGACCCAGTGCTCGCCCCCAATTTTTGGATGGTGACGACCGCGGAAGACTCTCGCTCGGTGCATGAGTCAAACCCACGACTATCGGACTAGAAGCCCGGCACTCAATCCCTAGACCCCAGGCCTTCAATTTACCACCGTTAATTAAGTATTCCATCAAACATTTATAACATTCAAATCATTCAATCGAAATTGTACAAAGTTAATTTTAGTCTATCATTGTAAGACTTTTTGACACACTTTTTATGTCAGTTCGAAGTGTGTTACTTTCTATAAATAAAGTTATTATTATTATTATTATTGTTATTATCACTAACAACATTGAAGTCACACAGCTAGAATACGTTTACTTTTTTTAATACTAACAATAACGTTTGAACATGTTGAAGTTCTGAATAATCTGTAAAATTTATAAACACTTAAATCAATATTTTGAGTGCAAATGATGACTAAGTAATAGAAATCAAAAGCCTTTTCCCATAGACAATTCTTACGACAACCGTGGTTCAAACACACACATTTTCCTTTTCACTGCTTTAATAAAACAGGTTATCTTCAAATTATCGTAATTTGTTTTCTAAAACATTGTGGAAACTTTCCAACTGTAAACAAATTTGTTAATTTATTGAATTCTAAATCTAAAAAAGTTCAATTGACTTTAGCAAAATTTATAAAAAAACGCATTTAACATTAGAAACAACGGAGAAATTTGATGTACTGTATGTATGAATTATTTTTACCTATTCTATCTGTCTGCACAATGATATTGTAATGTAATTAAAATTGTATATGTATGTATGTACGATGAAAGTAGTTAAATTGTTAATGTAATATTATTGAATTGCACTAATAATTGTGTATATATGTATGTATTCTCTTTGAGAATATTGTAGCCATGTTTTGCATGTGCTGTTGTATATATTGTATTGTTTAGGCCAATGACAATGCTTATTGTCGATATGCCAATAAACTTGAGTTGAGTTGAGTAAATAATGTAAAAATGTCGTCACATTTAACACGTTTTTTTTAACAAACCAACAGAGGAGTAGAATTTCATTCATGGATTTGTTAAATTATGGTTTCCAGAATTACTCCAGAAGGATTAGAGTATTTGAGTTTGTTGAGATTAAATCTAATTACGAAATTGAATTACATAATCTAATAACATAAAACTCGCGGCAAACATTTATGTTACTTTCTTTAATTAGCACTGTATTTTTCATTTAAGTAACTGTTAATTGTAATTAATTAAAATTTAAATATTTAAGAGTATGTTGTAATTTTGAAAAAAAATATTTTAAAGCAAAGTCATGGTTAATTTATTGTGAGTTTGTGTCGGTACTTGGTAAAGCATACTTACTATTGGGGTCTGTATTGAAACGTGTATTTTTTTCTTAATTCCTTCATAACTATTATACACTAGATATCAAGGATTTTTTCAAGTAAGATTTTTAAGAGGATTGGACGACTCAAGTAACAAATAGGAAAAAAGGTCACCTCATTTTCAAACCTCGACCATGTATAGAAAAATAATAAAGGTTATAACATCTGGGTTACCTGATACGATCTAGAATTATCGCTGATTCTATTTTTTTACAAAAATGCTAACTCAATAAAGAACGTGCTTATTTTAAATGTCCTAAAAATGTTTTTTTAACATTCAACCTTCTCAGTCTTACAATTACAAACATAATAACGCTAAATAATCACGGCAATAAATTTGACATGTTTCAGAAAAAATGAAAACTATTGCATTTTTGTATGTGAAACATTATTTTTTTTGTGTATAAAATACTTTTAAACAATTATTTGTACTTTAAATCTGTACTACATCCAGCATATTGTCAGCTGTTAAATATTTAACAGAGACGAGTGATGTCATTTTGAAAAAAAATGTTTGCTAAAACACATATGGGCTATCGACATTCATAATTTGACCAAAAAAATATTTTTACAGTACATTTGTTTATCAATTTTTAACGTTAATTTGCCCATTACGTCATAGTTTCCATTTGATTTCTGTAACTTCCTGAAATAGTTTTGAATAAAGCATAATTTGGCATTAAAAGTCTGTATATGTTTTCAGATAAATACTCGGCAGATCATCAGTTCAAACACAAAACAACTGTAGATCATAATATCGCAACAAATTACTCTACTCACCTGTTTAATAACGATTCCATTATCCAATAAAAACTTCAGAGCAAGAACACAAGGTGTGCTATCAACTTTATAGCCCGCACGCTTACGGTGGCTTCTAGGTTAAATAATAAAATATTTCATGTGCACCACGCGCGCATCTCACAAGAGATATTGCACGAGCGATGTTTAACACATTTTACAAGCCGGCGTTTAGTAACACTGTTTTTATACAAAACGCCGGTTGCTCATTTCCCGCCATGTTCTATAAATCCATTTTCTCTCTGTGATACAGCTGACAGAGTGTCCCTATATCGGTTGTCCGTTAGACCTCGTGCGATGTGAAATGTTCAGTTAAGATAACAGAAATCAGTTTAAGAAAGACAGATACTCGATGGCACCTCGTATCTATTTTAATTGAATTGGTAACCAGTAACGGTATCTTTAGAAGCACCTAATGTTTTAGTGCTTGTTGCTAATGATACTCGAGACACCGCATTTGCCGCCGATTCGCTTAAAGCGACATATACCTTTTTCTTCTCTGAATTGGTGTCCATATGGTAGCCTAAAACAATTGGAATTGCGCTTCAGTTCACTTATTTGTTATAGCTAGACGCGTTTCCGAACATAAAGTCGAATATTTTAGACATCAAAACAAAAGGAGAATTTTCTGTGATCTTAAGAATCTATTCTGACAAAGTGGGGGAGGCTTTCCTACGAATAAGGAATGGCATGATGTGTTTAATGCATATATGAGCGCCGATGTACGATTTTCAAACTCTTCTTTAAGTGACTACAGATTCTTTGCTATTTTTCTGAAAGTTGATTTTTACAATGTTGAAGACATGGTACCCACCAAATATATTAAAGCGTTTGCTTGTCTGTTTGTCACATTTTCATTGAACGATTTCCAACCTCTTCTTTAAGTGACGTAATTTCCAGAAAAGTCACATTTGACGTCACCATGTACTGACAGTAAGCAATATTTGCCCCCTATGGCAATATGAGTGACCATATGGAGTAAAATATTGTTTCCTGCTTGCAAATAGTGACATCACATGTTGCGTTTTCTTAAAATGACGTCACTTACAGAAGAGGTTGTAAATCCCATAGCAGCGCTCATATTTACATCAACATGTTTATCATACATATTTCTTTTCAGAGATTGACTTACTAAATTGTAAATGTATAGAATGAAACGCGTACAAGAAGAAAGATAGGAGTTAAATGTCTCATTTCATGCAAAATACATCTAATTCACATTTAGCATAAGGCATCAGCCATCCTATGTGGAACTACATTTTTGAATTTAACGCGTATAAATCTCTAAAACGGAAAACAATAAGGCCACGCTCACCGTTCACGTCCATTTTGGACTCATTGGATTTTTTTTCACGAATAACAGAATGTTGTTGTTCAAATGAGACACAGGCGTGGTTCAACGATGACGTTAGGAGTAATCAGGTCCAATTTCAACTAAAAGGAGTCACTTCCGGAATAGGGAGTTCTATTTTGTATTCATTCTAATTAGTGGTGTCAATATTCGGTTATGTTGCTAACCGGTCAACCGTTTAATCTTCCGAACGGTTAACGTACATGACATTCGTTACATATTTCGTGTTGAAAACAATGACAATAACTGACCCTTTCATTAAATATTAGTATCAAAACTGTTAGTTACGGATTATCGTTTTCCCCCTTAAGCCGCGGTTTCACACTGTTCAGGGACACAGTTTTGAGATTGTGACTACAGATACTATGCGAGATTTTTTCGATTTGAGGTTAAATTGATAGAAACTACAATTGGAATTTTGTTAAGCGTCAACCTAAGTTCGCGAAACCTAGCTACCTATTCACAAAAAAACACAAACTCATAACGAAAAAACAAATATCCTCAGATAATAAGTGATGCATAATTTTAGATATGTTAATGAAAGAAACATCATAAAAAGAAAACAAAATGGTTTTGTTTCCAAACTAGATATATACATGAATAAATCTAATTTAAAATTGACTCGTTTCACACAAATTGACTAGTTTTCACACAATAATCACATCGTTGTCGGATCTCAACTAAAATTGCCGTTGTCGAATCATGGACATTGAAAATATTTGTGAATTTTTAGCTTAGAAAAAATGTTTTTTTTTGTTTGGCGCAAGGAGCGCAAAACCTAGGCGCACGCGGACGCTTAACAAAATTCCAATTCGGCATGGCCTTATGTTGTTGAAGAGAGATTGGTGCACTAGAGTGAATGAATTGTGTACAATTCATTTCAGGAGTTAGCTAACACTGTCTGTGATTTTAACCCCTCAGCTATGAAATGAAATTGAAAATAAAACTTTACTTGCAAAAGAGAAGTTAAATTAACCCCATACAAATTCTAGTTCCGACGAACAAAATGCTGGAGAGACGCTTTACAATATTCTAACTACCACATTGTGAAATCTTGCACTGTCAAGAGAAATCACTCCACTTACGTACAGTAACATCTCAATAATAAGACCACCCTTGGGACCCTTGAAAACTGTGCCTGCTCTCTCAAAGCATCTCAAATAGAAATCTCAACTCAATATGAGATTCTCCTCAAAATAGAGACTGAGATTAAGACAAATCTCATGAAAACAAATTGAGAAAAAAACTCATCTCATCTTTTTCCTTTTGTAATATCGTTTTTGAATCCGGTATCAGATGAGAAAAATCTCAACGATTTGAGACAATATTTGAGCTGAGATTTAACTCAAATTGAGATGCTTCTGGAGATCGAGTCCATATTGAGGTTGTCTTAATATTGAGGTTGTCTTAATATTGAGGTTGTCTTAATATTGAGGTTGTCTTAATATTGAGGTTGTCTTAATATTGAGGTTGTCTTAATATTGAGGTTGAATAAAGAGCAAACCAGTGAAAATTAACTTGAAAACTGTTGGTCTTAAATTTTGAGGTTGTCATATTATTTAGGTGGTCTTATTATTGAGGTGGTCTTTAAGTGAGGTTTTACTATATAACGTATTTCCACCGATTCTGTAGACATCTTGAAACAAAAAGGACCGACAGCAATATTAATGTATGTATCTACATTCGTCTAGTAATAACATCTCAACTATGTCTGAACAAGGAGAGATTATATATAGAATTAATGATATATAATTGGGGTGAAATTACCAGTAATACATTGGGGGCATGTTTTTTTGTTAAGTTATAGCGTATAAGATCAATGGTATTTTGTGTGTTAAACACCGTTTCCTATAAATTCAATCGCTCAGTGACCCTCACTATTGTCTTACATTACATCCGGACCAATCATTTAATTAAAACATCACAGTAGAACCTCACTTAAAGACCACCTCAATAATAAGACCACCTCAAAATTAAGAACACAATTTTTCAAGTCCATTATAACTGTTTTGTTATTTAGACAGGTTTTCACGGTCCAGGGGGGGGGGGGGTCTTATTATTGATGTGTTACACAGATATATACTGACTGAGCCAGCCTTATCATAGAAGTGAACCACGCATTTTTTTTGTATTCGAATTACAATAGGTTACAAATACAGTCGGACCTCGTTCATTCGAAATGATCAGGTCCGAAATTTTATTATAATACATGATTTCGATTTGCCCATTTCAATTCGACATACATAAGAAGATATATCGGGACCTGATATTTATTTCGGAAGACACCGAGCATTCGAGTGTTGTCGAATAAACGAGGTCCGACTATATATACATATATACTTCAGCATTTCAGAAAAATTATTACTACATTTTCATTGTTTTGAAATTCACATTTAGCTTTCACGAAAGACGCATTATGGAAATGGGAAATACAAAACGCATTGCATGCCAGATGTCATCAGAATACGTACACCAAAACTTCAGTTATCAGACCACCCTTATGACCCTTGAGAACTGGTCTTTATATTGAGGTGTTCTTAACATTGAAGTTTAATAAAGAGCAAACCAGTGAAAATATACTTGAATAATGTGTTCAGGTTTTCAGGTGGTCTTATAATTGAAGTGGTCTTATTAAGGAGATAATCTTATTATTGAGGTGGTTTTATTATTGAGGTGGTTTTATTATTGAGGTGGTTTTATTATTGAGGTGGTTTTATTATTGAGGTGGTTTTATTATTGAGGTATTATTATTGAGGTGGTTTTATTATTGAGGTGATCTTATTATTGAGGTGGTCTTATTAAGGAGGTAATCTTATTATTGAGGTGGTTTTATTATTGAGGTATTATTATTGAGGTGGTTTTATTATTGAGGTGATTTTACAATTGAGGTGGTTTTATTATTGAGGTGGTTTTATTATTGAGGTATTATTATTGAGGTGGTTTTATTTTTGAGGTGATCTTATTATTGATGTGGTCTTATTTAGGAGGTACTCTTATTATTGAGGTGGTTTTATTATTGAGGTATTATTATTGAGATGGTTTTATTATTGAGGTATAATTATTGAGGTGATCTTGTTTATGGAGGTGTTTTTTTATTGAGGTCTTATTAATGAGGTGGTCTTATAATTGAGATGGTCTTATTATTGAGGTCTTATTATGGAGACGATCTTATTTATGGAGGTGGTCTTATCATGGAGGTGATCTTATTATTGAGGTGGTTTTACTATTGAGGTGGTCTTATTATTGAGGTAACCTTATTATTGAGGTATTATTATTGAGCTGGTCTTATTATTCAGGTGGTTTTATTATTGAGGTAGTCTTCTTTTTTAAGTGGTATTGAAGTGAGGTTTTACTGTACGCTTCATTCCTTGACCAATTTGGTTATGCTTTGATAGCCATAGGCACGAAAGAGGAAACATTAGAAGCAGTTAATTACCACACTTAGTAATTAAATTAACAAATTAGTTCTATAATTACTGAAATCGAAGACAATAATTGTCATCTTACGAATTAATGTTTTGTTTGCTAGCATAACATAAGAAGACTGCAATTCAACAACAGAGATGCAAACCGGTCATAAGTTCTAGTCTGAAAATGGAATAACTTTGAACGACCTTATCCAAGTTTCTCCGAATGGGTGAATTTTCTGAAATTGAGTGTTTACTTATAATCATATAATTGTTTTCTCAGCATTATGTTGCGATACATTCTGTCATCTTTGATGGGAAAATGCGCACACTTAGCAAACATTCGAGATACGCTAAAATGGCACATTGAATTATTTGATGTCGATATGAAGTATGCTTCGTGTAACAAATTTGATATTCGTTTAGTGCATGTTTTTGTCTGAAGAACATGCTCACTCACACATGTTATGATATTGCGACAACAATGTTATCACTCAATGCAACAATATGAGAACCGACAACATTATCAGAGAGTCTCAAGTCGCTGTATACACTATACGTCACTTCTGTTGTATGTACATTATAAATGTCTTATCGGACAACTACCTTCTGAGCATATTTACGTCTTGATTTTTATACTTAAAAGTAATATTATGTTCATTTTTTGTCCATTTGTTTACCTAAACACATACGACAATTATATTTCCTATAATAAAAAAAACATCAATAAACATGCATTAGCAAAGAATGAACTCATAATGTATTGATCCGTATTTGTTGAAGAAAGATGTTTGTATATCATAAAATTTAAAAAAAACGTCCAGTTCCTCTAACACTCTGGCTATTGCACAAGTTGTGTCTGTTAGTAATACGGTAAAAGAAGATTTTTCCAATCAGTTATAAATGCATTGCAATGGTTCTTATTAGAGTTGTTTTAGCCAATGTAACAAAAATAATGGATGAAGCCAATTCAAACATTTTATGTTCAGATGAGCCAGATACATCTTTGATACCAGGCACCAAGCAGCTAGGCAAACGATAACAATTATTTAACTAGCTGGCAGCTTACCACCGCTCATATCTGAACGGACTCAAGGAATTCTTTAAGAAAAGTTATAATGCATTGAAAGACGAAAACAAAGTAACGAGTACGTCTGTATGAAGTCATTAACTACCAATTTTCTCATATTTACGACTAAGCATAAATTACCAAAAATCAAGACTTCCTTTAAAAAAGTGTATTAAGTGTATTTTTGATACCTGCCAGGCTAAGTTTGTGTCAAAAGGTAATGTTCAGAATGTGTTTTCTCTAATATTTGAGCTTTTATATTATCGAGAAAATGTTGTTTATAATATTAATTGATATTTATTTATAAGCTTGTTACAAAGACGATCCATTCCACTGACTGTATTTTTAGAACTTCACCAATTGCATTGAACCATGAGTATGTGTGAAAAAGCCTTGAAGATATCCCACTTAATGCGTTAAGCCTTGAAGATCTCCCACTTAATGCGTTAAGCAATGAAAAATTCATTACACTCTTTGATATAATGCTTGATTTTATTTTCACTCCCTATGCTTAATATAACATTTCTATTTTACTATTTCTAAGATGTGTATTGTGAATATCAACATCTGAAGCTGCTCTTTAATCAAGCACACTTGATCTTGTGGAAAGGTTTCTTCAACTTTATCCAACTGGGAATAGTTCCAAAGTATTCAGATCCAAACATGTATGAATGAAACTTGATTTTCGTTCGATTAAAGTCACAAGTTGCAAGTTTACACATAATATGTGTGAAATACAAATCACAAAATGTCATTAAAGTTATATTGAATTCGTTTTCAGATTCACTGTCAGAATTATTTCAATCGGACCTGCGTATGGTATTGAATGCAACAATCAAATCATCATAGTCGACATATTTTAAGAGACAAACGCTACGAGATATACTGTATCAGAAAATGGTACAATATGTCTTGACAAATTTAAATTCTCTGAATTATCTAGCAGCCTACGATGGATATTGTTTTTCAAGTTTAAACTTATTGAATTTACATCTATTGGGGTAGATATACATGTGGTAGATCATACCCTTCAGTGACATTTGGCTATGATCATTTGTCATATACCTTAGATTCATGTGGGGAAGTAGTCAGCTGTGTGCCGAAGGGCAATGTAGTACTGATGGTAATTTAATTCCAGGAAAACTGGGTAATGCTACCGACAAATGACGCTGAACCCAAAACAAATTACCAAAATGGAAGCAAACGGTTGGCACAAAGGAGCAACCAACTTCGAACAGAAATCCACAGGTGGATTAACCTATTCAATTCATTATGGGTTGAAACTTGATTAGTGGGTTTAAATGAATACATATACCAAGATCAAAGGATTTCATGGAATGGTGCGAATATAAAACCTCTCTGATCCAATTAACGGCTCATTGATGAGTGAATATATAAGTTACTCTAGGACACGTGTTTCTTATTGGCATAATGGCTTAATCTGTAATACGACTGCTTTCTTTAACATATGAACTATCATTGTGTTGATTGCTTTATATATTAAGATTATTTAGATGTAAGGAACATGCCGATTATAACATATGAGGAAAGGTGACCGTCTGAGAGCAAACAATCAGTTACAATGGGCGTATGGAACGCCGACACTGTGTTTAGTAGTGATGAAGATTTATGATTATGTTTTGTTTTTATTGCGTTATGTACAATGCTAGGGCACGTGTTTATTATTGGCATACTGGCTTTATCTTGTAAAACGACAACTTTCTTTAACATATGAAATAATACTGTGTTAATTACTTTAGATATTAACTGAGCGTAAGGAACATGCCGATTATTACATATCATGAAAGGTGACCGTCTGACAACAAAAAATCAATTACAATGGGCAAATGGAACGCCGACACTGTGTTTTGTAGTCTTGACGATTTATCATATTGTTTGTTTTTATTAAATTATGTACACAGTTCTTGACATGTTGTTCAAACATATTGTGTTATGACCGTATATCGTTAGATGATGGGTTTTTGTATTTTTACTTTGACATTTTTGTTATATTATGTAGATACATCTTTATATCATAGTACATTATGCACATCCTTTATTGCATTATTTTCATACTTTATCATATTGTGATATATGTTATTGTTATCATGTGCTTTTATCTTTAAGTTATGTTTCTACAGTCTAAAAGAGAGAGTGAACAAGTTGCTACAGGGAACGTCACATACATAAGACAGTGCCTCCCCACAAAAACCTCCGGACAAACAACAATCCAGAAAACATAAGGCACTTGAGGAGGCTCAAGGGTACATACGTAAGGGAACAGAGGCGCAAGGAATGGCCTGACCGACCAAAGGGAATAACTAGGATAATCAACGAGGACAAACAATGGGAGCGGGAATTAATGGATGGAAAATATCACAGGACAAGTGAAGACAGCTGGCAACAATATACCTAAGGTCATGCCCGAACTCCTGTCAAAGCCAGGTTCCTACTTCGGTCAAGACCAGGTCTTCACTCCGGTCAAAGCCAGGTCCTTAGTCCGGTCAAAACTAGTCCCTTACTCCAGTCAAACCCAGGTCCTTATTCTGTCAACTCCAGGTCCTTACTCCTTAAGTCAGTTTCTAATTCCGGTCAAAGCCAATTCTTCCTAACTCCGGTCAAACCCAAGTCCTAACTCCGATCAAACCCAGACCCTTACTCCGGTCAAAGTCATGTTCTAACTCCGGTCAAAGCCAGGTCCTGACCCCGGACAAAGTCAATTCTTAACTCCAGTCAACAACCAGACGATTTTCTCCTAAAATGGAATGTGTTTAGCAATTGTTTTGTCTAGAAATATTGTAAAAATCTACAGCTGTTTCAAACATTGAGTGCATCAGTTTCGCGACATGCAATCAATATCCAAACATACACCTACAACTTATAAACCTAGTATAACATGCTACAAACTATCGATACGCAGCATACTCATACTCTTTTTTCTAAACGAAAGTTTTACTAGTGCAGATAGGTCGACTCAATACAGCTTGTACAATATATGGCTAAATTATGCGTAAAGTAACGAGGAATACAATGTTTGCATACTCTAGCAATTAAATTAATTCCCTAATTATATATTTTAAGCCACAGACACATTTTCAAACCCAATCAATGAATTGATGGCAAATGGTCGATGATGTAACAAACGCACATCGATTTTACTGGTTCGTTAAACGAAGTAATTTATGTTAGTATAATTAATTTTATTGCTCAGAGAACAGACAAATATTAATGCATGTTTATTCCATTAAAGCAAATATACTGGTCAAAAGAGCAAACCCGCCATTTTGTATTTGGAGAATCGTCACGATAAGTCATTGTGACAATGTGAACTGTAACAATGAACGTATTTTTACAGATTTTTCATCGATTTTTTATGATAATTCAGTGCATTTTTATGAGTGGGTCGAGAGCATCCCACTACAAACGTTCAATGAAAACGCTCAACTGGTTGTAAGTGTGTAATATGAGCATATATAACATATATAGTTATATATACTTTTGTGTGCTGTAAATAATTGAGTCTGAAAATGATCATTTTTTATTATTTATATTGCTCAGTTTTTTCTCTCAAAATTTCAAAAATAGTTCTCTCCTACGGTTTTTATTTCAACAGGAAAAAAACGAAAAAAGCGTTATAACAATAACCAGATGTGAATATATGGGTTAACATTAGCGTACAAGCAATTTTATAATTATATCGTAAATGCTCATTAAACAAATCGTCCGCAGGTGTTACATTAAATATTACGGAGTGCGATTGTGCAACATTAAAAGAAGGCCCAATCGAATTTATATATATTTCAGTTATTATTATTATTAATATGGATTCCACTATTTAGTAACTTAGTTCATGTGATTGAAATAGTTTCCATGAACTGAGAAATTCTATGTCGTTGCATGTTAACTAACGCTATAATTCTGTTGTCGTATATCGAATACATAATGGGAGATAACTGTTGCTGACAAGTAGTTTTAGAAGAGTATATTACATGTACTCTTTTTTAGTTTTGTCTAGTTTTAGCGCTGATTGTAAATACTACACTAAATCAACAATAAGACAAAGTTACACAGCGAGTATAACACGGCTTACTTTGCTAACGCCGAAATTGAATTTTCATGACAGAAACAACTCACTAATTTACTCATTGGGACATTTACAAAATATCTTACATACATAAAGAGGTATATCGTAACAGAGTAAAGCATCCAATTTGTCACAACACTAAATATACAATTCCTATTCAAATTTTAAAAACTAGCTCTGGGCAATGACGGTCAGTGGACCTAGCCAGTGTTCTTAGGTTACCAACTAGTACTGACTCATCAATGCACTGACCACTTCCCTAAATGTAGCAGATGTGGAGATAATATTACTTAAGGCCTATGTCCTAGTGGATATGGGGTATACTATCTTCCATATCAAAATGTTTTGTCCCATTTTATATCAAGTCGATCGAAGGTTCACAGTTTGAACAACAATTCATTTTAACGTCAGATTCGTTATATCATTTCACATTTCTTTAAAGCATTAATTAAAGTAATATTATGCTCATCATTTGTTCATGTGTTTACCTAAACAAACATGAACAATGAATTGCCTATATTTAAAACATCTAATAAATATGCATTAACAAATAATGAACTCATAATGTCTTCATCCGTATTTGTTGAGGAAAGATGTTTGCACATCATTAACTTTAAACACAACTTCCAGTTTTTTAACAATCAGGCTATTTTACAAGTTTTGTCTGTTAGTAAATTGGCAAAACATATATATTATCAATCGGTTATGCATTGCAATGGTTCTATTTAGAGATGTTTAGCCAAAGTTACAACAATACTGGATGAAGCCAATTCAAATATATTATGTTCAGATGAGCGAGATACATCTTTAATATAGTAGAAACCATGAAGTCTAAAAAATAACTGAAGTATTGGGAGTTCAGAGACGTTTTTCGTATCATATTATGAAAATAAAGATGTTCCTCAAATAAGACACAAACATGTTACGCTCATCTTACGTCAATTGTAATGCCAGTCTGATGTATCTATGTCAAAGTATCTATTCTTGCGATAGAATGATGCAACGTGTCCGTGTGTTAATGTTGATATTGATTACATAATCATATTCATTCTCGTTCAGAAATATAGGACAGGACGAAGCAAGTGCGTGCGCATGAAAATAACAAAGTTCCTGTAAAGTTTAAGATTCAGTTGTCTTATAACTAGGTGTGATTTTAAGTACAATCGAACTTCGTTTATTCGAAACTCATCTTGAATAAGACATATTAATTTCGCTTTAAACAAAAATCCACGATTTGCTCCTCCGTTCACCGTGTGTACTTTATTTTCCATTGAATGACTACATATACAATTCGTGTTATACAATGCCTCGGTCACATGACGTTCCCGGCGTACACGGATAGTCACGGAAGCGCTTCGGCAATTTAAGGTCAAACATGGCTAAGTTTTCAAACAAAATCTGATGTATTTTTAGGCAATAGTGACAACCACCAACCAACGAGCTTAACATTGTTTCATACAACACTATAGAGAGGAATGTTTTATTTCGACAATTCAGTTAAAATCGCGGTCCATGAGGACAACATGTTTGTCCTGAAATGTTCAAACCTTGTGGAGATGACGCACTGATATAAATCGGTAATAAACATGTTATAACTGAATATTAACATTAAATTAAACAAGTGTGTTGACCAAAATGTCACAATTCTGTTTAACAATGTATATAATATAATAATTATGCAAATGATTATTATGTAAACAACAAATACATATTTACGACTACATAATGTATACACACACTGGGAATGTTGCATTTATATATGTTTGAAAGGATAACAATGACCCTTACTGGGGCTTTAACTTGAATCAGGGTAATTAATGCCAATAAAACCATTGTTATTTCATTGCGTATCATTCATACACCCTGTGTAAAATATTATATCAAATACTATTCTCATACTTGTTCAACGAAAACTCTAGAAATACGTTGGATCAAAACACTATTATTATTATCTGCAAAAAAAGACACTTACCTGAAACATTCAGATAATGGTTTTCCCCGGAATATTAAATAAATGACTGGTTTGTATATTTTGTTTATATCACATTTCACGAATTAGCTGCTGAGTATTACTTTCTAGGGTAATAGTCTAGAGATAAATAAAACTAACATTTACTATACGTGAATGCAACATGAACTACAGTTATGCCATTTTTACACAATTCACTAATCATTTTCTCCTATGCATGTTTTGCTATGATTAGCAGAACCTAATTATGTATCTTAGGCTATAATCATTTACAAAAATGCGTTACAGGAAAAATCTGTAAAATTAACCATATCAAAACTAACAGTTATTGAGTTAAGAATTTTTGTATTCGCTTCATCCAGTATTGTTATAACTTCTCTTAAAAGAACCATTGCAATGCATAACCGATTGATAATATATATTGTTTGCCAAATTACTAACCGACAAAACGTGTAAAATAGCCTGATTGTTAAACAACTGGAAGTTGTTTTTAAAGTTTATGATGTGCAAACATCTTTCTTCAACAAATACGGATCAATACATAATGAGTTCATCATTTGTTAATGCATTTTTATTAGATGTTTTAAATATAGGCAATACATTTTTCATGTTTGTTTAGGTTAAAACATGAACAAAAAAATAGCATAATATGACTTTAATTAATGCTTTAAAGAAATGTTATAATGAATCTGATGTTAACATGAATTGTCTTTCAAACTTTGACTCTTAATGAAATGGGACACTAAATTTGAATAGGGAAGATAGTATACCCGATATCCACTAGGACATATACCTTAAGTAATATTCTCTAGATCTCTTCTTCATATGGGAAAGTTGTCAGTGCCTTGATGAGTCAGTATTGACTGGTACTCTAAGAACACTGGCTAGGTCCACTGACCGTCATTGTCCAGCGCTAGTTTTTACAAATGTAGGAATTGTATATTTAGTAATGTAATAAGTTGGATTCTTAACTTTTTTAATATATACCTCTTTCTGTATGTAAAATATTTTGTAAATTGCCCAATGAATAAATGAGTAAGTTATTTCTATCATGAAAATTCAATTAAGGTGTTAGCAAAGTATGCCGTGTACTACTCGCTGTGTAATTTTGTTTTATTGTTGATTTAGTGGTAGTATTTACAACCAGCGCTAAAACCTACCAAAACTAAAATAGAGTAATATACACTTCTAAAGCTACTTGTCAGCAACAGTTATCTCCCATTATGTATTCGATATACGACTACAGAATTATAGCGTTAGTTAACATGCGAGGATATAGAATTTCTCATTTCATGGAAACTATTTCAGTCATATGAACTAAGTTACTAAATAGTGGAAACCATAAAAATATTAATAATAACTGAAATATCTATAAATTCGATTGGGCCTTCTTTTAATGTTGCACACTCGCACTCCGTAATCTTTAATGTAACGCCTGCGGACGATTTATTTAATGTGGATTATGATATAATTATAAAATGCGCATTTATCGCTTGTACGCTCGTGTTAACCCATATATTCACATTTGATAGTTGTTATAGCTTAATATGTTCTGGTCAAAAGTGCTAACTCGCCAGTACTATTTTACACAGTGAATGAGAAGCTCCTGGATACATACTTATATTCATTTTGATTGTAGTAAGCTATAACACTTACGATTCAAATGCACCTTTTTTCCTTATTTTTGGTGTTGAACTCAAAAAACGTATAAGAGAACTTTTTTTAAATTTTGAGAGTAAAAATTTAGCAATACAGATAATAAAAATTGATAATTTTATTTCAGACTAGCTTTTTTACAGCGTACAAAAGTATATAAAAATATGCGTGTTATATATGCTCATATTACATACTTGCAACCAGTTGATACTAACTTTTTCATTGTATGGTATTCAGTGGGATTCCTTCGACCCACTCATAAAAATAAATAAAGGAATGAACTGAACTATC
Source organism: Mactromeris polynyma (assembly GCA_032209605.1). NCBI lineage: Eukaryota > Metazoa > Mollusca > Bivalvia > Venerida > Mactridae > Mactromeris > Mactromeris polynyma. The sequence goes on from JASFXZ010000005.1 coordinate 29,065,158, forward strand.
GAAAAAGGTCGATGAAATATCTGTCAAAATACGTTCATTGTTACAGTTCACATTGTCACAATGACTTATCGTGAAGATTCTTCAAATACAAAATGGCAGAAAAGCTATTTTGACCAGTATATATGCTTTAATGGGATAGACCTCTGTATGCATATTTGTCTGTTTTTTGTGAGCAATCAAATTAATTTCACTATCAGTGAAATCACGTCATTAATTAAATTTTGTCTGTGGCTGAACACAAATAATTAGGGAATTACTTAAATTGCTAAAGTATGCAAACATTGTATGCCTCGTTACTTTATGCATAATTTAGCAATATGTTTTACAAGCTGTATTGAGTCGACATATCTGCACTAGAAAAAATAGTGGTATCTTTATTTACTATGTAGTATGAGTATGCTGTGTATCGTTAGTTTTGTAACATGTAATACTAGATTTATAATTTGTAGGTATATGTTTCGATATTGAGTGCTTCACGCGAAACTGCTGCACTCAATGTTTGACCGGAGTTTGAACATGACTTTAACCGGAGTAAGGGTCTGGTTTTGAACGAAATTAGGAACTGAGTTTAAGGAGTAAAGACCTGGCTTCGGAGCGGAGTAAAGACCTGGCTTCGGAGCGGAGTAAAGACCTGGCTTCGGAGCGGAGTAAAGACCTGGCTTAGGAGCGGAGTAAAGACCTGGCTTCGGAGCGGAGTAAAGACCTGGCTTCGGAGCGGAGTAAAGAGGTGGCTTCGAAGCGGAGTAAAGACCTGGCTTCGGAGCGGAGTAAAGACCTGGATTTGACCGGAGTAAGGACCTGGCTTTGATCGGAGTAAGGACCTGGCTTTTACCTGAGTAAGGACCTGGCTTTGACAGGAGAAAGGACCTGACTTTGATCGGAGTAAGGACCTGCCTTTGATTGGATTAAGGATCTGGCTTTGATCGGAGTAAGGAACTAGTTTTGATCGGAGTAAGGTATTAGTTTTGGAGTGAAGACCTGGTCTACCAGAGTATGAACCTGGCTTTGACCGGAGTAAGGAACTAGTTTTGACCGGACTAAGGACCTGGCCTTGACCGGAGTGAGACCTGGCCTTGATCGGAGTAGGAACATGGCTTTGACAGGAGTTAGGGCATGGCTTTCCGCCTATTGTTGCAAGCTGGCTTCACTTGTTCTATGATCTTTTCATTAATTCCCGTTCCCACTGTTTGTCCTCTTCGATTCTCCCAGTTATTCCTTAGGGTCGGCCAGGCTACTCCTTGAGCTTCTGTTCCCTTACGTATGTACCATTGAGCCTCCCCAAGTGCCTTATGTTTTCTGGAGGTTTTTGTGGGGAGGCACTGTCTTATGTATGTTGCGTTCCATGTAGCAACTGGTTCTCTCTCTCTTATAGACTGTAGAAACATAACTTAAAGATAAAAGCACATGATCGCAGTAACATATAACACAATATGATAAAGTATGAAAAAAGTACAATAAAGGATGTACATAACGCATTAAGTTGTATACATGATATAAAGATGTAGGCCTATCTACATAATATAACAAAAATTTCAAAGTAAACATTCAAAAACACATCATCTAACGATATACGGTCATAACACAATATGTTTAAACAACATGTAAAGAACATTGTACATAATGTAATGAAAAAAACATAATTATAAATCTTTATGACTACAAAACACAGTGTCGGCGTTCCATTTGCCAATTGTAATAGATTTTTTGTTGTCAGACGGTCACCTTTCATGATATATAATAATCGGCCTGTTCCTTACGCTTAGTTAATATCTAAAGTAATTAACACAATATTATTTTATTTGTTAAAGAAAGCATTCGTTTTACAGATTAAGCCAGTATGTCAATAATAAACACGTATCCTAAAGTAACTAATATATTCACTCATCAATGAGCCGTTAATTGGATGAGAAAGGTTATATTCGCACCATTCCATAAAATCCTTTGATCGTGGTTTATTTATTCATTTAAACCCGCTAATCAAGTTTCAACCGATAATGAATTGAACAGATTTATCCACCTGTGGATCTCTGTTCGAAGTTAGTTCGTCGTCGGTGTCAGTCGTTGGCTTCCATTATCATGATTATTTGTATTGGGTTCAGTGTCATTTGTCGGTCGCTTTACCCAGTTTTCCAGGAATTTATAAACCATCAGTACTACATAGCCCTATAGCACACAGCTGACTTCTTCCTTCCGCTATGTGGGAGTGTACTACGCAGTGATCTCAGGGTTTCTGTAGAATAGCGTAATTGAATGACCGGCAGTCGTAACATTAAGCATTGTTTATGTTGTACAACAAACTTTAACCTTCAGATTGCAACAAATTTGCAAACTTCAAGTTGCGCCAACCATCTTTTTTAAAGATATTTCTTGTTTAATTTATGAAGACCATGTATTTACTAAGATGATATATACGAATGTTCGTTTTTGTATGTATGTACATGTTACCTTCTCTAATAAAGATGTCATTATTCTTCTTCTTATTATTATTATTATTAAAGTCCACTTCGATCATACACATCTTTACCCTCAACATTGAATTATTTGTTCTGAGTAAATTTCTTTTTATTTCTTTCGTCTTTTTTTTATATGAAATGCAATCTGAGTGGTTTGAAACTACCAAATGAACATCAGGTAAATGTCATATCGCTTTAATATGATGTCCAATCTTATGTTACAATCGACATAAAGTAAAGACATTTTAAAATATAAAGAATTTTACAATTACATCACAGATTGTTTTCATAGAATAACAATAAAACTAGCGCTTCCATGACAAATCCTGTATTAGTGACGTTGGTTATGATGTCGATGGTTTCCCAATGAAATACTGACGTCACAAACTGAGCGCTTTCCCAGAAGAGTGTTTTTGGTTTAATTTGGATTTATTGAAAAGTTAATTAGTTGCCACATGGAACGCCACATGCATAAGACAATGCATCTCCACACAGACCTCTGGGGAAACAACAGTCCTTAAAACATAAGGCATTTGAGGAGGCACAAGGGTAAATACGCAAGGTAACAGGGGCGGAGGAATGGCCTGGCCGACCATAATGGACAACTGACCAGACATAATATTCAAACAGGGGGGGGGGGGGATTTAAATTAAGATAGCTGGCAACAGTAGGCCAAACGGGGGAATCAAATGAATGGGAAAAGTGTTTCGTAATGTGTAGAGCTGTCATCGACATAGATTGATATTTTTTCGTCGATCGACAATCGATAAATAGTTTAAACAATCGATACTTATGAATATTAATACATGCCTGAAAATGACAAAATGTTACCCAAAACAATAATAGAAGCTGATGTGCTGTCTAGGGCGTATGAATAAAAAATCGCCGTACCTTTTATATTTAGCAAATATCACTCATACATAATTGTACTTCTCAAACATGACTTTATTTCATAAAAGTGCGGAAAGAAGATGGTAAATGTAATACATAAACGTATAAATGACATAACAAGAGATGGAAATATATAAAATGATAAACTGCGAACATGCAAAAGGCATTTTAGCAAACAATACTTGATATATTGATGTATCGTCGATATTTCTCATCCGATATATCATCATCGCCGACATGCATTTTTGCTGAATCAATGCCAGCTCTAGTACATGAATTTGTTTATTTCCATTTGGAAAACAGAAGAGTTTCTAAGAATTAATGTACATTTGAATATAGCCTTTCTGAGGCGATGTGATTTTGCAGTTGTTTATTTTTCCATTTGTTTGTTATATTGGAAAGTAGACGTCCGATGTTTTACAGTTTGTGGTAATAAATTAAAATTGAAAAAAAACGGCTACTAGTAAATGTATTGCTCTTTATTCAACCTCGATAATAAGACCACCTCAATAAAAGAGAGAGAATAATTAGCTACAGGGAACGCCACATACATAAGAGAGTGCCTCCTCACACAGATCTCAGGGAAAACAACAATCTATAAAACAAAAGGCACTTGAAGAGGCTCTATGGTACATACGTAAGGGAACAGAGTCGTTAGGAATGGCCTGGTCGACCATAAGGAATAACTAGGAGAATCAAAGAGGACAAACAATGGGGGGAACTAATGGATGGAAAATATCACATGACAAATCTAAACATGGATTTTCGGTCACAAATTGATGCGTTGTCGTGGCACAGCTCGAATAATTTGTGAAATAAATCAGATCAACAAAGCACGTCAATGCCTACTGTGTTAAGATACTTGATCACAATACGACTGCTGAGTTGGTTGTAGAGAACGTAGTCAGCGCAGCTATTCCATTAATGTGTCTACACTATGTAACACTAAGTGACCATTATTTGTTACAGGGTGCCATTTCGTGTTCGATGACTACCGTAATCTCTATAGGGTCACCGCTAATTTATTGTCGTGTCAGGGCATCGCTTTTCCTATTGATTTAACATCTACGATATGAAGCTGGTTCAGTGATCATGTCGTTAAGTTGTTAAAGCGACCAGGTTATAGATTTACCACATACAAATATTAGTAAACAAATAACAATAAATGACGAAACTGATCCAAGTCACCATCTCGTATTCCTGTAGTATGAAACGTGTAAAATTTAATTATTTACTTAATTCATGTAAAAGTAAAATGTTATGTTTTTATTGATTATAGTGTGACTACAGTGTAGATGGTCAGCTATTTTTGACTTAAGAGACACCTTCTTTCTGAGCCATTTATTCCCGATTCCTATCATTTCATGCGGGAAGGCATGCAGTAACTATTATTTAACTAGCTGACGTCTTACCAACGAAGCCGAAACGGACTACTCAACTATGGACGACGGTTATTATAAAGTTCCATTTCGTCACTCATAAACACATCATCAACAATAAGTCCTTTCTATTTTTCACATAAAAAGACCTTGTTGCGACAATAGAAAAGAAATATTCAGTAAATTATTTTCATAAATTGACTTATCCGTTTATGAAATATCTTAAGCAAAATAAGTCTACTGATTTATGGCTTGGTGCAAAGCCCAGTTTAGCATCTCCGGTTTTGGCAATGTAAAATAATCAATAATTATACATAGCAACAAATTAAGGACTTGAACTTTTCGTGGAAGTTTCTGGCAAAAATATTGAAACGACATATCAAACTTTGAGTTTTTCTCATCAAATATGCATTAAAACATTTGAGCTAGGTCTCACATTCAAGTCCTTGCGCGTAGGACAATTAAATATCTTTTTTCTTTAATTATTGTCGTCTTAGTAAAGGATTTACATCATTTGTCTTCAAAACACAAGCATGAACGAAATGTGTCAGCTTTGAATAAGGGGAACAATTTCGTGTTGAAAAGCTCGAGCTGAATTCGAGACCCAGTGTCCGAACTGTAGTTACTATGTATCACTTGGTAGCGCAGTAAATACAAATATGGTTCTAGATATAGTCGAACCTGTCTAAAGAGACCACTCTGATCAGTGAGATCAATTTATACACGTTTCCGATATACACGATTCGTATTATTGAATATATAACTTATAACAAGAAAAAACGTTGACAATACCACACATCATTTTTCATAAAGCTCGAAATCAGGTTTGACGACGTTTTACTTTTAAATATGGACAATGTTGTATAGCTTGGCAAAGCGATTAGATAATCGGCATTATCAGATAAACCAAACGATGCAATTAATCGAACATAAGAGGATAACAGAATGTTGCAGTTGAAGATTGAGATTTACCTTTAAGAACACAAAAAGTGTATTTTATAACCGATGAAGCACTTACAAGATGAATCTGATTTGAATCTTAAAGATATGTAGTAAACTTTCAAAACGAAAAAATGCTGAATCTTAAGTAAGAAGAAATCGGTGGTTACTACAACACTGTATTGTCATTTTTCTTACATGTTTCCCAAATCCACTAATACAAGTGTCCGATACTGGTAGTTTCTATTATAAAATAGGCCTCAATTTTGCGCTAGCATAGGCAATATTAGTAGCAGACTCATGTTTTGAAGTTTCCGGAAACTTTTACGAAAAGTTACAATGCATTTTTTTGTGTATGTCAGTATAAAGGAGTTAACATGCACTTTACTAAAATTATATTACTGAACATATTTTGATATAAAAATTTGATTCTACCTTTAATGATAGAGGAATGTAAACATTTCAAAACTTATCTAACTCAGGAAAACTTAAGTCACACCTTAATTGTACAATTGTGATTCCATGAAATTAATGGGCTGTGCAAACGTCGACAATGGCGACGGTGAAGCTACTATTACTCGAGTATCGGCCAATCGCAGCAATGTAGCATGGTGATTAGTATAATATGATGTTGTACATTATCCGTGTTATTCATGTTACGTAAAAGTTCATGATCATTAAAAATCAATTGAATCATGAAACCACCCACAAACATAGCATACATGTACTTTCAGACAAAGGTACTCGTACTCTTAAAAATTACAGAGAATTCTACGTACAATGCACCGAACAATATTGGCAAAACATTAGAGTCCCAGTGTTCTTAACAAAAACAAAATAAATGCACATTTTAATGACATGCGTTTGTATTAAACATCCACAGGAAAGTCTATTACCGTTTGAAATACATGTGTAACAAAGAACTTTATCGCATGTTCCTTCTAGCTTTGATCGCTGTAATTTTACCAATGCACATTATTTTGAATAAATGCGTTTTCTATTTTATCTCATTTCTAGAAACCTTGAAATGAAAAGATTTCCGAGAGAAGATAATTGGTTTGAAATATGCGTTTGTATGGCTCTTTTGTATGAGCTTTTCCATCCATTAATTCCCCCCTCCCCTTCCTTTACTGTCCACTTTGATTCTCTTAATTATTCCTTATGGTCTGTTGGGCCGTTCCTTGTGCCTTTGTTCCTTAATATGTGTACAGTTTGACCTCCTTAGGTGCGTTATGTTTTGTGGATTGTTGTTTTTCCTGAGGTCTGCTTGGGGAGGTATTGTCTTGTGTATGTGGCGTTCCCCGTAGTTACGTATTCTCTCTCTTCTCTTATACGTTATTGTGAATAGTTCGTGTGCACCATACCCATATTTGATATAAGAACACCATTAGGTGTCTCCCCGGGCTATTCGTACTTCCGGGACCTAGGAAGTAGTTCTTTGATATTTTGAAGTCTTTGATTTACAACTGTTTTCATCGGCACAGTTTCCATATAGGCTATATTTAATCTTACTTTGTAAAGTTGGTTTACTTTCTGATAACTAAATTCTTACGCGTGTGCTTCCATTACTCTATATCTGTATGGAAGGCTTTACAAATTCCACCGGCTCTGCAGTTATGACACATTTGAATCTATACTATGGGTAAAAATTAGTCAAGCGTATATACTTTTTCTAGTGTTGATTTACTCGGAGAGTGTTTAACATAAGAACCATGCACACGCATTGGCTGAGAGTGTACTGTCATACTTATGACCTGTATTACGATTTCATATACATTATAAGTATAACGATTCAATAATGACTTTCTTAGCAATGTAAATCCTAAATAAAATTATCTTAATAAGCTGCAGTTTATAAAACAAATTATCTTTCGACCTAATATATCTTTTCTATTGAATAATTATTAACCATTAACATATAATGTTTTTCAACGACACACTTCTTAGTGCTTCAGTTGAAACACAAGTTTAAATAAATCGCGCAAACAAAAAAGCTGGCATAATAAGTTATGTATTTAGTTATCATACTGGACGAATAAAACGACAGCTGATGAAGCTTACACTTGAGAGAATAATTCAAAATAGAGAGAATACACTTAACAATAATTAATGAGTTAATTATTTCTGGAATTAATTTGGTTTGGTATCATCGGCAGTACTATCCCTCCAAGTGGTCCTTCTTCAAAACAACACTCTCTTCAACAATAGAACCAATTGTCCAGTGGTATGAATTTACAATCAACAACAGCCGAGCGTTGCATTGCCCAACAAGTGTTGCTCTGCAGTGAAATACCCGAAAATTAAGCTTAAGAATGCCCTTAACACGAATTGCTCACACATCAGCGCATGCGTTACAAAATAGTTTTATAACCAAATAATAGTACATTCTGTTGAAAAAATGGCGAATATTTGATAGTCTAGTCGGGTCAATATTAAAATTACAATGCATCCATTTGGTTTTATTATGATGCTAAAGTCAGAAGTCTTAAAATGTAAAACTTACCGATTTTGAAAGGGTTTAAGGGAAACTCGGGTATTATCATAATGATTACATACTGGCTTAATGTACTGAATTCAAACAATCATTTGAATATAACTATTTGTAGAATGCTGTCAGAAGATGCAAGTTATGGGTTATCATATAGTGGGTTAATTTGGGCTTATCAAGTCAAATTGTTATAGGATTTAAACGGCCTTGGAAATATCTGGGTATGGCAAAATACTAATGTTATCAACTATTCAGCTATTAAACAAAGAATAATATATATTTAAAGCAAAATTGGTATACAAATATAAATAAATCGAACATATTATCTGAATATTGTTTATTTATACACGATTTTACTATGGAAAACTATCTTAATAGTAATATTGATAAACAATGTCAAACTCTTTCATCAAAATGTCGATTATACTAAAATAACCTGACATTAGAAACTGGTAGATAAAATAATTTAGAACGGCAACATCGAATCCGTCAACAATGTAAAGGAAAAAAAATAGAATTGTAAAGATGTCTAAACTTTATATTTTCATACTATCTTGTTCTTGAAAGCACTTATGTACACTTTTCTCTGTGTTCGTTTGGCTATACTTTTGTAAATATGTTATGCCAATAAACAATATGTTATGTTATATTACGTGTATGTGATTTATTATTTATTGGATTTAATAGATGTTTCAAAATTTATTTGATTTAGTTTACAGTTTAGTGTCTTATAATTGGTGTATTAGTCGTATAAACAGCCAGGGTCATGTAGTCATTATGCAAGCAGTCAAGGCCTTATAGAAGTACAAAAATGTATTCGGGTCGCCGACGGGCACCTTGGTAGAACCACCGACCCTCCGAAAGCCGCCTGGACATCTTTCTCTTAAAAAGTATAATGCATCAATACACATCCTTTAACTCACCAGATATATCTACAAATATACATAACCAAGAGAAGATAACCTCTTGTTACATAACACTACATGTTGATTCATACTGGTTTTTACCCATACCTGACAAGGAAGTTTAGAACGGATCGCCCTTTTTTCTATACGCACGCTTTACTGAAAGCTATCCTCACACTTGCCGGTGATACCATAAAATACCACCAGTTGTGACATCCCTTGCTTGTTGGACTCGGCGTTTGCCCTTTAAGACTACTTTTTTCCCCTTAGGACTTCTCTAGTGCTCTGCAAATGTTAACCGAGGCGGCTGCCTCGGTGTGCCTCAGTGTGGCTACGGCACTTTAACATGGTCAGATCAATGCAGTCCTAGGGCCGTTCCAACACATGATTTAAATGTATTATGTACAAGGCTATCGCATTGTACATATGTTGATTATATAGTAAGAAAGTTGTCTTATAAACAAATGACTGACTCTTTTTGTGTACATAAGTCATTTGAAGATAACCCTAGTGTATTGTAACGTGAACTAGTGAGATGCAGGTGTATGTAGCTTGGAGATAACCGCAGTCAATTATAACAAAAGCTTCGCTAATATATAAGGTATAGAGTACCTGTATACATGTAGCTTATGGATAGCCACAGTAAAATATATAAAAAAAATGCCTTTGGTATATAAGAAAGTGACTATATATGAAGCTTTGGGATAGCCGCAATGAATTATAGTAAAACTGTCTCTGATAAATAAGGTATTGAGTATATATGCAGTAAATTATATCATAAATGTGTTTGAAATGTAAGGTACTGAGAGTATATGTAGTTTGGGGATAGCCACATTAATTATAACAAGAACTTCTCTGATATATAATGTATAGTGTTGGTTATAATTGACTGTGGCTATCCCCAAGCTACATATATACCCAATACCTTATATCAGAGAAGTTTTTGTTATGTTTTACTGTGGCTATCCCCAAGTTACATAATTATATACTCAATACCTTATATATCGGAGAGTGTTTTGTTGTAATTTACTGTAGTTATCCCCAAGCTACATATAAATTCAAAAAACATTTATGGTATAATTTACTGCGGCTATCCCCAAGATAAGTATGTACTCAATATCAGAGTAGTGTTGGTTTTAACTGACCGTGGTTATCCCCAAAGAACATTAGTACTCAATACCTTATTTCTAACAGAATCTTTTGTTATAATTTACTGTGGCTATCTCCAAGCTGCGTATATACTTAATACCTTATGTATCAGAGGTTTTGTTGTAATTTACAGTAGATATCCCTAAGCTGCATATATACTCAATACCTTGTATATCAGAGAAGCTTCTGTTATAATTGACCGGGACTACCCCCAAGCTACATATATACTCAATTTCATTGTAATGTAATGTGGCTATCCCCAAGCTACATATATACTCAATATCTGATGCATCAGAGCAGTTCCTGTTATAAATAACTGTTGCTATCCCCAAGCTACACATATACTCTATACCTGATTTATCAGAGAATTTCTTGTTATAATTGACTGTGGCTATCCCCAAACTACATATACAATCGATACCTGATATATCAGAGATGTTCTTGTTATTATTTTCTGTGGCTATCACAAGCTATATATATATCCTATACCTTATATATCGGAGAAGTTCTTGTTATAAATGACTGCTGCTATTCCAAAGCTACATCTATATATATATACCTGATATATCAGAGCTCTTATTATTATTTACTTTGGCTATCCCCAAGCTACATATAACTCAATACCTTTTATATCAGAGATGTTCTTGTTATAATATGTAAACTCAGTACCTTACATATCAAACACATTTATGTTATAATTTACTGCGGCTATTCCCAATCTACATATGCACTCAATACCTTATATATCAGAGAAGCTTTTGTTTTGTATTAATGTAGCTATACCCAACCTACACATTTACGCAATGCCTTACATATCAAACACTTTTATATTATAATTCACTGAGGCTATCTCTAAGCTACATATATATTTAATACCTTATATCAGAAGTTCTTGTTATAATTTACTGCGACTATACCTAAGCTTCGTGTACATGTACTCATAAGCAACCATATTGTACAAGGTTTAATTGTATTATATTAGGAGTGACTCCTCAAAATATACATCTGTACATTTGCGAATCCCTGTCCGATCTTTTTGTATATAGTATATCATTTCCTTTTAACATGCGTATATAACGCTCAATTTGGTTCATGCAGTTTTGTCATAAAATATGTTCATTCATGATATCGATCAATGTTATCGTCACCTAATATGATATTGCGTTTGCATAACATCAATTTAACTGTTTAACTTTACTTCGAGGCACAATAATAATAATTTAAAAATGCTTAATAATCTGCTAAAAAACAAGCCGGATATTTCATCCGGGCGATACGATCGAACAGAAGAATTGCCCACGCACCGGGTCATTGAGTGTGTTTAGCCTAGTACTGGAGATAGAAGTTTGGAACATAACACGAAGGTGACATTGTAAACAAATAATTTATTTAAACCACTTTAGTCTAGTAGTTTCTCCATTAAAACATGGATATTTGATAGAAAGGTAAGGAAATAATTATTAAAATTGTATGAACACATTTGATAAGTCGTGATTCAAAGTATGAAAAGAAAACTGTTCATTTAACTGTGTTCTATTTACACGTTAATGAAAACCCGGTATAGCTAAGGTGCGGATAGGAACAATAGAATCAATATTTCTTATTATTATCAGCTGAAACTTTCAGACAACATCAATAATGCTAGAATATTATGAATGACAAAGTTACAATTGGTTTTAATTTTTAAAATACAAAAAAAGTTTAAATGATATCGCAATGATCCGCCAGTCAAATTCACAATTGGAGAAAGTGGTGATGAAATGCGATTAGTAATGACAACACAACATTTCCGCTTGTATAAGTATACCACGATAAGTTGAGAGTGACGTCATGCACGGTTTGACCACCATTATTGATCAAAATAGGTAAATCAAATAACAAGCAAAACTATTTATTGTGATATTGATTGCATTAAACTAACAGCCGTGATAGCTCAGATGATAGCGAGTCAGCGCCTTTCAATGCTACTTAAACATTTTAGTTTTGGGTCCAAGTTCGAGACCGTCGGGAAGTAGTTTTTTTTTTATTACAGTATTATATTTTTCGTTGGTCATCTACAGTTGTACTTACACGACTTATACTAATTAATGTTCGCTTCGAATGTCATTAATTAAGAACATTGTATAGCATGTATATTTATAAGCTATTCACTAATAGCGATATGGTTTCGTGATTTTTAAACTGCATGATATCATCGTGCAGTTGATTTACATGTACATTTATCACTTCACACTCACAGTATATGGAACAAAGTTGATATGGCTAATTAGAAAAACGTAAGGGGTTCAAATGAACATTTTAGCGACGACGATATTGCCATCATTAGACTCGATTGATTTCCCGACAAAGCAATTGGACGATCACAAAAAAAACACAAAAATAAACAGGCAGAAACGACAAACAACAAGTAATTGACAAGCACTTAGTAAGGGATAAAATTTATATTGTCTATAAAAAACGGGAGGCAAAAATGTGTCTCGAACTTACACCCTATCTATTTGTCGAAGTTACTCGTCAGAAGCGCTACCAATTGAGCTATCGCTACTGTCTACTTTGAGCGATATTTCATCAAATTTTAATTCTAATCCTGAAGATAATAGGCATGATAATGACCGTAAGCTGCTTTACATGTATTTTAGTAGGTATGGTCGTGTTTACTATTGACTTATCTTAACTTAGTTATAACCAATCAATAATTTAATATAATACATAAATTATAACTATAAATATATATACCAACTTGCTGTAGCATATCTCAAAACATGAATTTGATTGAGTTGACTTTCCATTTAAAATCAAGCCTGCGGATAGGAATTGAGATGTGCGGATAGAAATTGAGATGTGCAGATAAGAACAATAAAATGCACAATTGTAGTCATATTCTTATAAAACTTACACACAATTTTCAAACAATAAATATCAGTATATTCACCGCTTTTCAGTCGCATATCATCACGATCATAAGATAAACCACGACAACAGTTTTATTTAGGTCCTCAGTTCAAAAAATACATGCGTAAGTGAAAAAGAGAACTCAACTTATGTCGTTGAGTCATGAGACCTCGTGACACGAAATATGATATTCGACTTTCAACGCACCCATCATTTTTTGGTCTATGTAGAAATGTTTCGACAAAACAAGATAGCTTTGTTTATCGTCTCTTTTTTTAATTTTAATTTGACCGCCGCACACATGTTTTAGCGTAAAACTCGTGAATATGTAATAGTATGTACTCGGCTATTCAGACCGAACAAGGTTAAAGAAATTATCAATGTGTAAACCTTGTCCTTAGTTTTTAACGAGCTTAAACAAAACACGTCACGGGTCGTGGGAATGAGTAATACGGTTACCAAGTCTACAACTATTTTGAACGGTGAGAGCAATATTTGAACTGTTTAAACGTATTTCGTCGCAATGAGTAACAGTGTCCCAGATTTTCAAATCTTTGGGTATTTGAAGGGTAAATCTTCGGATATGTGGGGAAAATCTTCGGGTATGTTGGGGCAAATTTTCGGGTGAAGGGCTAATCTTCGGGTAACCTAAGATTTCCCCTCTCCATTTTACCCTACTAACTCGGTATATGAAATATAGACTGTAAACTTTATTTTTCATTGGTCAGCAAGTTTGTAAACATTTTTGTTTTTTGTAAATATAACAGTGTCTGAAAGTTTCAATCGAATCTAGTAACCAATATTGATTTTATCGTTCCTATTCGCAAGTCTCGATTCCTATCCGCACTTTAGTCATACCCATAAAAACCAGTTGACAATTGGCAAGTCGAATAACTTCAGAATTATATATGACATAGTTATTTTGATTAGTGAATATTGAGCGGTACATTTCACGTAGTTTACTCAGTACTTGTTTCTTTATACCCGGGCCTTGTGAACAATATATTTAGTTTAATATAGTAAAGACTAATTACTTAACAATGTATTACTGGTCTCCAGTTTAAATCCTCAGGATTATAACGGATACTTACAATCAACACTCAAATCTTAATGTTCAAAATTTAACTCTCATTTGTCTGATAATGGATTTGTGAGTTGCAAAATGCATGCAAATGTCAAAGGAGTGCTGATTATTTATTTTGGTCCATTTCCCTGTGGTTTTAGTGTGTAGATGGGAGTAATTGTTGGATGTTAGTGTCACACTACACACTCTGACTAATTATTCCTACATCTCCATAGTACACTCCAATCTCTAAGGAAATGGACCACGAACAATATTCAGCTCTCATTATACATTATTACACGTTTTCAAACATAATTTTAGTCACTATCGGACCCATATGAGTAAATTTAATGATTTGAGATTGGAGTGTTGAGTGTAAGTATCAGTTATTTTCCTTGGTGTGCATAATTATAGCTCGGATTCTAGCTGGCCTCAGTCTTCCTATCAACATGTACTGTCATTGAGTTAATTCTATATTGCATGGATGCTTGTCAGGAACATTAATGATTTTGCTGAAAGTAGGGACAACTGAAATTTCGGAATACATCATGGTTCGCGTGGTCGTGTCAATTAATGTGCCCATTGAGTCGTGCAAACACAGGACGAAAGTATGAAAAGTATAACCCACATACATAATAATGATAACTGTTGTAGAAGGTTCAAGAAATGGTTTTAAGTTTCAAGACTTACTGGCAGTATGGATGTCTGTTTGAAAAACCCTTATACGTCTTTTGACACAACTATATATGTTGAGATAACATTTAGATGTTAATAAAATGGACCAAAATTATAATATGTACATTTGAATGAAATGGCTGTTAAAACCGAGCCTTAAATCACCCTCGTGGTTGTTTTGAATCTCGTGAGCATTGTAGATATTTCAACCCGATATTAGTCTTAACGAAATATGATAATAATATTTCACATTATTCAACAACAGTTATGAACTTTTTTATCAATTCATCTACTTCATATCACATGAAATTGTCCAGCATTTCTGAACAAATACATTATTAAGTATATATAGTTATCCTATAAAGTACAATGAAAGTTATATAATCAGTCACAAAGTAAAACTTCTGACAATTAAAAGGTAATTCGAAGATGGAATAAGAATAGAGTGTATGTGGAATTGTGCATGGACTTAAAATGAATGGTTTGCAAGCACAGTATCAACTGTATCATAAAACTTTTAAAAATAGAATATTATTATTTGATTAATGCTAAACCTAATTTTAAACTGTAAAGCGTCCTTGAACATGGTCCGAAGTGTCCCTGAATATGGGCGGAAGTGACTGGTCCGTAATGTCTGTGGCCCGAAGTGTCCAGACACCCGCTAGATGTGTCTCTTTGGCCTACCGGTGACGACCGTTTACTGACTTACTAACATTCTTATTCGCACGATCACTGTCATCCTTACGAATGCGTTGATAAAACGAACATTTCGTTTCTTACGAACGCTCGTTCGTACGAATATTGATAAAACGGGCCCAATGAATATAACCTTGATTTTAAACTGGTGTTTATCTTTAAATTACAATCACGCAATTGACCCAAATCAATACAACGAGCCTATCATACCTATATCACTTGGCAGTGATAGAGGTATGATAGGTTCAGTGTATTGATTTGTTCTCAGTATACATAAAAGTGGGCATTAACATGAAATTACTATAGTGAGTGGTTATTGAATTTTGGGTAATACAGAATAAGAATGTTGTATAGGTGAAAAATACATGCATCAGTAGTCCAATGCATTTGCCTTAGTTGATGAATTAAGGGTTTGATTATATTAAATGTGAAAGTTATACTTATATTGCATGGGTAATAATGTACACAAAACAACGAATTTCCTTCCTTCAACTTCTTTTCATTGGATTAACAAAAAATAAGTTACAGCAACAACTTACGCACTAAAGAATTGATAAAAGGGTTGCTACGGTTAATCGAGCAATTAAGAGCAGTTTGAGATATAAAATTAATCGATATAAATTTGCCAATCACCATTACAATGCATTTCTTCCAAAGACTCTGGTTACCAAAGTTTGAAATGAAACTATTTAAAAATACATTAAATAGGGTCACTCTTAACATATACAGCAAACATTTATAATAATTTGAAACCAAGATATGCTTATATTCCATTTTTTGATTTCATTCTGACATAAAAGGTATAATACAAATTTGAATTGGATAAAATATGAAAGTGCAAGTTGTATGCATGGAAGTAACACATCTACATTCAACTCATGTACAAGTGTGGCTACCTGCTACATAATGATTTTATCTGTTTGTTACAACTTATATTTGTTTTTGTATTACAGGGGATTCATTCTATCATTGAACCAAACAATAACTGAACAAACATAACATACAACATAATCTGAGTAGAAATCATCATGGCTGAAGGTGGAAAACGGCAGCGATCATTCAAGGACTCATTCAGTGAAGCGTCTGATGATGCCGATGAAGTATTCTGTGATCCTTGCAAAACTGAGGGCAATTCGATAGCAGTGGAAGGTTATTGCCAAATATGCAAAGAATACTTGTGTGAAAATTGTCTTGGAGTGCATAGAAAACAAACGATTTCAAGAGCTCATGCGATCTTCGATAAGGAACATATGCCCAGGCGGCAAGGATCCGTAAGCAATCAAGATCTCTGTGTTGAAGTGTGCAAGACACATCATCCTGAAATAATACGATTTTACTGCAAAGATCATGATGTACCAGGTTGTGGAGATTGTATGATACTAAAGCATACATCGTGCAAGAAAGATAGAGTACAGGATATTTCCGATGGGTTCCAGAATACCAAAGAATTCGAAGATATAGACCAGAAACTTCAACAGCTTCACCAGATACTACAGGAAATGGAAGATGTATTGGACAACAATTTGAAGAACCAGGACGCAACATACAACAACATTCTACTTAAGATTGCGTCAGTTCGCAAACAGATAAATGAATACCTAGATCATATACAGAAGAACATAACAGATGAAGCTGCTCAAATGAAGAAAGAACATGAAACAGAATTGCAAACTTTACATGCAGAAAATCAAGCTATGAAAGCTGAAATTAAAGCCATGCTTCAAATAATACATGACTCTAATACTAATGTGAACTCACTCTTTGTAATCACCAAACAGGCCAAACAGAGACTGGTTACAATCGAAATGGATATCAACAAGATTAAACAACAACAACAACAGCATGAATTTCTAATTTCGACTGAAATTGAAAATATATTTTCAACCAAAACACCACTTGGAAAATTTATAAGAAAATCTACACAGAAAATCATGATAACAAAGGAACCAGATCAGAGGACATCAAGAATACCTACCAAATATGCTAAAGCAACACACATCAGGAGAATTAATGTGAAAAGAGAGAACGACTATGTTGACTGTTATATCACAGACTGTACACTTCTCAGTCCAGACAGATTGGTGGTCATTGATCAGTTCAATAAGAAAGTTAAGTTAATAGACATAAATAGCAATAACGTCATATCAAGCTACAGTACACCAAGACTTAATAAACCACACAAAGTAACTTCATTGAGTACAAGCAGGATTGCTGTTACACTACCTGATGAGTGTAAAATACAACTACTTGATGTTACAGCAACACTTACCTTACAACGTGAGATAGAAATCAGCAATATTTGTGATGGTATTGCATACAAAGATGGAAAGTTGGCTGTCAGCTATAGAAAGTCAGGTGTAGTAGAAATCCTAGATATCCAAGGAAAGGTACTTCATACAATACAACCAATGGAAGGCAAGAAATATATACCACAGGGGTCATACTATATCATATTTGGACAAGACAATGATACTGTAATTGTATCAGATTCCTGGACCAACAAAGTTAGTGTCGTTACATTTAGAGGACAAATTCTGCGTTCATGCATATATAATACATTGAAAGGCCCACGAGGTATGGTGATTACAGCAGATGGTTATCTGTTTGTGAGCAGCAGTGGTACTGGCTGTATACATGTTGTTTCACCAGACTTCAAGACCAGTAAAATCATTATAAATAAGAATAACAATGTGGATTATCCTGAGAGCATAGCATACTGTGAAATTAATCATAGATTGTATATCAGTAATGCATGTTCAAGTGGAGGAGGTCATAGCAGCCGCATACAAGTATATGATATGAATGTTTAAAGAATGAGATGCAATATCTGTAATACAAAGGGTAAACAGTAATTACACAAAAACATCAGCGTAATACCCCAGATAGGTCTCTGACATTAATTTCTTATTACGAAAATAAATAACAAAGCTGGAAATATAAACTGAGTGTGTTGTATGATAACAGTATCATTAAATCAGTCACAGAAATTTATTGACAGTTGTAATATTGAATTTAACTGGACGGAAAGTGCGACTGCCTGGCAAATTTTGTAGAATGGTGTAGATTTCATACATAGACACAAGCATATTTACAAGGATTCGTATAGGTCAGGTTAAAATGTTGTATAGACAGAGAGTTAACACGTATTTAGTCTTCAAAAATCGTCTCGGCATGAGTTATGTGATAGCCATCGGTGAACATTTTTTGCAAGTCGATAAATAGCTTGAGACTGTATTTTGAAATTATGAATAAAACTTGAAACTTTACTGTTAATAAATTAAAAGATGTAAAAATTAAAAGATTTAAATTAAGAGATACTGTTTGAGAAGTTGATATAGACTGCTGAACCGTTATTAGGCAGTATGATATTTGCATATATCGGGAAAAGATGTTCAGTCATGTTTAACGATAAGTTCGATGGCTCGACTTCATATCACATTCAAGATTTACACTGCTGTGTCTGAGTGAAGATATATGAGTATGACATTTACCCTGCTGAGTCTGAGTGAAGATATATGAGTATGACATTTACACTGCTGAGTCTGAGTGAAGATATTTGAGTATGACATTTACCCTGCTGAGTCTGAGTGAAGATATATGAGTATGACATTTACCCTGCTGAGCCTGAGTGAAGATATATGAGTATGACATTTACCCTGCTGAGTCTGAATGAAGATATATGAGTATGACATTTACCCTGCTGAGCCTGAGTGAAGATATATGAGTATGATATTTACCCTGCTGAGTCTGAGTGAAGATATATGAGTATGACATTTACCCTGCTGAGTCTGAGTGAAGATATATGAGTATGACATTTACCCTGCTGAGCCTGAGTGAAGATATTTTAGTGTGACAGTAATATTTAGTTAATTCTTTCTGAATACTGATGATACATATTAGTAGCTGTCGTTGAGAATTGAGTGTGAATCTGATACGGGTATATTTCTATAGTGCTGTGAGTCTACTGTAAAATCATTATCAAAAAATACAGCTCAAACTTAGAGTCATCCTCAAAATCCGACGAAAATGGATCACAGACAGCAAACGGTACTCAGTGAGCTAGTGAGTAATCTTGAATATGAAGAAAGTATGAAGAAGTATGCATGCCTTTACAATTTTAGTCCTTAAGAATTAACATATACAGTACCAGAATGAGTTGTTATAATTTAATGAATGATAAATGTTTGTGTGATTGTAGTTTAATAATATTTGTTTTGTTTTGTTTATGAAGACCATGTGTTTACCTTCTCTAAATAAAGTAGTCATTATTATTATTAGTATTATTATTATTTAAGTCCACTTCGACAACTCACATCTTTACACTCAATATTGATTTTTTTGTTCTGAGTTAAAACAAAAAAAGTATCTGGGTATTTTAAAACTACCATAAGACCATCGGGTAAGTGTCATGACGCTTTAATATGATATACAATATTATGTTACAATCGACGTAAAGTAAAGACATTTTAAAGTATAATAATTGTATCACAGATTTTTTTCACAGCATAACAATAAAACTAGCGCTTCCATGACAAATACTGTATTAGTGACGTTTATTATGATGTCGATTGTTTCCCAATGAAATATTGACGTCAAAAACTAAGCGCTTTCCCAGAAGAGTTTTGGAGGTTTAATTTTCATTTATAGAAGAGATAATTAGTTGCTACAAGGAACGCAACATACATACGACAATGCATCTCCACACATACCTCTGGGGAAACAAAAGTCCTTAAAACATAAGGCATTTAGGAGGCGCGAGGTAAATACGCATCGAATGGCCTGGCTGACAATAATGGAAAACTAAGAAGACATAATATTCAAACAGGGGGGGGTTAATGGATGGAATATATCACAGCACAAGTTAAGACAGCTGGCAACAATAGGCCGAACGGGGGAATCAAATGGATGTGAAAAGTGTTCGTAATGTGTATAGCTGTCATCGACATAGCATTGATATTTTTCCGTCTATCGAATATCGATATACAATTTAAAAAAAATCGATACTGATGAATATCAATACATGCCTGAAAATTACGAAATCTTACCCAAATCAATAGTAGAAACTGGTTAACTGTCAAAACATTACAAGATAAAAAATTCGCCGTACCTATCACATGTATTCAATGAAAGTTAAGTAACTGAAGATTACTTAATATAAATATATTATTATTTATTTTGCAAAATTCACACATACATAATTGTACATCATAAAAATGCGGAAAGAATATGGTCAATGTAATACATAAACGTATAAATGGCATAACTAGAAGTGGAAATATATAAAATCATAAACTGCGAACATGCAAAAAGCAATTCAGCAAACAATACTTGATATATCGATATATAGTCGATATTTCTCATCCGATATATTATCATCGCCGACATGCATTTTGCTAAGTCAATGCAAGCTCTAGTACTTGAATTTGTTTTATATCCATTTGGAAAAAGACGAGTTTCTAAGAATTAATGTACATTTAAGTATAGCCTTTCTAAGGCGATGTGATTTTGTAGTTTAATTTTCCATTTGTTTGTTACATTGAATCTATATCAATTGGAAAGTAGACGACCATAAGGAATAACTAGGAGAATCAACGAGGACAAACAATGGGGGGGGGGATTAATAGATGGAAAAGAGCACAGCACAAATCTGAACATGAATTTTCGGTCACAAATGGATGTGTTGTCGTGGACCAGCTCGAAAATTTGAGAAATAAATTAAATCAATAAATCACGTCAATGCCTACTGTGTTAAGATGCTTGATCACAATAAGACTACTGAGTTGACTGTATAGAACGTAGTCAGACAGCACCGCTATTCCATTATTGTGTCTAACTCTAAGTGACAATTATTTCTTACGGGTGTGCCATTTCCTGTTCGTCGACTTCCGTAATCTCTACTAATCTCACTAATTTATTTTCGTATAAGGGCATCAATTTTCCTGTTGATTTAGCATCTATGACAAAAAGCTGGTTCAATGATCATGTTGTTAAGTTGCTAAAGCGATCGGGTCATGAATTTACCATATAAAGACAAAACTGAATAAATAAGAATAAATGATGAAACTGAACCATGTCAACATCTCGTATTCCGGTATTATGAAACATGTAAAATTTACTTATCAATGTAGTTCACGTTAAATTTAAGGGTAAAGTGTTTATTTTAATGTCTCCCCGGCAAGAATGACCTGTCCTTTTTGATAAATTATTAACTTCTTTCTGAGACATTGACTTCCTGATTTCTATCCTTTTGTGCCGACACTATGCGGGAAGGCAAGCTGTAACCATTATTTAACTAGCTGATGTCTAACCAACCCACACCGAACCGTCCTCTCAAAAGGTGTCTTAACTACTCGGCCATGGATGACGGTTACTGTAAAATTCCATTCCGTCACACATGAACTAACACCCTAAAAAATAAGTCTGTTTACACTTGTGCATAAAAATACCTTCTTGCGCTCGCTAGAAAAGAAATATTCAGTAAGTTAATTTCATAACTTGACTTAACCGTTTATATATTATCTTCAGCAAAATAATTCATTGACTCGAACGCTTGACTTATCGATGATTCGGTGCAAAGTCCAGTATTGCATCTCAATTTTTGGTTATTCGAAAAAATCAATTATTATGTATTAATAATAAATCAAAGAACTGAACTTTTCGTCGAATTGTTTGGCACTGATATTGTAACGACACATCAAACCTGTCTTTGTCATTCTATACGCAATAGAACAGTTGATCTAGGTCTCGTATTCAAATCCTTGCGTGTAGGACAATTATGATCATTTGATTACACTAATGGTCTTTTATTAAAGGATCTACATCGTTTCTCTTCATAACACAAACATGAACGAGGTTTGTACACGAAATGAGTGAGCATATGCAATGGAACTTTGATTCAGGGGATCTATTTCGTGTTGCAAGGTTAGAGCTGAATATGAAACATAGTATCCGTACTGAGGTTACTATGACCTCGTTTCACTGGTAGCGCGGTGAATACAAACATGGTTCTAGATACGAAATATAGACGTAATATGTTTTGATACTTTTACTCCTATTTGCCGACGATGCGGTATTCATCCGTATCCTTAAAATTAATGAACAATGACATTGAACAATATTGTCGTACAATAAACAATACAATAAACGTGAGCTAAACCACAGCAGTGGTATTCGAACACGTGTAGTATTGTTGGGAAAATCGGTTAGGTTTGCCACCGAATAATCGGCATTATCGGATAAACCAAGCGATATAACTTATCGAACATAATAGAGTAATAAGCTACTGTCATTGAAGAGATTAAGAACTGTATCTTTAAAAACACATGCATGTATTTTTATGAAGAACTGACTTTAATCTTACAGGTAGGTAGTCTATTTCTGTGACAAAATGTTCTAAGTCATAAATATGAGAAAATCGGTGGTAATTGCCCTCTTACAGATGCAGTTTACACTGAATTGTCACTTTTCTTACAACTGTCCGATACCTGTATTTTCTATCTTGACCTACTCGTCGAGTTAGTGCTATCGTAGGCAATATCCGTAGCAGAATCGTGTTTTTCAAAGAAAAGTAACAATGCAATGTTTAATAGTACATCAGTATGAAAGCATTAACATGCCTTTTTCTTGACACATAGGAAATCTGACTGCGTACCTTTAAGGAAAGAGGAATATGAAACTCTTCAAAACTTAGTTATCTCGAGACAATTTCAGTCACATCTTAATTGTATGATTGTGATGAATTAAGGGTTTGTAAAAACGTCGGGCTATCAAAACAATGTAGCATTGTGATTGATATACTTTATTTACGTAAAAGAGACGACAAACATGATCTTTAAAATCGGAGAATTTTTAACTAAATAACCATGTACACTCATTGGCGGAGAGGGTACTGTCATACTTATGACCTGTATTACGATTTCATATACAATATAATTACAACGATTCAATATTGTGTCGCACAAAACGCATTGTTGTTTCCGAATGTCTTTCTTCGCAAAATAAATCGTAAATAAAATTATCTTAATAAGCTGAAGTTTTTTAAAACAAATTATCTGTCGACCTAATATATCTATCCTATTGAATATATTTACAATAATTATTTACAATTAAAATATAATGTATTTCAACGGCACACTTCTAACTGCTTTAGTTGTGACACAAGTTTAAATAAATCGCGCAAACAAACAACTGGCATAATAATTTATCTATTTATTTATCACACGGGACTAATAAAACAACAGCTGATGAAAGCTTTACACTTGAAAGAATAATTTAAAATAGAGAGAGGATCTTAAATATACTTAACAATAATTAATGAGTTAATTACTGTCCAGTGGTATGAATTTACAATCAACAACAGCCGAACATTACATTTCCCAACAAGTGTTGATCTGCAGTGATATACCCGAAAGTTAAGGTTAAGATTGCTCTTAAAAATAATATTTCCTTAAAACTAAAACTTTCTTTTACTAAAGAAATCGTTAAGTTGCTTTGAGAAAGTTTTTAAGGTTAAGGATTTCCTTGTCTTGCGCTAAGGAAAATAAAACCTCAATGAGGTGGTCTTAATTTTTAGGTTGAATACTGAGCAAAACTGTGAAAATGAAATTGAAACTTGTGTCCTTAAATTTGAGATGGTTTTATTATTGAAGTGGTCTTTAAGTGAGGTTTTACTGTAGTTAAAATTTGATGTCATTAGCATTTATAGCGGAAATCCTAAATTCAAAACAAAAACTATATTGTTTTTTTATTGACTTTGAAAAATGCTTCTACTAAATAAACTTATCTTAGACCTTCAGGTAATCACCAAATATGTGTCAGCTGTAAAGGCTATGTATAATATTTGAACGCGTGCGAGTATCGTAGTGTAATGTAGAATGAAACCATACACGCAAAGAAGTTGTGACTTCCTTTAAATATCTCTACACCCATTTATGTAAAATGCATGATTCTTGGTATAAAACCCATTGACTAATTACTCGAAAATCAGCGCATGCGTTACACAGTAGTTTTATAACCAAATAATAATAACTTCCGTTGAAAAATGGCGACTATTTGATAGTCTAGGTAGGTCAATATTAAAATTGCAATGCATCCATTTGGGTGCATCATGATGCTTAATTCATGGAAGTCTTAGAATGTAAACATCAACGAATTTGAAAGGGCTTTACGGGAAACTTGGGCACTATTCTATTAAAGCAGCGAGACAAATCATAATGATTACATACTTGCCTAATGTAATGAATTAAAAACATCATTTGAATATAAATATTTGTAGAATGCTGTCAGAAGATGCAAGTTATAGGTTATCATTTAGTGGGATAATTTGGGCTTATCAAGTCAAATTGTAATTAGATGTAAACGGGAAATATCTGTGTATCGCAAAATACTTATGTTATCAACTATTCAGGTATTAAACAAAGAATAATGGATTTCTTAAAGCAAAATTGGTATACTAATATAAATAAATCGAACATATTATCTGAATATTGTTTATTTTTATACGATTTTACTGTGGACAACTATCTTAATAGTAATATTGATAAAAAATATCAAACTCTTTCATCAAAATGTCGATTATACAAAAATAACATAACTCTAGAAACTGGTAGATACACAAATGTAGACATCGAATCTGTCAACAATGTAAAGGAAAGACATTATAATTGTAAAGATGTTTATAATACTGTCTAAATTTAAGCTTTTCGTGCAATCTTGTTCCTGAAAGCAACGTTTTCAGCACTTACATTGTATGTACAAATCTTGCTATGTTCGTTTGGTTATATTTTTGTAAATATTATATGCCAATCAACCATATGTCATGTCATGTCATGTTATGCTATGCTATATGTTTGTGTTTTATTATTTATTGTATTTAATAATTTATTGGTTTTAGTTTTCAGTTTGGTGTCTTGTAATTGGGGTATTAGTCGTATAATCAGCCATAGTCATTATTCAAGCAGGCAAAGCCTTATAGAAGTATTTAGGTCGCAGACAAGCACCTTGGTAGAACCACCGACCCCGCGAAATTCGCATGGACAGCTTTATTTTATACAAATCCCAATCCAGTGTGTGATTCGAACATGTTACATATATCTCAGACCTGGGGCCGCATTCACAATCATGTTAAGACTAAATCTCAGACTTTAAAACTGTTAATGTTCATTGCGTTCCTACGTTGTTATTGCAGAATAGATTTTGATAAAGTGTCGAGTGAGTAACCAGAAACATACAGAGAACATGTTATATTTTAAAGACTAGGTAATTAGTGATAATGTAAATGATGTTTCATTAATGTAAAATGATACAATAGTATGGTACTATGATACATTGTTATTAATAGCTGTACGTTTATTGTCTAATTGAGAGCAGGATTACAAAATACCTGCAGCTTTATAAATTTGTGAATAAATTTTGAATTTGTATAAATCTACTAAAGTATAATGCATCAATAGACTTTCTTTAACTCACCAGAGATATCTACAAATAAACATAACCAAGAGAAGATAACCTCTTGTTACATTACACTATATATTGATTGATACTGGTGTTTACCCACACCTGACAAGGAAGACTAGAACATAACACGAAGGTGACATTGTAAACAAATAATTTATTTAAACCGCTAGTCGTTTCTCCATTAAAACATGGATATTTGATAGAAAGGTAAGGAAATAATTATTAAAATTGTATTAACACATTTGATAAGTCGATTCAAAGTATGAAAAGAAAACTGTTCATTTAATTGTGTTCTATTTACTCGTTAATGAAAACCAGGTATAACTAAAGTACGGATAGGAGTCCTATACGCGGATAGGAATCGATACTTGCGGATGGGAGCGATAGAATCAATATTTCTTATTATTATCAGCTGAAACTTTCAGACAACATCAATAATGCTAGAATATTATGAATGACCAAGTTACAATTGGTAATTGTTTTTAAAAATACAAAAATGATATCGCAATGATCCGCCAGTCGAATTCACAATTGAAGAAAGTGGTGATGAAATGCGATTAGTAATGACAACACAACATTTACGCTTGTAACCAATCAATACTTTAATATAATACATAAATTATAACTATAAATATATATACCAACTTTCAGTAGCATATCTCAAAATATGAATTTGATTGAGTTGACTTTCCATTGAAAATCAAGCATGCGGATAGTAATTGAGATGTGCGGATAGGAATTGATATGTGCGGATAAGAAAAATAAAATGCACAATTGACCTTTCTGCAGATATTGATTGACAGCTCGCGTAAGCCAATCGCGTTGCAGTATTCGCGCACACCTCCGGCATTGTTTTATCGACGCCATTTTGTTAGACAAGCGCTACAGTTGTCAACAAATTTGTCTAAGAGTGATAGTTTTCGGGAAAGCAAATTACAGGGTGTTTATTATTGATCTAAGACAATGGTGAAAAGGTGTAGCTTCGGGATAGTGACATAGATGACCAGACTGATAGGTGGCGTGAAATCCTAAGACAAATTTGGAAAAATGCATGCGGTGGATTAAGTTGTGCGGCAGACCGCATCACGAGTTAAATCCGTCTAAAATTAACACAAACAGATATGCCCCATTGATAAAAAGATTTGTATTTGTTACTTTTACCTTTAAATATCAGTTTGACTGGGAGGGGACAAACAGTACAAGTTAATGAAAAGTGTGGACCCTAAAACATGAAGAAACACAAATTTACAACTTAAAATGTTTTTATTTCACATAATCAGTTGCAATTATATATGTGAAAATATATCAAATAAACTATATTATATCTGCACTAAAATAATAGTCTTATGTCAGCATTTAAGCAAGTATTTGGACGGTCATTACTTTATAAATTTGTAATAAGGCTGAGTTTGTATAACTAAAATGACCAGAATCAATTATAAAATCAATAATTATTGCGATTAAAAACATGAAACTGAAACATGTATTGCTATAAACATATATACATGGAGAAAAATATCTGAATTTTGGTAATAATTGATATTGATGAAAAATTTAAATACATATGATATACTGGTATTGGTTACTCACTGTCAAGTATTTCTTTCGAAAGTAATTTATATGTCAGAAAAGTTCTTATTTCTTCATTACATGTATTGCAATTGCATTGGGGGTTTACAATTTATGTACGTATAGAAATTAGTAATATATCTGGTTTAAAATCCTAAATATCACAATTAAATAAATAAACCTATTTTCTAACATTCAACACAAGTCTGATCATTTATTTTTTATAAATGGTCATTTAGTTAAAGGCTATACAAAAAATTTACATTTCTCAACGTTGCTGTATATATGTGTCGGATGGTGACTTGGTGATTGGATGCGTATTGGACTCTTACTGGGCCAGACTGTGAAATGCTGATTACGGGGCTGGATAAGATTTACATCTAGATAGTGCACACATGCGACATTATTGTTTATTGCATAACATTATATAATTTGTCCAACCTGATGATTTCTGGAATTTGTAGAAATATATGTTGCAGGATTTGAAGATTTGAGAAATAATCCTGATATTCTAATGGTCATCCCTTTTTGTCTAATGTCCATCTACACACAAAATAAAGGTCGTTTATGTACACAAACATAACTATACCTAAACTTGATGACTAAAACGACTTTCATTCACACTAAATAACTTTATACATAAGGGGACGGACATTACAGATAACGTTTCATGTTGTTTTTTTTGGTAAATACTTCCCCTGTAAACCTGCAATAAACCCGCAATAAACTGCAAACATGGACTTACATGGAATAATAATGATCACATGTAAATGTATTGCATAATAATTGGTTCGACATTTATCTGATATAAAGGACATTCTAATATAAAATGAAATTCGTCTTCTAAAACATTACATAATTGACATTTTCTTTCTGATCGTGGTATATAGCATTCAAGGTTTATTCCATCTTCCCGTTTCAATTTCCAGTCCATGGCTTGATACTCTTAATCTAATCAAAGCAGATCTATATTAAGTAATATTTATTTTGTCAAGATATGGTTTAAAGTCGAAATATCAAATAATGAGGAAAAATCCGATAGAATACTATCTACATCAGCCCGTTAAAGTTCTTTGTTCGACGCCATATTGGACATGGCTTGTCTAACGTGGTTACAGCGAGAACCTGTTACTAAGGGGGGCGTGGCTACGAAGCGTATGCAGAAAGGTCAATTGTAGTCATATTCTTATTAAACTTACACACAATTTTCAAACAATAAATATCAGTATATTCACCACCTTTCAGTCGCATATCATCACGATCATAAGATAAACAACGACAACAGTTTTATTTAGGTCCTCAGTTCAAAATGTACATACGTAAGTGAAAAAGAGAACTCAACTTATGTCGTTGAGTCATGAGACCTCGTGACACGAAATAACTTTGCGAAATACGATATTCGACTTTCAATGCACCCATCTTTTTTTGGTTTATGTAGAAATGTTTCGACAAAACAGGATAGCATTGTCTATCGTCTATTTTCTTAAATAGGAAACAGCGTTTCTTTGACCGCCACTCACATTCATTTTTAGCGTAAACATCGAGAATGTGTAATATTATGCACTCGGCTATTCAGACCAAACAAGGTTAAAGACAGTATCAATGTGTAAACCTTGTCCTTAGTTTCTAACGAGCTTAAACAAACACGTCACGGTCGTGGGAATGAGTAATACGGTTACCAAGTCTACAACTATTTTGAAAGGTGAAAGCAATATTTGAAATGTTCGTCGCAATGAGTAACAGCGTCCCAGATTTTCAAGGGTCATAAGATAATGAAATATATCACTGGGTGTTCATCTAAATGAATACAAGTTGGTTTGGTGAGAAAATATATGGCATATCTTTCAACAGCAATTGCTTCCCACGCACAATGAGTTTAAAGGTAGATACCTTACTTACAAAAAAGGATGGTTAAAAATATAAAATACCACACAAAATCATGTATGTTGAGAAATATACGCAAACGTTTGTTTTATTTCCATTGTATAATACGCTTGAATAAACCTTTATTTTACATAGGGATAAGTACCATTTACTGGTCATAGGGGTGTTCATTTAAGTCTAGTTTATATCGTTATATGGGGCATAGCATCGGCATATGGGGCAGAATATCGGGTATGTACGTGGCGATGTCAAGTGGAACTTTAGGGCACGGCAACGGTATATGGGGCGCGGCATCGGGTGTGCACGTGGCGCTGTCGCGTGGTAATTTAGGGCGCGGCATCGGGTATACATGTGCGTACGTTCGCGATCTTCCGGCTAATCTTCGGGTATCTGGTCGGCTAATCTTCGGGTATAGGGGGGCAAATCTTCGGGTATGTGAAGGGCAATTCTAAGATATACCCTCTCCATGTTACCCTACTAACTCGGTATATGAAATATAGTCTGTAAACTTTATCTTTCAATACTTTGGTCTGAAAGTTTTTAAATAATTTTGTTTTTGTAATTAAAAGAGTGTCTGAAAGTTTCAATCGAATCTAGTGACTAATATTGATTTTATCGTTCCTATCGCAAGTATCGATTCCTATCCGCGGATAAGACTCCTATCCGAACTTTAGTCATACCCATAACAAACAGTTGACCATTTACCAAATCGAATAACTTCAGAATTATATATGACATAGTTCTTTTGTTCATTGAATATTGAGCGGTAAAGTTCACGCAGTTTACTCAGTACGTGTTTCTTTATACCTGGGCCTTGTGGACAGTATATTTAGTTTAATTTAGTAAAGACTAACTTAACTATGTTTTGCTGGTCTCCAGTTGAAATATTCAGGATTATAACGGATACTTACACTCAACACTCAAATCTCAATGTTCAAAATTAACTATAATTAGTCTGATGATGGATTGGTTAGTTTGAAAAATGCATTCAAATGTCAAAGGAGTGCTGATTGTTCATATTGGTCCATTTCCTTGTGATTTTAGTGTGCAGATGGGAGTAATTGTTGAATGTTAGTGTCACACTACACACTCTGACTAATTATTCCTACATCTCGTAGTACACTCCAATCTGTAAGGAAATGGACCACGAAAAATATTCAGCTTCTCATTAGACAATATTACACATTGTCAAACTTAATATAAGTCACTATCGTAATCATATGAGTAAATTTTATGATTTGAGATTGAAGTGTTTAGTGTAAGTATCGGTTATAATCCAACACCCTGGTGCGCATAATCATAGTTCTCAGTCTTCCTATCTACATGTATATTGTCATTGAGTTAAACTACCCTAGCTATCTTTGAAGTAGGGCAAACGCAAACTACCAAACTCACATCAAACTGCAAGTTTCTCTATTGCCTGATTGCTTCTCATGGCAACAGTTAAAGTGTTGCAGGAATAATAATGATTTTGCTGAAAGTAGAGACCACTGAATTCTCTGAATAAATCATGTTTCGCATAGTCCTGTCACTTAATGTGCTCATTGAGTCGTGGAAAACACAGGACGAAAATATGAAAAATTAACCCAAATACATAATAGTAATAACTGTTTTAGAAAGTTCAAGAATTGGTTTTAAGCTTCAAGACTTACTGGCAGTATGTATGCTTGTTTTGAATCTCATGAGCAGTGTAGATATTTTCAACCCAATGTTAGTCTTAACGAGATCTACACAATTTATATAACCAGGGGCGGTATTCATAAAGCATCTTAGATTTTTCGTCTTTACGAAATTTCTTAGCTAAGAGTAAAATATTTTTAATCGTAAGTCTTATTCATAAAGCCTCTTAGCAATATCTTAGCTTGGAATTTATTGTAAGGTAAGGCAATAGCTAATGTTACAATTTTGTCGTTAGCAATTTCTTAACGTCGCTGCTATGTAAAAGTGGAATTTCCTAACCTTAAAATAGTAACGGAAGTAATTACAGCAGTACAGAAAATGACAATCTCTATCCAGAGTTGTCGTTCCTGCATTGTTTAATATCAAGATTCTTACAATTTGCATAGATGTACCATACATTACATGGTCTTGAAGCAGCATTCCAAATCTTACTTTACATTTTGTTTTATAATGATATCATCAATATGTTATTAATAACAAAATTGATAGTGATACTGCAATACTTGCGATGACTTGACATTTAATGAGTCAGTGTCACACAAACCGTAGACTCGGGTTCGAATCCCGGTAGCGCCATTGACCGATTTTTCGTGTTCCTTCAAACATGACTTTTTTACACACGTGATATTAGAAAAGTACATTATGACCCATTTTAGAATGCACTTATCAATTTGCTGGAATTGTATGGGCGTTTTGTACACTATAAATGTGTTGCCTGCTGCAATATAATGTACTTTTCCGTCAAATATAACATTATTTCAATTACACAAGCATTGTTCACAGGACACAGGTTGTCTTAATAATTAATCAGACAGACAAAATTGAAAGAATGTTCTACTTTAATGATTATTCAGTTAATTCTTATCATCTGTGCATAAATATTCAGCAATTAAATAAATGTTAATGTATCAAACGTGCTCTTCTTGACGCATGTGTATAGTTTCCGTTAAAGAGAATAATATGTCCAGCATCCCTAGCTGAGTAAGTGTTCATGCAAAATGATTTGCAATATAATAATTACACTATTTCACAATTACATGAAATGAAATGATAATTACATAATTTTCAGGATAGAATATGAAAACAGTGTACCACATAGAATTTGTCAAACAGAAATGTTTCGCACTCTTGTAAATGAAGATTTGGTATACGATTATGCAGCATAAATATAAAGTAGCGAGTGAATGATTCATTTCATGTATCTTAATAAATGTGTGTTTTGTACTTTTGTAAACACCCAAAATAATATTCATGTGGGAAAGTATGCAGGCTAGTCACGAATATTGATTTAATGTATACATATACTGCTAGAATGCAACTAAATAGACATATAATACATACATATAGAGCTACAATATGACTGAAATGACTCACAATGTTGTGATGGTAATATCTTCTATCTCACAGCATCCACCAAGTGGCACTTTCTTTCATGGTTAATGGATGTAAATAAACAACCTTGCAACAATTTTTTAAGGATTATTTCAATACACATTTAAGTGTACTGTTATTATAGTCTTGAAATGGTCAATATATTGCTGATATTTTAATCTGGTACTTTGTTTAATAAAGTCCATCTCAAATGCAAATGGCATTCAATGCTATTGGGCATTTTTGATTATGAAAACTATTCCTAGTTTTAAGTGATAACAGTACAAAAATTGTTAATTTGCAAGTAAATGTGGATTCCTAAAAAATTGATACCATTTTAATATTTGTAAGATATATATGTTGCATAATGTTGGGGTGGGTGATAAGACGAATTATACTTGTGTTATGTGCAAAATTCACCGGTACTAATGAAATCTAAAACAAATCATTTCAGGATCAAATTTTTTTTATTCAAGTTACATACATCAATAAATCATGAAATCATGACATAAATGCTCTGCATACAACTGATTGTTCATACTTTTGTATGTTTTTTACCACAATAACTACCACAATCTCATGTGTCTTACCAGCAACCAGATGATATGAGCTGATCAGAAAAGAAAATGACACTGTATTATTCCACATGTGCTAATAAATTGCTGACAAAACTAAATACATATGACACAAACTTCAAGGTTTACAACATCTTGACTTTTAGTACACAGCTTAGTTTCAAATAGAGATGTTTATCATTGATGTTTGAGTAAAGTTATTATTTTGCACCTTCATATCTTCATTGTGGCGTTGTACAATGAATTTGTTCATTATTTTATGAAACACAAGTCTTGCTAGGATACCTATCTTAACATTATATTTTAATTATAAGTCAAAGTTCATTGGAGCCTTCATGATCCTTGTTACTTGATGTCTGTTTGTGAATTAATATTTCCTCCACACTCTGATTTTGCAGTCCAGTATATGTCTCTACTGTTACAGTTCTACCATGGATAGTTCTACATCTCATACCATAACATCAAACTAGTTCAAGTAATAAAATGAAGTATTTCCTGAAAAGATATTTAAACAAATAGATGTGTAAGGCCGTAAAAGATTTGACAAAAATATAGAACCTGTACATTATACAGACTTAATGTATGCTATTAACTAAAACAATTGAAAGTGGTTCATACAACATCTCAATACAGCTCTAAATAAATTAATGTTTTTTGACACACCAGATAGCATGATTTTATTCCTGTGCCGCCATCAGGTAACAATGATCATAATTATTACGACAGCGTCCATTCAAAGTACTCAAATCAACAAACAGAAAATAATATGAATGCAAAATACATACATAAGTAAGCAAAAGATTTCTTCCGCATCGCGAATACATGTTACAAATACACTGTTTATGACATTCAAGTAAAAGCTTCCTGTAGTCAAAGCATATGGTAAAACGACCGACTTTGATTAATGTAAGCCCTAAAAAGATGTTTTCCAGTACCTGTATTCAGTGATATACTGTTACAAGAAACAAGACCGCCCCCTCGATTCGATTTCCAGCTGATTTCCGAGAGTGTAACAAAGTAAAATATACATATTTAAGCTAAACGGAATCTTTGCATGAATAAATTTGTATAAAATGATAAACTTACCTTGCATACGTTGGGAGACCCGGGAATAACCATGTTTAAACTCACAAAATGTACCGTCGCCATTTTAAAAAAAATCTCAAGTACATAAGGTACCAATAGACGTAGTTTATTTATTGAGACTAAAATGGGCTATTTACGACCAAAATAGGATGTTTTGTGAATAGCATATATTAAACTTAAATAAAATTTTGTCACATTTGAAAATATTCTAGCAGATATGAGAAATATTTCAATCTAAGATGCTTTGTGAATATCGCCCCTGGATTTTAAACTGGTGTTTATCTTTAAATTACAATCACGCAATTGAGCCAAATCAATACAACGAGCCTATCATACCTATATCACTGCCATCTCTGTATACATCAAAGTGGGCATTAACTTGAAATTATTACAGTCAGTGGTTATTGAAATTAGGGTAATACAGAATAAAAATGTTGAATAGGTAAAAAAATACATGTATCAGTAGTCCAAGCATATTTTAATTCATTAAATTTCATTTGCTTTAGTTGGTGAATTGAGGGTTTGATTATATTAATTGTGAAATTTATACTTACATTGCTTGGATAATAATGTACACAAAACAACAGATTTCCTTCCTTCAACTTCTTTCATTGGATTTAGAAAAACAGTTTGAGCTATTAAATTAAACGATTCAAATTTGCCAATCACAATTACTGTGCATTTCCAAAGACTCTGGTTACCAAAGTTTGAAATGAAATTACAGTCGACTCTCGTTAAGACGAATTTTTCGTGACCGTAGAAAATAGTTCGTCTTAACGAGAATTCGACTTAAACGTCGGATAGCCTTACTGCCGATGTTTTGTAATTTGTTTTGTAAAAATTGCTTAAATTGCACTTTATGTACTTCTCATTAATAATCTATATGCGTGTGTATATGTTGCCTCTTTTAATTCAAACATGCTATGGTGCAATCATGTCAAATTATCTAGAAGGAGATTACTTTAAATATCAGTTTTATGGATGGGTTCGACAAGAATCGTAAGTCGGAGCTTAGATGCCGAAATATGTCATTTTGACAAACGGTCGTCGACGATAATGAGAAGCTTCGTTCCCGTAGTGTAGTTATGATCAGCACAATTATTTTTCACCACAACTTTCTCTTTGAACTCCCTTATTACATAATCGAAGACAAAAACATGAACATGATAACTTACACAGCCTCTATGAGTCTACAATCATGAAGGAATACTCATTGGTTCGCCGATATCTTTATATTTTCGGGTGTTAATGTAATTAAAAAGTCGAGTCATGCCGACGAAGTCTGGACAGTAATGTTTGTTTACCAAATAATGACATAAAACATCGACGCGTGTTGATACTGCTAACACACCATCTGTGTAGAATAAGCGTGTTTTGATTGGCAAAGTTGTATATAAAACAAGACATTAAATAGGGCCTCTTAAAACTTTAATTATTCTCCTACTTCTGAATGGAACTTTGACTAAATTCTGAACATACACAGCAAATATTTATAATAATTTAAATCACGCAAATGCTTATATTCTATTTCTTGATCTTATTCTGACATAACATGTACAATGTCTATTTGATTTGGATATACTCTTAAAGTGCATATTATATGCATGGAAGTAACACATCTACATTCAATTGTTACAAATAGCCAAACTACGTGATTTCATGTACAAGTGTTGTTACCTGATACATAACGATTATATATGTTTGTTGGAACTTTTATTTGTTCTTCATTACAGGGGATTAATGTTATCATTGAACCAAACAATAACAGAACATACATATCATACACAGTCATGTGAGAAGAAATCATCATGGCTGAAGGTGGAAAACGACACAGATCATTTAAAGACTCATTCAGTGAAGCGTTTGGCGATGCTGATGAATTATTCTGTGATCCATGCAAAAGTGAGGGCAAATGGATCGCAGTGGTTGGTTATTGCCAAATATGCGAAGAATATTTGTGTGAAAATTGTCTTGGAGTGCATATGAAACAAAAGATTACAAGAGCTCATGCGATCTTGGACATTAAAGAGATGCCTATGGAGCAATGCTCCGTACGCAATCAAGACATCTGTGTTGAAGTGTGCAAGACACATCATCCTGAAATAATACGATTTTACTGCAAATCTCACGATGAACCCGGTTGTGGAGATTGTATGACGCTAAGGCATACATCGTGCAAGACAGAAAGAGTGCAGGATATTTCTGATGGGTTCCAGAGAATTAAAGAATACGAAGATATAGACCGGAAACTCCAACAGCTTCACCAGAAACTATTGGAAATGGAAGATGTACTAGACAACAATTTAAAGAACCTGGACACAACATACGACAACATTCTACGTACGATTACGTCAGTTCGTATACAGATAAATAAGTACCTAGATCAGATGCAGAAGAAAATAACAGATGAAGCTGCTCAAATGAAGAAAGATGATGAAGCAGAACTGAACAAATTACATGCAGAAAATCAAGCTATGAAAGTTGAAATTGAAGTCATGCTTCAAAGAATACATGACTGTAATACTAATATGAAATCACTCTTTGTAGTTACCAAACAAGCCAAACAGAGACTGGTTTCAATCGAAATGGAGATAAACATGATTAAACAACAGCAACAATATGAATTTCTTATTTCGAATGAAATAGAGAAGATATTTTCAACCAAAACTCCACTTGGAACATTTGCAAGAAAACCTACCATAGATACTAAAGCAACACACACTAAAAGAGTCAATGTGACCAGATGGCAAGACTGTTGTAGCTGTTGTGTCAAAGACTTTACACTTCTGAGTCCGGACAGATTGGTGGTAATTGATGAGGACAATGAGAATGTTAAGTTGATAGACATAAGTACAAATACAGGCTTATCAAGCTACTGTACATCAAGCAAACTAGACAAAGTAACTTCATTGAGTACAAGCGTGATTGCTCTTACAGTATCTCATGATTATACAATACAACTACTTGATGTTACAGCAAGACTTACCTTACGACGTGAGATAAAAATCAGCAATATATGTAATGGTATTGCATACAAAGATGGGAAGTTTGCTGTCAGCTATACGACTTTAGATGGAGTAGAAATCCTAGATATCCGAGGTAAGATATTCCATACAATACAAATAAAGAAAGACGCGCACTGTTCACCAGAGCGGCCATACTATATCATATTTGGACAAGACAATGATACTGTAATTGTATCAGATTCCTGGATCGACACAGTTAGTGTTGTTACATTTAGAGGTCAAATTCTGCGTACATACACACGTGATACATTGCAAGATCCACACGGTATTGCGATTACAGCAGATGGTGTTCTGTTTGTATGTAGCCGGGATAATGGATGTATACATGTTGTATCACCAGACTTCAAGTCAAGTAAAATCATCATCAATAAGCAAAAGAATGTCGTGCATCCTGAGTGTATAGCATACTGTGATATCAATCATAGACTGTATATCAGTAATACCGATGCCCCTGCAGATATTAACAACCGCATACAAGTATATGATTTGAATGTTTAAACAATGAGATGCAAGATCTGTGATAAAAAGTCTAAACAGTAATTACACGGAACAGGAGTATAATATCCCTGATAGGTCTCTGAACTTATTAGTATAAATGAGTGATGGACCGATGATCGGCGACAATCGAATAATCGTCGGTATGAGTTTCGTGACAGCCATCGGCGATTTTTTTTTGCAAGTCGATTGATAGTTTGAGACTGTTTTTTTGAAATTTTGAATAAAACTTTACTGTTAATTAATTGAACGATGTAAATATTAAAAGATTTAAATTAAGAGGTACTGTTTGAGACGTTGAAGAGATCGGATGTATACGCATTGTTAAACCCTACATAGACCGTTATTAGGCAGTATGATATTTGTATAAATCGGAAAAAATGTCCAGTTAAGTTTAACGATAAGTTCGATTATTGGAGTTCTTATCACCTTCAAGATTTACGCTGCTGTGTCTGAGTAAAGATATTTGAGTGTGACATTTACGCTGCTGAGTCTGAGTGAAAATATTTGAGTGTGACATTTACGCTGCTGAGTGTGAGTGAAGATATTTGATTGTGACATTTACGCTGCTGAGTCTGAGTGGAATTATTTGAGTGTGACATTAACGCTGCTTAGTCTGAGTGAAGATATTTGATTGTGACATTTACGCTGCTGAGTCTGAGTAAAATTATTTGAGTGTGACGTTAACGCTGCTTAGTCTGAGTGGAGATATTTGAGTGTGACATTTACACAGGTTTGTCTGAGTGACGATATTAGTGTGTGACATTTATGCAGCTGTGTCTGAGTGAAGATATTTAATTGTGACATTTAGGCTGCTGAGTCTGAGAAAAAATTATTTGAGTGTGACATTAACGCTGCTTAGTCTGAGTGAAGATATTTGATTGTGACATTTACGCTGCTGAGTCTGAGTGAAGATATTTGAGTGAGACATTTACGCTGCTGAGTCTGAGTGTAAATATTTGATTGTGACATTTACGCTGCTGAGTGTGAGTAAAGATATTTGACTGAGACATATACGCTGCTGAGCCTGAGTGAAGATATTTGAGTGTGACATTTACGCTGCTGAGTGTGAGTGAAGATATTTGAGTGTGACATATACGCTGCTGAGCCTGAGTGAAGATATTTGAGTGTGACATTTACGCTGCTGAGTCTGAGTAAAATTATTTGAGTGTGACATTAACGCTGCTTAGTCTGAGTGAATATATTTGAGTGTGACATTTACACAAGTGTGTCTGAGTGAAGATATTAGAGTGTGACATTTATGCAGCTGTGTCTGAGTAAACTTAGTTGAGTGTGACATTTACGCTGCTTAGTCTGAGTGAAGATATTTGAGTGTGACATTTACGCTGCTTAGTCTGAGTAAAGACATTTTCGTGACATTTACGCTGCTGTAATACTTAAATGATTTACGCTGCTGTAATACTTAAATGAGATATATGCGCTGCTGTGTCTGGGTGAAGATATTTTAAGTTTCACATTAACGCAGCTGTGCCTGAGTAAAGATAGTTGAGTGACATTTACGCTGCCTTGTCTGAATGAAGCTATTTAATGAGACATATACGCTACCGATTCTGATTGAAGATACTTGTGTGTGACATTTACGCTGCCGACTCTGAATGAAAATGTTGGAGAGTGACATTTACGCTGCCGTCTCTGAATGAAGATATTTGAGTGTGACATTTACGCTGCCGAGTTTAAATGAAGATATTTATTAAGTCTATTTAGTAAATTAATTTTTTCTGAGTACAGAGAATGTTTTTAGTATATTATGGTGAATGTGATAGTGAGTGCGGGTATATAGTGTTGTGTGTTTACTCTAAAAGTATGCATGCCTTTACTTTCTTTATAAATATAAGTACATTCAGTCCTTATAAGAATTTACATGTTCAGTACCAGGTGTGATTGTTATAATTCAATGAGTGTTTGACAAATTGATGTGTTCATGGGTGTAGTTAAATCATAGTTCATGAATTTGTTACAGCTTGCCATGTTTTGAAGAAGGATACGTATATGAATGTTCTTTTTTGTATGTCTGTACATGTTGTCTTCTCTCAATAAAGAAGTTGCTTGTATTATTATTTTCATCATTATTCTATCCACTCCGAACACTCGCACCACTATACTCAAATTAAACGAAGTTAATTTTGAATTCTTTCTGCTGTGTAAAAATGATATATAATTCGCTTTAGTCATTTTGGAAATGAAATGCAATTTGTGGGGGGGGGGTGAAACTACCATATAGTCATCTGAGAAGAGAAGAAAAATGTCATATCGGTTTAATATAATCTATCTCTACAAGCTTACTCTACGATCGTTTACGATAACTTTTAAACTATAAACATTTGTACCAAATAAAGCACAGGTTGTTGTGACAGAATAACAGTAAAACGAGCACTTCAATGACAAATCCTGTATAAGTGACGTTGGTTATGATGTCGAATAATATTAAAATACATGCCTGCAAACTACGTTAATTCATCGGAAAAAAACATAGTGCTCTGTCAAACGTTCATGTCTAAACCTCGCCGTACCTATTACATGTGTTCAAGGAAACAACTAAGAAATACAAATTTATTTTTGATTTTTGCAAAAATAACACACATATATCTACATGTACTTTATAATAGTGACTAACAAAATGGTCATAAAAATGATATTACATAAGCATATAAAAGACATGCACACAAGTCGAAATATATGAAATCATTTTAGTAAATGATACTTGATGTATCGTCGATATTTCGTATCCGATATATCAATATCGCCGACATGCATTTTGCCGAATCAATGACAGTTTAGTAAAAGTTGTTTCATTTCCATTGGACAACAGAAGAGGTTCTCGGAATTAATGTATATTTGAGTAAAGCCTTTCTGAGGAGACGTCATTTTGTAGTTTATTTTTCTATTTGTTGTTGATATTGGAATCGCTATCAATTGGAAAGTAGGCGTTTGATTCTTTACGATTTGTGATAAAGTCATTTTTTGAGAAACACGAAAGATCAGTCGATGGCGTGACTGGGATATACATGAAAATAGAAAATACAGCTATAGAGAAATGTAAAATCTGAAAATGGGTTTGTGATCGCTTATCGAGGTTTTGTCGTGGAACAGCTCGAATAATTTGTGAAATAAATCCGATCAACAAAGCACACCAATGTCTACTGTGTTAAGATACTTGATCACAATACGACTGCTTAGTTGGTTGTAGAGAACGTAGTCAGACAGCACCGCTATTCCATTAAGGTGTCTATACGATCTAACTCTAAGTGACAATTATGTCTTACAGGGGTGCCATTTCGTGTTCGTCGACTTCCGTAATCTCAACATGGTCATCGCTAATTTATTGTCGTATCAGTGCATCGCTTTTCCTGTTGATTTAGCATATATGACAAAAAACTGGTCCAATGATCATGTCGTTAAGTTGTTAAAGCGACCGGGTTATACATGTACCCAATAGACATACTACTAAAAATAATAAATAAAGATAACTGATAACTGAATCTAGTCAACCTCTCGTTTCGAACTTTTTGGCAAAGTTATTCAGACCCAATATCCGAACTGTGGTTACTACGAATCACTTCTAGCGCAGTGAATACAAAAATGGTTCTAGATACAGTCGAACGTGTCTTAAGAGACCACTCAAGAAAGCAGGAAAAAGTATTATCTTAAGAAGGTGGTCTCATAAGTATCCGAACTGTGGTTACTATGCAATACTGCTAACACAGTATCAGACTGTCCTGAAATCCAACAGCTATCCCCTTTGTATTATATATAGTTGGATCAATTGATACACTTATCAGATAGTTTTAGATACACACTATTCATATTATTGAGCACAATATCTGATAATAAGAAAGAACGATGCCAATAACACAAACAGTATTTTTAATCGCGAAATGCATTGCAGTTTGATGACATTGTAAATACGTCAATCAGTTAGATATGAAACCGATTAATCGGCATTACCAGATAACCTTACCGATGCTATTAATCGAACGAAATAGGGTTATAAGTTATTGCCATTGAAGAGATTAAGAACTGTACCTTTAAGAACTTATACATGTACATTTATAATAGATGAAGAACTGACTTGAATCTTAAAGGAAGGTAGTCTATTTCTGTCATTAAGTCATTAATGTGAGAAAATCGGTGGTAATTACCTTCATACAGATGTACTGCACTGTCACTTTTCTTTCCTATACCGGTATTTCTTATGATAGCGCAAACTCGGCACGTAGACAGAAAATATCTGTATCGGACACGTGTAGCTTCGGGAAAATCGTAAACAATTCAGAGTTGTTTAGTACGTATGTATCAAGCCATTTACCACCGAATATCTCATATTATCCACAAAGCACATTTTGACAAAGATCAAGTATATCTACGAAAGCATATTTTGGATTCCTGCAGGCTAATTTTATACCAAGATAATGATTATAAAATGTAGAATATAAAAGATATGTTTTCTCTAATATTTTCGGGAAAGTGTTGTTTATTATAGTAACTAACACTTATTCATAAGCTTGTTGCTAAGACGATTCAATCCACTGTCAGTATGTTAAGAAATGTTCACACTGCATAGAACCACGAGTATGCGTGTACAACAACTTGAAGATTTTCCCAATTAATGCGTCAGCCAATGACACATTCATTCAACTATTTTGATATACTGCTTAATTTCAAGTTTAGCGCCTATATTTCTATTTTACTATTTCTTAGATGTATATTGCGAACAACAACTTCTGCAGTCGCTCTTATATCAAGAATACTTGACCTTGTGAAAATGTTGCTTCATACTTAACATACTGGGAATATTTCCAAGATATTCAGATCCAAATGTGTGTGAATGAAACTTGATTTTCGTCAGATTAAAGTTACAATATGGAAGTTTACAATACGCTGTAAAACTATATGATGTGAGAAATACAAAACACAAAATGTCATTAAATGTATATTGCATAAGTGGTCAAATTCACTGTCAAAATTATTTAAATCGGACCTGCGTATGGTATTGAACTCATCATAGTCAACATATTTCAATAGACAAACGCAATGAGATGAATGTGTCTGTACATGGTACACTCTGTCTTGACGAATTTAACTTCTCGGAATAACCCGACACCACTTTCCGCATACGATGGCTATGTTTATTTACTTTTAAACTTATTAAGTTTACATTGATTTTGAAACAAGTCCTTACAACTTATACAAATCTTTATCCATGAATGCTACTTGGCTATAAGCGCCAAATGATGGGATTGCGAAGTTCGTGATCCAACTCTGATCGACACAGGTATCGGGCTCAAGACCTTCGGATCAGCAAAAATGCAGTTATAAAGGGCATATTGAAGACCGACACTGTGTTTTGTAGTCATAAAGATTTATACTTCTGTTTTTATAACATTATGTACCAAATTCTTAACACCTTATTCAAACATATTTATGCTATGCCCGTATATCATTATAATATGTGTTTTTGTACTTTTATATTGACACTTTTGTTATA
This sequence comes from Mactromeris polynyma, assembly GCA_032209605.1. Lineage (NCBI taxonomy): Eukaryota > Metazoa > Mollusca > Bivalvia > Venerida > Mactridae > Mactromeris > Mactromeris polynyma. Next base: position 29,108,335 of record JASFXZ010000005.1, read on the forward strand.
TTATGTAGATAAATCTTAATATCATGTAGACAACTTATTATGTTTATGTACATTTGCATACGTCGTCATAGTGTATCATGTGTTATTGTGATCATGTGCGCTTTTATCTTAGTTCTCTACAGTCTAGAGCCAGGCCATAAGGCCAGTTCTTCCTAACTCCGGTCAAAATCCGATTCTAACCCCGGTCAAAACCAGGTCCTAACTCTGACCAAAACCAGACCCTTACTCCGGTCAAAGTCAGTTCTCAACCTAAATATACAACTGTTTCAAACATTGAGTATAACAGTTTCGCGACAAGCAATCAATATATACATTAATAACGCTCAAACATATACATGTATATCCTAGTATAACATGTTGCAAACTAATGATAAACATCATACTCTGTTTCGGTACTTTTTTCTAAACGAAATGTTTAACAGTACAGATAGGTCGACTCAATACAGCCTGCTAAATTACGCGTAACGAGGCAAACGATGTTTGCATACTTGAGCAATTAAAATAACTCCCTAATTTAAGATACAGACGGTTTTCAAACCCAATCAATGACTTAATTGTAAATCGTCGATGATGTAACAAACGCACATCGATTATATCGGTTCGTTTAACGAAGTAGTTTTCGTTAGTATAATTAATTTGATTTCTCACATAAAACAGACAAATATGCATGCAAGTTTATCTCATTAAATCATACATACTGGCCAAAAGAGCTAACCCGCCATTTTGTATTTTGAGAATATTCACAATTAGTCATTGTGACAATGTGAAGTGAAACATTGAATGTATTTTGACAGATTTTATATCCACCTTATGTTTTAGCTTACTGCAATCATAATGAATATGATTATGTATCAAACTGCTTTTTAGACACTGTGTAAAATAGTACTGGTGGGTTAGCATTATTGACCAGCACATATAAAGCTATAACAACTATCAGATGTTAATATATGGGTTAACATTAGCGTACAGGCGATACATGCGCATTTTATAATTATATCGTTAATCCCACATTAAACAAATCGTCCGAAGGTGTTTCATTAAAGATTACGGAGTGCGATTGTGCAACATTAAAAGAAGGCACAATCTAGTTTATATATATTTCGGTTATTATTATCATTATTATGGAGTCTTTAATAAGTAACTGAGTTCATGTGATTGAATTAGTTTCCATGAAATGAGAAATTATATTTCCTCTCAGGTTAGCTAACGCTTTAATTTTGTAGTCGTTACATATACCGAATAGATAATGGGAGATAACAGTTGTTGACAAGTAGTTTTAGAAGTGTATATTACTTTATTTTAGTTGTTTAGGTTTTAACGCTGGTTGTAAATACTACACTAAATCAACAATAAGACAAAATTACACAGCGAGTAGTACAAGGCATACTTTGCTACCACCGCAATTGAATTTTCATGATACAAATAACTTATTTATTTATTCATCGGGCAATTTACAAAATATGTTTTGCATACAGAAAGAGGTACATTATTCAAATTTGTTACATTACTAAATATACAATTCCTGTTTGCACATCATAAACTAAAAAAAAGTCCATTTTTTTTAACAATCAGGCTATTTCACACATTTTGTCAGTTAGTAATATGGCAACAAATATATTTTCAATCGGTGATGCATTGCAATGATTCTTATTAGAGATGTTCCAGCCACTGTTACAACAATACTGGATGAAGCAAATTCAAACATGTCATGTTCAGATGAGCCAGATACATCTTTAATATAGTAAAAACAACGAAGTCATACTAATACCTGACGTATTGTGAGTTCAGAGACGTTTTTTGTATCATATTATGAAAATAAAGCGGTTCCTCAAATAAAACACAAGCATGTTAAGCTCATCTTAAATTGCGTCAATCATAATGCCAGTGTGAGGTATCTATGTCAAATTATCTATACTTGAAGCAGACGCAACCTGTCTGTTAATGTATTTATATTGATTACATAATCATATTTCATTCTCGTTCAGACATATAGGACAGGACGAAGCAAGTGTGTGCTATGAAAATAGAAATAACCCTGTAAGCTTTATGATTCATTTGTCTTAAAACTAGGTGTGGTTTAAAGTATAGTCGAACTTCGTTTATTCGAAACTCTTCTATCAGAATACTCGATATAATCATATAAATGATTATCAGGTCCCGATGTTTCTTACGCGCGTCGAATTGAAATGGGCTATTCGAAAGTATGTATTATTAGAAATAAAATTTAAAAAAATAAAAGTCCGACTGTACTTCAATTCCTGAAACCGTGAAGATTGGTACATATACTATCTTAACAAATCGTATTCACTTCTAGGAATGCTGACAACACTCCTCTTGGCAAAATCTCCTTATACTATCCCTCCTACTAAAGTTTGAAAGGCGGACATAATCCGCAAGTGACCATACCGGAATTGGCTAAAAGAGAGCGAATACGTTCCTACACGGAACGAATACGTTCCTACACGGAACGACACATGCCTCTCCACTCAGACCTCGGGAAAACAACGGTCAATAAAACATAAGGCATTTGAGAATGCGCAAAGTTGAAATACAAAATAACGAAATATTTCAAAAAGTCTTAACTCAATAACGGTTACTTTTGATATACAGATTTTTCCTGTAATGCATTTTTGTAAATGATATATTATGTTCTTTTTATCAGAGCAAAACATGCAAAGGAGAAAATAATTAGTGGATTGCGTAAAAAAGGCATACATGTAGTTCATGTTGCATTCACGTAGAGTAAATGTTAGTTTATTTATCTTCTAGACTGTTACCCTAGAAAGTAATCATCAGCAGCTAATTCGTGAAATGTAATATAAACAAAATATACAAATCAGTCATTTATTTAATATTCCGGTGAAAACCATTATCTGAATGCTTTCCCGGAGGTTTGTGAGGAAAGGCACTGGCTGATGCATGTGGCGTTAACTGTAGCAACTTATTCTCTATATTTTACTAATGGTAAACAGCTGTGGTATTTAGAAATTATCTTAACAGTTCACAACATAGTGACATTGTTGACATATATTGGTCATTTGCCAGCGTTTGCCTAACTACTGTCTGCTCAGGAAATGTCACCAGAAGCTACGGGTGTCCAATTCTCAAGTCATTATGGCAACACTATGGTGCTATGAAATATCCTATATATCACGTAGCATCTCATCAAGGACAAAATACGCGGGGATGTCCAAGTTCGATCACCAGTCTGACCTTCTGCAAACAGCTGACAACTTCTCCTCATGAATAAGAGGTGGAGGACAAATGACCGTAATAAACGATCACAGATGGACAATACCTGTCCCTCCTGGGAACAATCCCGAACCTCCCAGGTAATAGCCAAGCCTTCCGCCAACTGAAGATGTGGCTGTAGCGGAGCCAACGACACGAATGCAGATAGCTATTGTCATTTTTAGTGACAAAGACATAGTCGAATGAAAAGCTATGTCGTATTTAAATATTCATGTTTTTCCTTGTCAAATTAAACACGTGGTTTTGTCAGCCGACATGAAGTGAACGCGTCCTGAAAGTTGTGCATCAATCACATTGTCACTGTTTTAATGGTACTATAACCTGAAATAACTGTTTCGCTCTTGCATCGTCAATATTTGGAAATGCTAATACCATTCCAACATCCAATGTCATTATGTTTTCTCATAAACAAACTACTGACAGCTTTGTCCGTATTTGTTTCTACAGTACGCACGTTGTTGCGTGTTTCTTAGTAATTGCTGCTCTGTAATTAAAGGCGATGAAAAATTGATATAAAGAAGTCGACAAAAAAGAATTTAATCATGTCTTACACTAATAGAAAGGAAATGTAGGTTTCAATGTTAAGCTTAGTAAAAAAAGGTTATTGAAGGTTGGCCAAATTTACAGAGCTTAAAAGTTGTTTTACTTCTTGGCGAATGCTGATTCCATCGACATACTGACACAAACCGGCTCACACAAGCAACCATCCACCGCTCCACAGACCGACCCTTTAAAAAAACAAGCACGGTCGCACGTCCCCCCGCCTGCACGCACGCCCGCGCTCACACCCAGTTAAGGTTAAGATTGCCCTTAAAATTATTTTTCATAAAAACTGAACATTTCTTTCGCTAAGGAAGTCGTTTTGTTGCACTGAGGAAATTTTCAAGGATTTCCTTGTTATGAGCTAAGTCAAATAAAATCTCTTTAAGGTGGTTTTAAGTTTTAGGTTAAGCGAAAAGCAAAATGTGGTTTTATTATTTAAGTTGTCTCTAGGTGAGGTATTACTGTAGTTGAACTTTAGTTTGGTAAGCATTTATTGCGATAAATTCAAAACACAAATTATATTGTGTGTTACAGTCTTTAAAAATGGTTCTACTGAATAACAATGGAGAAAGTTTTTATCATCAGTCATACAAAGTATGCATCAGCTGTAACGACTAAGTTTTAATACATTTAAATAGTGAGAGAAAACAAGTTGCTACAGGGAACGCCAAATACATAAGACCTCCCCACTAAGGCCTCCGAGAAAACAACAATACAAAAGGCATATGAGGGGGCTCAATGGTATATACGTAAGGACACATGGACGGAAGGAATGTCCTGGCCGACCACAATGGATAACTAGGATAATCAAAGATGACAAACAGGGGAAATAATGACTTTTCTCTTTACACATTGGTTTTAAGCAAGGTGACCCACTCTCTAGTTTAATGTTCATTTTGTTTCTAAATGATATTGCAAGCAACTTTATTACAAATATAGAGTCTTACGGAATATTTTTTGTAAACGAACTTAAAATACTTTTACTCCTATTTGCCGACGACGCGGTAATATATGTGCTTTCACCCTTTTACTTACAATTAATGATAAAATATCGCTACACCCATTTATTTGAAAACAATGGCTCTTTGTATAAAACACATTTAGGAATTGCTCAACAATCAGCGCATGCGTTACAAAATAGTTTTATAACCAAATGACATTAACTTTTGTTGAAAAATGTTGACTATGTGATACTTTAGTCGGGTCAATATTAAATTACCATGCATCCTTTTGAGTATATTATGATGCTAATGTCGTAGAACAATTCCATTGTTAATTGTTCAGGAAAGTCTTCAATTTAAAACTAACGGCTTTGAATGGGCTATTCGGGGAACTAGGGTGCTATCCTATGAACAGCGAGCAAAATAATAATGATTACATACTGGCTTAATGAACTGAATTAAAAAAAGGTTTTGATTATGAATATTTGTAGAAACTGTCAGAAGATGCACGTATTGGATTATTATATAGTGGGTTAAATGGGCTTATCAAGCTAAATTTGTTATTAGATGTAAACGGCTTTGGAAATATTTTGGTATCGCAAAATCCAAATGTTAATAACTATTCATCTATTAAAGAAATATTGATGTTTACAAAGCATAATTGGTATACTAATATAGATACAATGAACCGAAGAGCGTTAAAATATCTTAACAGGGTTATCAAACTTATCAAACTCTTTTAGCAAAATGTCGATTATGCTAAAATAGCCTAACTTTAGAGACTGGTAGATACAATAATTTAGAAAGGCAATGTCGAATCTGTCCACAAGAAATATGGTAATGATAGAAAAAGGTAAGTTCTTATGTCCTCAAAATCAAACAAAGTAATACATATTGTAGCAGAATGTTTATTTCTGTAAAGATGTTAATACTAGTGTCAAAAATTGTACTGTTGATGCACATTTGTCCCTGAAAAACAACATTTTCACCACGTATGTACATTTCATTTTTATAAATATCTTATGCCAATAAACCATATGCTAGGTTATGTTATATGTATGTCATTTCTTTTTTTTTTAATTTAATGGATAGTTTTATATTTATTTGTTTTAGTTTTCCGGTTGTTTTTTCTTTACTGGGAATGTTAGTCATATAAATTGCAGCCAGGGTAATGTTGGTAGAACAATCACCCGGGTAGCTTCCTCTCATGTAAATGTCACATCTAGTGTGGGATTCCTGACAAACATTTTAAGACCGAATTTCAGTCTTAGACTTTGAAATGGTAAATGTTAATAAACTCCTATGTTTATATTACAGAATATGTTTTCATAAAACTTGGCTAAATGTGTACAGCGAGAAGGAAGACAGCATTTAATTCGTTTTAATATAATGGAAACGAAACACGGGTGAAACAAACTTTCGCAAAATTTAAGTCTGAGTTTTAGTCTTAAAATGTTTGTGCATAAGGCCCTCGAGCATAATGAAGAGCTGTGATAGTAAGATAAGTACTCGTTGAAGTGTGAACATTGCATTTATCATTTTGAAATCCATTCTTTTTAAGTATATTTTGTTAAACTGACCGAAACATTAGTAATGAAAGTGAAATTGAAAGTCTACATTATAAGTGGTAAGTTAAATGATGTTTAATTAATTAAAAAGGATATAGAATGTTATGGTACCATGATACATAGTTGTTTACAATTTTTAGCTTAGTGTCTTATTGCGTCAATGGTTACACAATACCTGAAGCAATATAAAATTGTGAATAAATTCTGAATCTCTATCAATACATTAAAGTATAATGCATCAATAGGAATTCTACAACACACGTGAGCTATCTAGAAATAAACATATCAAAGAGAAGATAACCTCTTGTTATATAACACTACTTAGTGATTGACTGGCTTTTACCCACACCAGACAAGGAAGTTTGGAAGATAACAGGAAGGTGACATTGTATAAATATAATTCATTGAAGCCGCTTGTCGTTTCTCGAATGAAAACGTGGATATTTAAAGTAAGGTACGAACATAATTATTAAAAAAATGTTTATTTTATTGCGTTCTAATTACATGTTGTTAATAAAATCAGATGACAATTAGCATGTCGGTTAACTTGAAATTTGTATAAATTGATACTTTTTCATTATTTCATATTGAGCGGAATATTGCACGCAGATAACTCAGTATTTGTTTCTTTAATCTTGAGTCTGGTGAACAATATATGTAGTTAAATTTAGTCCAGATCAATTACTTATCTATATTATGCTATACATAAGACGAAAGTATGGAAGACATCTCAGATACATACACAGCGATAACTGTTGTTGAATCTCAAAGGAATGGTCCCAAGTTTCATCACTTACTGACAGTATGTCATTATGTATATCGTATCTGTCTCTTGACACTAATTCCATTGGTGCAATCACATTACAATTTTATCAAAATTGACCCAAAGTGCCATGTGTGCTGAAACATTAAACATGTCAATAAAGCAGAACAAATAGAGTCTGCGGTAAAAGGGTTGATGTGGTTGATGTACCATTAAGAACAGTTTGGGCTATTTGAATTAATATATATAAATTTCCAAATCATCATTACAATGCATTTCTTCCGAAGACTCTGGATACCAATTTTAAAATGAAATTATTTAAAAAAGACATTAGAAAGGGGCCACTAAAATTTAAATTATTCACCCTTTTCTGGATGAAACTGTGACTAAGTATTTGAACATTACGCTCCAACACAGCGCTTTGACTCCACTACCGCTACATTCACACGATGTTGTATTACCCAATATATTTAGATATTTGACCTTTTTAACCTTTCCGGTATAACCAATGATTTAGTCGCAATAAACGTTCATTCATGATACTAAATTCCACTGGTCGGCACGATCACGTGACTACTGAGTTTATGATAGATGGTTATAGATGGGAACCACTCAAATGTTTACACAATGCTATAGCCTTTCGTGGCAAGGGAAATTTTGACTATCTAAATGTAGCTTATCGGTTTTGTTTCATGTCACTTAGCAAGTACAGAAGGCAGTGTTTCGTTCTGTCATCGAGTTTTGTACTGATACGTATTACAAATAGTGTGGCGGCTTTGTGTAACGAGATGTTGCGTAACGAGATGACACATATTCCGCATCGACAGCTGTCTCAATGATCTTAATGACGAAACGACAGTCACTTACGTTCGATTTAGTTAGTTTTTCTAGCAATTTTCATTGTCACAGCGCTATTTCTATGACAGTGGAAGCTGTCTATTCAATGAACACTCGTATAAGTTTTATTTAAGGTACCGGAATAAGCTCCCGATGCTAAAGGAGAGTATTTGAACATTTGAAGCAAACATTTAAAATAATTTGAATCCAAGAAATGCTTATATTCTATTTATTGATTTCATTCTGACATAACAGGTATAATGTACACTTGAATTGGATAAACAATCTGAAAGTGCAAGTTGTAAGTAACACATCACCATTCAATTGTAATACATAGCATAAGTACATGAATTCATGTACAATTGTGGTTACCTGCTACATTACCCTTTATCTGTTTTTTGGAACAAATATTGTTCTGCATTGCAGGGGATTAGTGGTATCATTGGACCAAACAATAACTCAACACACATAACATACGAAATAATGTGAGAAGAAATCATTATGGCTGAAGGTAGACCATGGCCGACAAGATTCAGGGACTTATTAAGTAAAGCGTCTGACAATGCTGATGAATCATTCTGGAACCCTTGCAAAAGTAAAGCGTCTGACGGTGCCGGTGAATCATTCTGTGATCCTTGCAAGAGTGTGGGCAAATGGATAGCTGTGGATGGTTATTGCCAAATATGCAAAGAATATTTTTGTGCAAATTGTCTGAGAGTGCATAGAATACAAACAATTTCAAAAGCTCATGCAATCTTGGACAGGAAACAGATGCCCAGGCGGCAAGGATCCGTAAGCAATCAAGATCTCTGTGTTGAAGTGTGCAAGACACATCATCCTGAAATAATACGATTTTACTGCAAATCGCATGATGAAACCGGTTGTGGAGATTGTATGACGTTAAACCATAAAACCTGCAAGCAAGATAGAGTGCAGGATATTTCAGATGGGTTCCAGAGAACCAAAGAGTTCGAAGTTATAGACAAGAAACTTCAACAGCTTCACCAGGATCTAGAGGAAATGGAAGATGTATTAGACAACAGTTTGAAGAACCTAAACTCAACATACAACACTATTCTACGTAAGATAACGGCAGTACGCAAACAGATAAATGAGTACCTAGATCAGGCGCAGAAGAAAATAACAGACGAAGCTGCTGAAATGAAGAAAGATGATGAAACAGAACTGAAAAAAATACATGCAGAAAATCAAGCAATGAAAGCTGAAATTGAAGTCATGCGTAAAGTAGCACATGACTCTACAAGTAATGTGAACTCACTCTTTGTTATCACCAAACAAGCCAGACAAAGACTCGTTTCAATGGAAATGGAAAGTAAGAAAATAAAGCGACATCAACAACAACAGCAACAACAGTATGAGTTTGTTATTACCGATAAAATAGAAAAGATAGTTTCAGCCAAAACACCGCTTGGAAAATTGTCAAGAAAATCTACACAGAAATTCATGATGTTGAAGAAACAAGACCAGATAACACCAACAACACTAACAACACCAACCATTGATACTAAAGCAACATACAGCAGAGACATTAATGTGAAGAGTGGGACAGACAAGAAGACCTGTGGTATCATAGACTGTACACTTCTCAGTCCAGACAGATTGGTTGTCATTGACAGGGACAATAAGAATGTTAAGTTAATAGACATTAATAGCAATGAAGTCATATCAAGTAACAGAACATCAAGTCAACCAAACAGAATAACTGCACTTAGTACTACCATGATTGCTGTTACACTACCTGGTGAGTGTAAAATACAAGTACTTGTTGTTACAACAACATTTACCTTACAACGTGAAATAAAAGTCAACAATGCTTGCTATGGTATTGCATACAAAGATGGAAAGTTTGCAGTCAGTTACATGAAACCAGGTAGAGTAGAAATCCTAGATACCCAAGGAAAGGTACTACATACAATACAACCAAAACAAGACAAGCAATATGTACTACAGTGGCCTGACTATATCACATTTGGAAAAGACAATGATACAGTAATTGTATCAGACCCAATGACCCAACAAGTTAGTGTGGTTACAAGTAGAGGAGAAATTCTGCGTACGTACACACATGAAACATTACTAGATCCACAAGGTATGGTGATTACAGCAGATGGTGTTCTGTTTGTATGTAGCTGGCGGAGTGGATGTATACATGTTGTATCACCAGACTTCAAGAAAAGTAAAATCATCCTCAACAACGATAACGAAGCGGTGCGTCCTATGAACATAACCTACTGTGATATAAATCATAGACTGTATATCAGTAAAGCCAATAACATGATAGGAGAGAACCAAATACATGTGTTTGATTTGGATGTTTAAACAATAAGATACAACATCTGGAAATACAGTTTAAACAGTAATTACGTAAACACATCAGTATGCTGGGCCTATAAACTGTGTGTGTTGTATGATTACAGCATCATTAAATCAATTACAGAAATGTATTGGCAGTTGTAATTTTGTATTAAGGACGGGGAGTATGAAAGCCTGACATTCATAAATAAAAACAAATATTTTGCAAATATGTCAGGTTGAAATGACAGAGAATTACTATGCTTTCACCGCTAACATGTAATTTGCCTCACATGACCATGCATCATAATTCACTGAGTTTCGTATAAACAAACATTGTGATTAGGTTAAGTGTATATAATATGTAATGATAATAGTAGCTTGATTGTATGAAGGTTTCATATGAAGAATCGAATAATTGTGGGATTCTTTATCGCAATTCGATCACTTACTTGAGACTGTATTGGGAAATTATAAATAAAACTTGAAACGTTACTGTTAATATAACAATAAGAAGTTTTAACTGGAATTGAAGTTTATTTTCCTTTATTGACAATTTATAAGTCATATTTGTATATTGTAAAAGACAACAGGAACACCATGAATTTTCCCTGCATGAAGACAAACTTCCAAAAAGTTAAAAGGAAAAAGCTAAGATAAACAATTTGAGTGTGACATTTACGCTGCCGAGTCTGAGTGAAGATATTTAAGTGAGACATTTACGCTGCTGAGTCTGAGTGAAGATACTTGAGTGAGGCATTTAAGTTGCTGAGTCTTAGTGAAGATTTTGAGTGTGACATTTACGCTGCTGAGTCTGAGTGTAGATATTTGAGTGAGACATTTACGCTGCTGAGTCTGAGTGAAGATGTTTGTGTGAGACATTTACGCTGCTGAGTCTGAGTGAAGATACTTGTGTGAGACATTTACGCTGCTGAGTCTTAGTGAAGATATTTGAGTGAGACATTTACGCTGCTGAGTCTGAGTGAAGATACTTGTGTGAGACATTTACGCTGCTGAGTCTTAGTGAAGATATTTGAGTGAGACATTTACGCTGCTGAGTCTGAGTGAAGATACTTGAGTGTGACATTTACGCTGCTGAGTCTCAGTGAAGATATTTGAGTGTGACATTTACGCTGCTGAGTCTGAGAGACGGTATTTGAGTGTTACTTTTTCGCTTCTGGGTCTGAGTGAAAATATTTGACTAAGACATTTACGCTGCTAAGTGTTTAAGTGAAGATATTAGAGTTTGACAAAATTCTTTAGTGAGTACGGATAATTATTGTTAGTATTTATTGTCTTTTAATCTTTGAGATTTCAGTGCGAATCTGATATAGAGTTCTGGTTTATAATATTATGTGTTTACTGTAAAAGTTATAATCAATACGTACAGTTAAATATCAGATTCTCATCAAAGGCCAAAGACAATGGTTCACAGAGAACAATCGACACTTAGAGAGCAATCTATATTATAAAAGTAAATGTTAAGTATGCATGTCCTTCCTTTCTTTATAATTTAAGTATATCAAGTCCTTAATAATTTACATATACAGTACTTTTCACCATAATCAATTGTTATAATTGAATGAGTGTTTGTCTAATTGATGTATACATGTTTGTGTGATTGTAGTTTGATCATATTACAGAATACCATGATGTTAATGAGATATATGAATGTTTTTGTTGTATTTCTATACATGTTATCTTTTGTAAATAAAGAAGGTATTATTATTTTTTATTGTTTTCATTATTATTATTATCGACCTCGAACACTCACACCTCTATACTCCAAATCATCATTTATATTTTTTAAGTTGTTGTAGAGTTATAGCGATGAAGAGTGAAGTTAGCTAGCTGTTAAATCGATTTTAAACCCCCTGTTTTTGCTCTGACAGTTCCAAGGCTGTTAATTATTTATATTCATGTTTTAGATGTATGTTAAATTCCCCTCACTAATAGAGGTTTAGTCGAGGAACAGCTGGAGTAATTTATGCAATAAATCAGATCAACAAAGCACTGAATGTCTACTGTGTTAAGATACTTAATCACATTACGACTGCTGAGTTGGTTTTAGAGAACGTAGTCAGACAGCGTTGCTATTCCATTAATGTGTCTATATGATCTAACTCTAAGTGACAATTATTTCTTACAGGGGTTCCATTTCCTGTTCGTCGACTTCCGTAATCTCTACAAGGTCACCGCTAATTTATTGTCGTATCGGTGCATGACCTGTCCTGTTGATTTAGCATCTATGACAACAGTTCATGCAATGATCATGTCGTTTAAGCGACCAGGCTATAAATTTACCCAACAAACATGTTACTAAATAAATAATAAATAAAATAAATGATAAAAATGAACATAGTCAACTTCTCATAAAGCACTATTTATCTAGCTGGCGTCTTACTAACCGACACTGACGCGGGTGCCTTTACAGCTCAAATATGTTCCATTTCGTCATGAATTAACACACATTATCAACAATTTGTTCGTTTCTAGTTCCTAGACCTTGTTGCGATCGCTAGAAAATAATTATTCGGACTGTTATTTTCATAACTCGACTTATACTTATTAAAATATCTTCAGTAAAATAAGTTGCTGACTCGAGCACTTTACTTATCGATGGTTCGATGCAAAGCCTAGTATTGCCAGTCATTCTTTTGGATTTAAACATAATCAGATATTTTGTATTATTTATTTATTTAATATATCAATAGATATAATATCTGACCATTTCGTCGAAGTTTTAGGCACGAAACGACATATACAACTGCTTGTGTTTTGTCATTGAATAAGCGATAGAAAATTTGATCCAGGTCTCGCTTTTAAATCCTTGCATGTAGGACAATTTAGTATCATTTGATTTCATTAATGCTATTTTATAAATGTATTTACATAGTTTGTCTTCATAACACAAAAAAACATGAACGAGGGTTTTACACGAAATGAGTGAGCTTATGCAATGGAATTTTGATTCAGGGAAACATTTTTTGTGTTAGAGCTGAATGTGAGACACATTATCCGTACTGTGGTTACAACGCACTCGTACCACTGATAACGCGGTGAATACAAACATTGTTATAGATACAGTCAAACCTGTCTTACGAAATATAGACGTGAAATGTTCTGTGAACGCACTTAAAATACTTTTACTCCTATTTGCTGACGACACGGTATTCATCGGTATTCTTACACATACTGATCAGTGAACAATATTGTCGAACATGGGGGCTTACAATAAACGTGAACTAAACCACAGCGGTGGTATTCGAACGCGTGTGTTGGGAAAAAGCGGTTAGATTTGCCACCAAATAATCTGTATTATCGGATATACCAAGCGATATAACTAATCGAACACAATAGGAAAATAAGTTATTGCCATTGAAGAGATTAAGAACTGAACCTTTAAAACACATGCATGTATTTTTATAACAGATGAAGAACTGACGTTAATCTTACGGGTAGGTAGTCGATTTTTGTAAAAAAAGTTTTAATTCATAAATATGAGAACATCGGTAGTAATTGCATTCTTACAGAACCAGTCCTCATATAATTGTCGTTTTCTTACAAGTGTCCGATACCGGTATTTTCTAACCTGACATACTCGTCGCGTTAGTGCTAGCGTAGGCAATATCAGTAGCGGAATTATTAAAGGAAAGTAACAATGCAATGTTTAATAGTACATCAGTATGAAAGCATTAACATGCCATTTCTTAAGAAAAAATATAACTTGACATATTTTGCTAGGAAATCTGACGGTTTACCTTAGAGGAATATAAAACATTTCAGAACATAATTATCTAACGACATATTCAGTCACAACTTAATTGTAGGATTGTGATGCTATGAAATTAATGGGCTGTGAAAATGTCGACAAAGAGGATGGTGAAACTCGCGCCAACGATTACTCGAGAATATACCAATTACAGCCTTGTAGCATGTTGATTAGTATAATTTCACGTTGTACATTCAATGAGTTATTTATGTTGCGTAAAAGAGACGACAAACATGATCATACAATGAAAGCGCCCACACAAATATCATATAATGTACTTTCAGCCAAAAGTACATGAATCTTGAAAATGGCAGAGAACTCAACGTGGATTACACCGAATAATATTGGCAAAAAAGTAGAGCTCTTGTGTCCTGAACAAAAACAAATGCAAATTTAACTGTCATGCGATTGTATTAAACATCGACAGGACAGTCCATTTCCGTTTGAAATACATGTACATGTCTAACCAAGAACTATGTCGCGTGTTTCTTCTAGCTGTGTACGCTGTAATTTTACCAATGCACATTTCTTTCATTAATGCGTTTCAAAATTCATTTGTTGAAATGAAAACATACCATTTTCCGAAAGAAGATAATTGGTTTGAGATATATGTTTGTATGGCTCTCAAATACGTTACTGTGAATAGTTCGTGTGTACTATACCAATATGTGATATGAGAACACCATTAGGTGTCTCCCCGGGCTATTCGTACTTCCGGGACCTAGGAAGTAGTTCTTCTAGATTTTGAAGTCTCGGATTTAAAACTTCCTCCAGCGGTACTGCTTCGATATAAGCTATATTTAATGTTACTTTGTAAAGTTCGTTCACCTTCTTATAACTAAATATTTACGTGTGTGCTTTCGGTACTCTATATCTGTATGGAAATATTTTAAAATTACACCGGCAATTACAATTTTGCGTTAAAACTTTTGACAGTGACTCTATAAACAGGTAAAAACAAAATAGTCAAGCGTATAATAATACTAGACCTTTTTCTAGTGTTGATTTACTCCGATTAAGATCAATGTACACTCATTGGCGGAGAGTAAATTGTCATACTTATGACCTGTACGTACGATTACATATACAATATATTACGATTCATTATTGTGTCGCACAAAACACATAGCTCTTTCCGAATGACTTTTTTAGCAATGTAAATCGTAAATATAATTATCTAAATAAGCTGCTGCTTTTCAGCACAAATTATCTTTCGACCAATTATATTTTTTCTATTGAATAGTTATTTACTATTAAAACTTACTTTTTTGCAACGACACACTTCTTAGTGCTTCAGTTGTAACACCAATTTAAATAAATCGAGCAAACAAAAAAGCTGACATAATAATTTAAGTATTTACTTATAACACGGCACTTATGAAACGACAACTGATGAAAGCTTTACACTTAAGAGAATAATTAAAAATAGAGAGAGGATCTTAAATGTACTTAATAATAATCAAGGAAGGAGATAATTATTTCCGGTGTGAATTTGGTTTGGTATCATCGGCAGTACACTCTCTCCAGACGGTCATTCTTCAGAACAACCCTCTCCTCGACAACAGGACCAATTGTCCAGTGGTATAAATTTACAATCAACAACAGCCGAACGTTGCATTTCTCAACGGGTGTTTCTCAGGGGTGATATACCCGAAAGTTAAGGTTAAGATTGTCCTTCAAATTATATCTATTTAAAATTTAAGCTTTCTTTTGCAAAGGAAATCGTTAAGTTGCTTTGAGAAAATTTTGAAGGTCAAGGATTTCCTTTTCTTGCGCTAAGGCGAATAAAACCGCAATGGTGTTTTCTTAATGTTTAGGTTGATGACATTGAAATTGAAAAAGTGTTGTTAATTTTGAGATGGGTTACTATTGATGTGGTCTTTAAGTGAGGTTTTACTGTAGTTAAACTTTAATTTGGTAAGCATTTAGAAAAGTCTACGTCATAAACAAAAACTAAATTGTGTTTTAATGACTTTGAAAAATGCTTCTACTGAATAATCAGATCATTATAATTGGGAAAGAATAGGCCTTTAAGTAATTACAAAATGTGTATCAGCTTGATTAAAACAATGTGATCTTCTCTCTAGTTTGATGTTCATATTTTGAAAAATGATATTTTACGCAACATTAATATAAATTTAGACGTAATATGTTCTGTGAACGCATTTAAAATACTTTTACTCCTATTTGCCGATGACGCGGTATTATTTGTGCTTTCTCCCGTATTCTTACAATTAATGTTCAATGACCTTGAACACTATTGTCGTTCATGGGGGCGTACAATAAACGTGAATGAAACCACAGCGGTGGTATTCGAACGATCGCAGACTAATGTAGAATGAAAGAATACACGCTTAGACTTTGTGCCTTTAATTATCTCGACACTAATTTATTTAAAAATGGCTCTTGGTATAAAACACAATTACGAACAGGTCAACAATCAGCGCATTGCATTACATGATAGTTTTATAACCAAATATTACCAACTTCTGTTGAAAACTGTCAACTATTTGATAGTTTATTCGGGTCTATTAAAAATTACAATGCATCTATTTGGATCATGATGCTTAAGGTAGCCCACTCATGAAAGTGAAAAATTCCTTATAACAACGATTCTATGATTCCCTGTTATTAGTTAAGAAAAAGTGTCCTCTGTTAGTTTTTGTTGAAAAAAATGTATGTTTGTGTTTTATTTTTTTTGTAAAATTATATTTTATCAACACACCTCAAAACGGCCTTTTCTGACCCAACATCTGTTGAAAATGGGGTATGGCTTGAGAAATCATCATACACATTAATAAAATGAGTCCAAACTAGTAAAATACACTTGTGTAGCCAAGGAGTTATCACTGTTGTACAAATATAAAACAAAAAATGTCAAAAGGTATGAAAAATCTCTTCAGATTTTAATTTCTATGATCATTTTTATCAAACAAATACATAACAAGAAAGGGGGCAAAATATACATTTTTATCCAACCTTTTTATATAATAAACTTGCATAAATAATAACAAGGATTTTGTGTACCACTGATAATCTTATAGATAGTTATGTAAGTTTCAATTAAAAAACATAAAAAGTATATGCTTGTGTTCATATAAGAGAGTTATCATTTAAAATGTCTAACATGTCAGCTTTTTAACATATTTTAACTTTTAATTAAGTGCTTTTGTAACATATATATATATATATGTCACAGTAAGTTCAATTGACTTTTGTACAAACACATACCAAAATTCAATAATTTCTAATGGAATTACTATCAACTCATCATCTTACTGTGAATGAAAAATGCCAAAATATACTTAAAACCATGTCAAATTACCCCACCCACTTTTTTAAAATAATAATGGAACATCAAAAGTTGCCCTTTGAATAGTCAAATACTTTTGAAAACGTTGCTGTGATAAAATCCTTTGATGAATTTCACAAATTTAAGCTGTAGGAAAGAAGCTGTAACCATGGCAACAAAAATATCGTTTTGCAAGAATATGGAAAAAAACATATTTTAAAAATTAATGAATACATTTTTTTTGTACGAAGTGTTTAAAAAAACAACTTTAATTTTGTAATGGCAACAGTTTTGAAAAATTTGAAAAACAACAACATTTATGCACCTATCTTAAAAAGCAACTTCACAATAAAACAGTTTCAACTGAATGATGATCTTAAAATTACATGACAAGACTATCTTCTGTGACAAGATTTATTTTTGTTTCCTTAGTAACTCAAAATATTGTTACAAAGTCTCATACATTGAAGTTAACTACTTTCTGAGCACATTAACTTCCTGATTCCTATCCTTAATGACAGTTACCAGGCAGGTAGGCACATGGTAACCATTATTTAACTAGCTCTCGGCTCATCAACTGGTCATATTAGAATGGACCCCTTCCATGATTCAAACCTTCCACTTCCTGCTTCCACTCGGCCACAATAGATTAGGCAGTTACATTTCTATTCCAGATGCACATTTAGTTCCATAATAATGATTCCTGGTTTACTGGAATTTTAATGAATGCAAAATCTGTTTCTTCAATACTTCAAAACATCAAAGACCTAAATACCATGGTATTTAGGTCTTTGAAAACATATACATTTGTATTCCTTTTTCACTGCCTGAAGATTTAACACTGTAGACATGGAAACAACACACTTAGTATGTAATTAATATGAAGCTCACATACATGTTATGTGCAACATATTCATTCATGTCAATTTGGATTAACATCAGTATAAAGTGAATGTATTATTTTGCTGACTGGAAAAGTACAGAACTAAATGTCAATTTTTAACACCAGATTGGATTGACATCTGTTTGTTTCTAGACTTCAGTTATTCCTTGAAATACTCTGAAATAGAAGGAAATTAATAAGCATACATGTGAAACCTCAACAATAAGACATTATTGGCTCCAGAGAAAGTTGGTTTATGTTCTGTCAGGCAGTCTGATTATCAAGTTGAAATATAGAAGGAAAATAAAAACAACTGTCATATTACTCAGGTAGTATTAATTGATCATAATTCCAGAATATTTTAGAGTGATGTTTTACAGTACATCAACTCAGGAGTTTTAATATTCCAACATGACTGTGTATGTGTTATCATGTAAAATTAACTAATACTAAAAATATTTTGCTTGGAGCTTCACATGATGCAAAAGTCTGGGTTCAATTCCATTATCCGGCATTGGTTGTTTGATTTTGATTTTTTTAAAACAGATAGATGTATAGTTTATAAGCAAAAAACATTTATAAGTATATGCTGTATATGCCATAGATTCATGCCCCTTAAAAAGCATTCTTAAAGTCATGGTACGTTCATTCACTGCACTGTTTACTTACAATTTTTATTAACTAAAACAACATTAATTTAAACAATTACAACGTCTGAATCAACATTTGTGTATGTTTTATTATGAAACATGTATTTAATAATCTGATTTATCAGTAAACTTTCTTATTAAATTCACACACTGGGGAATCTGCCTCGTTCTGGTTTATAAACTCTTGATGACGTAAAAAAGATGACGTAATATCATGACGAAATATCATGTTCATCTAGACCTATAATTTTTATTGCGATTAATTTTTTGCTGGCAAAATTACGCTTCACAATGCTGCTTTCGATTTTGCCAAATAACGAAAATGTTGGTCTTCATCAAGTTGATGATTGATCTGTTGATTATTGGAAAAAATGAGTACGTCATTCATTCAAAGTTATTATATGTTCACTAACCATGATCTCCGTTTGCATCTATATTGTTGCAGTATCCCCTCTGTTCCGCCAACTCTTCCTCTGTGTCTGAACGATGCTTTTGAGTCTGTTTATTTGTTTTACGCTTTCGAAACCGTGCTATTTTACGGAGGATGTCAACAACGCGAAAAGCGGTCTATGTCGAAGGGAGGTAAATCTTGATGTCGCAAAAGTAAATAATACCGAAATAAAGTAAATAATAGCGGAATATAGTTTATTATAAACAAATTGGAAGTGAATCGCAACAGTAACGCTACAGTTCGTTGTTTAATACCAATTAATAGTTTATTGGGGCGACTTTAACATCCTCTAACATTTTACAACATCCGCAAACGGGCTGCGCGAAAATATGCGCAGATGACGCATTAACGTCAGGAGTGGGCTACCTTAAGTCGAAAAACAAATCAATTGTGAATTCGTCAGGAAAAAGTCTTAATATTTAAAAAAATTAACGAAGTTAATCAGGCTTTACGGGGAAGTAGGGCGTTATCATATGAAAACAGCTACACAAATGATTATGATTACATACTGGCTTCATGTACTGAATTAAACAAATTCTCTAATTATAAAAAAACATATAGAATGCTGTCAGAAGATGTAAGTAATGCATTTGATCATATGGTGGTATAAATTAGGCTTATCAAATCAAATTGTTATTCGATGTAAACGACCTTGGAAATATATGGGTACCGCAAACTCCAAATGTTATTAATTATTCAGATATTAAACAAAGAATACTGGATATTCTAAAGCCAAATGTGTATACGTATATAATAAATTCAACAGAGTACCTGAAAAGAGTTTATTTAAACAAAAAGTGTAGGACGAGTAGCAAGAAACATCCAGGCAACATTTAATTCGTTTATATATAATGGAAACGAAATACTGGTAAAAGTCCGTGTTTTAGTCTTAAACTGTTTGTGCATAAGGCCCTCGGGCATAATAAAGAATTGTGATGGTAAGACAAGTAGTCATTGAAGTGGGAACATTGCATTTATCATTTTGAAATCCATTCTTTGTACGGTATATTTTGTTTAACTGACCGAAACATTGGTAACGAATGTGAAATTGTGTAAGATTACATTATAAGTGGTAAGTTAAATGATGTTTAATTTATTAAAAATGATACATAATATTTTGTTACAATGATACATAGTTGTTTACAGTTTTACGCTTATTGTCTTATTGCGTCAATGGTTACACAATACCTGAAGCAATATAAAATTGTGAATAACTCCTGAATCTGTATCAATCTACTCGAGTATAATGCATCAATAGGAAGTATTCAACCTACGTGAGATATCTAGTAATAAACATAGCCAAGAGAAGACAACCTCTTGTTATATTACACTACTTTGTGATTGACTGGCTTTTACCCAAACCCTGACACGGAAGATAACAGGAAGGTGACATGGTATAAAAATTATTTATTGAAATAGCCTGCCGTATCTCTCATGCAAACATGGACATTTTAAAGTAAGGTAAGAAAACAATTATTAAAATGATTTAAATAAAGTTCAGATTTTAAGTTTAATAAGAAAAACAGTTCATTCATTTCGTTCTATTTACATTTTGTTAATAAAAATTAGATGATTGTGCTTTCACCCTTTTACTAATAAATAATGATACAATATCGCTACACCCTTTTTTTTGAAAACAATGGCTCTTTGTATAAAACACATTTAGGAATTGCTCAACAATCTGCGCATGCGTTACAAAATAGTTTTATAACCAAATACTATTAACTTTTGTTGAAAAATGTTGACTATGTGATACTTTAGTCGGGTCTATACTAAATTACCATGCATCCATTTGAGTATATCATGATGCTAATGTCGTAGCACAATTCCATTGTTAATTGTTCAGGAAAGTCTTCAATTTAAAACTAACGGCTTTGAATGGGCTATTCGGGGAACTAGGGTGCTATCCTATGAACAGCGAGCAAAATAATAATGATTACATACTGGCTTAATGAACTGAATTAAAAAAAGGTTTTGATTATGAATATTTGTAGAAACTGTCAGAGGATGCACGTATTGGATTATTATATAATGGGTTAAATTGTCTTATCAAGCTAAATTGTTATTAGATGTAAACAGCTTTGGAAATATTTTGGTATCGCAAAACCCAAATGTTAAGAACTATTCATCTATTAAAGAAATATTGTTTTTTACAAAGCATAATTGGTATACTAATATAGATACATTGAACCGAAGAACGTTAAAATATCTTAACAGGGTTATCAAACTTATCAAACTCTTTTAGCAAAATGTCGATTATACTAAAAAAGCCTAACTTTAGAGACTAGTAGATACAATAATTTAGAAAGGCAATGTCGAATCTGTCCACAAGAAATATGGGAATGATAGACAATGGTAAGTTCTTATGTCCTCAAAATCAAACAAAGTAATAAATATTGTAGCAGAATGTTTATTTCTGTAAAGATGTTAATACTAGTGTCAAAAATTGTACTGTTGATGCACATTTGTCCCTGAAAAACAACATTTTCACCACGTATGTACATTTCTTTCTTTGTTTGGCAACATTTTTATAAATATCTTATGCCAATAAACCATATGCTAGGTTATGTTATATGTATGTCATTTATTATTTTTTTAATTTAATGGATAGTTTTATATTTATTTGTTTTAGTTTTCCGGTTGTTTTTTCTTTACTGGGAATGTTAGTCATATAAATTGCAGCCAGGGTAATGTTGGTAGAACAATCACCCGGGTAGCTTCCTCTCATGTAAATGTCACATCTAGTGTGGGATTCCTGACAAACATTTTAAGACCGAATTTCAGTCTTAGACTTTGAAATGGTAAATGTTAATAAACTCCTATGTTTATATTACAGAATATGTTTTCATAAAACTTGGCTAAATGTGTACAGCGAGGAGGAAGTCATATCCAGACAGCATTTAATTCGTTTTAATATAATGGAAACGAAACACGGGTGAAACAAACTTTCGCAAAATTTAAGTCTGAGTTTTAGTCATAAAATGTTTGTGCATAAGGCCCTCGAGCATAATGAAGAGCTGTGATAGTAAGAAATAAGTACTCGTTGAAGTGTGAACATTGCATTTATCATTTTGAAATCCATTCTTTTTAAGGTATATTTTGTTAAACTGACCGAAACATTAGTAATGAAAGTGACATTGAAAGTCTACATTATAAGTGGTAAGTTAAATGATGTTTAATTAATTAAAAAGGATATAGAATGTTATGGTACCATGATACATAGTTGTTTACAATTTTAAGCTTAGTGTCTTATTGCGTCAATGGTTACACAATACCTGAAGCAATATAAAATTGTGAATAAATTCTGAATCTCTATCAATACATTAAAGTATAATGCATCAATAGGAATTCTACAACACACGTGAGCTATCTAGAAATAAACATATCAAAGAGAAGATAACCTCTTGTTATATAACACTACTTAGTGATTGACTGGCTTTTACCCACACCAGACAAGGAAGTTTGGAAGATAACAGGAAGGTGACATTGTATAAATATAATTCATTGAAGCCGCTTGTCGTTTCTCGAATGAAAACGTGGATATTTAAAGTAAGGTACGAACATAATTATTAAAAAAATGTTTATTTTATTGCGTTCTAATTACATGTTGTTAATAAAATCAGATGACAATTAGCATGTCGGTTAACTTGAAATTTGTATAAATTGATACTTTTTTATTATTTCATATTGAGCGGAATATTGCACGCAGATAACTCAGTATTTGTTTCTTTAATCTTGAGTCTGGTGAACATTATATGTAGTTAAATTTAGTCCAGATCAATTACTTATCTATATTATGCTATACATAAGACGAAAGTATGGAAGACATCTCAGATACATACACAGCGATAACTGTTGTTGAATCTCAAAGGAATGGTCCCAAGTTTCATCACTTACTGACAGTATGTCATTATGTATATCGTATCTGTCTCTTGACACTAATTCCATTGGTGCAATCACATTACAATTTTATCAAAATTGACCCAAAGTGCCATGTGTGCTGAAACATTAAACATGTCAATAAAGCAGAACAAATAGAGTATGCGGTAAAAGGGTTGATGTGGTTGATGTACCATTAAGAACAGTTTGGGCTATTTGAATTAATATATATAAATTTCCAAATCATCATTACAATGCATTTCTTCCGAAGACTCTGGATACCAATTTTAAAATGAAATTATTTAAAAAAGACATTAGAAAGGGGCCACTAAATATTTAATTATTCACCCTTTTCTGGATGAAACTGTGACTAAGTATTTGAACATTACGCTCCAACACAGCGCTTTGACTCCACTACCGCTACATTCACACGATGTTGTATTACCCAATATATTTAGACATTTGACCTTTTTAACCTTTCCGGTATAACCAATGATTTAGTCGCAGTAAACGTTCATTCATGATACTAAATTCCACTGGTCGGCACGATCACGTGACTACTGAGTTTATGATAGATGATTATAGATGGGAACCACTCAAATGTTTACACAATGCTATAGCCTTTCGTGGCAAGGGACATTTTTACTATCTAAATGTAGCTGGTCGGTTTTGTTTCATGTCACTTAGCAAGTACAGAAGGCAATGTTTCGTTCTGTCATCGATTTTTGTACTGATACGTATTACAAATAGTGTGGCGGCTTTGTGTAACGAGATGTTGCGTAACGAGATGACGCATATTCCGCATCGACAGCTGTCTCAATGATCTTAATGACGAAACAACAGTCACTTACGTTCGATTTAGTTAGTTTTTCTAGCAATTTTCATTGTCACAGCGCTATTCCTATGACAGTGGAAGCTGTCTATTTAATGAACACTCGTATAAGTTTTATTTAAGGTACCGGGATAAGCTCCCGATGCTAAAGGAGAGTATTTGAACATTTGAAGCAAACATTTAAAATAATTTGAATCCAAGAAATGCTTATATTCTATTTATTGATTTCATTCTGACATAACAGGTATAATGTACACTTGAATTGGATAAACGATCTGAAAGTGCAAGTTGTAAGTAACACATCACCATTCAATTGTAATACATAGCCTAAGTACATGAATTCATGTACAATTGTGGTTAGCTGCTACATTACGCCTTTATCTGTTTGTTAGAACTAATATTGTTCTGCATTGCAGGGGATTAGTGGTATCATTGGACCAAACAATAACTCAACACACAAAACATACAAAATAATGTGAGAAGAAATCATTATGGCTGAAGGTAGAACATGGTCAACAAAATTCAGGGACTTATTAAGTAAAGCGTCTGACAATGCTGATGAATCATACTGGAACCCTTGCAAAAGTAAAGCGTCTGACGATGCCGGTGAATCATTCTGTGATCCTTGCAAGAGTGTGGGCAAATGGATAGCTGTGGAAGGTTATTGCCAAATATGCAAAGAATATTTTTGTGCAAATTGTCTGAGAGTGCATAGAATACAAAAAATTTCAAGAGCTCATGCAATCTTGGACAGGAAACAGATGCCCAGGCGGCAAGGATCCGTAAGCAATCAAGATCTCTGTGTTGAAGTGTGCAAGACACATCATCCTGAAATAATACGATTTTACTGCAAATCGCATGATGAACCCGGTTGTGGAGATTGTATGGCGTTAAACCATAAAACCTGCAAGCAAGATAGAGTGCAGGATATTTCCGATGGGTTCCAGAGAACCAAAGAGTTCGAAGATATAGACAAGAAACTTCAACAGCTTCACCAGGATCTAGAGGAAATGGAAGATATATTAGACAACAGTTTGAAGAACCTGAACTCAACATACAACACTATTCTACGTAAGATAACGGCAGTACGCAAACAGATAAATGAGTACCTAGATCACGCGCA
Organism: Mactromeris polynyma; assembly: GCA_032209605.1. Taxonomy (NCBI): domain Eukaryota; kingdom Metazoa; phylum Mollusca; class Bivalvia; order Venerida; family Mactridae; genus Mactromeris; species Mactromeris polynyma. Next base: position 29,133,434 of record JASFXZ010000005.1, read on the forward strand.
GAAGAAAATAACAGACGAAGCTGCTGAAATGAAGAAAGATGATGAAACAGAACTGAAAAAATTACATGCAGAAAATCAAGCAATGAAAGCTGAAATTGAAGTCATGCGTAAAATAGCACATGACTCTACAAGTAATGTGAACTCACTCTTTGTTATCACCAAACAAGCCAGACAAAGACTCGCTTCAATGGAAATGGAAAGTAAGAAAATAAAGCGACATCAACAACAACAGCAACAACAGTATGAGTTTTTTATTACCGATAAAATAGAAAAGATAGTTTCAGCCAAAACACCGCTTGGAAAATTGTCAAGAAAATCTACACAGAAAATCATGATGTTGAAGAAACAAGACCAGATAACACCAACAACACCAACAACACCAACCATAGATACTAAAGCAACATATAGCAGAGACATTAATGTGAAGAGTGGGACAGACAAGAAGACCTGTGGTATCATAGACTGTACACTTCTCAGTCCAGACAGATTGGTGGTCATTGACAGGGACAATAAGAATGTTAAGTTAATAGACATTAATAGCAATAAAGTCATATCAAGTAACAGAACATCAAGTCAACCAAACAGAATAACTGCACTTAGTACTACCATGATTGCTGTTACACTACCTGGTGAGTGTAAAATACAAGTACTTGTTGTTACAACAACATTTACCTTACAACGTGAGATAAAAGTCAACAATGCTTGCTATGGTATTGCATACAAAGATAGAAGGTTAGCAGTCAGTTACATGAAACCAGGTAGAGTAGAAATCCTAGATACCCAAGGAAAGGTACTACATACAATACAACCAAAACAAGACAAGCAATATGTACTACAGTGGCCTGACTATATCACATTTGGAAAAGACAATAATACAGTAATTGTATCAGACCCAATGACCCACAAAGTTAGTGTGGTTACAAGTAGAGGAGAAATTCTGCGTACGTACACACATGAAACATTACTAGATCCACAAGGTATGGTGATTACAGCAGATGGTGTTCTGTTTGTATGTAGCTGGCGGAGTGGATGTATACATGTTGTATCACCAGACTTCAAGAAAAGTAAAATCATCATCAACAATGATAACGATGCGGTGCGTCCTATGAACATAACCTACTGTGATATAAATCAGAGACTGTATATCAGTAAAGCCAATAACTTGATAGGAGAGAACCGAATACATGTGTTTGATTTGGATTTTTAAACAATGAGATACAACATCTGGAAATACAGTTTAAACAGTAATTACGTAAACACATCAGTATGCTGGGCATATAAACTGTGTGCGTTGTATGATTACAGCATCATTAAATCAATTACAGAAATGTATTGACAGTTGTAATATTGTATTAAGGACGGGGAGTATGACAGCCTGACATTCATAAATAAAAACAAATATTTTGCGAATATGTCAGGTTGAAATGGCAGAGAATTACTATGCTTTCACCGCTAACTTGTAATTTCGTATAAACAAACATTGTGATTAGGTTAAGTGTATATAATATGTAATGATAATAGTAGCTTGATTGTATGAAGGTTTCATATTAAGAATCGAATAATTGTGGGATTCTTTATCGCAATTCGATCAATTACTTGAGACTGTTATAAATAAAACTTGAACCGTTACTGTTAATATAACAATAAGAAGTTTTAACTGGAATTGAAGTTTATTTTCCTTTATTGACAATTTATAAGCCAGATTTGTATATTGTAAAATACAACAGTTACACCATGAATTTTCCCTGCATGAAGACAAACTTCCAAAACGTTAAAAGGAAAAAGCTAAGATAAACAATTTGAGTGTGACATTTACGCTGCCGAGTCTGAGTGAAGATATTTAAGTGAGACATTTACGCTGCTGAGTCTGAGTGAAGATACTTGAGTGAGGCATTCAAGTTGCGGAGTCTTAGTGAAGATTTTGAGTGTGACATTTACGCTGCTGTGTCTGAGTGAAGATATCTGTGTGAGACATTTACGCTGCTGAGTCTGAGTGAAGATACTTGAGTGAGACATTTACGCTGCTGAGTCTTAGTGAAGATATTTGAGTGAGACATTTACGCTGCTGAGTCTGAGTGAAGATACTTGTGTGAGACATTTACGCTGCTGAGTCTGAGTGAAGATATTTGAGTGAGACATTAACGCTGCTGAGTCTGAGTGAAGATAATTGAGTGTGACATTTACGCTGCTGAGTCTCAGTGAAGATAGCTGAGTGAGACATTTACGCTGCTGAGTCTTAGTGAAGACATTTGAGTGTGACATTTACGCTGCTGAGTCTGAGAGACGGTATTTGTGTGTTACCTTTTCGCTTCTAGGTCTGAGTGAAGATATTTGACTAAGACATTTACGCTGCTAAGTGTTTAAGTGAAGATATTAGAGTTTGACAAAATTCTTTAGTGAGTACGGATAATTATTGTTAGTATTTATTGTCTTTCAATCTTTGAGATTTCAGTGCGAATCTGATATAGAGTTCGGGTATATGGTATTATGTGTTTACTGTAAAAGTTATAATCAATACGTACAGTTAAATATCAGATTCTCATTAAAGGCCAAAGACAATGGTTCACAGAGAACAATCGACACTTAGAGGGCAATCTATATTATAAAAGTAAATGTTAAGTATGCATGTCCTTCCTTTCTTTATAATTTAAGTATATCAAGTCCTTAATAATTTGCATATACAGTACTTTTCACCATAATCAATTGTTATAATTGAATGAGTGTTTGTCTAATTGATGTATACATGTTTGTGTGATTGTAGTTTGATCATATTACAGAATACCATGATGTTAATGAGATATATGAATGTTTTTGTTGTATTTCTATACATGTTATCTTTTGTAAATAAAGATGGTATTATTATTTTTTATTGTTTTCATTATTATTTTTATCGACCTCGAACACTCACACCTCTATACTCCAAATCATCATTTATATTTTTTAAGTTGTTGTAGTGTTATAGCGATGCAGAGTGAAGTTAGCGAGCTGTTAAATCGATTTTAAACCCCCTGTTTTTGCTCTGACAGTTCCAAGGCTGTTAATTATTTATATTCATGTTTTAGATGTTTGTTAAATCCCCCTCACTAATAGAGGTTTAGTCGAGGAACAGCTGGAGTAATTTATGCAATAAATCAGATCAACAAAGCACTGAATGTCTACTGTGTTAAAATACTTAATCACAATACGACTGCTGAGTTGGTTTATAGAACGTAGTCAGACAGCGTTGCTATTCCATTAATGTGTCTATATGATCTAACTCTAAATGCCAATTATTTCTTACAGGGGTGTTATTTCGTGTTCGTCGACTTCCGTAATCTCTACAAGGTCACCGCTAATTTATTGTCGTATCGGTGCATGACCTGTCTTGTTGATTTAGCATCTATGACAACAGTTCGTGCAATGTCGTTTAAGCGACCGGGCTATAGATTTACCCAACAAACATAAATAAAATAAATGATAAAAATGAACATAGTCAACCTCTCGTAAAACACTATTTAACTAGCTAGCGTCTTACTAACCGACCCTGACGCGGGTGCCTTTACAGCTCAAATATGTTCCATTTCGTCATGAATTAACACACATTATCAACAGTTTGTTCGTTTCTAGTTCCTAGACCTTGTTGCGATCGCTAGAAAATAATTATTCGGACTGTTATTTTCATAACTCGACTTATACTTATTAAAACATCTTCAGTAAAATAAGTTGCTGACTCGAGCACTTTACTTATCGATGGTTCGATGCAAAGCCTAGTATTGCCAGTCATTCTTTTGGATTTAAAAATAATCAGATATTTTGCGTCAAACCAGTAATATTACAATAAATATAATAACTGAACATTTCGTCGAAGTTTTTGGCACTGATATTGAAACGACATATAAAACTTTTTGTGTTTTGTCATTAAATAAGCGATAGAAAATTGTATCCATGTCTCGCTTTCAAATTCTTGCGTGTAGGACAATTTAGTATCATTTTATTTCATTAATGCTATTTTATAAATGTATTTACTTAGTTTGTCTTCATAACACAAACATGAACGAGGATTTTACACGATATGAGTGAGCTTATGCAATGGAATTTTGATTCAGGGAAACATTTTTTGTGTTGCAAGGTTAGAGCTGAATATGAGACACATTATCCGTACTTTGGTTACAACGCACTCGTACCACTGATAACGCGGTGAATACAAACATTGTTATAGATACTGTCAAACCTGTCTTACGAAATATAGACGTAATATGTTCTGTGAACGCACTTAAAATACTTTTACTCCTATTTGCTGACGACACGGTATTCATCGGTATTCTTACACATAATGATCAATGAACAATATTGTCGAACATGGGGGCTTACAATAAACGTGAACTAAACCACAGCGGTGGTATTCGAACGCGTGTGTTGGGAAAAAGCGGTTAGATTTGCCACCAAATAATCTGTATTATCGGATATACCAAGCGATATAACTAATCGAACACAATAGGAAAATAAGTTATTGCCATTGAAGAGATTAAGAACTGAACCTTTAAAACACATGCATGTATTTTTATAACAGATGAAGAACTGACGTTAATCTTACGGGTAGGTAGTCGATTTTTGTAAAAAAAGGTTTAATTCATAAATATGAGAAAATCGGTAGTAATTGCATTCTTACAGAACCAGTCCTCATATAATTGTCACTTTTCTTACAAGTGTCCGATACCGGTATTTTCTAACCTGGCATACTCGTCGCGTTAGTGCTAGCGTAGGCAATATCAGTAGCGGAATTATTAAAGGTAAGTAACAATGCAATGTTTAATAGTACATCAGTATGAAAGCATTAACATGCCATTTCTTAAGAAAAAATATAACTTGACATATTTTGCTAGGAAATCTGACGGTGTACCTTAGAGGAATATAAAACATTTCAGAACATAATTATCTAAAGACATATTCTGTCACAACTTAATTGTAGGATTGTGATGCTATGAAATTAATGGGCTGTGAAAACGTCGACAAAGAGGATGGTGAAACTCGCGCCGACGATTACTCGAGAATATACCAATTACAGCCTTGTAGCATGTTGATTAGTATAAATTCACGTTGTACATTCAATGAGTTATTTATGTTGCGTAAAAGAGACGACAAACATGATCATACAATGAAAGCGCCCACACAAATATCATATAATGTACTTTCAGCCAAAAGTACATGAATCTTGAAAATGGCAGAGAATTCAACGTGGATTACACCGAATAATATTGGCAAAAAAAGTAGAGCTCTTGTGTCCTGAAGAAAAACAAATGCAAATTTAACTGTCGTGCGATTGTATTAAACATCCACAGGACAGTCCATTTCCGTTTGAAATACATGTACATGTATAACCAAGAACTATGTCGCGTGTTTCTTCTAGCTGTGTACGCTGTAATTTTACCAATGCACGTTTCTTTCATTAATGCGTTTCAAAATTCATTTGTTGAAATGAAAACATACCATTTTCCGAAAGAAAATAATTGGTTTGAGATATATGTTTGTATGGCTCTCAAATACGTTACTGTGAATAGTTCGTGTGTACTATACAAATATTTGATATGAGAACACCATTAGGTGTCTCCCCGGGCTATTCGTACGTCCGGGACCTAGGAAGTAGTTCTTCTAGATTTTGAAGTCTCGGATTTAAAACTTCCTCCAGCGGTACTGCTTCGATATAAGCTATATTTAATGTTACTTTGTTAAGTTCGTTCACCTTCTTATAACTAAATGTTTACGTGTGTGCTGTCGGTACTCTATATCTGTATGGAAAGATTTTAAAATTACACCGGCAATTACAATTTTGCGTTAAAACTTTTGACAGTGACTCTATAAACAGGTAAAAACAAAATAGTCAAGCGTATAATAATACTAGACCTTTTTCTAGTGTTGATTTACTCCGATTAAGATCAATGTACACTCATTGGCGGAGAGTAAATTGTCATACTTATGACCTGTACGTACGATTACATATACAATATATTACGATTCATTATTGTGTCGCACAAAACACATAGCTCTTTCCGAATGACTTTGTTAGCAATGTAAATCGTAAATATAATTATCTAAATAAGCTGCTGCTTTTCAGCACAAATTATCTTTCGACCAATTATATTTTTTCTATTGAATAGTTATTTACTATTAAAACTTTCTTTTTTGCAACGACACACTTCTTAGTGCTTCAGTTGTAACACCAATTTAAATAAATCGAGCAAACAAAAAAGCTGACATAATAATTTAAGTATTTACTTATAACACGGCACTTATGAAACGACAACTGATGAAAGCTTTACACTTAAGAGAATAATTAAAAATAGAGAGAGGATCTTAAATGTACTTAATAATAATCAAGGAAGGAGATAATTATTTCCGGTGTGAATTTGGTTTGGTATCATCGGCAGTACACTCTCTCCAGACGGTCATTCTTCAGAACAACCCTCTCCTCGACAACAGGACCAATTGTCCAGTGGTATAAATTTACAATCAACAACAGCCGAACGTTGCATTTCTCAACGGGTGTTTCTCAGGGGTGATATACCCGAAAGTTAAGGTTAAGATTGTCCTTCAAATTATATCTATTTAAAATTTAAGCTTTCTTTTGCAAAGGAAATCGTTAAGTTGCTTTGAGAAAATTTTGAAGGTAAAGGATTTCCTTTTCTTGCGCTAAGGCGAATAAAACCGCAATGGTGTTTTCTTAATGTTTAGGTTGAATACTCAGCAAAATGGTGACACTGAAATTGAAAAAGTGTTGTTAATTTTGAGATGGGTTACTATTGATGTGGTCTTTAAGTGAGGTTTTACTGTAGTTAAACTTTAATTTGGTAAGCATTTAGAAAAGTCTACGTCATAAACAAAAACTAAATTTTGTTTTATTGACTTTGAAAAATGCTTCTACTGAATAATCAGATCATTATAATTGGGAAAAGAATAGGCCTTTAAGTAATTACAAAATGTGTATCAGCTTGATTAAAACAATGTGATCCTCTCTCTAGTTTAATGTTCATATTTTGAAAAATGATATTTTACGCAACATTTATATAAATTTAGACGTAATATGTTCTGTGAACGAACTTAAAATACTTTTACTCCTATTTGCCGATGACGCGGTATTATTTGTGCTTTCTCTCGTATACTTACAATTAATGTTCAATGACCTTGAACACTATTATCGTTCATGGGGGCGTACAATAAACGTGAATGAAACCACAGCGGTGGTATTCGAACGATCACGAATGTGAAATTGTGTAAGACTACATTATAAGTGGTAAGTTAAATGATGTTTAATTTATTAAAAATGATACATAATATTTTGTTACCATGATACATAGTTGTTTACAGTTTTACGCTTATTGTCTTATTGCGTCAATGGTTACACAATACCTGAAGCAATATAAAATTGTGAATAACTCCTGAATCTGTATCAATCTACTCGAGTATAATGCATCAATAGGAAGTATTCAACCTACGTGAGATATCTAGTAATAAACATAGCCAAGAGAAGACAACCTCTTGTTATATTACACTACTTTGTGATTGACAGGCTTTTACCCAAACCCTGACACGGAAGATAACAGGAAGGTGACATGGTATAAAAATTATTTATTGAAATAGCCTGCCGTATCTCTCTGCAAACATGGACATTTTAAAGTAAGGTAAGAAAACAATTATTAAAATGATTTAAATAAAGTTCAGATTTTAAGTTTAATAAGAAAAACAGTTCATTCATTTCGTTCTATTTACATGTTGTTAATAAAAATTAGATGATTGTGCTTTCACCCTTTTACTAATAAATAATGATACAATATCGCTACACCCATTTATTTGAAAACAATGGCTCTTTGTATAAAACACATTTAGAAATTGCTCAACAATCTGCGCATGCGTTACAAAATAGTTTTATAACCAAATACTATTAACTTTTGTTGAAAAATGTTGACTATGTGATACTTTAGTCGGGTCTATACTAAATTACCATGCATCCATTTGAGTATATTATAATGCTAATGTCGTAGAACAATTCCATTGTTAATTGTTCAGGAAAGTCTTCAATTTAAAACTAACGGCTTTGAATGGGCTATTCGGGGAACTAGGGTGCTATCCTATGAACAGCGAGCAAAATAATAATGATTACATACTGGCTTAATGAACTGAATTAAAAAAAGGTTTTGATTATGATTATTTGTAGAAACTGTCAGAGGATGCACGTATTGGATTATTATATAGTGGGTTAAATTGTCTTATCAAGCTAAATTGTTATTAGATGTAAACGTCTTCGGAAATATTTTGGTATCGCAAAATCCAAATGTTAATAACTATTCATCTTTTAAAGAAATATAGTTTTTTACAACGCATAATTGGTATACTACATGTAATATAGATACATTGAACCGAAGAACGTTTAAACATCTTAACAGGGTTATCAAACTTATCAAACTCTTTTAGCAAAATGTCGATTATACTAAAAAAGCCTAACTTTAGAGACTGGTAGATACAATAATTTAGATAGGCAATGTCGAATCTGTCCACAAGAAATATGGGAATGATAGAAAATGGTAAGTTCTTATGTCCTCAAAATCAAACAAAGTAATAAATATTGTAGCAGAATGTTTATTTCTGTAAAGATGTTAATACTAGTGTCTAAACTTGTACTGTTGATGCACATTTGTCCCTGAAAAACAACATTTTCACCACGTATGTACATTTCTTTCTTTCTTTGTTTGGCAACATTTTTATAAATATCTTATGCCAATAAACCATATGCTAGGTTATGTTATATGCACGTCATTTTTTTTTTTTTAATTTAATGGATAGTTTTATATTTATTTGTTTTAGTTTTCCGGTTGTCTTTTCTTTACTGGGAATGTTAGTCATATAAATTGCAGCCAGGGTAATGTTGGTAGAACAATCACCCGGGTAGCTTCCTCTCATGTAAATGTCACATCTAGTGTGGGATTCCTGACAAACATTTTAAGACCGAATTTCAGTCTTAAATTTGAAATGGTAAATGTTAATAAACTCCGTTGTTTATATTACAGAATATGTTTTCATAAAACTTGGCTAAGTGTGTACAGCTAGGAGGAAGACATATCCAGACAGCATTGAATTCGTTTTAATATAATGGAAACGAAACACGGGTTAAACAAACTTTCGCTGTGATAGTAACATAAGTAGTCGTTGAAGTGTGAACTTTGCATTTATCATTTTGAAATCCATTCTTTTTAAGTACATTTTGTTAAACTGACCGAAACATTAGTAATGAAAGTGACATTGAAAGTCTACATTATAAGTGGTAAGTTAAATGATGTTTAATTAATTAAAAAGGATATAGAATGTTATGGTACCATGATACATAGTTGTTTACAATTTTAGCTTAGTGTCTTATTGCGTCAATGGTTACACAATACCTGAAGCAATATAAAATTGTGAATAAATTCTGAATCTCTATCAATACATTAAAGTATAATGCATCAATAGGAATTCTACAACACACGTGAGCTATCTAGAAATAAACATATCAAAGAGAAGATAACCTCTTGTTATATAACACTACTTAGTGATAGACTGGCTTTTACCCACACCAGACAAGGAAGTTTGGAAGATAACAGGAAGGTGACATTGTATAAATATAATTCATTGAAGCCGCTTGTCGTTTCTCGAATGAAAACGTGGATATTTAAAGTAAGGTACGAACATAATTATTAAAAAATGTTATTTTATTGCGTTCTAATTACATGTTGTTAATAAAATCAGATGACAATTAGCATGTCGGTTAACTTGAAATTTGTATAAATTGATACTTTTTTATTATTTCATATTGAGCGGAATATTGCACGCAGATAACTCAGTATTTGTTTCTTTAATCTTGAGTCTGGTGAACAATATATGTAGTTAAATTTAGTCCAGATCAATTACTTATCTATATTATGCTATACATAAGACGAAAGTATGGAAGACATCTCAGATACATACACAGCGATAACTGTTGTTGAATCTCAAAGGAATGGTCCCAAGTTTCATCACTTACTGACAGTATGTCATTATGTATATCGTATATGTCTCTTGACACTAATTCCATTGGTGCAATCACATTACAATTTTATCAAAATTGACCCAAAGTGCCATGTGTGCTGAAACATTAAACATGTCAATAAAGCAGAACAAATAGAGTCTGCGGTAAAAGGGTTGATGTGGTTGATGTACCATTAAGAACAGTTTGGGCTATTTGAATTAATATATATAAATTTCCAAATCATCATTACAATGCATTTCTTCCGAAGACTCTGGATACCAATTTTAAAATGAAATTATTTAAAAAAGACATTAGAAAGGGGCCACTAAAATTTTAATTATTCACCCTTTTCTGGATGAAACTGTGACTAAGTATTTGAACATTACGCTCCAACACAGCGCTTTGACTCCACTACCGCTACATTCACACGATGTTGTATTTCCCAATATATTTAGATATTTGACCTTTTTAACCTTTCCGGTATAACCAATGATTTAGTCGCAGTAAACGTTCATTCATGATACTAAATTCCACTGGTCGGCACGATCACGTGACTACTGAGTTTATGATAGATGGTTATAGATGGGAACCACTCAAATACTTACACAATGCTATAGCCTTTCGTGGCAAGGGAAATTTTTACTATCTAAATGTAGCTGATCGGTTTTGTTTCATGTCACTAAGCAAGTACAGAAGGCAGTGTTTCGTTCTTTCATCGAGTTTTGTACTGATACGTATTACAAATAGTGTGGGGGCTTTGTGTAACGAGATGTTGAGTAACGAGATGACGCATTTTAAAATATACGCATATTCCGCATCGACAGCTGTCTCAATGATCTTAATGACGAAACGACAGTCACTTACGTTCGATTTAGTTAGTTTTTCTAGCAATTTTCATTGTCATAGCGCTATTCCTATGACAGTGGAAGCTGTCTATTCAATGCACACTCGTATAAGTTTTATTTAAGGTACCGGAATAAGCTCCCGATGCTAAAGGAAAGTATTTGAACATTTGAAGCAAACATTTAAAATAATTTGAATTCAAGAAATGCTTATATTCTATTTATTGATTTCATTCTGACATAACAGGTATAATGTACACTTGAATTGGATAAACAATCTGAAAGTGCAAGTTGTAAGTAACACATCACCATTCAATTGTAATACATAGCCTAAGTACATGAATTCATGTACAATTGTGGTTACCTGCTACATTACCCTTTATCTGTTTGTTGGAACTAATAGTGTTCTGCATTACAGGGGATTAGTGGTATCATTGGACCAAACAATAACTCAACACACAAAACATACAAAATAATGTGAGAAGAAATCATTATGGCTCAAGGTAGAACATGGCCGACAAGATTCAGGGACTTATTAAGTAAAGCGTCTGACAATGCTGATTAATCATTCTGGAACCCTTGCAAAAGTAAAGCGTCTGACGATGCCGGTGAATCATTCTGTGATCCTTGCAAGAGTGTGGGCAAATGGATAGCTGTGGATGGTTATTGCCAAATATGCAAAGAATATTTTTGTGCAAATTGTCTGAGAGTGCATAGAATACAAAAAAATTCAAGAGCTCATGCAATCTTGGAAAGGAAACAGATGCCCAGGCGGCAAGGATCCGTAAGCAATCAAGATCTCTGTGTTGAAGTGTGCAAGACACATCATCCTGAAATAATACGATTTTACTGCAAATCACATGATGAAACCGGTTGTGGAGATTGTATGACGTTAAACCATAAAACCTGCAAGAAAGATAGAGTGCAGGATATTTCCGATGGGTTCCAGAGAACCAAAGAGTTCGAAGATGTAGACAAGACACTTCAACAGCTTCACCAGGATCTAGAGGAAATGAAAGATAACCAGATAACACCAACAACACCAACAACACCAACCATAGATACTAAAGCAACATACAGCAGAGACATTAATGTGAAGAGTGGGACAGACAAGAAGACCTGTGGTATCATAGACTGTACACTTCTCAGTCCAGACAGATTGGTGGTCATTGACAGGGACAATAAGAATGTTAAGTTAATAGACATTAATAGCAATAAAGTCATATCAAGTAACAAAACATCAAGTCAACCAAACAGAATAACTGCACTTAGTACTACCATGATTGCTGTTACACTACCTGGTGAGTGTAAAATACAAGTACTTGTTGTTACAACAACATTTACCTTACAACGTGAGATAAAAGTCAACAATGCTTGCTATGGTATTGCATACAAAGATGGAAAGTTAGCAGTCAGTTACATGAAACCAGGTAGAGTAGAAATCCTAGATATCCAAGGAATGGTACTACATACAATACAACCAAAACAAGGCAAGCAATATGTACTACAGTGGCCTGACTATATCACATTTGGAAAAGACAATAATACAGTAATTGTATCAGACCCAATGACCCACAAAGTTAGTGTGGTTACAAGTAGAGGAGAAATTCTGCGTACGTACACACATGAAACATTACTAGATCCACAAGGTATGGTGATTACAGCAGATGGTGTTCTGTTTGTATGTAGCTGGCGGAGTGGATGTATACATGTTGTATCACCAGACTTCAAGACAAGTAAAATCATCATCAACAATGATAACGATGCGGTGGGTCCTATGAGCATAACATACTGTGATATCAATCATAGACTGTATATCAGTAAAGCCGATAACGTGATAGGAGAGAACCAAATACATGTGTTTGATTTGGATGTTTAAACAATGAGATACAACATCTGGAAATACAGTTTAAACAGTAATTACGCAAACACATCAGTATGCTGGGCATATAAACTGTGTGCGTTGTATGATTACAGCATCATTAAATCAATTACTGCCTAACATTCATAAATAAAAACAAATATTGTGCGTATATGTCAGGTTGAAATGACAGAGAATTACTATGCTTTCACCGCTAACTTGTAATTTGCCTCACATGACCATGCGTCATAATTCACTGAGTTTCGTATAAACAAACATTAAGTGTATATAATATGTAATGATAATAGTAGCTTGATTGTATGAAGGTTACATATTAAGAATCGAATAATTGTGGGATTCTTTATCGCAATTCGATCAATTACTTGAGACTGTATTGGGAAATTATAAATAAAACTTGAAACGTTACTGTTAATATAACAATAAGAAGTTCTAACTGGAATTGAAGTTTATTTTCCTTTATTGACAATTTATTAGTCAGATTTGTATATTGTAAAAGATAACAGTTACACCATGAATTTTCCCTGCTTGAAGACAAACTTCCAAAACGTTAAAAGGAAAAAGCTAAGATAAACAATTTGAGTGTGACATTTACGCTGCCGAGTCTGAGTGAAGATATTTGAGTGAGACATTTACGCTGCTGAGTCTGGGTGAAGATACTTGAGTGAGACATTTAAGTTGCTGAGTCTTAGTGAAGATATTTGAGTGTGACATTTACGCGCTGCTAAGTCTGATTGAAGATATTTGAGTGAGACATTTACGCTGCTGAGTCTGAGTGAAGATACTTGAGTGTGACATTTACGCTGCTGAGTCTAAGTGAAGATAGTTGAGTGAGACATTTACGCTGCTGAGTCTAAGTGAAGATAGTTGAGTGAGACATTTACGCTGCTGAGTCTGAGTGAAGATTTTGAGTGTGACATTTACGCTGCTGAGTCTGAGTGAAGATATTTGAGTGTGACATTTACGCGCTGCTAAGTCTGATTGAAGATATTTGAGTGAGACATTTACGCTGCTGAGTCTGAGTGAAGATACTTGAGTGTGACATTTACGCTGCTGAGTCTTAGTGAAGATAGTTGAGTGAGACATTTACGCTGCTGAGTCTAAGTGAAGATAGTTGAGTGAGACATTTACGCTGCTGAGTCTGGGTGAAAATATTTGAGTGAGACATTTACGCTGCTGAGTCTGAGTGAAGATACTTGAGTGAGACATTTACGCTGCTGAGTCTTAGTGAAGATAATTGAGTGTGACATTTACGCTGCTGAGTCTGATTGAAGATATTTGAGTGAGACATTTACGCTGCTGAGTCTGAGTGAAGATACTTGAGTGTGACATTTACGCTGCTGAGTCTTAGTGAAGATATTTGAGTGAGACATTTACGCTGCTGAGTCTTAGTGAAGATATTTGAGTGTGACATTTACGCTGCTGAGTCTGAGAGACGGTATTAGAGTGTTACTTTTTCGCTTCTGGGTCTGAGTGAAGATATTTGACTAAGACATTTACGCTGCTGAGTGTTTAAGTGAAGATATTAGAGTTTTACAAAATTCTTTAGTGAGTACGGATAATTATTTTTAGTATTTATTTTCTTTTAATCTTTGAGATTTCAGTGCGAATCTGATATAGAGTTCGGGTATATAGTATTGTGTGTTTACTGTAAAAGTTATAATCAATACGTACATTTAATATCAGATTCTCACTAAAGGCCAAAGACAATGGTTCACAGAGAACAATCGACACTCAGGGGGTAATCTATATTACAAACGTAAATGTTAAGTATGCATGTCCTTCCTTTCTTTATAATTTAAGTATATCAAGTCCTTAATAATTTACATATACAGTACTTTTCACCATAATCAATTGATATAATTGAATGAGTGTTTGTCTAATTGATGTATACATGTTTGTGTGATTGTAGTTTGATCATATTACAGAATGCCATGATGTTAATGAGATATATGAATGTTTTTGTTGTATTTCTATACATGTTATCTTTTGTAAATAAAGAAGGTATTATTATTATTTTTTGTTTTATTATTATTATTATCGACCTCGAACACTCACACCTCTACACTCCAAATCATTAGTTTTATGTTTTAAGTTGTTGTATTGTTATAGCGATGAAGAGGGAAGTTAGCTAGCTGTTAAATCGTTTTTAAACCCCCTGTTTTTGTTCTGACAGTTCCAAGGCTGTTAATTATTTATATTCATGTTTTAGATGTATGTTAAATTCCCCTCACTAATAGAGGTTTAGTCGAGGAACAGCTGGAGTAATTTATGCAATAAATCAGATCAACAAAGCACTGAATGTCTACTGCGTTAAGATACTTGATCACAATACGACTGCTGAATTGGTTGTAGAGAACGTAGTCATACAGCGCCGCTTTTCCATTAATGTGTCTATATGATCTAACTCTAAGTGACAATTATTTCTTACAGGGGTGCCATTTCCTGTTCGTCGACTTCCGTAATCTCTACAGGGTCACCGCTAATTAATTGTCGTATGAGAGCATCACTTTTCCTGTTGATTTAGCATCTATGACAAAAGTTGGTTCAATGATCATGTTGTTAAGTTGATAAAGCGACCAGGTTATAGATATACCCAATATAAAAATAAAAATGAATGATAAAAATGAACCTAGTCAACCTCTCGCACTCCTGTTTCATGAACAAAACTTTTTTTTAATAATTTACATAGTTCACGGAAAATTGTTTATTTGTTTTACTGTCACCTCGGTATTTTGACTTATGAGGCACTTTCCTTCTGAGCCATGTACTTCCCGATTCGTATCGTTTTATGCTAGACACTATGCGGGACTGCAAGCGGTGCATATTAACATCATTTAACTAGATGGCGTCTTACCAACACACACCGAAACGGACCACGTCAAATATGTCAACTAATCAAATATGCGATAGAACATTTCAGCTAGGTCTCTCATTCAAATCCTTGCGCCTATGACAATTCAGTATCATTTTGCTTTAATCAATGTCGTCTTAGTAAGGGATCTACATAGTTTGTCTTCATAACACAAACATGAACGACATGTTTAAACTTGCAATGAAACTTTGAATAAGGGGAACTTTGTTCGTCTTTGAGGTGGATATGTGGTTACTATGTATCACTGGTAGAGCAGTGAATACAAGAATGGTTATAGATACATTCGAACCTGTCTTAAGAGACCAGTCAAATCAGTTAGATCAATTGATACACGTTTTCAGATATTTTCCGATATACACGATCGTTTTATTGAATAAATATCTGATAATAAGAATAAAAGTCGCCAATGCCACATCTTTTTTTCTTAACTCTTTCGCTGCCATATTTCTCTGATTACGAACTTCCCAGTGCCAAATGTATTTCCAAGATATTCAATATATTGAGTAACTCTATATAAACGCTTCTAATTTTTTTATTTTTGCTAGTATTGCTATGAAACTTACAGGACACATATAATATACAATAACATCTTTACATATGAATTCAAAACAATGTCATTATAGCAGATGACCGTGTCCTTGACCTACATTTGACCTTCATTAACCTACTTTCTCAAAACTTCACATATATACACAAAACATGTGTCAATATGTGTTTTTGTTCAATAATTTTCATGGAATATTCATCAAATAACATAATTACAACATAAACCACCATGCAAAATTAATTTAAACAGTTGGCTTAAAATAAACAACACAGTGAGTCATCGGTTTTTCAGGCATGAAAAGTCACTTTCAGTCAAACAATGTGCAACACATTATAAATTCATACATCAAAATAGTTACTAGCATTATAAAACACAGTCTAGTTACATTATCCTACATTATTACATTCATCACACACAATGCAATGAGGTTTGACGACAGTGCATTTTTTAATTATGTACAATGTAGTATAGCTGGGCAAAACGACTAGGTTTGCAATCGATTAATAGGCATTACCGGATAAGCCAATCGATCCAATTAATCGAACATAGTAGGATAATAGAATAAAAGAATACGAGTTTTGCAGTTGAAGATTGAGAAGAATAACACAAAATGTGCATTTTATGATAGATGAAGATGAATCCGACTTGAACGCTAAATGTTGGTAGACTATTTTGGCCAAACCATGATCACGCCGACGATTACTCGTCACTCGGCCCATCACAACAGTGGTGATTAGTCTAATATTACAAGTATTAACTAATGTTCATGTTGTCAATTCTCTGTGTTATTCATCTTATGTAAAAGGGACGACAAATATGATCTTTCAAAATCAATTTACTCATCAAATCACCCACACACATATCATGCATGTATACTGGATCTCCACAAAATGGCAGAGAATTCAACATGGAATGCACCGAACAATATTGGCAAAAAATAAGAGCACTCGTGTTCTGAACAAAAACAAAATAAATGCACATTTAAATGTCATGCGTTGGTATTAGACATCATCAGGAAAAGTTATATCCGTTTGAAAGTCATGTATTACAAAGAACTATATCGCGTGTTCCTTCTAGCTGTTTACGCTTTCATTTTACCAAATGAACTTTTTTCATTAATAAGTTTTATTTTTATTTTTCATTTCTAGAAACTTTGAAACGAAAACATGCAATTTTCCGAGAGAAGATAATTGGTTTGAGATATGTTTTTCAATGGGTCTCTTGGACCTTATTTGGAATAGTTCGTGAGTACCATACACATATTTGATATAAGAAGGCCATTATGTGTCTCCCTGGGCTTGTCGTACTTCCGGGACCTAGCAAGTAGTTCCTCGAAATTTTGAAGTCTCGGATTTAAAACTGCATCCAGCGCCACTCTTTCCATATATGGTAAATTTAATGTAACTTTGTAAATTCTGGAAGAAAATTGAGAGTTAAATGTCTTATTTAATAAAGTCTTTTGAATTCATCGGGTCCGACATTTTACTTAATAAAAAATATGTGGTTTCCGTTAGCCCATTTCAAATCAACGTGCATAAAAATATACATCGGGACCTGATATTTACTTAGGATGGTACCATGTATTCGGATGGGAGGTTGTCACATAAAAGACAACTATTAATTACACGATAAAAATACAATGCCGTTTTAGACAACAAGATGGTGAAATGCTTGCAGTGCATTTTAATGTGACTAACGCATATTTTTTTATTCTGGACTAATGTTTATTTCCAAACGCCAGAGAATAGAAGACTCTGCAATAGTGAGTGATATGTATAAATATTGCACTTCCGCCTGTATATAATAATTGCCCATTCTGTTTACTAATGTTGATAATTACGTAATATAAACATAATTATTGAAATTACTTTGACGAGTACGTAATCAGTAAATTCCGTGAGAAAATAAAGTAAACTGTTTAAATTGTTTCCAACAGGACCAACGAAATTTTATCAATTTTCTGACGCATTAATCCTGTTCCTGATGTTGTATTGGTGCTTGTGTGAATAAGTATATAATCGGTTCGTAAATTCTGTTACAAAGGTAAAACGGACACTGGTTTAGTTTCCATTTTTAAAAACATTTGCAAGCAAACTATGGTCTATTTTGGAAAAAACACAGGTTCTTGTGATGTTTTACATGGCCTATTTACTATGATAAGAATAAAGGTAAACAACGACCTCTTGATACGTCCTTTTATTTTCAAAACAGTTCATCAGCTTTAACAGAAAAGATCGCCAAACCCATACATAGTTGCAAAGCTAAGATTTCCATCTACCTGATAAAGTCATTCAACCTATTCCAACCCGCCATATATGTCCGAAAACACAAAAAGTCTCAACAAAATCACCCACTAACATGTCAAAACCGACGTCCACCGTTCGACTGGCGATATTCGCCTATTTCATACAATTTCTCTTCATTTATACGAGTACAGCCCTTTTGTCTGATTCCGATATATACAATGACTAAAAATACTGCGTTCACATCAAGGCGGACCTTTTAATATCCACTTGAACCATCAAAACACACAATTTTCAAAGTAATTTCAGCAACTGTCATCTGAAATCAACCATGCTTGTACGAGCCACGGGCATTCATGGTACGAGACTTTCTGATTGGGCGATGTATACATTTGGAACGCATTTATTATTTACAATTTAATTTTCCACCAATCAGCAAGCAGTCTCTCGTTTATTGTTGTTGTCGTTTCTTTTATTGTAGTGTGATAGACTGCATAGACACCTCATTTCATTTATGCGCGCATTGGAGGGTTGTATTCTTATAGAAGACATGGGGCAGCAAATCTGTGTTACCATGCCGTGAACACCATATCATTTTATCGCACCAAATCAAATTTAAATTGATGTATGGCCAACCAGTCCTAGAAGTAGCTTTAAAATGTCTAGCATTGGCCAGGAAGCTATTTTAACAACATTGGTATATACCGCCGGGTACTCGAACTCCCAACCTACCGCATCCTAAAGTAGGCAAACGCTCTGACACAGAACCATCACGCTGGTCTCATATTTTTCGGCGAAGCCGTACTAACGTATGTTTGCTATTTAATAGACAGAGCTATGTAAACCAATCAGATTGTACGTTTACCTTTAACCCAATGTCACTTCAACCGTACAACGCTTGTAAACTTGACGCGGATTGATTCACTTTTCGTTTAGGTCTATACATATGCTTACCAAAACAAATAAATGAACAAACAAAAAATAACAGTCATGTAAACTGTTTTGTCTTTGCTTCTTTCGACGCAAGTGATACACAACATGATTGCAATGGTGTAATGTTTGCAAAGAAAACATTTTGATCACGACATATGCGTTATTCTTATTAATCTAAACATGACAAGGCTATGTGAAGACCTGATGAACATTATAGTGTTTGCCCTAACAATTTCGTCTTAAAGCTTTTAAAGTAGTTTTCTATATTTATGTATCGAGTTGTGGTGTTAGTAACCCCATGGGAAATTACCTGACGTCAGAATGAAGAAGACTCTTGGTGTATTCATATTGTTTTAATTAGATAAATCGATATGTGGTAGCTAGTTAAAACTTATGATTTCAGGACTGCGTGATACAATGAGTACATGTGAACTACATATATAAACAGTTTATGACTAATCACAATACAGTGTGCCATTTATTGGTCGCGCGAAAAAACCCAGACTTTACAAGATTACATGTTCGTTTTGTTTTTTTTCAATATATCTGTAGGCCGGAGGCCCGTGAGATCAAAACATATCAATACACAACATAGTGGCAAAATGTGAAAACAGCAAAGTATATCAATACAATATTATACATATCATACAGCAGGCAATACTTCTCAATTTAAAGAAATAGAGTATGATCGACAACTTCGTTTTGTTTTTGTATATTTAGTGTGTAAATATGTGGAGAGGCCAATACTCTAAAATTGGGGTAAGGACGGTGGGATGGGGCTAGTTTAAACGAAGAAGGTGGGGTTAATGATTTAATATATAATTGTTTTTAGGGCTATATACCTTAGCAGGTGAATAATGATAGTTACAAGCATGCTATTACTTAAATGAACTTAGTCTGAGCATGATATCCCTTATTAAGTCATCTACAGTCTCAAATTTGCGCTCACCCTATAAATAGATATTCACAACGTTGTTACACTATTTGCGTACAAGAGCTTATATCTCATTCCATGGTATCAATCGTCCTCACTCAATATAAAGTCTGCCTCTCTTAATTGCCAATTTATGATTAGCTATACCACGGATCTCTATTATTAGATCAGTAGCAATACTAAGTTGGGTTGGAAATGATTAGATTTTACACTTATATTAGGGTTGATCTTGGTTTTTCGTTCCAACCAATATTTACTGTTTCAATTAGTTTTTAGGTTATATCAAATTCTATGTGTGTTAAGCGTCAGGTACATTTTTCGAAACCTACATAACAGTGAGAACAAAACAAAGTATAGATAAAAAAAAATTGTATCTTCAACATTTTTCTTCCTACAAACAAAGACATTACACACCAAGACATAAAATAGAAACTACTAGTTTTACAAAACAACACAAAGAATCTAGTAAATGGTAAGATTAAATTATTTGTTCTGCTTTTGTGTATGGTCGTTGTCTACCTAACACATTGTTATCGGCTAAATGGGACAATGTCGTTATGTTTTAACCTCATTACCGGAGTAATGAAAGAAAATGTCGATAAAAATATTTTGTATCTACAACACCTTTCTTTCAACAAACCATTATACACTAAGACATAAATTTCAAACTACTACAAAAACAACACTAATTAAGTACCAAGCAATGACTAGATTTAGGTATATATTCAGCTTTAGAGAACATGGTCATTGGCTACCTAACACATTGTTATCGGCTAAATTGGCCAATGTCGTTATGATGTTTTTAAATAATTACTGGAAATTATGGCATTTTCATATTTGTATTTTTTCGGCCAGACTGCCAAAAAACCAACCAACCTGAGAATGGCAAACATAGATTCATATTGGTATGACCTTAATTAATGCATATAAGGTAAATAGACGATCTTACATGAGTGCTTATTAAATATTGTTTTGATGAAACGAGTCGACTGAATATGACGCGAGGCTCTGCCGATATCAAATAAGCACGGTTGTAAGATTCTATTTATCACATAACACCATAAATAGATTGTTTTCAATCTTTAAATAGACTTTAAATAGTGCTGAGATTCGGCTATTTATGTAACTAGTTACATATGATATCTGCTTTATGCCACTCCTGGAGTGCAAGTTATGTGACAATGAACTATAATATGCATACACAATTCTATATTTTTTATTTAAAATCCTACCTTACACGTTGATCGCTCTCCATGGCAGAGTAACTTCGTGTTGTTCTCTTTTTCCAACTTACACCTGAAGAATATAGACCGAACGATAAGCCATATAATTATATGGTAACATTTACACTGATGACGTTATGTTTACCCACAGTTTTAAATTGCCATTTTGTCATTGTTTGCTATTCATCCGAGCATACTGAACTATTTAACACTTGATCTCTTTGTATTCCTCGTTTTGTTTTCCTCATCTTTCTTATGTTATGACGATATCTCAGGTAACTAGACATTCATAAATAATGTTAGTTATATAAGGACGTGAAAAAGATGGCACTAATACATAGCTACTTATTGTTGCGAAATATGCTTCGGTGGGGGGGGGACATATCTTCTGTATAACTATTTCTAAAGAGTAATCATGTACTAGTTTTTATTATAAGCCACTATCATGTTAAATACATGATCTATTTTATTATTTTTTAGTAAAGTATCCTGAACAACAATCCAACTCATTAATTAATATCACGATTAGAAAAATCATTATCCATATTGTAAAAACAAAACAGAACTATTACCTCTAAACCACATGAAATATAATAATCCTTTCCTTGTATAACTTAGAAAATCACTTTCAACACTCCTTGTTGTAAATACATGTAGAATAAAACACGCATTTATAGTACATGTATGTATATATCAGGGCATCGTTTTCACAATTTTTCCGTGGGCGACTTTTTCAGTGTTTGCTTAACTATTTAATTGTAGGAATGTATATATATGTTCATCTCAGACCAGCGCATTTTTTTTGTATTTATTTTCATTGTAATTTTAAGTCATGTTCCATATTGAGAGTTAACTAAGTTTAATGTTGATATTTTGCTCTTCTGTAAATACCTCTACCCATTGTGTTTTTGTTATAATATACATGATATTGCTATGAAACATG
Organism: Mactromeris polynyma; assembly: GCA_032209605.1. Taxonomy (NCBI): domain Eukaryota; kingdom Metazoa; phylum Mollusca; class Bivalvia; order Venerida; family Mactridae; genus Mactromeris; species Mactromeris polynyma. Next base: position 29,155,865 of record JASFXZ010000005.1, read on the forward strand.
TTATGTTTTAATCAATTAACTGTTTGTTGTTGTTGTTGTATTTACAACGGGGAGGTAAAAATGCAAACTTACGAGAAGATATGACATCTTTCCTTATATCTATTTCATAATGCGGACAGTTTTCACGAAAATATGATGTTAAATTCACGGGTAAGCTTTCCATTGAAATACATCGCATACACTCATAAATTGAAAATTCTGTACTTAAAATTCACTGATGCATTGACGAGTCGATTCATTCAATGTCGCTCACAAGTTATTTAGCAGTTGTATATTCGCTTAACGTGTCAGTTATATTTCATTAACCGACTGTAGGCGTCAGGTGTAGGGTACATTCTGTTTAGCACTTAACTTGGTCGGCGGTCATTTCCCTATATCCCTTATTCACCCCTAGATAATAATTGATTGCCGCTGACATTATCCGGGTTTTTAGGAGTCATATTTACGTATTTGTCTTTTATATAACTTTTTAAAACTGTCAATATGATAAGGAAACCAAAAAGGAACTTTGATATTGTGTTTTCTAGGTTTATTTTCTCTTCCCTTATGTTGCACAACAAATCTTAAAGATGTATCTGGCTTATCTGAACCTATTTGTGTTAATAGGCTTCATCCAGTATGGTTGTTACATTGTCTAAAACATCATTAATAAGAACCATTGCCATGTATAACCGTTTAAAACAATCTTGTTTACTCTAATTACTAACAGACAAAATTAGTAAAAAAACACCCGCTTGTTAAAACACTGGAAGTTGTTTTAATTTTATGATAATACAACGGTCTTTTTTCGACAAATACAGAGAAATACATTATAAATGTATCCTGTGAGAATGCATATCTATTGAAGTTTTAACTAGATAAAGTATATTGTTCAAGTTTGTTTAGGTCAACAAATGAACACAACATGAGCATAATATATCTTTAACCTTCAGATTGCGACACATTTGCTTGAATCAAGCTGCTTTCGTCTTCGATATTGAATCTTTTAATATTTGATTGGACAACACTTTAAGTACGTGAATAACTGAATATATATTGCACGTAAATGTAACAACATCCTGGATCATAGAGATGTTTTGAAACAGATGTATTTAGGACATGTCTTGGCCCTTAAATATTCTAAACTGATGTAATTCAGACGAAAATAATCTTGAGACAGTTCGTGGTGACAAACGCTATAAAATATCGTATTTTTCTTCCAACCACATTTATTTAGTTCTATCCGTTATTGGTATCTTTCCGGAAGAATTACAAATAAGACTGTAAGAACTAACAGACGAGCGTAATCATGCATTTTGTCATTTCCAATATCGGCTATGTCATGTATGTCAAAACAGATCAGAGAACATGTCATTTATCAGCTTACTGTATGTATATGTGTTAGATATATGTGGATATTTTTCTGATAACGGAATAGCAGTGATTAGTACAATCTCATAAATATTATACCAAGTCTGGTTAAATGGTTGAATAATTGGTTGGATAAAAGACGGACATCGATACTTCTTGGACTGATATCAAAAACAAAAGCCTGTTTAAAGACATATTTATTAGCGTTCAAACATTTTTTGTGGACAAAATGTTGTACTTATTTGTTGAAATCTTCTTATTCCCTATGGGATAAGCACACAACATATATCAGCCCTATTTAAAAGACCAGCCATTTCTGACTTATAAGACGCATTGCTTCTATGCACACATACTTCCCGATTCCTTTCATTTAATGCCAGGCACCAGACAGGTAGGTATTTTGGTAACAAATATTTCACTATCATAGTCATGAAGTATGTCGCTGAGTAAGTCTTGCGAAGTTCACAAACTCGCTGATGTATTGATAGTGGTTCTCTTGAGCATGTCATTTAAAGCACTGTACAGCAAATTCTCATTAAAGACCACCGCAAAACTAAAACCACATAATAAGTAAGACCGTTTGTTTTCCCCCCGCATGTTTCAACTACATAGTCCATGTCATTGATAAGACCGAGTTATTCAATGGTAATTTGATTGTCGCTTTTTGCTGTATAATTATTTTGTGATTAAAAATAAAAACCTATTTCAGTTGAGAAGTTTGTTTGAACCCGGAACAACGACACTATCACCAAATTAGGGAAACAGACCCTGTATACAGGCGTTCTATTTATAGGGAAAACTCTATTTTAGATGATTGGCACTATAGTTTACCATGCAGTTTTAAGTGGACGATTAAACAGCTTAACTTATTCCGTCAAAATGTCTAAAGCCATTATGTATAGTATGTACAACGTTAATGCTTTTATGGGATAATGTTGTTAACAATTAGTTTTAATTATTGGAATTAGTATCAAATATTTTGCCCGCAAATTTGTTCTTGTCTCAGAAGAAGCTCTTAACTATATTATACACATATATAAATTACTACTAAGTAATGATATGTCTGCTTTGAATTGACGTTTAAAAGAGTATCAAATTGCCTATCTCTGACAGTCAATACATAAGACAAAGGAGTTGTAATTGGAATCTTAATTGTATTATTGGACAAAGTTTCATACCAACATGTGCGACCATTCCTGCGAGGTATAGTATGTCTTCTTTTGTTGACAGCTTAATTGTTGACAATTTAGTAAGTGAGCTCACGTGACAGTCATATATATGCAATACAAATAGGGTGTTTATTAACTTTAATTAACATTATCGTGTGTAGTTTAAAGATAGTAGTCTGGCATCTCAGCAAAATCAGTATCATTTTGAGTTTAATGTATATTCGAAATGTTCCCCATTTCACGGCAAAATGACGAATTCGCAATGGTGTGCTTTTGTCACGGATCACAAAGGTAAACTATATAAATATCTACAGACCACCGTTTGTTCAAAACCGTCTGAATAGCTAGGGAATTTCAATATTTCGAACCTCATTTATTTAACAGTATGACATTTAGTGTTTTACGAACTTAAAATCCAATTTACAAGTCTGATTTCACTCATGTAACACAATTATCATAACAAATGATTCATTATTAGACTGGGGTTTTAGTCCCTTGGTACACAAATACAGATATCATTCATACTATAAGGAATGAGATGGATAAAGGTAATGTAATAGGCATGATTCTTTTAGACCTCCAAAAGGCTTTTGACACAGTAGACCACTCTATTCTTCTAATGAAGCTCAGAGCTGCAGGCCTTGGGGATGATATTTTAAGATGGTTTGAATCATATCTGTCTGATAGGCAACAATTAGTAGATGTCTCTGGTACCCATTCTGCTACAGCTCCTATAACATGTGGAGTTCCACAGGGGTCCATACTTGGCCCTCTTTTATTTTTAATTTATGTTAATGATATGTCAGCTGTGGTTAAAAACAAGCTTTTGTTATATGCTGATGATTCTGGTATTTTAGTTTCAGGTAAATGTAAGTCAACTGTAGAATCATCTTTAAAAAATGACCTGCATCTTGTTAGTCAATGGTTAGTGGATAACAAGTTATCACTCCATTTGGGTAAAACTGAGTCCATTCTATTCGGGTCTAAACATAGACTTAGGTCAAACTCTACTCTTGATATTTCATGTAACGGTACTATTATTGAACCCACCTCTGCTGTAAAATATCTTGGTGCAACTATTGATCAGACATTATCATTTGATTTCATGGCCCGCTCTATACTTAAAAGGGCTAATGCAAGGTTAAAATATTTATATCGTAAAAAAGGTTACCTTACCCAACACACCAAGAAACTCCTGGTTATGGCCCTTATCCAATGTCATTTTGACTATGCCTGTTCTATATGGTATAATAGTCTGACCCAGTCCCTTAAATCCAAACTCCAAACCACCCAAAATAAGTTAATCAGGTTTGTGCTTGACCTTGATGCAAGGTCACACATAGGTCATGTCCATTTCAAATCCCTTAATTGGTTACCAGTCAATAAACGTGTACACCAAATTATTCTGTGTCATGTTTTTAGAATTAAAAACAACTTAGCCCCAGACTATATGGTAGACCATTTTATATCTCAAGACTCTATACATTCCTATAAAACTAGACTGAGTGGACAGGGGGGGTTTGCGGTGCCAAAGGTCAAAGGTTTTGGGTCTAAATCCTTTTTCTTTTCTGGTATAACCCTTTGGAATCAATTGCCTGCTAGTATAGCACACACGGAAAAGTTGGCTGATTTTAAAACTAAAGTAAAAACACATTTTTTAGACAATTTAGAATCTTAAAGTGATTTAACTATTTATTTATTTTATTTATATTATTTATCCATTAAATGAATCTATTTTATTAAGAATTTAATTAATTTATTTTTATATATTTATTTATTTATTCATTTAGCTACTTGTTTATTCACATTAATGCATTTCAGTATTGGAACCTGTTTCACTTAAACATGTTTTTTAATTTATTTAAAATCTGTGATATTGATTGTAGATACATTTACATGTAATATTAAACTTAGCACCCTGTAGTAGAATAACTGTGATACCACCCTAAGACTATACCTGATACATTTGTGCAATTTATTATTATTATTATTATTCTCATTATTAGAGATGCCTCTCTATGTCATGCCACCAACACTAAAGGACCACAATGGAAATAAGAGTTCTCTCTTTTTTGTGTAATCCTTAGTGTTGGTATGCTTGTCATGGTTGTTTACAAATTCACATGTATGTATCTCAATTGTTTTATTATACATGTTGTTTTTAAATTTCCATGTTTGTGCAACCAATACTGAATAAAATCTATCTATCTATCTACTAAAAATAAACTAATTTCCCTCATGAGTCTGGAAACAGAAATGTTTTGGAATATCCAAGAGTTTGACGATCATTTATTACATGTTACATGTACTTATTTTGCGTCAATTTTCGGGTGACTGTGTAAATATCATAGAGGCGGTTAATAGTTATGTATTTGTTACAGTCGAATCAACCTTCGACAACCTTCTATCCGTTTACTCGGAATTATCCGAAAAAATATCAGATCCCGATGTCTCTTCGAATAGAAATGGCCATGATTATTCGAAAATATTATCGGACCCGATCAGTGCTGTAAAAATCCACTAGCCTGACGTCCCGGACTCGTCTAATGCTGGATCGGGCTACCAACAGTTGAATTGAAGTTAGTCCAGGACAAGTCTGTTTTTAAAGCTAACACACATCAGCAATTGTTCAGTTGTAAGTCAAACCTTAGCATCCCACAAACACATACATGTGATTATTAATTTTAGATTAGTGGAGCTGTCATTGTATATGTTTATTTGTTTCTAAATTGACTGATATTCTCGGACAACTAGCTTCCTATGTCGGACATGTCAAATTTTACATTTCCATTAGTCCGGGACAAGTGTCTTTTCAAATAATTACTAGAGCCCTGCCGATGTGTTCAAATGAACGAGATCCTACTGTATATCCAGACGACAGAACAGAGGCGCGTTCAAGAGATATGGGAAGTAAGCGAGAAAACCACAGGAGATTGTCAAGAGTTATTTCTCTTTATCCCATTTATATTTCTCTTCCTTTGTCCCTTCCATAGACCATAGTTTATTTATAGTATTTCATCAATCTCATTAAAATCAGCTCCAGTCGCACGCTCCTATACTATACGCTAACTGCCTAACAGCGGAAAGTAATGGAGCTAAATTTAGGGGCTGGTTTTAATGAAATTGAGTATAACATATACATATACTACAGAAAGGGCAATGGAGAGAACTCTATGGGATAAAGGGAAATAACTCAAGGCAATCTTCAGTGTAGAAAAGGCAGCTGGATAATAAAAACTACAAAATGGAATTCACCAGACCAGACGACATAGTTCCACACGGACGCCATTTTGTTTAGTAAAGCTAGCACAGTTATAAGACGCTTTACGAGATTTTCAGCTATAGAGCATTATATTCACATTGATTAAATATTATTCATGTTAAAAGGGAAAAGGTGTTTGTCTTTTAACATATAATCGTTTAAATCTATGTTCAGTTTGCTTCATTTGAAAAAATAAAATCCGACCTACTTCCCCTGTTTTTTAAGGCAAGAAACCTAAAACAAACATATTTTTTAGGGCTAAACTTCTTAAGTTTTTAGGAATTTTCAGAGACATGTTTTTCAGAGGTAGGACAAATGTATTGTTTCTAGTCCTACATGGTTATATTCCGGGGCGGAAAAGTAGTTCCAATGTTTAGATAGATAGCCGGATCTGACAGGGCAGAAATATTCGCACACTTTTTTTACAAAATAAAGACATTTTATCAAAAAGAAAAAAATGCTGACACGCGAAAAAATGTTCTCGGGTCGGGGCAGACGTATAGCCGTTTCTCCTTACGGCGAATCCTGCTACGCCTTATTTCGGACATTTTTCGGTAATCTTCGTTATTTTCCGTCATAATGATAATAATTATAAGTCATGTGGTAAATACTTGATCATCGATTCAGGATTCAGATCAACAATTCTGAATGTTTAACGTTTTAAGTCTGAATCTTAGACTTAGACTTCAAAATGGTAAATCTTCTTTTTGTTCCTACGTTATTGTAACACACTATATTTTGATAAAACATGGCAAGAAATATTCAAGCTAAAATGTATCCCTTTAAATAATATATTATAATGAATACAAAATGTAGGTGATTGATTCTACGACCGACGACCAAGACCAACAATTGCGTTATACATGTATATTCTAGATGGTATCAATGACACAAGTCAAAGAAATAGGAATGAACTGTGGATGGTTGATTTACGAAAAGTAGTTGTAGCGAATTTTTACTGTCTTTGTTTTTTTGTTCCTAGCTCCCTGTGGATTTCGAGAACGACACGTGACACATATTACGTCACTGGTTGACTGACATATCTGATTGTCCACAACATGGCTCTGATACCTAAGTTAGCAATGGTCAGTTAATTCGGACAAATATTTAATCACAGGACCCTGAACCCACTCCAGGAAAATATCCCAGTGGCTCAAATTATAGATGACATTTCGTGTTTCTCGCATTTTGTGTCATACATGAATACATTCATCTGTAATTTGCAAAGGAAATACGAAAGAATTACGATTTTGTTTTTCATTGGAAAAAAGGGTCGAACATGCGTTTGATTAATTGTGTCCTGAAATATCGGTCGTTACACGACTGACGTATGATTATAGTCGTTTCAATGATACCTATTCACGCTATGACCTTAATGGAAATAGGAAACAAGACACGTCTTTAAAAAAAGATGAACGGCGTAGATATAATGATGTTTAAAGAATCGCCCTATTTCGGAACTCGCCAGGGGGGTACGCTACGTGAAAGTGGATTATATGTTCGAAACAAACCGTTTAAAGTGTCTCGCCTCTTAAAATATTAACCAATCAAATCGTCTCATTTGTTGCATAATTAGTCGCTTTATATACCATATTTGATTGGTCTTAAATGTACAAGTGTCTATCTTTTTTCTTTATCACAGAAAGGCTTTCTCAGATAACAGAACTATCATTGAATGCTGAGATAATCAATTTAATAAATTCATATCAAACGACAAATTTCTTTTTTGATAAAATAAACACAATCATCAAAAAGTTACGACAATATTAAGCTGAATTAATTGTATTGATTTGTCTTGTTGGAATTGATTCGGTTGTCAAAAACAACGGTTGGGGAGGAATTACAGGTTGTTCTCTATGGCATCACGGACATATAAACCACGCATTGCACACGTCCTACTATGTGTGTTTAGATTTGTTTGAACTCTCGCGAGCGGCGAGATTTTCTTCCGTGATCAAACACAAGATATAAATTTTGCGACGTCCACCATCTTGTTTCGGAATAGAGAATAGTTGACATTTTAATCCGCCGTAATCGTTATATTTAAACTCGTTATATTTAAACTCGTTATATTAAAACTCGTTATATTTAAACTCGTTATATTTAAACTCGTTATATTTAAACTCGTTATATTTAAGCTCGTTATATTTAAACTCGTTATATTTAAACTCGTTATATTTAAACATTTCTTGAGACTAAGTTAATTCATTTTTAAATTACTACATTTAGAAAATTAAAAATTGCACAGATCGATAGGTAATTACACGGATAGACAGAGCCAGCAACAGACGGAAATGAACGGAGATTGCCGACTATCACCGATCGATAAAAAGGTGGAAATTCAGTTGGGTGAAGTTGGCGCGGTAATCGTGCATCGTACATCAACATTGAATACCGACCCAGATTGAATACAGAGCCAGCACAGACATCGTTATTCGACTTATATGTTTCAATACATATCTTAAATCGAACCAAGAGCTAGCACTGACATCAACACTCGAAACGGGTCCGCACCGAATAGATATCTGGAGCCAGCTGGTACATCGTTATTTGGCTTTTCTAAATAGTTGAATACAGACCTAGTAGCGAATCCAGAGCTAGCACTAACATCAACATTCGAACTTGACCTCGGCGAATACATGTCTGGAACTGAATAGGGAGCCAGCCAGCTCGTACATCGTTATTCGACTTATATTTTTGAATACATATCTTAAATCGAACACAGAGCACTATGAAAAACTGAACTTTTAAGTTTCTCGGAGTGACCTCCCCTTTTAATAAAGGGTCATCAACATTCGGACTAGCTCTGAGTTTTTTAAATAATTTGAATAATGACCTAGTTTGTTTTACTTTTTTAGTTTTTTCTTTCTGAAAAACTTTAAATTTAAGTCGGATGAGTAACTTCCCTTTATAACCAGGGGAGGTCACTCTGAAAATCTTCAAAGTTAAGTATAACGATGTACGAGCTGGCTCGCTATATAACTCTAGATATGTATTCGCTGCGGTTAAGTCCGAAAGTTGATGACCCTTTATTAAAGGGGAGGTCATTCCGATAAACTTAAAATTTGAGTTTTTCATAGTGACTTCCCTTTATAATCAGGGGAGGTCACTCTGAAAAACATAAAATTTAAGTCGAAAGGGTAACTTCCCTTTAAAATCAAGGGAGGTCACTCTAAAATAACTTAAAATTTAAGTAAGAAGAGTGACTTCCCTCTATAATCAGGGGAGGTCACTCTGAAAAACATAAAATTTAAGTCGGAAGGAAGAGAAACTTCTCTTTATTATCAGGGGTCGTCACTCTGAAAAAAATATATTTAAGTCGCAAGAGTAACTACCCTTTAGTATAAGGGGAGGTCACTGTGAAAAACTTTAAATTTAAGTTTTTAATAGTGATTTTCCCTAATAATAAAGGGAAATCACTCTTCCGACTTAATTTAGAGTTTTCAGAGTGATCTTCCCTGATAATAAGGGGAACTTACTCTATCGACTTAAATTCAAATTCTAACCGAGTGACCTCCCCTGATTAATTTCTTTAATTTAACTTTTTCAGAGTGACCTCCGCTGATACTATTTAAGTCGGAAGAGTGACTTCCCTTTATTATCAGGGGAAGTCACTCAGAAAACTTTATATTTAAGTCGGAAAATTGACTTCCCCTTATAATCAGGGAGAGTCACTCTGAAATATTATTTTTTCAGACGGAAGAGTTTCTTCCCTTAATTATCAGGGGAGGTCACTATGAATCACATAATATTTAAGTCGGAAGAATGACTTCCCTTTATTATCAGGGGAGGTCACTCTGAAAATCTTAATATTTAAGTTCGACGAGAGACTTCCCTTTATTATCAGGGGAGGTCATCCTGAAAACTTATTTTTTTAGTCGGAAGAGTGACTTCCCTTTTTTACCGGGGGAGGTCACTCTGAAAACTTATTTTTTAAGTCGGAAGAGTGAATTCCCCTGATAATAAAGGGAAGGTACTCTTCCGACATAAATATTAAGTTTTTAAGAGTGACCTCCCTTTATTATCAGGGGAGGTCACTCTGAAAAACTTAATATTGAAGTCGGAAGAGTGACTTCCCCTGATAATAAAGGGAAGGTACTCTTCCGACATAAATATTAAGTTTCTAAGAAGGACCTCCCTTTATTATCAGGGGAGGTCACTCTGAAAACTTAATTTTTAAATCGGAAGAGTGACTTTCCTTTATTATCAGGGGATGTCACTCTGAAAAACTTAATATTTAAGTTCGAAGAGTGACTTCCCTTTATTATCAGGGGAAGTCACTCTGAAAACTTAATTTTCAAACCGGAAGAGTGACTTCCCTTTATTATCAGGGGATGTCACTCTGAATACTTATTTTTTAAGTCGGAAGAGTGACTTCCCTTTATTATCAGGGGAGGTCACTCTGAAAAACTTAATATTTAAGTTCGAAGAGTGACTTCCCTTTATTATCAGGGGTGGTCACTCTGAAAAACTTAATATTTAAGTTCGAAGAGTGACTTCCCTTTATTATCAGGGGAAGTCACTCTGAAAACTTAATTTTTAAGACGGAAGAGTGACTTCCCTTTATTATCAGGGGAGGTCAATCTGGAAAACTTAATATTAAGTTCGAAGAGTGACTTCCCTTTATTATCAGGGGAGGTCACTCTGAAAAATTAATTTTTAAATCGGTAGAGTGACTTCCCTTTATTATCAGGGGAAGTCACTCTGAAAACTTAATTTTTAAGACGGAAGAGTGACTTCCCTTTATTATCAGGGGAGGTCACTCTGGAAAACTTAATATTAAGTTCGAAGAGTGACTTCCCTTTATTATCAGGGGAGGTCACTCTGAAAAAAATAATTTTTAAATCGGTAGAGTGACTTCCCTTTATTATCAGGGGAGGTCACTCTGAAAAACTTAATGTTTAAGTTCAAAGAGTGATTTCCCTTTATTATCAGGGGAAGTCACTCTGAAAACTTATTTTTTAAGTCGGAAGAGTGACTTCCCTTTATAATCAGGGGAGGTCACTCTGAAAACTTATTTTTTTAGTCGGAAGAGTGACTTCCCTTTATTACCAGGGGAGGTCACTCTGAAAAACTTTATGTTTAAGTCGGAAGAGTGACTTCCCTTTATTATCAGGGGAAGTCACTCTGAAAATTTATTTTTTTAAGTCTGCAGAGTGACTTCCCTTTATTATCAGGGGAGGTCACTCTGAAAACTTATTTTTTAAGTCGGAAGAGTGACTTCCCTTTATAATCAGGGGAGGTCACTCTGAAAAACTTAATGTTTAAGTGCAAAGAGTGATTTCCCTTTATTATCAGGGGATGTCACTCTGAAAACTTATTTTTTAAGTCGGAAGAGTGACTTCCCTTTATTATCAGGGGAGGTCACTCTGAAAACTTATTTTTTTAGTCGGAAGAGTGACTTCCCTCTATTACCAGGGGAGGTCACTCTGAAAAACTTAATGTTTAAATGCAAAGAGTGATTTCCCTTTATTATCAGGGGAAGTCACTCTGAAAACTTTTTTTTTAAGTCGGAAGAGTGACTTCCCTTTATTATCAGGGGAGGTCACTCTGAAAAAATTATTTTTTAAGTCTGCAGAGTGACTTCCCTTTATTATCAGGGGAGGTCACTCTGAAAACTTATTTTTTAAGTCGCAAGAGTGACTTCCCTTTATTATCAGGGGAGGTCACTCTGAAAAACTTAATGTTTAAGTCGGAAGAGTGACTTCCCTTTATTATCAGGGGAAGTCACTCTGAAAACTTATTTTTTAAGTCTGCAGAGTGACTTCCCTTTATTATCAGGGGATGTCACTCTGAATACTTATTTTTTAAGTCGGAAGAGTGACTTCCCTTTATTATCAGGGGAGGTCACTCTGAAAACTTAATATTTAAGTTCGAAGAGTGACTTCCCTTTATTATCAGGGGAGGTCACTCTGAAAAATTAATTTTTAAATCGGTAGAGTGACTTCCCTTTATTATCAGGGTAAGTCACTCTGAAAACTTATTTTTTAAGTCTGCAGAGTGACTTCCCTTTATTATCAGGGGATGTCACTCTGAATACTTATTTTTTAAGTCGGAAGAGTGACTTCCCTTTAATATCAGAAGAGGTCACTCTGAAAACTTAATTTTTAAATCGGTAGAGTGACTTCCCTTTATTATCAGGGGAGGTCAATCTGAAAACTTATTTTTTAAGTCGGAAGAGTGACTTCCCTTTATTATCAGGGGAAGTCACTCTGAAAAACTTAATGTTTAAGTTCAAAGAGTGATTTTATTATCAGGGGAAGTCACTCTGAAAACTTATTTTTTAAGTCGGAAGAGTTACTTCCCTTTATTATCAGGGGAGGTCACTCTGAAAACTTATTTTTTTAGTCGAAAGAGTGTCTTCGTCCTTTATTACCAGGAAGGTCACTCTGAAAACTTATTATTTAGTCGGATGAGTGACTTCCCCTGATAATAAAGGGAAGGTACTCTTCCGACATAAATATTAAGTTTTTAAGAGTGACCTCCCTTTATCATCAGGGGAGGTCACTCTGAAAACTTAATTTTTAAATCGGAAGAGTGACTTATCTGATAATAAAGCTAAGGTACTCTTCCGATTTAAATTTTAAGTTTTTAAGAGTGACCTCCCTTAATTATCAGGGGAGGTCACTCTGAAAAACTTAATATTTAAGTTCAAAGAGTACCTTCCCTTTATTATCATATTTAATTTTTAAGTCGGAAGAGTGATAATAAAGGCAAGTTACTCTTCCGACATAGATATTAAGTTTTTAAGAGTGACTTCCCTTTATTATCAGGGGAGGCCACTCAGAAAAACTTAATATTTAAGTCGGGGAGGTCACTCTGCTAAAATAAGAATTTTGAAAATTAGAGATTTCAGACTCGGGCAAATCATGACGGACGTATCATGTGACAGTGTAAGTCTACAAAGGCACTGGTAAGCTCGACGGCTGCTCCCTTTTAAACAAGGAAACAAACGGAGCAAGATAAGAGAACAAATACCAAAATCACACCTTTATACGATTGCTTAATAACTTTAAAACGGCTTTCACAGAAATAGATCTGACGATATTCAGGTGTATTTCTATATCCAATAAATTTAAATTAGCATTAATGCAAAAGAGTTTCTGAGAAAAGATGTCGTTTGAATAAAGCAACTTTGTTTTTTATATTGCGTTAAAATCGACAGCTTAATGAAATAGATATTAGCAAAAGAATTATATCTAAGTTCAGGATACGCAAACTACACAAAACCTTACTCTCACCTATAACAATACACGTAACATAAACGTAATGGCAATATTTGTTCTGTACTGTCTAATTGTTTTCAAGCTATTTGTAACATAGTCGTTATTCTTGCATATCATGGCAAATATTCTCCCCAAATTAAATGGGCATCTACTGAAGCCAATGTAAAACAAACAAAATATAAAAAACATTTTTTCAACCAGTTTTGGCATGCTATGTTGCTCAATATTGTACATTTAATTAATATGCAGAAGTCTGGGGCGACACTGTAAACATTTATAACCTACATCAACTGTGTCTTTTAGTCACGTGCTCCAATTAGCATATTTAATTGGATATAGGACCAACAGTCTATCATATACACCCTAGTTCAATAACTGAGACGAATACGACCAGTCCCTTAGAAAAATGCATAATATTATAAACATGCGAGCGTCAATGCTTTCAAATCTTCCTTCCCTATAGACTCCCACCTTTTAAACATGCTTATATCGTATTCAACACTAACTAGATGATCATAACCTGTTTTATACCGATTTTATTCTTGTTGTTACAATTTTATACTGCACTGTTTACTTTAGACGTCTTTCTGTCATTAGTGTATACTTAGAATGTATATACGAAAATTTAAGGTCAGTGTTAGCTCTGCCCTGCGTTCAGTTACGGCTATCAGTGGCGAACGTTTTGTATTGTATCCCTTGCCCACCGTATCACACTAGCTGCACACGGGAACCAAATTGCAAAACGTTTCGAAACGATATGGCTGTTAGCTGTAACTGAACGCAGGACTGGGTTCGCTACTAGGTAGGTATTTAAATACATGTATGTAGAAAACTCGAATAACGATGTACTAGCTGGCTCGTTATTCGACTCCAGATATGCATTCGCCACAGTAATGTTCGAATGTTGATTACAGTGCTAGCTCTGGATTCGCTACTAGGTCTGTATTCAAATATGTAGAAAACTCGAATTACGATGTACCAGCTGGCTCGTTATTCGACTCCAGATATGCATTCGCCACAGTAATGTTCGAATGTTGATTACAGTGCTAGCTCTGGATTCGCTACTAGGTCTGTATTCAAATATGTAGAAAACTCGAATTACGATGTACCAGCTGGCTCGTTATTCGAGTCCAGATATGCATTCGCCACAGTAATGTTCGAATGTTGATTACAGTGCTAGCTCTGGATTCGCTACTAGGTCTGTATTCAAATATGTAGAAAACTCGAATAACGATGTACTAGCTGGCTCGTTATTCGACTCCAGATATGCATTCGCCACAGTAATGTTCGAATGTTGATTACAGTGCTAGCTCTGGATTCGCTACTAGGTCTGTATTCAAATATGTAGAAAACTCGAATTACGATGTACCAGCTGGCTCGTTATTCGAGTCCAGATATATATTCGCCGCGGACCCATTTCCGAATGTTGATGTCAGTGCTAGCTTTGGGTTCGCTTTAAGCCTGATATGTATTGAAAAATATAAGTCGAATAGCGATGTCAGTGCTGGCTCTGTATTCAAAATGGGTCGGTATTCAATGTTGATATACGATGTACGATTGCCGCGCCAACTTCACTCAACTTGGAAATTCACAATACTTACCGAGCGAGCGTCGAGGATTGTGGGTAAATTATATCTTGTTATCGTTTCACCGAACTCAGCCTATTTCCAATCCATGGTTTATATTCCACGACCGCATTAGCTATGAGATAGTTAGTACGTTTAATAAAGTTATGTACGTTTTGTATTGACGTGTTTTAAACCGAGAGAAGTCGATTTGAGAAATCAAATCTGGAGTAGAAATTTGGACACATCGGAGAGTATTTTCTAAATTATAGTTTTGATCACAAACAGGGAATGGCAATGGGTATCTTTACATCATAAACGTTTTCAATAATTATGTGTTTTCATGTAAGAATATCGTCATTTTCAACATTAATGCCCCCTCCCCTAAAGTTCAGCGAAGTTTCTGCAAAGAATGTAAGTAAGTTATTGATATTTTTTATTGCAAATTATGTGCAATTCAGCGAAATAGAAAATATTTAATTGGCTTGAATATCATTCCTTACCAAAAATAGTACAATAATATGTTTTACATACATTAACTGCATGAAATAATTACATCAGGTCGCTTTTAACGCGAGTTTAACATTCCGACTATTTGCTTTCAATACAGTTGTCCCGGATTTCTGTACATGTTAATTTTGACTTGTACGACATGGGAGGATAGTTGTACGTACGAAAATAGAATAGGGTACGGATTAATAGTTAAGTAGGCTGCATAACAGACTTGTCCTGGACTAAGTCCAACTTAACTATTGATAGCCCGAATTTGCCATTAGACTTGTCCGGAACGTCAGGCTAGTGGATTTATAGAGCCTTGAAACCACGGAAGAATTGTGCCCATAACAGAGTTAAACACATAACCTTCAGATAACTTCAATGACACGCCGCTCAACCCCATGACTACAATGTCACCAAGCTGCCATGACTTCGCTTTGTAGTACTGTCGGACCACGTTCATTAGAATTCAGCGGGTCCGTATTTTTACCGAATACTAGTCCCTACATGTTTTCGAATAGCCCATTTCAATTTGACATAAGAAGACACATCGGGACCTGATATTTATTTCGGACAATAACAAGTATTCGGATGAACGATGTCCGATTGTATTGTGATGAAAAACTAAATACAATATGTAGAGTAAGCAATTTTTCAATAGCATTTCATTGCCCATGTCTGGTATATATACAATATGAATTGTTGCGTGATGTCGTTAGCGGAGGAAGATACAAACAAAGATGGAAAACTGTCACATAAATCAACATTAGTTAACAATAAAGGAAGCTTCCGTGACTTATCCGAAAATACAAAAATACGTATACTCTGCTTGTACTAAATATAGATATTGTCAGAAATATTCTGAAACGAAGTATTCGAGATATTCCGAATATAACATCTAATAAAAGGAAAATGTACGAGTACTTCGTTTTGTTACATTTTCCTTTTATTAGATGTTATATTCGGAAGATCTCGAATACTTCGTTTCAGAGGAATATTACAAAACTTATAAATTTCTTAATACAAAAGTATGGAAAAAAGAGATACTGTTTATTATTTTCCATGATAGTTACGTGCCGTATGACGCATTACCTGTTTAGCTGTATTTTTGAAGTCATACTAACTTTGTTTTTCTATGTATCCTAAGTGTAACTAAAAGGAGATAAAAAAACACCCTTCTCCGTAATACATATGTTACCATACTTGATTATCCTCTCTTAACTGAAATGTATTGCAACATTTTGCTTGTTTGGTAATGTATGTGCTTAACTAGTACAGTCGAACCTGTCTGTAAAGACCACCCATGGGAACAGGAAAATGTGGTCTTTGTTTACAGGTGGTCTCTATTAACAGATTAAATATCATTGAAAATGGTCTGATGGGAGATAAAATTGGTGGTCTTTGCAGACAGGTTTTGCAATAGTGTCTTTGTTCGCAGGTGGTCTTTAACACAGGTTTGACTGTATTTTCATTTGTACATTGATCGAAAGTATTTATTTATAACTTCATGTATGTTAATATTCGCATGTATGTTCATGGGCAATATTGCCTTTTGCAATAAATATATCTATATATCTTTAATATAGACACGGCGTTATGTTAATTAACTTCAGTCGATGGAAATTTGTTTTTCGGCGCAGCCGTACTGACATGGCTTTGCTATTTGCATATTAGTGTTGTGTAAACCAATCAAATCTTACGTTAACCACTAAACCTACTTCTCCTCAACGGAACAACGTGTGTAACCTTGACGCGGATTGGTTATAATTTCGATAAGAGGTACGTAACCTTACCGAAATCTACTGAATATCGGTGAATTTACCGAAATCCATTTTAGATCTGGATTGACCAGTAATCGCAACATCTCGGCCTTATTCATGTAGCACAACAAATCTTAACCTTCAAATTGCAAGATATTTCTTGTTAATTCTTACATTTGGACCGCATCGGACAAATCAATGGACATTATTTTTAATGTACAGGGAAATGTTGAGTAGAAACGGTAGATTAGTATAGTTGTTCCTGATTTTGCGAAAAAAAACACAGTTACCTCTACAATTAATTTAACAGTAAAATACATGGTTTATTGTTTATATCTAAGTTATGAAATGGTCTTAATAAAAGGCAAAATAGGGAAAATGGACTTGAAAATTGTGTTCTTAATTTGAGGTGGTCTTATTATTGAGGTGGTATTAATGCAAGGTTTTATTGTACCTTCAAACACATTTCTAAAATTCAATAACTCATGGAATTCTCAAATGTTACTATTCAAAATACTAATACGCTATTAAGACCACCCGTGGGACTTTGTAAAAGAGGTCTTATAAGTTGGGTGGTCTTATTAAAGGGGCTAGTGATAGGTGATGGTGGAGGTCCTTTGTCCTCTGTGCTTGAAGCATCATATGATTTCTTTAATGAAATTATAATTCCCAATTGTCAACATTGTAAGATCGAAATTTATTTCACCTATTGAGCAGCGGACGAAATATTTTCACAGAAAAATGTTGATAAAAGGCGTAAAATCCGATTAAAACATTATATAGGGTCTTTCATTTTAGGCCCAAGCCTTATTGTTTCTTTATCTATGGAATACCAAGCGCTGTTTTCAGTCAATTAAAAATCGACCATTTTACTATTCACTCAAGGGGAACAACCGCGTTACAAACCAAGATACGTATATATGACGAGTTATCTTTCTTGTTAAAATCTCTAAATTATAATCAAATAGCGAACTAATATGTAGACGTTCTGTTTCTGTGTTTCTCCGTTTTGTTAGAGCTATGACCCTTATGTATGATGGTACATTTACGTTTTCTCAGTTATATATAACACAAACTATAAATAAATTACAATAATGTAACAGAGTTTTACTTTATGACTGCAAAGTTCTGACAGAACAACGAAATATTTTATACAAAATATTATACAGAATATCTCAGGTTGAAAACTGATCATGGTGGCAATGTTTTAACTAGTATATGTGTAATACATTTATACAAAATACACGATGTCCACTCAATAATTATCTCCCTTTTCGGCACATCTAAACGTGGAAATCTTGGAAATTTTCTGAAAAAAAACCCTAATCTTTTTAATATCGTTTTGTTATACCGATGTTGAGTACGGTCTCAGATCAGACAAATCTCAACGATTTGAGACAATATTTGAGCTGAGATTTAGCTCAGAGTAAGATGCTTCGGGAGATCGGGACCTGATCGGTTGATTTCGATTAAAAAATACGCCCAATATTAAACTAACAGAAAGTGTTTCTGGAAAATTAAATGCATTCTGTGTAATGTAAAACTACTACCATAGAGTCAATGTTCAGAAGAGAAAAGGCATGCCGCTTTAACTTAATCTTGATAAAATGCTCATAAGAGTATTATACTAATAAAATCAAAGTGCTGAAAGTTTTGTTGATTTGTCGAGGAATATATAAGGTTGAAAACAATGTGTCTTTCGCGGTAAAGATCGTACGTTGTCTGGTCAGCATAGGCACTTGGTTAAACGTTTTCGTAGATGAAGACTGATTGGAAAATGTAGCTCTACTTATAATAATAAAGAACATCATTAGAATTTTGTTAAATTGTTTGTCTTGATAGCGTTACATTGAAGTATATTAATGGGAGATCACTGCGTATGAAATTGGATGTTTACACACAAGGCTGTATGATAGTAAACTCCGAGAGACTTCGAATGTTTTACTTGGTGCGCTAACATTTAACACCACCATTGACAGGCTTCTCGTCGTTTTGTAAATATGACGTCATCGGCGAATTAAATGAGTTGCTGTATGTCTGAGGCGGCCAATCAACATTCGAGCTGTTTTGAAAATACGGAAGTGGCATATTCGGAAATGATGTCATCGTAGAGATATGGTCACTTCCGATGAATGGTGATGGGCGTGTCTGAATATGTAAAGCTGAAACAAGAAACACATGACATAAGACATGGTAAGTGTTTTAGAGAAATTAATCAGAACAGTAGAATATCAAACTTTTAATGTACCATGTATAAATGTTCATGGTCTTTCTCTCATGAGTATGACAATATTATTATTTTGTAAATTGTATACATTGGATGATAAGTATTATACTTCAATCCAGATATTAATAAATCATTCTCTTCTGTTGCTCATGTAGATTTATCTATTTTATAAACAACTGAATTGTAGATTTATGCACATTATAGAGCACATACAATCACAGAACGATTTCAACTCTTGGAATTGATCTATCATCGAACCTTCCGTGAGACATAGAGGATAGGCTGCCTGAATACGTGAGACGACCCCCCCCCCCCCAAATACAAGAAAATAGGTAAGTGATCTTACTTCGTTATTTCTTTTTACATTAAGTTGACATATTATAAAACGAATTATTGTTTAAAATGCATGGTGTCATAATTATGTAATTATGGAAATTTGAAATGAGATCCAATTTTTACCTTGTTGAATTGTAACGTTCTTGTCAATTATTTTCTGCTGTTTTCTCCATTTTGCCCTTCTGTTTTGAAACCATACCTACAAAACATGACACTGGAGTAAGTGCTGTCCTGTACAATACTAACTTATCTCAGATTGTTACTATGAATCGAACTAAGTTTATCAAAGAACACATACACATTTGTTTTCATGAAGTAGCCTAACAAAAATATGTTCTTCAAATGAAAGAACATATTATGCAATACATATAAATAATTCCTCG
Organism: Mactromeris polynyma; assembly: GCA_032209605.1. NCBI lineage: Eukaryota > Metazoa > Mollusca > Bivalvia > Venerida > Mactridae > Mactromeris > Mactromeris polynyma. The sequence goes on from JASFXZ010000005.1 coordinate 29,175,638, forward strand.
TTTGTTATATTTTATAAATCACAATGAAACCAACGAAACATCTTCGGACAAAGCGCTTAGTTGGTGACGTCAAAACTTGGATTTGGACATACTCGACGTCATAACCAACGTAACTTACTAAGGTTTTGTATTGGCGCAGGTCATATGTTTTCCAAATATGCATGTCTACAAAAGTTGATAATGATAAGTGTTATATTCAATAAATAAAACGTTTTTAAGAATGTCTTGAGTCTTTGACATTATAATTCCCTATCTACGCGTATACTGCGTTTATTGCTTGTATGTGTCTTCAATTGTTTTGAGACCACCCCTAATAATATCCAGAATTCTTCCAAGCGCTACGTAAGGAAAGTAACGGTATCGTTTCTTAAACGTAAGCAAAGTAGTCCGTATCTTTATATAGGTAGTATGATCTGAATGTGCTGGTTTTGCTAAACAAAAAGTCTTTCATGCGGAACAAAGTCGTCTGGTTTGATGGGCGCCATTGTATTGTCAGCAAAGCGTTCAATCAACCTTTTCAACCACAGTTAAATTCTCGCTAACTTCCACTTCCTCTACAAAATCCGTCTCTGATTGTAAATATCGGAATCGACATCGGGATATGTAAGAAATGTGCACTTACCTGAACACGAGCTTCTGTGAGGTTTATTTTCATCGCCATTTCCTCGCGTAGGAATACATCCGGGTAGTGCGTCCTCTGGAACGCTCTTTCAAGTTCATCCAGTTGAAAACTTGTGAAAGTAGTTCGGTAACGTCTTTGTTTCCGTTTACAGTTTGTCCCTGCAGAATGTGACCCTAGAAGGAAAACATAATCGAATCAGTAATGACGTCATGCATTCTTTTGTTTTTATGAAGTATCGTCCAATGAAAAGTATTGAATTTCGTTTTGTAAGCCAATATACCACATTTGATGACGTCATATCTTTTATGAAGCTATGACCTATGAAACGTTTCAAATCTACAGCAATTTACATCATTATTCGTTCCCTTTGTACTGTGCTTAAGCCGAGTGGCATTGGTACTTTCAGTCGCAGAGTTATCGTTCTTCACGCTCTTGTTCATCTCTGCACTGATATTCTTAAACCAGTTGTTATTGAAGAAATTGACAGTCGAGAGAAAAGGCACATCGAAAATTGGAATGTTTTACTCGAATCAGATAAGTTTAAACTAACACAGCCGATGAACTAATTATGCAGCTCGATGTTAAGCATTGTACAGACTCATTACGGTTGATAGTATTTGTATAATATAACTTGCCCGAGTCCATTGACCTGATAACGTTATTCTATCACCGAACTAGACCAACGAAATGTAAATGATCAAAAGGTGGAACAAAGCCTATAACCCTATTTTAAGCCAATCATCGCATTGCAGCCTCGCGTGATGTTATCTCTCGCAGAAAAAACTGTCCATACGTGGTAAATTTTGAAATACTCCCGCCAATTTATCTGTCTAGAATTTACTGTCTAGTTCTGGTGACGTATTTAATACGACATGCTGATAGGCGGAGTTAGTTCATGCTAATTTTAGAAAATGATGTAACCGACTTAATAGGCTGTCCAAATTTACCGTTAGCGAACTCTTGAGTCAAAATATTTAAAATCTCGGATTATCAATTCCATTAGACTTTCAATAAATGATAATTAGCAATGAACTAATAAACACCGATAATGTTATCGAGTTGCTAAAACGTACCATCGGCTCTCGTATGTGATTTTGAGTCTTGGTTTCGTTTTTCACTGTCGTTGGCGCCATTTTGACTGTCACATGGTGAACTAGTGACGTCATATGTTGCGTCCGAGTTCAGATGGCCTCTGGCTCTGATGTGCGAGTCGCAGTGAGAATTGACTGGAGTAGGTGAGTAAGCACTTGTCAAATGTGGTTTCCTTGCAAGGCGACCTTCATTAAAATCTAAAAAATGAAAATAAACATACAGAAAAAACAACAAATTAAAGCGATGTTTTTCTCTACTCAATCAATGGTAGTTTCAAAACCCTTCAATTTCATTTCAATATACAACAAGACATATCTTTAAAAATGGTCGGCGCAACTTTAAGTTTGCAAATTTGTTGCAATCTGAAGGTTAAAATTTGTTGTACAACATAAAAAATGCCTAGATGTCATTCAATAACGCTATACTACAGAAACTCCGAGACCTGTAAGGGGAGATCACTGCGTATGAGACTGCATCAATCGTAACTACTTGGCTGTATTCGGCAGAGGCAATAATGCCGAGGTGTTCCGAATGAGATTGCATAATAAATAACTCCGTAGTGTGATTAGTCATATACATAGTATAGTCTGTTTCAATATAGTTCAACATTTCGTGAACTTGCACATCCATGATAATTAACTTGTTACATAGCGATTTATCCGATTAAAGCAATATAAATGTTCGCGACTGGTACATAAAACCAAGGAAGTCTTCTTAATTCCAACACCGGACAATTCCCCGTGGTGATGAATAACAACACTACTTATTGGATAAATCTTGAATTATACTATACACCATGTTAACCAATCTGCTTCAAGGTTACACATATTTTTAAATTGAAGATCAGTTGTGCGAAATTGCCTTGGTGGTTAACGTAAGATTTGATTGGTTTACAAAACACTGAATATGCAAATAGCAAAACCATGTTAGTACGGCTGCGCCGAAAAACACTTTCTGATTTGTTTATCGAAGGAGCCTACTTTAGATATTAAATCGAAAGTTGTGGTTTCGACATATCATACAGTAATTACTAGTCATTAAATATCTTCGAAGAAAGTCAGGAATTAAATGGATTATTTATGGAAAAGTATGTCAAATACAGGGAAATAAAGCCAGCAAGTTTGTCATTCCTTACCAAATAAGTAAACAATTACTAACATTAATTAAATAACATAGATCATCCGTTTTAAATACTAAACTGAATTCAATAAACATATAATTATGATATTTAGTTATTTGAATTTTATGGTTGACTCGCAAACAAATATAACATGCTTGAGTTAAGTCCGACACACCAGTTTGGATGCCGTCAACTGATCGATGTTTGTTGTGCAACATAAAAAATGTAGTGGATTTCGGTACGGTTACCTACCCCTTATCGAAAGGTTAATCCGGTTCAAGGTTAAAAACGTATATTAAAAACCTGTATTTTTGATGTCATAGTAGAATGAACATGAGCATTGAAATAAAAAATAACATATTTATAATACAATTCATTCAAGAAATATCAATGGATGGAGCAGTTTGGCTTTGCCAGGTTTATTTAACATGGGTAAACACATAAGACGACTGTAGTAAAACCAGTAATCGTCTTTCCATGGACCATATCAAGGGTTCAGCGCAAGACTATCCTAACTCCTATGTATTTATATTGGAGTTAGTATAGTCTTGCACTGAACCCTCGATATAGACTAGGAAGGGTTACTGGTGTGTGTAAATAAACACACACGACTTTATTTATGAATAAAATTAATATTTTGCGCCACAAAAATTAAGTTGCCTCGTGAATTGTTAATAATCTGTGACTTTTCGAGAACATTTTCGAAATTGTTATCATGGCATTGTATTTAATCAAAGAATATTTATTACAATTGTGATTGAAAGAAATTATGTTGACTGTCTTGACAATCATGACGGTAATCCCTCTAATGAAATTATGCTACATTATCAAGTAGTTATGAGAGCCTAGTATTCCTAATATTTAAAAAAACATCTCTTTCCATTGAGATTAGTAGAACCTACGTTCACTTCGGCAGTCATTATTTGTAACAACTTGCCCCCAATGTTACTTCCGAGTTCTGATTTTTAAAATAACTGAGGAGATCCGTTTGGTACTTTGTCTTTGTTTTTCGGCGCAGCGGTACTTACGTTTGCTTTGCTATTTGCATATACAGTGTAAGTGTTGAGTAAACCAATCAAATCTTACGTTTGCTTTGCTATTTGCATATACAGTGTAAGTGTTGAGTAAACCAATCAAATCTTACGTTTGCTTTGCTATTTGCATATACAGTGTAAGTGTTGAGTAAACCAATCAAATCTTACGTTTGCTTTGCTATTTGCATATACATGGTAAGTGTTGAGTAAACCAATCAAATCTTACGTTTGCTTTGCTATTTGCATATACATTGTAAGTGTTGAGTGAACCAATCTAATCTTACGTTTGCTTTGCTATTTGCATATACATTGTAAGTGTTGAGTGAACCAATCAAATCTTACGTTTGCTTTGCTATTTGCATATACATTGTAAGTGTTGAGTAAACCAATCAAATCGTACGTTTGCTTTGATATTAGCATATACATTGTAAGTGTTGAGTAAACCAATCAAATCTTACGTTTGCTTTAATATTAGCATATACATTGTAAGTGTTGAGTAAACCAATCAAATCGTACGTTTGCTTTAATATTTGCATACACATTGTAAGTGTTGAGTAAAACAATCAAATCTTACGTTTGCTTTGATATTAGCATATACATTGTAAGTGTTGAGTAAACTAATCAAATCTTACGTTAACCGCTAAACAAAGTTCTCTTCAACCGAACATCGCGTTACATTACTGAAATCCATTGAACTGCGATGATTTACCGAAATCTAGTTTGGATCTGGAGTGACCAGCAATCGTAACATCTCGTAACATGTTTCTATGTTGCACAACAAATCTTAACCTTCAAATTGCGCTGGCGGTCTTTTTTCAAGATATTTCTTGTTTAGATGTGCGTTCTTTGGTTGAAAAATACAGGGTCTGAAAGTATTGAGTCTGAGATATACCCCATTGAAACCTTTGTTTCCATCAATTATCCACCGCATGTATGTAACATTACCGATTTATTTAATATATAAATATCACTAACCAATCCTTTGAAATATAAGGATGCATCTACGGCAAAACCTGTATTAATGGCGGAGGTTACGAGGTCGAATATTTCCCATTGAAAATTGTGAAAATTAATCGCTATCTCGGAAATGTCTTATGGTGCTTTTACTTTGATTTACAGAATTAAATAAACATGAACATATTTATATGTGTCACGTAATTTATTTTCTTCATTTTTTAATATTTTGTTGTACATTTAAGTAAAGCATTTCTGACGCGACAGTATTTACTTTTGCATTTTGTTCCTCACATTCGACTTTCTATGATAAGAAAAATAGACGTCCAATTTTAATAATTTGGGTATTAAAAGAAACAAGAGAAATATATCTGAAATCCTGAAACCTGCATGTTTTAGTCATCCATACTGGTTTTGTCGTGAAACAGCTCAACTATATTTTATTCAAACTAAGAACAATAGTTTATAGATATACAAAAAAGCCATGTCATACATGCATATATTTCCATTCTAATTTTAATGTAGGAAACTTTTTTGAAAATTGAGTTCTTTAGAAAACTATCGTTCGGAGGCGAAATAAGCAAATTCAATCATACGAAATTGAAGCGAAGTTTTTACTGATATACCTGACTATATGATTAGAAAATATTGCGAGAATTTTTAAAATCGTTTTCTAAAACGTAACATATATTCTTCCAAATATGCTGTAAATAAAAATTTGAATAGAAAATAGCGTACCATATGTCAAGCGCCGAATTTATCCTGTCCGAAAAAAATAAGCGCAAAAATATTTTTTTAAATACAGAATTTACCAAAAAATGCAAAAAGTAACTCCGACGATGAATTTCACAAAATCCTACAGAACCATCCAACATCAACTCTCGGAATATCTCGTTTCGTCAACGTGAAACTCGAGAATATAATCAAAAAGGATTTAGCGCTCAACATTATTGCTTTCGACTGATTTGAAAGCCATTTTGGTTAATTCAATTGTTTTATGTCATTGATAATCAGGAAATCTGATTATTCTCTTGAGATATTCCTGCCCACATACTCCGCGCATAAATCCGCGCATAATTCCTACTCTTCATTTGAAGTCGTTTTTAATCAAGCGCTTGAAAAATAATGCGTTTGAATAGTTGATATTTACATTAAAACATTTTAAAGATTTTTAGTCTTGTCCGAATTCTTACTTCAGACGCGAGACCGGGATATATAATAATATACAAAATGCAACACCAAAATTTTATCTCAGTAAATATGTAGTAAATATTCTTCAAAACTTGTACACGTATTTGAATATCGAAACAGTTTTACATTTGAAGTACCATTTGAGTAAAACAATCTTTTGCATAGTGTTAAGAATATAAAAATACTACTTAAGTGTTAAGTGAAAACTTTAAAGAAAAATACAAATACCTTGAGATTTGTGAGAAAATCCAGCCGACGCATCCATGTACAACTCATCCGAAGAACGACTGCGGTTCAAGTCCCCGACAGGTCCGAAAAAACCACAACCGTCGGCATAAGGACGCCGCACTACGTTCGGTCCGCATGGGTGTGTTTCAAAGTGCCGACCGAAGTTCGTCGGATGTTCTACTGAATTTTTGTCCAAATTCATAATAAATTTGATAAAATTGTAAAAAACTAGTTATTTTTATTAGTAATTTGTATCGACACCTAGCTTCCGAATGATGAGGATGAAATTGAGCAAAGTGTAATATTGCAAATTAATGGACATTGGTAAGGTTTCATAAAATGGGTTTTTAATGACCCAAGTGCCGGGAGCGGAATATTTTGAAAATATTGCTCTTATCTCGAAAGGAAACATTCGGATTTCCTCGCGTAATATGGCTTCATTGACGCTTTTGGTAGTTTTCTGAGAATCTGTCAGGTTCTGGAGACGAAATGTGGTGTGTTTTATAGGAGAGAGAGAGAAGTATAGAAAACGGGCATTATCGATTGAGAAGTCATTAGATGCGATTTCGGTGATAATGAAACACATTAGTCGAACTTTGTTCTATATTATATTTGATTAAAATGTATAAAATATTGAAGAAAAGCCGCGTAATAAACGATATAGTATACGATAATATCTCGGTTGAAAACCACCTCAATAATTAGACCCGCGACCTCAAAATTAAGACCACCAAAGTCAAGTTCATTTCACTGATTTGCTCATTATTCAACATCAATATTAAGACCACCTCACTGAGAAGACCAGTTTTCAAGTGTCTTAAAGGTGGTCTTATTATTGAGATTTTACTGTAAGCAATAATGGTTCATTTGGCAACGGTAAAATATCTTCATGGAAGAGCACACCAATTCACATTCCAAACTGTATACTTACTTGTCTTTATAAGGTATTTTACTGTAATCAGCATTTACAAACTACGTATTTGTCTAACCTGTGTAATAAACAATAGTATAATACAAAAATTAGCTATTAGTATTTTAGTATATCATTGAAAATTGAAATTACAGATAAAAGAAACTCACATGATCCGTATGGCAGTAGTCAGCCAATTATCATCTTTTTCAACTTCCTGAATTAACGATTTCAACTTCCCGAATTCCCGATTTCAACTTCACGAATTCACGATTTCAACTTCAAGAATCAGTCACGATTTCAACTTCACGAATTGAATATATCTGAGGAGATAAATAATGAAGTGTAAATCTCCCCACCAGTCTGTCGTATCTCTTGGCAAATAATGTGTATACACGATCAAAAATACGCACAAGTCTATAAAAATAAAATGATGCACGTGAATTTCGAGCCGACATATTGAAATTAACACGGAACTGTCCAAATGTCAATTCATTGTTATTGTTTTGAAATTTACGCTGTTTTTCAACAGCTATTTACGACAGTTGGTGTCCACGGGTATATACTAGTATAGTGCTGTTTATTAACCGCGAACGCATGAATATATTACCTGGTTCATAACATTTAAAGATAGGTGTATTGAAAATATCGTGATTTTTCCGTGCGCATGTCGAAAAAAAAGCCGAGCCTTTTTGATAGAAAATTGTACCAAACATTTACTACAGTAAAACACCACCTTTGTCTCAGATGAGGAAAATCTCAACGATTTGAGACAATATTTGAGGTGAGATTTAGCTCAAATGGAGAAGATTCGGGTGATCGGGCAAAGGTCTTACTATTGAGGTGGTCTTAATATTGGGATTGAATAAAGAGCTTAATAGTGAAATTGGACTTAAAGATCGTGTTCTTTATTTTGAGGTGGTCTTATTATTGAAGTGGTCTTTAAGTGAGGTTTTACTGTATAGTATACACACGAGTGCATTCACTAACCTAAATTGACATGGGTCGGCCCTGAAAGTTCATGCACCTGTGCGCGGTCAATCTAACAACACTTATACTAATGACTGTTTTCAACCACTCGAAGTTGTCTCGTAAATCAGACAAGCCTGGCCCCTTAAATAGGGGAGATATTGATAAATAAACACTTTACACTTTACTCGAAAACAGTTTTAAATAAATTAGTGATATAGTTTACCATTTTACTAAACAAACAAAACTTGTAAAATAGCCCGATTTTTAAAAACAAATTTCTTTTTAATTTATGTTGCTTATAAACATCTTTCTTCAATATATACAGATTATTACATTATGAGTTCATTCTTTGTTAATGCATGTTTGTTGATGTTTTAACTATAGGAAATATATTTTTCATGTTTGTTTAGGTCAACAAATGAACAAACAATTAGGACAATATACCTTTAAGCATTAAGTATTAGCGCAATATAATCGTATTTATAAACTTCACAATAGCTGGTATTTTTTTACAATCTTTTTGGCTAATCTAATTTCACATTACCGACACTTTTTTTTAGAATCTGATTTTTTTTTAAAATAAACATCACTTATTTTAAAGCCCGAAAATTGAATAGGACTACTTTCGAATAGTTTCATCGAACGACTAAAGATCCGCTCGTGAAACGGAAATAAATTGTGAATTAAATTATTCCAAAATAAGGTCAAGTCAAAGTAAGTTGGTTATCTCGGACAATGTACGCTTAACTTGAAGATTATATCATGTTTTGATCCAACTAATGGATAAACAGACGCGAATATCCTAAGCACGGACACACCTCCGTAAATCCTGCAATCTGATTGGACAATATATTTGCTGACCTTGAACAGCGATCAGGTTATATTTGTTGGTTTAAAATACTGTGAGTTCACAGGAATACAACTACAAAACAGTGATATGTCATTGATTTATAGACGATGAAGATTGATATTCACACACACATTTTACCAGAGCAATGGCCGGATCTTACGCAAGTAAGTGTTTTTACACATATAATCACTGATTGTTATTTACGTGTCAATATGAGTATATTGTTTAAGTACATTTCATGCGCGTAGCCGAAGAGGTAGACGTTTGTTTAGTAAGCGCATTTAGTACTAATACGCCAAACTGTATGCGTACAATTCATGGAGAGGTATAGTTATATAGGACACAGGGGACTGTCACGAGCTATCTCCCTTTATCCGTTCTAGAGTTCTCTCCCTTTATACCCTTTATAGCATATGTAGATAGTATCCGAAGAACCGTAGTTCGAATCCAGGCACCGGCAAGATCAAATAAAAGCCAATTACCGGTCGAAAACCTTGGTAGCGGTAAACGAGAGTAATATATTGTAAGAAGCGCAATGACTTGTCTCAGTTGCATCCCTGTCTTAAAGACCCGCTGTACTTTTGTGTCTTAAGCGCAACCTCTCGAGAGCAGTGCCCCCTGGGTGACGCACAGTTTGTCTGTTGCTCAGAGGTAGTTGTTCTAAAGAGGTTTACTTGATAGTGTATTCTAAATACAGGAAAATGGATTATGTTGTTGAAGAGAGGTTGTTGCTCAAGTGAGCGCCGCTTTGGAGAGGTTCTAATATACAGTGAAATTTCAATAATAAGACCACCATTGGGACCCTTGAAAACTGGTCTTAATATAGAGATGGTTTCACTATTGAGGTTTAATAAAGAGCAAAACAGTGAAATTGGACTTAAAAATTGTGTTCTTAATTTTTAGGTGTTATTATTATTGAGGTGGTCTTTCGGTGAGATTTCACTGTATCTATCAAACTCTTACCCTTTGTTTACTTCTTTTCCATATTTTCCATTTTTTTGCTATGCATAGTAATAAATAGACACGTGTTTGGGTCACAGGTCTTGAAAAGATAATTTGCGGGGCGGGCAAGATAGTTTTTAATTTCACAAACAAAGCACCAAAAATAAATATTTTATTTTATTTAAAATTGTGTACAGTATAGTGGAAGTAATTAGCATGCGCTATAAGAGCACCTAACATATATTATCTTGACGAAAAAATCTCGTTAAACTATAGTAGTACAAATTCTTGTCCAGTATGTTTACATTAAGTAGATTAGTAAATTAAGCGTAATCCATAATTATGTGTGTGGCGGGTTTGACGTGCGATCAATACCATACAAATGTAATTTTCTCCGTTTGAATATAATGAATTAGGAGAAAATTAATTACCCTTATCAATGTCGAATATCTCCGATAGGTGTCGCTAGCAGATCATCTCAAAATTAAGAACACCAGTTTCAAGTCCGTTTTCACTATTTTACTCTCTATTCAACCTCAATATTAAGACCACCTCAATTTGAGACCAGTTTTCATGGGTTCCAAGCGGATCTTCAAGTATTGTTGAGGTTTTAATGTATGTATTTAGCTTTACACATATCGATTTACGATGTCGTACTTCATTTCTCGCTATCAGCGCGATCGTATTTATCTAAGAGTTTGGACGTGTACGTAACTCTAATCAAGACTTTTACGATAACAGACAGATTTAACAGCGGCTCATAAACAGCAGGACTAAATTTATATTTCAATATGAATGCTCCATTATGTAGCCCTTATCGATAACTTTTCATTTACGAAGTCGTATTTTAGATAAGTCGTAAAGCGTTAATGAATCCAATGTTTACGTGCTACGTATATGTCGAAGGTATACAATTTTTAAATGTAACTCGATAAAAAATGCCATGTTTAAATCTTCAAGATTGCAAAGATAAAATTAATCTTTGCCAATCTTTGTTTTACATGGACTTAAAAGGCACATTGTAGTTTTACATTTTACTATTCCTTAGTATGTTGCACATTTTTGTTTTGAGTTGAATATATACACACCATACTTATTGTCCACTGAATACTGTAATTCTCTGCCGTTGAATGTGTGAATTATAAAGCTATATCGGTCTTTTCCACTATCTACGATCTGTTTATTTGGTCAGCGACAAAAAAGCGCAATATAAAACGAGCTGAATACGAAAACCTGTAAGGGCCATCGTCATGTCGAGTTTACGACCGTCGGAATCTTGTTGGTATGGTGGCTGAATTTTGCCATGTTGTAATTTCGTTACGTCATCCAAAACAAAGAGGATATTATATTATTGTCGTTATACTTGTTTTTCTTTCGTCAGATAAGAGAAAAGGAGAAAGAGAGGGGGGATGGGGAAGAAAGAGGATCGGTAGAGAAGGAAGGGACGAAAAGGGAGAGTAAGAGAGTGGGGAGGGAAAATGGGACAGGGAAGGGTTTGAGAGATCGATAAGAGAGGAACGAGAATGATTGGAGAAAGGGAAAATATGGAAGGTGATGGAGAGGAGAGAGAGGGAAGGAGAGGTATGAGAAAGAGGGAAAGACAGGGTATAAGAGGGAAAAGGGGAGAGTGGAAGAAAATGGAGATGAAAGAGAATAAAGAAGAGAGGTAGATGAGGGAGGGAGAGGAGAGTTTGTGAGAGGAAGATGGGAGAGACGAAGTAGACAGGGAGGGAGAGAGGGAGATTTCTTTAATACATGTCATACTATAAAGCTTTTACTTATATCTCCAGAGATATGGATGCGGAGGTTGGGTTCAGTTAGATCACAGTTGTGAAGGACCTTGTGCCAATATGATGAAAGGTGACAAGTTCTTCCGGAAGGTTGAACCGAATTGCTGGTCTTTGGAGGAACGAATGAAAGAAATGGACGCCACTGGTGTCGACGTGCAAGCTTTATCAACTGTTCCCGTTATGTTTAGTTACTGGGTAAGATATAAGACATGTTGTTGTTTTTTCTGTTTCTTACAGCAGTATGACTGGAATAAAACACGGTATTTACTGATAGGAAATTATTGTCTAGAATTAGATAATGAAAGTTAAGAATATAAATTGTGTTCGCTTGCAAAGGTACATAATAATAGCATGTATCTAGTAACAGTATATATATAGTCGGACTCATTTATTCGACAACCTTCTATCCGAATACCCTGTACCATCCGAAATGAATATAATGTCCCAATGTATCTTCTTATGCATATAGAATTCAAGTGTGCTAATTGAAACCATGTATTATTCAAAATTAAAATTTGCACCCAATGAATTCGAATGAACGGGGTCCGACTGTATATAGAATAATTTATTTATTGATCAATAAAAAGTTTCGATGAAATATTTTCTGTAATTTAAATTGGTAAAATTCTGAATACAATACAGTTACACATGTTGTTGTAGGCCAAACCAGAAGACACACTTGATCTATGTGAACTAATAAACAACGATCTCGCGAAATCTGTGAATAAATACCCTGATAGATTTGTAGGCCTAGGAACGCTACCCATGCAAGCACCGGAACTTGCTGTGAAGGAATTAATCAGATGTAAAAAGGAGTTGGGTAAGACAATAGCATTTATATATGAACACCGCCTTTAAAAGAAACATTATCACTTTCTACATACTTGTATTTATATTTTCAAACATGGTCCGTCGACACCGTATATGATCATACTGCACCAATCCGCTTAGCTCAATCATTAGACCAGATATGATTGTAGTCTGTACATTTCCAATATCTTCTTTAAGTGACGTGATTTCCAGAAAACGTCACATGTGACGTCACCATGTACTGACAGTAAGCAATAATTTCCCCATATGGCTATATGAAAACGAAATGACCATGTGGACTACATATTATTTCCTACTTGCAAATAGTGACATCATATGTTACGTTTTCTTGAAATGACGTCACCGACAGAAGAGTTTGTAAATCCCATATCAGCGCTCATGTAGTGATATTTTATCAGGATTCCCGGGAGTTCAAATTGGATCACATGTGAATGACTGGAATCTGGACGCGCAGGAGCTGAGGCCAATATTCGCGGTAAGTTTTTATTTTATTCCCATAACAAATGTTAACTAGGAGTGTCACGATACGACTAAAGCATACCGCGATATATTGTAAAACATCAGCACTGCATCGCAATATGGTAATATTATTTATTTTTATTTTTTTGAAAATATGTAAATCGCTTCATTAACGTATGATATGATCTTACTTGAGAACTACAATATAACTCCTAAAAAATAAAAATGCATAAGCTGAAACAAAACCATTGTCAATTTGGTTTCAGTTTTTTACTATTAATCAAATATGAGGTTGTCGTTTTTGTTTCAGTATTTGACTAATATTCATGACTAGACAATTTCAAATATTAGGTATATTATTTCAAAATAAACTTAAACCGATAAAAGAAAAAAAAGAAATGGACCATATCACGTTTGATAATATTGGCCTGACTTTAACAATACAATGCATTGACATGTTTACTGTCTGTCAACCTACAATACAGACAACAACGGCGAAATCTCAATGTCAAAATGCAGTTAAACATTAAATGTTAATAAAAGTGGAGCAGATAGGAATAATTCCTAGACAGATCTAGACAAATGGAAAACTCACACGTTGGGAGGGTCAAACCATAGACGGATCTAGACAAAGGGGAGAGGTACACGTTGGGAGGGTCAAACCATAGACAGATATAGACAAAGGGGAGAGGTACACGTTGGGGTGATCGAACCATAGACATGTATAGACAAAGGGAGGAGGCACACGTTGGGAGGGTCAAACCATAGACAGATATAGACAAAGGGAGGAGGCACACGTTGGGATGATCAAACCATAGACAGATATAGACAAAGGGAGGAGGCACACGTTGGGATGATCAAACCATAGACAGATATAGACAAAGGGGAGAGGTACACGTTGGGAGGGTCAAACCATAGACAGATATAGACAAAGGGAGGAGGTACACGTTGGGAGGGATAAACCATAGACATATATAGACAAAGGGAGGAGGTACACGTTGGGAGGGTCAAACCATAGACATATATAGACAAAGGGAGGAGGTACACGTTGGGAGGGTCAAACCATAGACAGATATAGACAAAGGGAGGAGGCACACATTGGGAGGGTCAAACCATAGACAGATATAGACAAAGGGAGGAGGCACACATTGGGAGGGTCAAACCATAGACAGATATAGACAAAGGGAGGAGGCACACATTGGGAGGGTCAAACCATAGACAGATCTAGACAAATGGAAAACTCACACGTTGGGAGGGTCAAACCATAGACAGATATAGACAAAGGGGGGAGGTACACGTTGGGAGGGTCAAACCATAGACAGATATAGACAAAGGGAGGAGGTACATGTCGGGAGGGTCACAGCATAGACAGATATAGACAAAGGGAGGAGGCACACGTTGGGAGGGTCACATCATAGACAGATATAGACAAAGGGAGGAGGCACACGTTGGGAGGGTCACAGCATAGACAGATCTAGACAAAGGGAGGAGGTACACGTTGGGAGGGTCACAGCATAGACAGATATAGACAAAGGGAGGAGGCACACGTTGGGAGGGTCAGACCATAGACAGATATAGACAAAGGGAGGAGGTACACGTTTGGAGGGTCACAGCATAGACAGATCTAGACAAAGGGAGGAGGTACACGTTGGGAGGGTCACAGCATAGACAGATATAGACAAAGGGAGGAGGCACACGTTGGGAGGGTCACAGCATAGACAGATATAGACAAAGGGAGGAGGCACACGTTGGGAGGGTCACAGCATATACAGATATAGACAAAGGGAGGAGGCACACGTTGGGAGGGTCACAGCATAGACAGATATAGACAAAGGGAGGAGGCACACGTTGGGAGGGTCACATCATAGACAGATATAGACAATGGGAGGAGGCACACGTTGGGAGGGTCACATCATAGACAGATATAGACAATGGGAGGAGGCACACGTTGGGAGGGTCACAGCATAGACAGATATAGACAAAGGGAGGAGGTACACGTTGTGAGGGTCAAAGCATAGACAGATATAGACAAAGGGAGGAGGCACACGTTGGGAGGGTCACAGCATAGACAGATATAGACAAAGGGAGGAGGTACACGTTGGGAGGGTCAAACCATAGACAGATATAGACAAAGGGAGGAGGCACACGTTGGGAGGGTCACAGCATAGACAGATATAGACAAAGGGAGGAGGCACACGTTGGGAGGGTCACAGCATAGACATATATAGACAAAGGGAGGAGGTACACGTTGGGAGGGTCACAGCATAGACAGATATAGACAAAGGGAGGAGGCACACGTTGGGAGGGTCACAGCATAGACATATATAGACAAAGGGAGGAGGCACACGTTGGGAGGGTCACAGCATAGACATATATAGACAAAGGGAGGAGGTACACGTTGTGAGGGTCAAAGCATAGACGAGGACAAGGATAAACAAATAACAGACCATCGACAAAGTAACTTTTGTAAATTAAAATGAACATTTGGATAATTAATCAGACAAACCCTATATTATCACAGGCTGCCGAAGAACATAATGTGTCTGTATTTGTACATCCTTGGGATATGGAGATGGGCGGACGAATGTCAAAATATTGGCTACCTTGGCTCGTAGGTAATACTTACGTTTATATACTAGAACATATATTCCAATCTCAAATACTGTCTTGTTAGTTATTTATAGGGATGTCAACGAATGGCAATTTTGGTATTCGAATATTCGGTCAACCTTCCGAACGAATATTCGATTATTCGAACATTCAAACTTTCGGCCTTCTTATTTAATAATAATACATTTGACATTCGATGTTTAACTTTATGCTTATCACTTTTGTGTTTTAAACTTATGGTAAGTCACGGAAGCACATCGGTAAGTTACGGAAATCGCGATTAGATCAAACATAATGTACTAATTTGTTGTTAACAAGATACAAAAAAAAGAACATTATGTGATTTCAATCAGTCAAGGTCAAACACAATGCATTTTGTAAACAATATCTCAGCATATGTTCAAAGACCAAACATAGATTACAGATCATCGTAAATCTGTTTCTTATTCAATTATATTTGACCTTTAACTTAAAATAACAACAGAACGTTAGCACTCCTTTTCCCGATGGTTGACGCTTGACCATGGTGGAAGATCAGTGATTTGTTATATTCATGTCTGGTTTGCTATCTTAATATTTTAGGAATGCCTGCTGAGACAAGTACTGCCATATGCTGTATGACGATGGGCGGGGTATTTAAACAGTTTCCAAAACTAAAAGTTTGCTTCGCTCATGGAGGTAGGTGCCTCATCATGTTTAGTTTTCTCACGTACTTTTCATAAAAGTGTTTTTACCTATTATAGTGTCATCCCTATTTAACGAGCCAGCCATTTCTTCCTTATGCGACACCTAATTTCTGGTCGTGCACCAGGCAGGTATGCGAATGGTATCCATTATTTAACTAGCTATCGGCTTACCTACCGGCAATGTCAGAACAGACCCTTACCGGGATTCGAACCTTCGACCTCCCGCTCCCAAGATGGATGCCTTAACCACTCTGACACGGGAGCATATTTTTGAAGAGTTAGTAAGACTTTCGAAATGGTGTTTAATTAAACTCTGTTGCTGCAAGATTTGTTTATAATCATTCATTTTACATCGAATATGGAACAAGTGCTTACAACTTACATCAATTGTTTTGATGAATGCTTCTTGTATTCGGATAGACAGCTGTCGAATAAACGAGGCCCGACTGTAAATTTAATCACATCGATTTCTCGTATCAGGCGGAGCATTCCCGTTCACAGTCGGTCGAGTACAGCATGGTTACAACGTACGCCCAGATCTGTGCGCTATGGACTGTGACATAGGTCCTAGTGAATTTCTCGGCAAGTTCTACACAGATGCTTTGGTACATGACGCCAAAGCATTGCAGCTTTTAGTGGATATAATTGGAGAGGTAATTCAAATTCGCAACCTTTAGATCTTACGCTCACCGTTATGAGTTTACATTACTTGAGTCCATAGATGACATTTTAAGACTGATAGAAATAAGAATTTGGGAATAACAATACACCTGTCGGACAATACTACTCCATCAAATTCTTGTTCAGTTTCAAAATGGCATTGCGACAATATGCGGAAGAAAACTTGCTTATTTCTTCATTAAATCCGAATGGTAATACGGAGCTATCACATATATAACAAGATATATGTCATGTGCTGAAATTCTGTTTTTTTGGATTTGACCTAGATCTAAAGTTAATATATTTCTGCCGACTGGTAAATAACAGTGCGGGTAGCCAAATTCCGCACTGTAAGTTAATGCACTGTGTCCTTTGATAATTAAGTCCCTCCCCTTCACTTAACTTAGAATTTAGCTCCTCCCCTCCAGATGTAGCACTACAAACTTCAAAGAAATCTACCGAAACTGTGATTCAAACGAATTTATTTCAAATCAATGAAATTTTAATTTCCAGTATTTTTTGTTTGTCTTCAGGATCGAGTCATTAACGGCTCTGACTATCCATTTCCTCTGGGCGAACATCATCCTGGAAAACTAATCGAAGATTCTGACTTCAGAGACGAATTGAAGGTAAATTGTCATCATTTCAGTTCCTGATGAACTGTTTTGAAAAAAAAGTCCAAAGAGGTCGTTGTTTACCTTTATTCTTATCGTAGTAAAAGGGCCATATAGGACATAAAAATACAGTAAAACCTCGCCTTAAGACCATCTCAATAATAAGACCTCAACATTAAGACAACAATGTTCAAGTCCATGTGCACTGTTTTGTTCTTTATTCAACCTCATTATTAAGACCACCTCAATAAGTAGACCAATTTTCAAGAGTCCTCAAGGTGGTCTTATTATTGAGATTTTACAGCAGTTTGTTTCAAGAACCTGTGTTCCAAGATGATTATTGGCAATCTAATATCGGTATAAAGTAAGTAGTTGTATCAGTTATAACAGTAACAGCATTAGCATTGTTGTCTTCAAGTTGCCGAAGTTCTTCCAGTAATAGGTCTACCGCTGCTTCTGTCTGTAGTAAGATAAACTGTGTTTCTCAATGCGGCAGCAGCAATCATATTCGACACTGTGTTTGTTTTTAATTGGGTTTGACGCTGTTTTCAACAATTGTCCAGTAATTGGTCAGTTGACATAACCAGTTTTCCTAGTATTAATTAACAACCAGTACTAACTTGCCTTTCCGCAAGCAACTGACAACGGCTCGCATCGAATTCGCAAGCCATGGCTGTTGAGACTTTAAGGGTGATAACTTATTACATCGATGAATTGAGTTCTATTTGAACTAAGTGTGGGAAACAACGTGGTTTGTGACGTCAACTTTTAGCTGCTGCGGACAGTCGAATATGTCTGCATTTGGAACTTCAAGTCGCTGAAACACTTAGACTTGAAGTTCCGAATACATGCACATTCGACTGTCTGTGGTATGTGGTACACAAACATGACGTCATGGTTTTACCGACACCTGAAACCTTAATGATTGATTGTTTTCAGGAAAAGTTACTGTGGGACAATGCGTGCGAGTTCTTGAACCTTGACAAATCGAAGTTTGGAAGAAAATCGTGAACTTCTTTATTCCAACCTGAATGCTTTGGATCTAACATTTTTCTAGTGCATAACTAATTTGGAAGAAGGGTTTGTTTGTGTTATGTATAGTCAATGTAGTGCAAAAAAAGTGCAACTTCTCCCGAGCAAAATCTTTGGAGACGAAAAGTTCTCTGTTGTTGAGAGGTTGTTGCTCTAGAGAGGTTAAATTTATAATAAGTCCATGATTCAGGAAAGGAATTATTATACAGTTGTTGAAAAGATATTGTTGTTAAAGAGAGGTTAACATTATAGTGTATGCATGATTCAGAGGTTGCTGCGAAGAAGGGGTTAACTTCACAGTTAATACATGATTCAGGAAAATAAAATAAAAGGTTTTTGAAGAGAGGTTGTTAAAGAGAGGTTGTTGCTCTAGAGAGGTTGCACTGTATCTGAAAGGAGATTTGTCTGTCGTGTGTTGTTTTATCAGGTGATATGATGTTTTAAAGAATTTTTCTTAGGTCATAACTACACATTGTTTCTTAAATTGTATCTTCTTATATTTGACCGCTGCCATGACAACACCAGTGTAAGTGACGTTGGTTATGAGTTCGAGTTTTACCCAATCAAAGTTTTGACGTCACAAACTAGGCGCTTTGTCCGAAGATGTTTTGGAGGCTTAACTGTGATTAATATATTTAATATATAGGAAATTGTTATTAATATTGCACAATTTGGTCTTCCAATTGAAGAGAAGAAGATTGTTTTAGAATTATGTATGTTCTGACACGACGTCATTATTGTGTAGCTTACTTTTGCATCTTGTTCTTAATATTGGAATTGCTAATAACAGAAAAGTAGATGTCCGATTTTAACACTTTTGGTATGAAATGAAAGCTGAAACATTTATCTAATAGTAAAATCTAAATACCTGACTTTTTGGTCACTAACACATGGCATAACTCCAATGTCATTTGAGGGTCATTTTGTTGGATTTGGAATAATCTTGGAATTATAGGTTTGATTTCAACATATATCCAGTGACCTCCTGTATATCAATTTGTAATACGTGTTAAAGATGTGTGTGTCCCGTCTGATTGTGAAATATTTAGACAGGCTTAATCAAGAGTTGTTGCTACATTGGCTAACAATAGCAAAGCATTACTAATTTAAAAAATCTCTTTTATCATGTTACGCAAGGACACAACTTGTAAAACGCACGCTTGTTGAATGGCAGCTATATTGGATTTTGTCAACATTTTGCGACACAAAGTACAGTTTTGAGCAGAATTTCAGATAATTTCAAACAAATAATACACACAATTTGCGTTTGACCTATCTTTTTTATTCTTTTTCGGTTCAAGATAGCTGACTTGCATATATGTTTGATTTTGTCAAAATGTATACCACATGTATATATATGTATATAGTACTGTATGTTTGTTATGTCCATGTTCTTGCCAATTTTACAATAAATCATTATAATATAATACGATAACTTATTGATGGAGTTATTATTCCACATACTTTGATACGTAGATATCGCATTCGGCCAATTCCGATATTAATCGGGTTAGTATTCGTGCATTTCCGTGACTTCGTGCGACTTAACATATTACGTTATGAAGCCTTATATTAAACATTTCAACCCAACGTTGCCTAGCCTGATAAAAATTGTCGATAGCTTGAGAATGAGGATAGGTAAATGTAACTTTTTATCATATAATAACCCAAAACAGAATATACAGTAAAACCTCACTTAACGACCACCTCAATCATAAGACCACCTCAAAAATTAAGACCACAATTTTTAAGTCCATATTCACTGTTTTCCTCTTTATTCAACCTCAATATTAAGACCACTTCAATAAGAAGATCATATACCAAGGGTCCCAAGGGTGGTCGTATTATTGCGGTTTTAATATAGCTCTAAAATAATTGTGTTTATTAAGTTATTTCTAAAATGTAGCGTGCGTTAGGGACAATGTTACCATGATGTCAGTGATCAATTGATGGGAAATAATCGTGTTGAAATTACGTCGGAGAAAAACAGAATTACCTCCCTTGCATACTGATTAATAAACACGTTTTAGCTGAAAGAATGAGTAAAAATTTCTCAATACACTTTCAGTACTTTGATTCTCACAATATCTATTCGTAGACATCGCATTCGGCCAATTCCGATATTGTTCGGGTTAGTCTTCTTGGGTTTCCGTGAATTTCCGTGTACAAAAAAAACAGCATTTCCTTTTAGAAATATTAGTATTCATGTAACATTTCCCCCATCAACACTTTTGCTTGCGTTTGGTATTTTGCAGGCTTTCAAATTCGCATATATTAAATGGAGATAATTAAACATACTGGGGCAGCCCGGTGTTTGTTAAAACTGGAATTCCGCTCTGATAGTTGGAAAATAACTTTTATTGTAATAACTTTTGTTCTCATAACAGCATGATACTAAATGGAATACACACCATGATACGATCTCTGTCTGGTTTATCTTGATTATAAAGTGTACATAATTGAAAACTCATGAAACAAAAACTAGACTTTCACGAATTTTAAAACTAAAGGGGTGGTGGTAAGAACCTATTTGTAATACCACTGTGGTGAATTAAGAGAACGATTTTATCATGTAAAAAAACTTATTTCATTAACTCTATGATACTTGGAGAAAACAGCGGGTTTATTCGTTGTACTTCAATGGAAAGCTTACGCGTGAATTTAACAATATGCTTTCAAAGTTACGTGACAAATGACCGTATAATGAAATAGATAGCAGCAATATTATCATATCTAAGTTTGTATTTAAC
This sequence comes from Mactromeris polynyma, assembly GCA_032209605.1. Classification (NCBI taxonomy): domain Eukaryota; kingdom Metazoa; phylum Mollusca; class Bivalvia; order Venerida; family Mactridae; genus Mactromeris; species Mactromeris polynyma. The sequence goes on from JASFXZ010000005.1 coordinate 29,196,985, forward strand.
CCCCCCCCCCCCCTCCCCGTTAGTAAAAAAACGAATCCCGGGGCGTAATACGCAAACCATTCATAGCTGTATTAACGCAATCCTTTTCACACCCTTATACGACTAACCTTGTTTATGAATGTCTAGTTACCTGCGATATCGAGTTAATGGCGATATCGTCATAACATTAGATTGATGAGCGTAAAAAACGACATTCCGTCATCAGGTTTTAAAGCAAATCGATCGACCTGTACACATGTTGATGTATTTCTGACGAGAACTTAACTAATTCATAACGGATTTGCATAAAGTAGGGGTCCTGTGAATGATATTAAAATTCAACTTTCTTATTTTACATCGATTGTTCATACAACTAATACTAATCACTCTCGATGACTGCTTCCTGTCTACCAACCAGTATTCGCACCAAAATCGCATCATACTCCGCACGTCGCTGTGCTCGAACTCACTACCTTCGGATCAGGAGTCAGGTGCTCTACCTCTCAACCACTGCGCCTCCCTAAGATATAATCTTCATGCGTAGAATGTGGTACATACCTTGGATATATTTGATGTTTGAAGTGCGGTTTCGGCCGCGGAAAAAAATGGCAGGTGTGAAAACCGTTATTTTGTTTGTATTTGCGTTTATTTATCGTCGCCACCGGTTTCCCATATGGGTGTCGCCTCCAAAAGAATGTTAGTCATTTTAGATGTTTGGAGGATAGTGCATGTTACAGGAGATGCCCCATTTCTAGAAGCACCCCTGGTTCTTTTACGTGCTCGATGTAAAGCATCATACACGGGACCTCGGTTTTTAAAGTCTCGTCCGAAAGCTGTTAGTACTGTCAGTGATTTGAGCGGTGAATCGAACCTGCGATCCCTGGATTACTATAGCGGCGCGTTACCACTGGACTACGGATCTGCTACGCCGATAACTTCCTTGTACTGTATATATACTATAGAAGGGACAAAGGGAGAGAACTCTAGAAGGGATTAAGGAAGACGGAACGTATGACAATCTCCTGTGGTGTTACATCCACCATTATCGTGATTTCAAGTCCCTCATGTAACGTCCTATTTATCGTATTGTTCGTGTTGTTTGTTACTAAACACCAGGGTATCGCATTCGCTGAATACTATTTTTTGTGACGAAGATTTAAATATCCTCTTAGATTAGATACACCACTTGTGTGTGGGTTAAATGTGTTTAAGAGTGAAATGTGAGCCATGCGATGAATAAGCATATATACTTCATTAGTCAGGGTTGTATTCTCGTTTGTACAGTTAAACCTGTCTATGAACAACACCCATCGTCTTAGTGTCAAATCATTTAATTTTGAGGTACAGTGCAAAGTCTACAAAGCGACCATTTCTTAAGCAACAACCTCTGTTCAACAAGAGCATCATCAATAGATAGTTTCCACATCTACACTATTTACCTCCCTTGTTCTTAATCACCAGTAATGCTGATAGGTTAAACTGATATACGTCCTTATACGAGTAATTCACAAATATGTGAGAATTTAGAAAATATCAAGAGAATTTGCATGTGACAACCACTTTTACTTCAATGTTCTGAGTGAGTCATCTGCCCACTCAAACATAATGAATAAATACTTTTATATCGGATTATTTGATCATTAGCATAATAAATAAGTTATGTTTTATATATCGGATTATGTAATCGTCGTTAACATTATATTCCTTATAAGGTTTAAGGAATTGTATCTATCAATATGGTCGACTATTTAAAACGAGGGAGGTAGATAGTGTAAATGTGGGGAACTATCTATACTCAGTACGGTTTAATTGATTTTTAATGACACAAAAATCCGCTCATTCAATTGAAAGTTTTTCTTCTGTCTTGTGTCTTTTTGAACATATACACTATAACATGTAAACTTGTGGGTGTATAACGTTTGTAGTTTAACAATATTGGAGGAAACCATTGTGGTTTACCGCAGTTTGTCGCCATGTTTCGCGATTGTAACTCTACAGTCAACACATATCAAAGCGATTTGCTGGTATATGCTATCTTCTGCCCCACCCGGACCGGGAATCGAACCCGGACTTTCCGGGTGAAAGCTAAGCGTCCTTACTACTGAGCTAACCGCACGTGCTGTTTTGACCTATACATTCGGTATATCGGACATATAACTAGGTATCCAGAGATTTTACGTGAGATCGATCCCAAAGTAACACAATTATGACATAAGTTTAGGATTAGAAAAAGATGTATTTGCCCCTTTGAAGCATTTAAACAAAACGCGCTTATAAATTCAGTAATGCTTCAATTATAAATCGAACGAATTATTTAAAAGTTTCAACACTTAATTTAATTTACTTCGACTAATTATCTTCATACGCAACTGCGATAATGCATGGACAGAGGGATTACGGTCACTGACTTCAAAATCACGTTTCCCTCTTCGCTGTAGATTCAATCTAACCTGGTATTTAGGGTATTAAGTATAGTAAAACCTCAATATGAGACCACCTTCGGGACCCTTGAAAATGGTGTTAATATAGAGGAGGTCTTAATATTGATGTTGAAGAAAGAGCAAAACAGTGATAATGGACTGGAGAAGTGTGGTATTAATATTGTGGTGGTCTTATTATTGAGGTGGTCTTATTATTGAGATGGTCTTATTATTGAGGTGGTCTTATTATTGAGGTGGTCTTATTATTGAGATGGTCTTATTATTGAGGTGGTCTTATTATTGATGTGGTATTATTATTGAGGTTGTCTTATTATTGATGTGGTATTATTATTGAGGTGGTCTTATTATTGATGTGGTATTATTATTGAGGTGGTCTTATTATTGAGATGGTCTTATTATTGAGGTTGTCTTATTATTGAGGTTGTCTCATTATTGAGGTGGTCTTATTATTGAGGTTGTCTTATTATTGAGGTTGTCTTATTATTGAGGTGGTCTTATTATTGAGGTGGTCTTATTATTGAGGTGGTCTTTAAATGAGATTTTACTGTAGAATACAGTGGTACAAAAACATCGACAGCATTTTACAATGGGTGAGATCCTTCGACCTTGAACTAAGGATTTTAGTAACCCACAGCCATAATCAAATTTAATAACTTACTTTGGTAATTTCGTCGCCTTATTTCCAGAACCCTGTAACTCAATTTTTGGCGGTTTTGAGTATTTGGTATTGTTGAAACTGTCTTTCCAAACTCTTTCTGTCTGTACTACCTATATTGTTCTGGAATGCACGTACCTAAATAAAATGCAATTCCATAACCCCGTATGTAACACTTATCTCAAGAGGGTAACACTTTGAAGTTGTTTTTCTCAAAATGACGAAAAACAAGTTATGGGTTTTTGGAAATAATGCTACGATTTGTAATGATATTAAACTGTGCTTGCCATTAATTGTTAATGGGTCGCTTGTGGATGTGCAATTAATTTGGTTATTACATATGAAGGCATTTTAAACCAGTATACATGTATACGTGAATGAGTGAACGGTTTTTAAGTACTCGAGTATATCTCGAAATAAAAGTAAGCATAAAGTTCGAAAATGTACATTCGTATATACGTGAGTATGTCTCATAACGACTGCTTATATTACAAACATACACTTCAATAAAATGAATATATTGGCATACGATATCTTATCTTTCTGTTTAAAACTAAAACTCGCGGTATAAACAGTCTACTTTAAGTTTTGATGACCTCAAATCTGAAGACAGATAATATATTATACCCCCGCAACACATGTGACTCTCAATGATCTAAAAATTGGAGAAGTTTGTGGATTTAATATCATAGTACGCCACGCCCGATGTAAAGTTGTCACTTTTCGTTAGTTTGCTTGCAATATTCGTTGATAAAATTCGACACTTTGTTGCATTTAATAAACGTTGGCTTTTATTTACTCATCTCTACTGGATTATTTAACGCTGTGTATGTTTGATTCATTCTATTCGAAGTAAAAGTGTAGGGATATTGTCGATAAATCGTATTCGCAGCAGGTGAGTCGTATTAAAATGACTAAATGTTCATGTTTATCGTGGTTTATAAGTGAATACATGCAATCAAATCTGATTTTAGCGACGCCTTAAATGTTAACAATTTATTTATTCCGACCATGTTTTAAATCATGTTTTAGATATTAATTTCGAATTACACTCGAACCCCGGTTATCCGAACTTAGTGATTGCTATTGGTTTATTGTATACGCATAAACCCCTTTCCTTGCCCCTGTTTTGTAAATTTATACTTTAATAGGGGATTCAGTATGCTGATCTATGTATTAAGGGTCCTTCAAGCTAGTAGCCCTTTTTTTTAGTTTCAAGATTCAAAATAGTTGTATGTATAAACCAGAAAGGCATAACATGATTCAATACTGCATAATGATTTTATCCAGATATGCACTCAGTACTTAACACTAAAATGTCTTCACTATAATATATTCAGCTCATTAAATAACGCAGAGTGTGAGATTTCTAAATATTCATTGCCTGACGATATTAGTGCATGTGTACGCAACATGTATGCTAAATGCTATGACAATCGACAATTTATTTTCATAAAGATGAGAAAATGAGTTGCAGAAGTAATAAAATGAAATTTAATGAAGCGTGGTTGGTAAAAACTTGTGATTTTTAAATATACTAAGTACATGTATATTATAATTCGATAGTACATTGTAGTTTTGAAAAGCTGCTGATTTTGTACCTTGTATAGTTAAAAAGTTTAAAGTACAGTCAAATTCATTTAAAAACCATCTCAAAATTAAGACCTTATTAATAAAACCGCATTTTCATGGACAAGTTTTCTTTCATATTTTAACTCGATATTTATGGCACCTGAAAATAACCACAGATTAATATAGAGGCTAAACTGTATTTAAATTCTCTGGTTTGAAATTCACTTCATATCATATCTGCATCAGGAGTGTCATTGTACGTTTTTGTAAATATCAGGACAAACACTCTCCCCCATATTTCCGGTACTTAATCCTAGCATTCATAACAAATTCATTTTATCTTATCGCCAGGGTTGCAATTTTATTGAAATATCACAGGGTTAACATTTCAAAACGCTGCATTATTTCTGCTGTATGGTCGAAATAATACTTAGTAGTGTACGTAGCAGACGCCGTATGTTTTATCTGATAGCAAACAGTTGCATACAGAATATGAATATATACAGTAAAACCTCAATAATAAGACCACGCTTGGGACCCGTGAAAACTGGTCTTTATATTGAGGTGATCTTGATATTGAGGTTGTATCAAGAGCAAAACTGTGAAAATGGACTTGTAAATTGTGTTCTTAATGTTGAGGTGGTCTTATTATTGCGGTGGTCTTTAAGTGAGGTTTTACTGTACATTGTACGGAACATATCACTATACTTTCGGAACACCTCGGATTTTTCTACATTTTATTGGCCAACGATAAATATCGAGTTGTACCGATTATATTACAAATTGACATGAGTTATTAGATTTACTCCGAAGAAAACTATTCAAAATATGTGAAGAGACTGAGACAATTATATTGGACAGGTTTTGAAATATGACGCAAAACCTGTTTTTGACAATGTCATAAAATTTGCATAAAATGTGGGATGTTATTTGTTTATTAATAGGGATAGTATTTGTTTTTCAATGCAATACTCGGGTAAGTTTTAATAACTTTAAAATGATGATAACGAACGTTTGTATACGTATTTTGTCCGAGTTTGTTCCTCAAAATAAAATCAATATTTAATTTTATGAAATATATTTTATTGTGCATACTACATATTCGATATAAGGTGCTCTCCGATAAGAAGGAGAAAAACAGCCGCCATTAGTGAACGCTAAAATTTCTATTAAACAACCACCTTAAGGTTCATGTAAAGTGCCAAATGGGTGTTCTTTCATGTAGTAATATTTAAACATTTACAACCACAATCTATTCCTAATATACATCACTGGGCTAGTAAATGTTTGTAGAACATATTGATAAATGATTTGTCATACAAAAATAATCCAAAATGTTGCTTTTGAACCAACATATAGTATAAACAGGAAATTATCAAAAACACTAATTCAAGTGAATTTAACGAAGTTCTTCTGTCAAAATGTTATTTACACTTACTATGAGGAAGTACAAATGACAATTCCACCCAACACGCACCAGCACTCCTAAAACATGCAAAAGAAAATCATAAAAAAATGTCAAAATTTGACAAAAATATTTCGGAACTATTTTCAAGTATGGTGAACCAGTTTTGCCATAAAAAAATGTATTTCAATTTTTTTCCTTATTTTGCGAATATTTCATCAGAAATTGATATAATTCTTGATACAGTAACAGAATGTAGTAATTTTGTTACTGATTACATTAAATAATGACAGTTTACATGGTATAAAGCAATAACTGCTTTTTTAAGTTGTACCACTTGACCATTCTATCAGTAGAATCAATTATACCAGCATAAGGCTGTTTCAATGCAAAACAGTGCAAATTATTGATAGCATCTCTGTAGTGATCAAATAAATGTATTCAAACATAAAGTTTTTCTATTAAACCCAAAATTATGCCATACAAGCAGTTATTATGTTTAATTAAGACACGAAGACTTGATTTCCAATTAAAATGTTGATGTTCATTAACCAATGCAGTATAATGTTTGATATAAATATATACATTTGTTACATATGACTCAAACATGAACTTTAGCCAATTACCCTATAAATCCAAAAACTGAACTGATCCTTCCTTGAAGTCTTCTACAAGATGGTCAATTGCATATGCTTCATCATCGTTGTCGTATAGCACTTCATAAACAGCCTTCAAAGACCCATCAACTCCAGACAATAGGGAGGTTACAGAGCCAGTATACCACTCAGTGTTGTCAGAATCTTCGGACAACTTCCATCTATGTTTAATTTGTCTCCCAAGAAACTTGGTTTTTGTAGATGCTGCTCGTCTGAAAATGGTTGTCACATATAAAGTAAACATCAACTTTATTAACAAGGCTTTGAGTGAATTGCAAGCAATACAGAAGTTTATACCATAGACCCCTGACATATTCATCATTAACTTTTAATAATAATAATGTATGAACCATGCCAATACATGAAATTATACAATTATTTGTAACTTAAAGCTGCTATGCATTCAATTTTAAATAAAATTAAAGGAATGAAGAATGACTTCTTTTATGTTGACATCTAACATGAATATTAGTGAGCACACATCTGTAAGTATCAATATTCAGTATACTGGTAGTTTGATAAATAATAAAGGTGATGAATCAAAAATTTAAAAAAATGCTTATCAAATTGTGTTGTATTGTAAAAAATTATATTTACCTTCCGGTAGTCCGATCTGTTGATACTGTTTCAGTACTTGTGCTTGCTGTCACAGGTGATTTAGATCTAAATGGTGTTGTCTTCTTACACGGTCTAACAGATGTTGTTGTCTTCTTACACGGTCTAACAGATGTTGGTGTCTTCTTACACGGTCTAACAGATTTTTTCCCAACACACAATGACTTTGTTGTATCTTCAAACTGTAAAATAAAAGTTAATGATGTCAAGGTTTGGCTCATATATTTTAAATTAAACACATCTATTGACTGGGACATAATATCCCAAAATTATAACATCATCTCATTCCCATATTACAGACTAAGGAGATCAGGAAGTCAATCTGATCGTTATTTTTACTGTGAAATTATTATTGTTTGTGGTTGTTCAATTTCCTGGAACTTCGCGCAACGATTCATGGTTAAATTGGTTAATTGATGGACTATATATATGCACATCAATGATTGTGCAGTAATTGATTACATAAATAGTTGGTATCTATAATAGGCCCATTATTTCACATAATTGGAATCAATGTGACTAACTTCACATTATACCAGTAATGGGTAATATGGATAACAACAATGTCTAGCCAAAATTGCATTTATACAATTTGTCTTGACATGCTGAGTTAACCTACCCATACTCCAGGCTCTCGTATTCCAGGAATCTTTCCATGTCTTGGGCAAGCCAATTCAGGCACTAGAACTTTGACATAAAATGCTCTTAGTTTCAAAAGCCATGATTCCCAAATAGAGTGTTCCTTATAGATTCTTTCTATATGAAGTTGGTAAGGGTCCGTAGTACGTACAACAAAGTCTATCCATGGTAAGTCACAAATATGCAGCAAACCTTGACACTGATAGAAGTAGTTATGGTTTGTCTTTAATTTCAATTTGTTATTTTCCATAAATAAGAAAAAATTTCTATTGGTCTTTGCTGCTTGGAACAAGTTCATTTTTGTATTCTTCAAAACATTTTTAATTTCAATTAATCCAGACCTGTTATTATTTATCAGTACCAATCCATCAGGACTACCGCCTAAAAACTTATGTTCTTGATGAATTACCAACCCACAACTTTCAACAGTAACATTCGTTCCTTCTTCTGCTTTTTTTAATACATATTCATGAATGGTGTTTCTTTCCTGATGTAATCCAAACAGTGTGTACTCATTCCCTTTAAAAGTTTTATAAAGGAGTTGTTCTACAATTTTTATAACAGGTATTTTTGGTTTCCTTTTTAAAATGAGTCCGAAATTTGAAGCAGTTATTCTTTTTTTTCTTTCTTGGTGCCAAACCTGAGAATTAGATTGGTCAGCAGTAATGGTGGTTATGGCAGCAAGTCTATCAACAGAAATATTGATATGATTTGACATGTATCGGTCAATTTTGTTCAATAAAACAGATTCTGACACATCATCTTCACATTGTATAGCATGTGTGCCATAAGACTTTTTAGCGGACTTTGATGAACTTTCCTGAGCTGAAGATACTTTCCTTTTCCACCTATTAGCTTGTGCTTGAGGCTGAGCTTTAGAAATATTAGACAATGTTAATTGGGTGTCCCTTTCCTTATACAACTTGACAAAGTGATGTCCTGGTGAGGAGCCTGTCACTTCTTTCCAGACAGTAGGGGACCACTGAGCACCAACATTCATTCGTAAACAACCGCCATAACAACGAGTGTGCCATGACCCACGATTACAAAGGTTATACACCTTGCCTCCATCAAACTTTGTTCGCATGTGCATCCAGCACTCTGCCAAATTGGTTGTTGTGTTGTTTATTAAGCGTTTGCTCTTACTGGCAACCCTATCTAGCAAAACAGAAATATCGTTAAACATGTCTGATTTTAAATCACAGTATGATAATGTTGTTGAAAAACGAGAAAGTTCCTGATCTTTTAGAGATGTCCCTTCTTTCCACAATAAATTGGTTTGTATACATAAATCTGAAGGTTCATCATTTTCTAAAGTATCACTATTTCCTGTAGTTGAAGTTGTTGAAAGATTTGAAGTTGAATTAGCTTTGCAAAAGTCAGAACATTTTTCATGATTGCCAAAAATATGATGGACAGAGTTTCGTATGTCTTTATCGAGTTGGGTTGCGGCTTGGTTCTTATTTCCATCTTTGGATCTAATCCTGATAGCACATCTCACAGCGCTCACTAGACGAATGCGGACTGCTTTTGTAAGATTATTTTTTCCTTTATAGTGAGGATTGGACTCAACAAGTTTCTCAAGATTAGAACGAAGACATTTACAAACATGGTTAGAACATTCTAATTTTGAAACTTCACAACCCCAAACTGGTATCTCTTCGTGAATCCTAGCATAAACAGAGGAATCGCCATCTCCAACTAGCCACATATAGCGCAATCCATGAAGTTTTTCAGCTAAACTGAACCCTTCAAGAATTATATCAGCCTCCATGGCTTGTGAGTTGGAATTCCAATTCTTGTAACATTGGTGGGGTTTAACTTCTTGATGTGAATTCTTGGCATGGGAGCATATATAGCAGTATTTATTTCTTATACCAATAAATATTATCTTGCCAGTCCGCTGTCCTATAATGATGGCTACGCCTCCTAAACCATTATAGGAGTGTTTATGAGTCCTCTTACTCCAACCACCGTCAGCAATAACTGTTATGGCAGGAACACCCTGATGGAAGGAGTTGTTCTCTATAGCAAGTCTTCTTTCTTCTGCTCCTGTAATTTATTATACATAAGTTAACAAATTTGACTGCACAGTAATCATGACATGTTACATGTATGTACTTTGTATATAATTTAAAATATGTTCCAAAATTTAAAATATTGAATAAACGTGTTCATAGCTTAGCAGAAATTCAATATTGTTTATATGAAATAATTTCCAAAGATTTGATGGATTATAACAGACGGACACTTAATGATAGGTAAGGCAATCACCTAAGGAAAGTTGTCCAAGGTTTGAAACCCTGTAAAAAAAATTATGAATTGTGTTTATCTGATTCTGAACTGTGCATAAAGGAGTAAGAATTAATTGTACTCTTACAATATGCCAATGTGGGTCAAATAAGGAAAATTTACAGGCTTTTATTAGTAGTGACACTTATAATATAATATATGAACACTATATATTATTTATAAGTCACAATATAGAAACACCATGATAATTGTACTGGAGACTTGTTTTTTATACTTATATTGTGACAATATCATTTTCTATGTAATGCTTATGAATCATGTCATTCAATTGGTAAGTAAAATTACAGTAACAATAATGGGACTGAGTAAGATAATGAATGACATACATATACAATGTAAGAGATAATTAAATAATTATAATCATAGTTACCTGCTGCTAAAACTTCATCTTGAGACATAAATTCCCACCAAGCTCCAATTTGTGACTCAATTTTGGTGAAGGCAGGCTGAGATAAACTTGGGGCATCCATAGTAGCCATAACTTCTTTGAGATGAGAAGCTCCATTACCAGTAACCACTGATCCCCATACAGCTCGTACATTAATATCATAATTTGAATGTTTCGAATCAATGTTGTCTAACCTTGGACTGGTTTCAAATTTAAATGATGTATTGCATCCTGTGCAACAAATGCACAACACAGACGCTAAACCGTGTGTCTTTAACTCAGAAACTAATCTGACAACAGGCCTGTCTTCTGTTACACATATTTTAGCAGCATCGCATACAATAATATGCTTCATGATGTCATTCATGTTTTTTTCTAAACATCCCAAATTTATGAGTCGATACCCATTTACATTGATATTTCTGATCCGTTTTATAACAAGCTTCAAAGAATCCAGTTTCTTGCAACGATACTGTGTCGTTATTATAGGTAATAAAGAAGGTAAGTTCCTTTTCAATGATTTCCTTCGGTTCATATTGCTCTTTCTTACTTTCAATTTCAAATTAGATACGCTTTTACATACATGAAATGACATATTCTTAGTCTTTCTCTTTTTAGAATGCTTCCCAGGAGCCATTCCAAAACGCTGGGTTACTTTCCAATGAACTTTCATTTCAATAATATAATTAAAACTCAATAAAAATTCACAAAAATAAAGGAACACTCACACTATGACTATATTATATAACCAAAATTCAATCACATATGCTCATACGTTATGAGAATATATTTCAAAACCATGGAACGGTTCAACAAATGATTAAAAGCAAATCCAAAAACCACAAGGAATACACTAGATGAGTTGTCACAATCAAAATAAACGAACACTAATGACAATAATGACACTAATGACACTATAACTTTTTATTCATATAAATTCAATGGAAATACTAAACACTATTCAATTGACACTTATGTAGAGAGAAAGAACTATAAACACTGATAAATTTAACACCGAACGCAAAACTATAACACGAGGATGTCTCTGCGCGCACACCATAAAGTGACTTTCATAAACATTTGGTCGAAATAAAAACATCCGGTATACACGAACACTATTATGATTGACGATCGCCGCATTTTACAGGTAAGATCGGAAAGATAAATTATGACGACATTGAGAAAATATGTATATACAAATAAATGAGTACTTACATTTCCATATAAACGCTGTATTAGACCAGTGATGGGCTTGTTATTGTTTTCACGAGATTCTCTGTTCAGTTCTGTAATTTGCCGGAAGTTGAATTCGAAAATATTTCTTCAGCATATTCTTCATTTTATTCGTTTATCCTAATTCAATTGATCTGAAATAATCAAATAATGTTTTAATTGCAAATAAATCAACGTGATAAGGAATATAAAACATATCAAGTTGATATTTATAAAATCCGAATTTGCGGATAAATACACAGCTAGCACAAAATGGAGGACAAGTGAAACTCAATCGGCAGTAGTCTAACATAAATCAAGATTGTATTGCATCAACATTGTTCAAGTAAGTGTCATTATTGACGAAATACTTCAAAACTGATATAGTTCAGGGAAATATATTTACAAACATCATATGTGTTACCGATTACATGTTATGATCATGTAAACTTGGACAGTTGCAAAGAAGTAAAAATGGCGTATGGTTGAGGCTCACATGTGAACTTCAAATGTGCACAGTGTCTTTCTCTGACCTTATTTAGTAATTTCAGGGGTAATAGTACCCAAAATACATTTTACTCGTACTATGTGTCACTTTGTTTGATAAGTGTTTGTCTTCTGGAATGAAATTGATAATTTGGCATAAATTGGATTACTTTTCAGAATAAAATGCTAATTTCAACGGCTCCATAGGGTTTTTGGGTATAAATTACATGAATATATAGACAACTATCCACTATGTAAAGCATGTGTTAATTATATTTATTTATGTTGTGTATTTATGGTAATATGTCATGTTTTCCCTTTACTGTATATTGGGTCTTTTTGCACTTTACATGAACCTTAATAATAAGACCACCTCAAAATTAAGAACCCAATTTTCAAGTCCATTACTATCGTTCTGCTCTTTATTCAATCTCAAGATCAAGATCTCCCAAAGCATCTCAAATAGAAATCTCACCTCAATATTGAGATTTTGCTCAAATCAGAGCCTGAGATATTGAGATTTTGCTCAAATCAGAGCTTGAGATATTTAGATTTTGCTCAAATCAGAGCCTGAGATATTGAGATTTTGCTCAAATCAGAGCTTGAGATATTGAGATTTTGCTCAAATCAGAGCCTGAGATATTGAGATTTTGCTCAAATCAGAGCCTGAGATATTGAGATTTTGCTCAAATCAGAGCTTGAGATATTGAGATTTTGCTCAAATCAGAGCCTGAGATATTGAGATTTTGCTCAAATCAGAGCCTGAGATATTGAGATTTTGCTCAAATCAGAGCCTGAGATATTGAGATTTTGCTCAAATCAGAGTTTGAGATATTGAGATTTTGCTCAAATCAGAGCCTGAGATATTGAGATTTTGCTCAAATCAGAGCTTGAGATATTGAGATTTTGCTCAAATCAGAGCTTGAGATATTGAGATTTTGCTCAAATCAGAGCCTGAGATATTGAGATTTTGCTCAAATCAGAGCTTGAGATATTGAGATTTTGCTCAAATCAGAGCCTGAGATATTGAGATTTTGCTCAAATCAGAGCTTGAGATATTGAGATTTTGCTCAAATCAGAGCCTGAGATATTGAGATTTTGCTCAAATCAGAGCCTGAGATATTGAGATTTTGCTCAAATCAGAGCTTGAGATATTGAGATTTTGCTCAAATCAGAGCCTGAGATATTGAGATTTTGCTCAAATCAGAGCCTGAGATATTGAGATTTTGCTCAAATCAGAGCCTGAGATATTGAGATTTTGCTCAAATCAGAGCTTGAGATATTGAGATTTTGCTCAAATCAGAGCTTGAGATATTGAGATTTTGCTCAAATCAGAGCCTGAGTTTGAGACAAATCTCACTTAGGACATCTTGAAAATTTTCTGAGACAAAATTCATCTAATTGTCGTGTTGTAATACGAATTTTAAGTCCATTCTCAGATAAGAAAAAATCTCAACGATTTGAGACAATATTTGAGCTGAGATTTAGCTCAGATTGAGATGATTCGGGAGATCGGGGCCACTCAATACGAAGACTACTTTTGTAGGGTCCTAAGGGTGGTCTTATTATCGAGGTTCTACTGTGCATTCAGTAATTAATTTTCTCTTGGAAGCTCTCCAGACATGGAGGAGTAAAGATAGTACAGTAATAATACCTCCAAAACAGAGAGTCTCAATTGATTAATGTCACACTAATAAAAATATTTTCATTTTCACAACTTCAAAGTGTGTTTACTTAACTACGTTATATATTTATAATGCGCCTGACATTGGTTAGATGTCAAGACATTTCTAATCCACACTTATGTTGAAATCTTTACTGTGACGTAAATGAACTGCATTGACAGGTAAACACCAATATAAAACTACAATTGATAAGTGCAACATTATAAAGTAGTGTATATTTGCTGTTTGGCTATTTTATATTATATTATATCAATATCTAGACCACCTAAAAATTAGGACGAATTTTCAAGGGTCCCAAGGGTGGTCTTATTATTGAGGTTTACTGTATATTGGAAAGAAGCATGTTTTATTGCTAAATTCTGAATAAAAGTTGTTGTTGTTGTTAAAAAAATAGTTATGTATACATTCTAGCTGAGGAGACAGGTAGTGGCTAACTTGCTTCAATTATTTGTCTTTGGACCCTTACTGCCTTTTGGTCACAAATCTTTCCTTTTATTATTCCAGCCTGGGTCTGATTAACTAGTCGCTAAATTTACTAATATTATCAAATGATCATGTGTTACGAAATAGTTGATCGCACACTGGTGCAATTTGTTTGCATTGATTCACTTCCTCGCTCCGACCATTACATATTGGTTAATTGCCTAATTTACATGATAAATAAACCGAATTTCGATGTTAGCATATGTTTTATTCATCTGACTAGACTGACATTAAGTTTATGCATTCAATTTCAGGATTTAGTCTGCTGATTTTATTGTTCACTCTCAGTACGCAGTTTCATACGGATTTCTCGCGTTTCGGAGTATTCTATTACGTTTTGTGACGAATTTGTACCAAGATATATCGAGGGGTTAGCGCCAGAATCTACCATCTCAGTAATAAATATATATAGAGATATCTGGTTCTGGCACCAACACCTCGATATATCAAACTCTGTGTTGGTCCTCTACTGCAAAATACTTCAAAATAGTTGCCTGTCACAATACGGCCGATGTTGGGTCATTGAAGAAAAAAATGTACGTTTGGCAATACCCTCCTCCTGTTTCTCCTGAGCATGACTCCTACCCAAAAATGTTTGAGATGTCTGAGTGAGAAAATGTTTTAGTGAGCGTGTTATTACAGTCAGACCTCGGTTATGCGACAAACTTCTTTCTGAATACTTGGTATCATCCGAAACTTTGTTAGAATTGAAATGGGCTAGTCGATGCGATTGTAGTAAAACACTAGTGTTATAACCACATACAGGGTGTTAAAAAATTCGATCACAACGTTTGAATGTTAGTGTTTTTTTAATTGCTTGTCCCATCTATGTCGCTATTTACCAATAGTTTACTTCTACGTCAGAGTTCAAATTAAAATAGATATTCATGAAAAAAGCAGTAGTTTTCATTATGCGAAATAAATTCAGTGTACACAGAATTACTTTCATTTTATCGAGATTCAAACTTAGTGAACAAACTTTGTTAACACCCTGTTGATTAAGAAAAATATATTACCAATCTACCCACCTGAATGTTACGGTAATGCCAAACAAACAACTTTTAAGGATGGTCTTGCATACAGAATACAATCGGACCTCGTTTATTCGCATTCGCCAGACCCTAAATATTATTTCGAAGAATACATGGTTTCAAATAACTCATTTTAATCGACCGAATAAGATATATACCATAGGAAGTCCTAGGAAATTCACTTCTGTTCATGTAGTTACGTGAAAAGTATGTAGGAGTATGATAACTAAATAGCGATCACATCAAGGACATCTACATGTGTTGTGTTTGTTGTGTTTGCGTTAGGACATTTGACAGCAGCCTTGGGTTCAGATACGGCTAACGGCATCAAAGACAGTAAAGGCAGGGAACCAGCCCTGCGTTCAATTTGCAATTTGGTTCCCCGTGTGCAGTCAATGTGATACGGTGGGCCATGGATACAAAACTAAACGTGAGCGTCTGTTAGCCGTAACTGAACGCAGTGTTCGGCTCACGAATTCTCTTGCTACCTCGGAGTTGCGTTAGCGAGTGGGCGTATAGTGCGCGCACACTATTTGGCAAACAGTCGTTCAGTAGCAAGGCAGTACTTAACAAAACAACTCACGTGATAAATTCAACTTATTTATCACGAATGTAGTATGTACAAGGCTACAAATGAAGTGTGTACACGCTTGCCCATTAATTACGTTAATGCACAATAACTGGCGTTTTGCAGCAAATTTGTATTTAAGCCAAAAATAATACATGGTTTCGAATAGCCCATTTCAATTCGTCGTGCTCAAGAAGATACATCGGGACCTGACATTCATTTCGGATGATACCAATTATTCGGATAGAGGATATTCGAATAAACGAGGTCTGACTGTAATTAAAACCAAACTTTCAGTATTAACCCAATTTATTAAATAAATATTAATTATTAGCCCTTAAACACAGCATTTGCCTCGTCCAATAATACAAAGGCCTCCTCTATAACAGTGCCAATATCTATATCACTTTTCGGCCCGGGGCCGCTAACTGATATTGATATTGGCCCGCATTTTAAAGAATTTGATTGGCTAATTAAACAGGGCCAAAAAATGATATAGATTCGCAGCTGGAAATTCGGAAACGGCAGCCATTTTATTTTAAAGTCAGTATTTAAACGTTCGTTGACAGTTTTCAGCACGGAACTAATTCATAGTTTTAGCGTATACAGAAAAAAACACGATTTTGAATCCTTTATTTATAAGTACATGAAGTTATTTAATAAAATTGTCAATAAATAAGTGATTTGACATTGGCCCTGTTATTTGTCCTCGGGACAGTCGTATTGGCCCTCGGCCTTCGGCCTCGTGCCAATACGACTGCCCTCGGACTAATAACAGGGCCAATATCAAATCACTTATTTATTAACATATAGTATAAAATCTACGCGAAATATCAAGTCTCAGTGTACAGATAATAACGAGGCGCTTGAATTGATTTATGACATGGCGCGCGATGTTCGAGTCGGAATGCAATTCAAACTTCGTTAGGTTTTACGAGTATTGACACTAAACACTTGAAACACGTATAAAACTCTCATACATGAAACAAGAACTAGAGTAATAATGTTAATGTCAACATACATGTCCTACTCATTTATCAAATTTTAACGACAGTTGTTCGAATACACCCTTGACTTCGGACCCGAGCGAATGATAAAAAATGATTATTATATTTTTTGTTTGCTAAAGATTTAAGATGTGATACGAATACATCCCAATACAAGTTTATCACATTAGCTTAACGTCGTATGACATGTCTCTATTGATTTTCATTAAAGATGAAATGTTAAAATATTTTAGGTTGTTAACTTGTTTTACAACAATGTTCATCATTCCTGCGTTCAAACATCCCTCCATCTTTTTCTCCCTTTCTCTTCTCCAAACTGCAATCGCCACTATATTCATACCTGTTTCTCCTTTATTCTTTCTTTCCTTCCGCCTTTCCTTCCTTCGTCCCTCATTTTGTTTCGGACTTTCTTACTGCTTTCCTCTTTAATTAATGTTTTCCCTTCACTATTTCTTCCTCTTGTCCGCTCATCCTTCCTCCTTCATATTCTCCCTTCGTCCCTCCCTCCGTCCCTCCTTCACTCTGTTCGTCCGTCCATTCATGTCTTCCTTCCTTCCTTCCGTCGTTGGTTCGTTCGTTTGTTCCTTCGTTCGTTTCTTCGTTCCTTCCTTCTTTCGTGCCTCCTTCCTCCATTCATTTCTTATTCAGTCAGTCACTCTTTCAGTAAGTACGTCAAGTAAACAACTAAACAACGACAACACGAATAAACAAACACATGATCAATCTCAATGAAGGTTGGAGGTTCGAATTCGAAAAGTTTATGTTTTAAAATAAAATAGTGTATACCCGGATGGCGTTGTTTTAGGATAAAAACCTGCTGACACAGACAATCAAGTGTTGGAAATAGTGTTTTCAATAGATAGTTCCCTCATGTACAATATTTACATCCCTTGTGCTTAATCATCAGCCATTTTGATAGGCAAAACTGATAAGCCCTTATAGGAGTAATTTCCAAATATCTGATAATTGAGAAAATATCAAGAGAATTTTGCATGTGACAACCACGCTTTCTTCAACCTACTGAGCCAACTGCCCACATGAGTATAATGAATAAATTATTTAATTACATCTGATTAGTTTATCATCGTTTACATTATATTCACTATAAACTTCAAGGAAATTTGCCTATCAATATGGCCGACAATTCAGAACAAGGGAGGTAAATATTGTAAATGTGGGAACTATATATACACAAATCAACATACGATTTTTAAATCGTATTAAAATCTCTCTTACCGACTCTATCATGATCGATCTTTATCAAATGTAATATACCCCCATAAGACGCTAGCAGATGGAACGTATCTCACGAGCGGGAGATCGCGAGAGTATGAATATTAATTAATATTAATTGATTTATGAAGTGTGTATTTCGAATGCATTTAATCAGTTGTTTTGTTCTAAGTGTGTCGCTTATGGCAATAGTTTAAGTTCCTTCAGTTGAACGTGTTTAACATTTATAGTCAGCCATCAATCATATAATCACGCGAGAGGTGGCGAGAATGCGTTTTATTGACTATGATTAATAATAGAACCTCTTTATAGACGATTGAATTTTGCCCGCATACTTGTCAAAGTGACATTTTATTTATGATGCCAAACTAATTTAGGTTCTAATTACTGTCAGTAAGACATGCGTAACGGAGGTTGCATTCATAAAACAATTCGATATATAAAGAAGTAGTGAGGTTTCAAAGCTATTTAGCACAAGTTGGCTAATTAAGTAACAAAATGACGATGTCACGATTCGATGTTTCCGTTCTATATTTTTTTTCTCTACTGTAGTATCAGATATTTTATCCGAGTCAAACATTTCGCGAATCGACATTATCAGGTTATTTCGCGAGGTTAAAATTTCGCGAGTTCCTACATTCAGTTTTGTCGTAAAATTAACACAACACTACTAAGCGAGATTTTATTTTCGCGAAGACAAATATCTCGCGAAAATTAATCGCTCTCGAAAAAGTTTTGATTTATACTAGTACTTCTTTAATAGACTATGATCGCAAGTTTTTAATCCTAAGACAATTATTTTGCTTCCATTTGGTAATTTGGTAAGCAGTTATTGTTGTTTCTGTTGTTTATATTTGTGTAACCAACCAGTACAAACGGGATTTACCGCGGCAACCCATAAACAACATCGCCACAAGCACCATAGATGAAGGGGACATTTACTTTGTAGGCTATTAATATGAATCGTAACACGTGATTTGTGTAACAGTCAATATGATTGAGAATGATTGATCTAATGTATAAATCTTAGGTTATTGCTATAAGTAACCAAATGGAATTATCATTTCTATCACCATGGCACTACCACGACACCATAGCAATGAGTCGCACCGAGACACTTATCACCAAGGCACTTCCACTACACCATAGCAATGTGTCGCACCGAGACACTTATCACCATGGCACTTCCACTACACCATAGCAATGTGTCGCACCGGAAGACACTTATCACCAAGGCACTTCCACTACACCATAGCAATGTGTCGCACCGGAAGACATTATCACCAAGGCACTTCCACTAAACCATAACAATGTGTCGCACCGAAAGACATTTATCACCATGGCACTTCCAGTCCACCATAACAGTGTGTCGCACCGGAAGACCTTCTGACCTTTTCGTTTTACCAAAATAACCACAACTGTCATAACAATTGAAACATGCCGTTACAAACTGTTGATAGAAACACAAAAACACAGGGAGAGAATAAATAAAAAAAACGACAATTAAAAGTTAAATGATTTAGTTTTCACTCGTTGATATATTCGTTTTAGTCTGAATTCGTTCATTAATGACGTTATCCCACACTGTCAACGTTCGTAACAAAGGATATGTGAACATTTTAAGCCGATCGAGTCAGGTATCGTAAACAATACAGACTGGTTTAGTTCAAACTATTTATTTTACATTGATAGCATTGCCGAACGTTTCACATAAACACGAAAACTATAAATCATCTAGTTAAACCATCAAGAAATATGCATTGTCAAACGAAACACTAATAATGTATTCCTTTTACAACTTTTGTCTGAGCGTACACTGATAAAACAAGATTTTATGAAACGATAATACATTGCGAATGCTACTATCAAATATGTTTTTGCCAATGTTGCAACAACGCAACACTGACTGAAGACTATTGAAATATATGATGTGCAGATGTGCCATAAACATCGTTAATAAAATATCGTAAAGTTCGAGCACTTTGTAACAACAAAATGCAATAGAAAGTTTTTTATTAACAAAACTTTCTGACGTTTGTCTTACTCGTTCACACGACACACTATCTCGTTCCCACGACATAATATCTCGTTCCAACAACTTAGTATCTTGTGGCCACGACTTAACTATCTCGTTCCCACGACATATTATCTAGTGGGAACGTGATAAAAATTATTTCACACATGTCACCTCTATGCCTCCGTACCAATGACTCATATCCTACAAACTAGCAGCTTTCCTCCCTCGTCTACTCATAATATGCACTTGATATTTGATCGTGGGGAATTTGCAATGGGAAATATAAGAAACACTTCCATCGCTGTTGGAAAATGTATCACAACATGAGACAAATGGCTTTACTTTATTACCGTATTTATACTGTTTTCCAGCCTTTTAATAGCTAAAGCTCACCTGTTGAGCTCAGTTGGTAGATCGCTAGATTGTCACCCGGCAGATCCGAGTTCGATTCCCGGGTGGTCAGGTTATGTTCTCCCGTGGCATTGGCTAAGATCATCTCCTCAACATGCAGAGAATGTGTCAGCTGCCTGCTGATGAGCAAGATATAGTACCGGGCCCGTATTCATAAAGCTCCTAAGATTTTAAATGAAAGTCCTTAACTCTTTAAAATCTCCTTAAAATAACACATACGGAAAATTCTGTAAAATTCAAGGAAAATTTATAAAACTAAGGGACATGTTCTCCCTAGGAGTTTAATGAATACGGGCCCATGTCGTTAATTTCAGGAAAGCTGGTTAGGTCAACGGACCGCTTTATATGTCTGAAACAAATGTTGTAGAACGCCGTAAAATTCGATGAAAAACAAACACATTAAATTGGCCAATAACACGCTACGTTCCTAGTACCCCGGTGTAAAGAGTTCAAGTCACCCCTACATTCGTATTACACCTAACCCAATTTCGTTTTATCCCGTGCAGTTAAGATTACCCTCTCAATCAGCTAACAGCCCGTAAAATGTTAATTTCATGATGTAACTGTTGTAATCGTTGTTGATGTTGCCGCTACTGTTGCCGTTCCTGCAACTGTTGTAATCGTTTTTGATGCCGCTGCTACTGTTGCCGTTCCTGCAACTGTTGTAATCGTTTTTGATGCCGCTGCTACTGTTGCCGTTCCTGCAACTGTTGTAATCGTTTTTGATGCCGCTGCTACTGTTGCCGTTCCTGCAACTGTTGTAATCGTTTTTGATGCCGCTGCTACTGTTGCCGTTCCTGCAACTGTTGTAATCGTTTTTGATGCCGCTGCTACTGTTGCCGTTCCTGCAACTGTTGTAATCGTTGTTGATGCCGCCGCTACTGTTGCCGTTCCTGTAACTGTTGTAATCGTTGTTGATGCTGCCGCTACTGTTGCCGTTCCTGCAACTGTTGTTGCTCTCTTGATAATGTTTTTAATGTTTTATATTTTTCTGGGCAGTCGTACTCTTGAACATGGTTTTGCTTTTTGCATATCTGTGTTGCGTAAACCAATCAAATCTTACGCTAATCACCAAGACAATTTAGTCTTCAACCTAACAACGTTTGTAACCTTGGCGCGGATTGGTGATCCTTTCGATAAAGGCGACGTTACCTTACCGAAATCGACTCCATTTTGGAGCTGGAGTAACCAGCAATCGTTACATCTCGGTAATCTTTTATGAAGCACAACACATCTTGACCTTCAAATTGCATCGATCTGTATTCTGAACGCGAGTTTAAGTTATCGGGTGGGGGTAACGTGAAACTCCGGAGGGGTAGTCTTAAATCGCTACACCAGTGAAGCGTCAAAGTCGCTTTTGCATAAACTTTCAGACCATAGACAAAGAAGCTTCCTCATTAAAGCGCATCTGTGTATATTCGTTGTTAATTCGACCAGAATTGATGTGCATTCACGTTTACTGCATTGCTCGGTCGACAGCTATACCAATATATCACTCCAACTATTAAATGTGAACAAAAATGACACGACCTTCTTTTCACGCAGTAGATACAGTGATTACTAGCGTACGCAAAGAAAAGTTTACGGTAGTAAAAACAAATAAAATGCTCATAAATGCCTTTCTTTCATTCTAAATAAACACTCGACTTGATTCGCATACGTTTCTTTCCTCGGTTTGCAAGATCTCGAAATACTAGAGTCACCAGGGAAGCTAGGGAGTTTAAAGGACTTGCGTGACAGATTTAAGTGCTTTTATTTGGACTTCCCTATATGTGTCAGCTCTTGCTCACAGAAAGGATACGCTGGAAGAAAAGGTGGAAATATGTACTTAAAGCAATATTTTACCATGTCGAATATTGCTTAGTAAAAAATATCCTTTAAAGTTATAGTAAAAATGCTTCATAGTTATCAACCGAATTTAAACAATGATAAATTTTACTTTTGCTTATAACAACAATTATATTGATTCAATTGTTAAATAATTATTGTGTTTCAATTTATGCTGTTTTCTGTTAGAAGGCCATGTTTTATTTAAGAATTGTAAACTGTTTGTGTATACCTCTTTACATGTCTCCTTCTATAAGTAAAGATATAATTATCATTATTTATTTTTTTATTATTATTATATTTTTTTTATTTATTTATTTTTTTTTTTATTATTTTATTATTAATTGTTTTTTTTTAATTTAGATGATTCGTTTATTTTTTTTTTATTTTTACTAAAATTTATGAGGCAGGTGCTTTAACACTTTTTTTTCGTGTGTGAAATCTCTTGCAAGATGCATGTTCGTGATGTCAGACCAAGCTGGGAAATTGCCTCTCGGAAGTAAAAGTTTGAGAAAAAATAAACTAGTTGGTTATGATTTAAACGGGGAATATATTAACAGAGTCCTGGCTCAAGAAAGAGAGGGAAAACACGTGCAATAAAGTAAGGATTTTTTTAAAATAAAAAAATGAATTCAGACTTACAGTGGGTTATGTTAAATTGCTGCGGACTTTGACTTGTAGTGTTTATGTATGCGTGAACGTAGGGGGGTTTATATACTTCAGTTTTGTAAGCCATTTAATTAGTGTATAATGCGCTTACGGCGTCGATGGATTCAATATGCTCAATTGCTTTTAATTTTGAAAAAATGATTTATAGATGAATTTTGAATTAGTACTAGTAATATTTTCAGCTGTGATAAAAGTTGTTTTCATAGTGGAATTTAATTGATGACGAAACGATCGAGGGACATTTAATGTTAATTTAAGATTGAAAAAACAATCGGACGACATATTTCGGTTGTGTTTTTATTAACTATGATTAAGTGATAATTAATGTTATGTTTCAGCGGCACATTTTTGCGTTAATCACTAAAGCCATAAGTTTATGAGATTCTGCGTGGTAACATAATGAATTTTAATTAACTTGTAATAAAATTTCAATGTGGCGTTAAGTATGTGATATTTTTAACTGAGTTCAACATCTTGCCTACTGTGCTAGATTAATTCAAAGTGTGTTTAACGAAGAGGATTGCGCGTCGGAAAATGATTAATGTGCTGATTTAAAAAATATGATCCATTACTTCCGCAGAACTTTTGATGTGTGTTGAATATGTTGCTATGTTAAATGATAAACAGTGTAATTACATTTAGATGAACTTAAATTTATCCAAACAGAAAACAAGCAAAAATATAACACGGATTTAAAACCGCCGTATTTATTCATTTATCAAGCGCTTGTTTAAAAGATTCATTTGGAGGGGGGAAAATTATGACAAATTAACTTTAGACACTGACATTTGTATATTTATACTAGGACTAAATAATGGAAGGTTTTCGCGGGTCGTCAATGGGCGCCAAGTTGAGAGCAAAAACACAAGGTTGGTATTAAATTTAAATGACACAAAAACCGCACCTGTCTGAATGGCTGACATAAAACATACTATGATAGATGTTGGCCATGCAACGTCAAATTTCGTTTGTTATGTTTTAATGAAAATGCACTGCATTCATACATTTTTACTACATCTTTATTATTTTACAACTTGTTTTAATGCATACGAATATGATTTTCGTACCCACGCTCATTGTGATTTAGACATGCCATTGAAACTCTAAACACCAACGAGCGAGCCTAGATCTACCATATAATAGAAATTCAATAAACGAGAGTTGATCCCGAATAACGTTGACATTTTACATATGTTCAATGTTCTATGCACAAAAATGTTTTATTTGTTTAAAAAGTCCACGTAATTCTGGATCAGCCCTCGTAAAATGCGAATACGTTGTGAAAACATTGTTGCTCAGAACTGTGACCATTGTATATATTGGTCCCAGCTCAGAATTGATGTTCTGTTATATAAATTCGTCTGTACGGCTTAAATAGTATTTGATGACAGTCAACAGTATGACAACGCATAAAAACTCTTCGTTATGATTGATTAAAGTCAAATACGTTTCAACAAAGTTCGCGCATTGACCTGTAGTTAAGCAAACATATATACTCAACAAAAAGGAAACGTGCCACCTAATTTTCTATCCAAGTTTTTTCGGCGCAGCTAACATGGTTTTGCTATTTGCATATCAGTGTGGTGTAAAGCAATCAAAATCTTACATAACCACCAAGGCAATTTCTCTACAACCGAACAACGTGTGTAACCTCGACGCGGATTGCTTTTAACCTTTCGATAAAGGGTACGTTACCTTACCGAAATCCACCGAATTTCGGTGGAATTACCGAATTCCATTTTGGATCTGGATTGACCAGCAATCGTTACATCTCGGCAATTTTTATGTTGCACAACAAATCTTCAAATTGCGCCGACCATTTTTTTTCAAGATATTTTTTGTTTTGTTTATTAATCTGATACTAATTTTAAATATCACAATACAATGAGAAATTATCAGGGAGGTTAAATCAGACCTGCGCATGGTGAATATCGACATATGTGCTGTGAATTCGGGCCACATTTTTATCCGTAAATGTTTCTTACCAAACAAACATTAAACATCAAAACGGTGCGTTTGAATTGTCTTGGAGTATACGTTGACCGATGTCGTTTTCTGTTTGATCTGGCAATATGTTCATTAAGTCCTTGTTTTAGGTCGGACATAGTTTGTTGTCTCGATAATTCATTCAAAGTCATTTGTCCTTCACCTCTGGCCTCGATCTGCCGAAACATCTCAATATGAGCTAAATCTCAGCTCATATATTGTCTCAAATTGTTGAGATCTTCCTCATCTTAGACCAGACTCAAAATCGATATTATAAAACAAAAAAAATGAGATGAGTATTTTTCTGAGAAGATTTTCAACTTTTCTAAAATAAGATTGTCTCAAACTCAGACTCTGAGTAAAATCTCATATTGAGCTGAGATTCTATTTGAGATGTTTTGAGAGATCGGGTCCTGAACTTTGGTTTTCTGATAGCTATCCACTCAAATACATTGAAACCTTGTAAACATGATCAATAAACCGGTGAGGTGATCAAGTTCATTTTCAACAAATGGGTTTAAACAAATATTTGTTAGTAAAATATGATACGTTTATTGTTTCAAACCCAAAGATATACAAACAAAAAATGTCGAATTAAGAATCTAACATTTTTAGTGCAAGTAAACAAAACATTTAGGCCTAAAAAATGTTAGTTTCAGGTTTCACGCCCCCTAAAAATAATGTAGGTAGGTCGGACCTTTTTTTTTTTTTTTCATACGAAGCAAATAAAACATAGATTTAAATGAACATATATGTTAAAAGACAAATACCATTTCCCTTATAACATGGAAAATATTTAATCAAGGTGAATATAATGCTCTATAGCTGGAATACTCGTAAAGCATCTAATAACTGGGCAGAAATATGAACCTAAAGAAAAATTCACACAGAAAAGGAAAACAATCTTATCACGCGAAGAAATGTTCTAGGGTCGGGACCAAAACAATAGGGTAGTTAGGGTGACCTGAAACAAACATTTGTTTCCGCCTTACCACGTTCGTGGACAACGAGTGCATGAACCCTCTAGCTGACGCCTATTTATTGTTATACACTTGAAATAAAGTAAATAAATGACGATGTTTGTAGTTTGACTTGGATAAGTGTCATGACACACGCTAGCTAATTAAATCTCGGGACATATTTATTACCAACATCATTTATACTCTTTAAGATTCATTGTAGGTCAACGTGTGATGGTGTCCACTGTCTAGTGGTCATTTTTACGACCTGTATAACATCTGACTGACTGACCACGCTTGCATTATCCTTTATCATGGTCAGTTTGTAAGTGGCTAAGTGGCGGCTTGAAGACGCTTGATGATTTTGAAACCTCAGTTTCATTTCGAACCAACCTCGATTTCAAGTCCACCATTGGGACCTTTGAAAACTTCATTATTGAGGCGGTCTTAGTATTGAGGTTGAGTAAAAACCGAAATAGTGAAAATATTCTTGAAAATTATGACTTATATTTTGAGGTGGACTTATATTTTGAGGTGGACTTATATTTTGAGGTGGACTTATTATTGAGGTTGTCTTTAAGTAAGCGTTTACTGCATATTTTAAAATACCGTTAATTGCCAGCTCCCAATATGATATTATATTTATACTAAAAAGTATGGTAGCATGTTTCTACCGTAAGATAATCTATTAAGGTTGGCGAATATACTCGCATTAGCTGGATAAAGTTAGTGTTCGCGATTTTCACTGTAAGATAATTGTCGTTATTCAAATAACAGCCCTGCTTGTCACATAACTGCCATCAGAAAAAAATAATTTGTAAAAATAAATTAAGTGCTTAATTGGCCAAATTTCCGTTGTCACACAAGTAAGAGGTTATATAAATGCAAACAGATTCGTAAAGCTAGTTTTTTTTGACATTTGGAAGACTATGGGCAGACTAATTTCTACTTATCTAGCATCGCGCTTTGTATCATGAATATATAGATTGATATTCTACTTGCATATTGAACGCTAAAAATACTTTATTTTTCATTTTACAATGCAGCAATAATCGGTATTATAATAATGAGCAAGCGTGACAAATGGCATGTTAATTTGGATTGCGAGTTTTGGTGTAATGAAACGTATACTGTCCTTTCCTAACAAGTCCTACTTTCGCTTTGATTTCTAGACTCCGGTGGTTTCGGTTTCGAAACACGCCCACATCAATCAAACATGGCCCGATCTCAAATAGAAATCTCAGCTCAATATCGAGAGTTTGCTAAGATCTCAGAGATTGCTCAGAGATTTTGAGACAGATCTCTATTTTGCATCTCTTTAAAATTTTCAGAAAAAAAATCTCGTTTAATTTTTGTGTTGTAATACCAATTTTGAGTCCATTCTCAGACAAATCTAAACGATTTGAGACAATATTTGAGATAGCCCAGATTGAGATGCTTCGGGAGATCGGGACCTGAAGGTTTTATTGTAAAATGAACTACACAATTGAATGGTTGGAAGCTATCATAAAGCCATTTGAGAAGAATATCTCATGCCTATTAAATGAGTTTTTCTCAATAATAAAAAAACGTG
Source organism: Mactromeris polynyma (assembly GCA_032209605.1). NCBI lineage: Eukaryota > Metazoa > Mollusca > Bivalvia > Venerida > Mactridae > Mactromeris > Mactromeris polynyma. The sequence continues at coordinate 29,224,795 of JASFXZ010000005.1, forward strand.
TTTTAAATAATTCATTGAATTACTTAACAACGCTTGTGGGACGCCTCGTTGGTCCATATTTCTAACAATTTGCAAACACTTGTAAACGCACATTGTCTGAAACAAAAGTCTCAACAATGCTAAAGCAACTTGTTACTTGCTTGTAATAGCCGAGTTTTTAAGTGGTCTAATTATCAACCCACAATCTCAAGTGGTCTCGAAATGTATGTCTGAAACGCACTTAACATTAAAGAGTGGGACATGTATTGCATTGTCGTAGAACTGGCCTGATACATGGCCCCTTGTTGTAAGTATTGAGGTTGAATAGTGAGAATGTACAAACAATTGTGTTCTTAATTTTGAGGTGGTCTTTAGGTGAGGTTTAAATGAGTGTCCCTCTTAACTCTAACAGCTTATCGAAACAAAATGTTGGAACTGTTTCATAGTAAAGGCAAGAACACTGAACTTTCAAAGTTTCCGGTTGTTCTTGAAAAATTTGTTTCTTTTGTCTTCTTTATTTAACGTCGGTTGACGTGAATACACGTCGAAAAGTTTCCGGTTGTTTGTTATTGAACATTTTGTTTCTTTTGTCTTCTTTATTTGTCGTCGGTTGACGTGAATACACGTCGAAAATCATTGGTCTATTTAAGACGATTTATACGCATCCTGTTGCGCATATTTAACTCTTCACGAAGAAGGTACTTGAGTAGTTTTCGGATAGATACTGGTATATATTGTTCGTGTTGGTTTATTAACTTTAAGTTATCATTTTTAGCATTGGATAGAATCAATAACCTGACTAATAAATGCCGTTCTTTTCATTTCAGTTATGGAGGCGAAATCCACCACCGACAACTTAGAAAATATCAGTAAAGTTTTGAAGAAAGTTCGAGATTATGCAATCCTTATCCTAGCCTTTATAATTTACCGGCTGACACGACTGATTGTGATCTCCTTTCAAAAGTTTACGTGGGCTGTAACCGGAATTGAGAAGACGAGAAGAGATACAAAAAGTGGACTAAACTTCCGGTCTGGTGCGCATGTGCAGGATATTAAATGGCGGCGGAAATTACACCCGCTTGTGATAGCGGATCCATCGAACTTTATAACATTTCACAATTCTTTCAAACACCCCAACTATGTTTTGAAGCCACATGTTTCTCTGTATTGTATTACGCAGACGGCAGCAGTATTCGTCGAATTGGACGAAAAGGTGGATATTTTTACGTCTAACTCGAACTTTTACACTGCGCAGTTCAAACTAGCAAAGCGGATTATAACAATGCCACTTGGGGTGTTCCATAAGATTGCACAGGATCTTGGTGACCCGCGGGTACCAGTGGTGCTGGTTTCAAGCACGGGTCGTTGTGGAGCGACATTGTTGTCTAGAATGTTCGAGCAAGTGCCGGGTACCAAGACAATCCAGGAGCCAGACTGCTTAACAACACTGGCCTTTCTTCAAAGGTCGTCTGCTTTGTCTGACACGGAGTACAGCAATGTTCTAACAAGTGCTATTCGTCTGCTATGCAAACCAGACGACAGAGCTAACATGATTGTAATGCGGTCTCGACCATGTTGTTGTGTTCAGATCAAAGCTATACAGAGTCTGATACCACGCATTCGCCATATATTCTTATACCGAAATAGCCTGCGCACTGTTTCGTCATATATAGGAACGATGTCCAATGATACGACAGCGCAATGCGCTAAATTTATCATTGACAATGCTGTCCTAGCAACCGTGTTTCCGTTCCTAAGGAAATTTTTCCACCATTATTTTGTGTACACATTGGATCAGGATCCCCCAGTCATGAATCCGGCGTCGTTAACAACGGTAGGTATGTTCTCCAGCGTATGGGCTGCGTGTGTTGCGTGCGCAGTCGAATGCACTGAGAAAAACATCCCTATTATTTCCGTCCTCTATGACGAAATGATGAAAAGTCCATGGAGAAGTTGTAGTGTTCTTTTTGAGAAACTCAACATTCGATCACAATATGTGAATTCTGCAATACAAGCGTTTAAGGTTGACGTCAATAAAAACCAGGATTTGTGTCAAACGTTTATGAACACAGATTCCAGGAGAACCATTCCACCGGAAATGCGAGCTGAGGCGGACGCCATTTTGAAAAAATATGGCTTCCCGAAACTTGGAGAACGGTTTGAACTGAATGGCCTCACGAACTTTGACCCGCCTCCATTCAGTAAGACAATGTCACGTGACCGTCCGATTTACTAAAAATAGAACTGTTTATCTAGAGAATATGAACAATAACGGAAACTTCGCCAAAGATTTGTTTGCCAGTCGTATTCAACTTATCGTGTATTCCACGCCAAGAATGATTTCAATCATATTGGAATACATGAATCCTTAAATACGCACATAACAAACATAACTAGTTAAAATGATTTGATCATGAGAATTTATGTCACATTGACCAGTAACTACAATATGATCACCTCGACTATTTCCGAACTTTACGGAAATTGCCGAGATGTTGCGATTGGGGTTACAAGCTTTACAGAAACAACCGGATACAACTCAAAAACAGAAAACAACCAATAAATGGCATTAGTATAGTCAAGGTTAAGGCATTCCTCTGCCTTTGTGTACAAACAATATTGCGCCGCTGAACGATTTTCAACCTCTTCTTTAATTGACGTTATTTTCCAGAAACGTCACATGTGACGTCGTCATGTACTGACAGTAAGCAATGTTTTCCCCATATGTCAATATGAAAACGAAGTGACCATATAGAGTAAATATTGTTTGCTGCTTGCAAATAGTGCGATCACATGTTGCGTTTTCTTGAAATGACGTCACTTACAGACGAGGTTGTTAATCCGTTCAATGTAATTTATTTGTGAACAAAAACATGTTTTGTTGCTTTTATTTGCGTTTAAATTAATAGCGTATATCCATCAGAGTTCGGTTTTTTATCATGTTTAGGATACTACCATTCTGGTTTGATTGTGTACGTTGTTTGTTTCATTTGGTAAAGTAAATGTGTATGTAGACTTTCTGCTTATAGTGTGATTGCCAATATATTTTAAACTTAAAAACGGCAAGGAAGTTTACAAAATACTTATATGGACTATAATTACTGCTTGCAAATTGATACTTATTTCACAATTTATTTTGGGATGGAGTGGTGTAGGGTTCGAATTCTGACTCATGCGCCGAATTCTGACTCATGCGCCGGGTGCATCTTCTTTAAAATATATTCCGGATATATACCTACTGAAGTAGATTTTACTCTCAGACTTATCGTCTCAAAGCCTAAGGCTAACCTATGAAATGGTTAGCTGGCAGTAACGGGTCCCACCTTATTCAGAGAAGGACAATGGTGACATTATTTGGCGTAGCTGTATAATATTGATTTTGACCTACATTTTAGACCAATCAAATATTGTATATGAAGAGCGTTGTTAAAATATGCAACAAATTAGACGATTTTATTGGTTCATATTTTAAGCGGAGAGGCACCAAACGGGGTGTCTCGAAAAGATAATTCACTTTCCCGTAGCGTACCCCTCTGGCTAAATCAGAGTTCCAAAATAAGGCGATTCTATAGACATCATTCTATCTACGCCGCTCAACTTTTTTTAAAGATAGTTTTTGTTGTGTTATAATCTGTCGTAGAGTTTCAAAAGATTCTTGAAATCTAAAAATGTCCGCAACAGAAGAACCAAAACAAATTATGCCGGGACTTTTTGACTGAATCCAGACATCATCTAAGGAGGACCCAATGTTTTAATCGCAATATAGCAATGATTCGGTATAAACAGATATTCATATTTAATTATTGATTTTTAATAGCATGTACTGTTTTTAAGCGGCATAACATATATTACGTAATTAATATAATTGAGCGCTGCTGTGAGATTTACAACCTCTTCTGTAAGTGACGTCATTTCAAGAAAACACAATATGTGATGTCACTACATTTTGTTTTTGCAAGCAGGAAACAATATTATTCCTAATGGTCACTTCGATTTCATATTGCCAAATGGGGCAAATATTGCTGACTGTCAGTAAATGGTGACGTCACATGTGACGTTTTCTGGAAATGACGTCACTTATAGAAGAGGTTTGAAGTCGTACAGCGGCGCTTATATGTAAAAAACATTTTAAAATATTTAGTAAGGAATGACATTCTTGCCTATGAAACTTATTTTTAGTTTGCTGAAATTTGGCATAGTTTGTATTAAAGAAGACATTTAACTAAGTTTCTTGGAAGAACCTTCGCTGTCACTGAATAATTATTTAGGCATATACTGTTGAATGCGACGATTTTTTACATAGAAATCAGTAAAATACGCTTTTGATGTAATGATACCTTATGTTATTTCCTGTTCGATAAATTAAAAAACCCTGTCCGATTAGTCAAAATACGTACTTTTGTTTTATGTCTAAAACTGTCTATTTTCGGTTTATAATCACGTCAATATCAAACTATCGATATCAAACGTAAGTGTTTTTTTAAATAATACACAATTTAAATGGTTTGAAACCACCATATAGCCATCTGAGAAGTGAGAAAATATAATGCCGCTATAAAGTTTGAATATCTGACATATAATTATATGACTGGTTATGTGAATTGACAATGTATGATTATATGAATGCAAAGTTTTACCTGTCCTATATCTCGTTTGGCATGTTTTGATGTCTAGAAACATTTTATATACCATTATAAACAATTATTCATATTGCTGTTTCTTATATATCCACTTATGAGTGAAGTACCACAAACAAATAATTTCTGTTTAATTGTCATTTAAAAAAAAAAAATTAGTTGAATTTCAAAATGACTCATATCCGAACCTTTCACCAGCAAAATACCACACATGGATTTGGAGATTGACAGAGAGCAGAAGCAGGGTACAAACTGAAATATCTACTCAGCACTCATAACTCAGAATTTGGTCTGCCAAGTCTGAGAGTGGAGGCGTGAGAGTTTTTAATGGATAAAATGCTTATATGGTACTCAGGAGATATTATAGTCCACTTTGTGGTAGGTTTTAGTGTACATCTGAGATTTAAGAATAAGTGTTGAATATGACACTTGTACTCAGCACTCAAAATTTAAAAATAGCAACTTGCACTCAGTCTTAAATTCTCACTCAAACCTCACATAAAGTGGGTAATGTAGAATATTTAACACTCAGGCAACATAATTGCCTACTTTAATACATGTATCCATTTTAAGACTCACCAGAGCGCATTTGGCGTTCTGAGTGTTGTGTCAAAGTTAAATCCCGTGCCCTGGATTGACTGTAGGTTGCTAAAATATTGCACACATTCATTGCGAAATACCACAGCTGTTATATTATACATTCAAAGGCTATAGGTATATGCATAGAAAATGACAGTTATCAGAGCCCCTTTTACACACATCGTAGGTTTTGTCTGTGTTATAAAGGGTATATATGTACATAAAATGCTCCTAAATGTCCTGTTTATTGTAAGACATACATCAACAGCATAGTCCGTATTTATTGAGGAACACAAATCACAGGTATATCCCCTATTTATTGAGGGACACACATCAAGGAATATCCTAATTTAACGAAGAACACTCATCAAAGGAATAGCTTGATTGAATGAGGAACACACATTAAAGGAATACCGTTATTGAATGAGGAACACTCATCAATGGAATAGCCTTATGGAATGACGAACACGCATCAAAGGAATAGCCTGATTAAATAAGGAACATACATTAAAGGAATACCGTTATTGAATGAGGAACACTCATCAATGGAATAGCCTTATTGAATGACGAACACGCATCAAAGGAATAGCCTGATTGAATGAGGAACACTCATCAATGGAATAGCCTTATGGAATGATGAACACGCATCAAATTAATAGTCTTATTGAATGAGGAACACGCATCAAAGGAATAGCCTTATGGAATGACGAACATGCATCAAAGGAATAGCTTTATGGAATGATGAACACGCATCAAAGGAATAGCCTTATTAAACGAGGAACACGCATCAAAGGAATAGTCTTATGGAATGAGGAACACGCATCAAAGGAATAGCCTTATGGAATGACGAACATGCATCAAAGGAATAGCCTTATGGAATGAGGAACACGCATCAAAGGAATAGTCTTATTAAACGAGGAACACGCATCAAAGGAATAGTCTTATGGAATGAGGAACACGCATCAAAGGAATAGCCTTATGGAATGACGAACACGCATGAGAGGAATAGCCTTATTAAACGAAGAACACTCATCAACGGAATAGTCTTATTGAATGAGGAACACGCATGAAAGGAATAGACTTATTGAATGAGGAACACGCATCAAAGCGTAGTCTTATTTATTAGGAACACACATCAGAAGCACAACCCCAATTTATAAAGAGCATTACAACTATTTGTTTAGGGAAATTCACTAGTTCCCAAACCCTTATTTATTCAGGGACACACATCCAAGGCATTGATCATATTTATTTAGTGGCAATGCACTGGCACTTCTTATTTAGAGAGTCACATCGAAGATACTGTTCCTATTTATTTAGGGTCACAAATCAGAGGTATTGCCACTATTAATTTTGGGACTCGCATTAGTTGTTTCGCCCCTAAGGGACATACAACAGAACAATTGCTCTTGTTTCTTTTAGGAAACACATCACTGCTCTTTTTTGGAGGAAATGCCATTGTAGGAGAAGAACTAATGCAGAAGTTCTTTCAGGAAAGGGTCATAGACACCACAAACCCTCGTGGGAAGGGAAATGACATATAAGTACCAACTATTTTACTAAAGCTTTTTATTTCAATATATAAATCATACAAAAAGCGTTAACAATATTGCATAATATGTGCATGATTTAATCAGTCAAAATATATTATGGCTGTTTAGGTATCTGCGGTGAAAAATCCAATTACACCTGTATAATATATTTCATTAATAAAACATATAAGAATTTTATTCTACTAAATGTTGAACAGTTTGTTTGACAAATACTGCACAAAGCCATCAAGGTGTTAATCACATTCAGTTCAATTAACAAGAATCAATACTCATTGAAAAATTATTCGATAATATTAAACCTGAAAAAAACACCAGTATCAAAGAACGTGTTCTAAAATGAAGGTACAGTTATGTTGATAGAGGAAAATGTTAAAATAATTACAAAAAATTGCATACAGAAAAAAACGCTGTATGAGAACACACCCATAACATTGATCATATAAAGTAAACCACGAACAGCAATTGTTCTCAACTAAAATTGTGTAAACCATTTCTAAACCTTAAGTACGGTAAAGGATACAATTTAACCCAATACTAAACCTTTAGTAAGGTAAATTATACAATTTAACCCATTTCTAAAACTTAAAAAATGATACAATTTAACCCATTTCTAAACATTAAGTAAGGAAAATGATACAATTTAACCCATTTCTAGATCTAAAGTAAGGCAAATGATACAATTTAACCCATTTCTAAACCTTAAGTAAGGAAAATGATACAATTTAACCCATTTCTAAACCTTAAGTAAGGAAAATGATACAATTTAACCCATTTCTAAACCTTAAGTAAGGTAATGATACAATTTAACCCATTTCTAAACCTTAAGTAAGGTAAAGTATACAATGTATTCCATTTCTTAACCTAAAGTTAGGAAAATGATACACTTTAAACAATGTCTATACCTTAAATCAGGTGAAGGATACAATTTGACCCATTTGTGTTTTATAGATAGGTTTTAAGTTAGATAAGCTTCTGGTTTATTGAGTGTTTTCATCTTTAAATAAAAATTTATTACTATTATTCTGGGATCGGTTTGATAAGTTATTCAATTTACTACTTCAGCATGTTAACAAGAGATTTTGAACATGAATACACTGATAGCTTTAACATGTGTATCTAACAGTATTGACTATTCTAACTGACAATTGCGAAACTCGACTTTTCAATTAAGTTGTCCAAGGAAATTAGTATAAATAATGGTAGTAATAATAGTATAAACAACGCTAACACTACATATGTATATAAAAAGTAGATATTTTCTAAAACAAGCAAATGAACAATATAATTTAGTATAAATACGTCTCTACAAACAATAACAATCCGTATCCATGGGACGATATCTACAAGGGATATATACACTTTCACAAAAAGGGTCAACAAAAGTGTTGAAAAATAACAGATCAGTAGATATATAAACAAAACTTAATAAGCTGACCTTCCTACAATTCGATTTTTCTTTTCTTCTATAGTGCGGTATGCTTTTTAAGTGTTCGTCGGACGATGTCATAGTTCCTGATTGTAATCCGTAACCAAAATATAAACATTAGGTGTCAATAAACACCTGTCAAATTAGTGTTTTTGCTTTAAACTATTTTATTTTGTGTTGTAGGGGAATGTTGGCGGGCCGTTTAAGTGGAGCAAAAGCATCGTGAGAGGAATAAATATACCGTGGTATCTATGGGAAACTTCATCAAGAAGTTTACATTTCTATTTCCAAATTTAGTATTCATTGACTTCAACGATATAAACAAGTAAATTGCAGGCTAATTTATTTCTTTTTGTTTGAATTTTATTGTTATCTAGATAAGAAATAATAATTCACTAAATGCGTTCCATCGCTATACAAAGTAAGAACATGCCAAAAAAAGCATTACGTCATACATCTATAACATATTTGTCGGATCCCATTGTATGCATTCCGTCATTACTACATAATTATGATGCCTAGCATACTAACAATGACAATAGAAAAAACGCAGTTGTCCCCTCTTTATACCAAACTAAATTGTAGTATCACAGATCTTGTCTTACATAAATAAGGGATGAAAGCTTAACCAGACTATCTACTTTAATATAAAGTTGAGTGATTAAAGACAAAATTACCCCTATTTAAAGGGTCCTACATTATTGGCTTCTTTTCGAGCACATTTACTTCCACATCCCTATCCTTAAAGGTCAAACGACAGGCAAATAGGCAAACCCTTTCTCAACCAATAGGCCATACCAGAACAGATCCCAACCAGGATTCAAACATTCGACCTCCCGTTTCTAAGGCAGATGCTTTAACCACTCAGCCACAAGAAATAGTAGATGCAGATTTCAACCCTCAAATCATATTTTATTAATGGTCATATTAAATCAAATCTACAATCATGATGTAACCAAAGTATGCACATAACATCAACAATATAAATTGCAAAAAAGTAAGAAAAAACTATAAAGAGTATTACCAGGTATTGTAATCATGTAGAAATCAGAAACCTCTAACACTGTGGAAATAACCATCATTGCACAGAGAGGACAATTGAAGTAAGTTTTGAACTTAAAATTACAAAGATGTTACCGCCCTAACAAAATTCATAAACAAATAAATATCAAAATAATTTTGCAGGGAAATGCAAAGTCATTACCATGACAACAAAACTTAATTGTCATGGTACAAAACATGTGGACATAGAATGGAATTGCTCATGACAAAAGCTTACTTGCAAGGGTCACATAGGTGATCACACATAGTGCGTAATATTAATAAGGACATATGTTGTCACTAAGCAAAATATGTTGTTTCCATGGAAACAAGGGAGACAACTGCCATGGATAAGCAATGTGAGGAAATAGTTTCATACCATGTAATACTAATTGATTACTTAATAAATACATTACAAATGTTCAACGAACGACACTACTATCAAAATCATATTGGCAAGAATACTCACTAAAATTCAGGAAAAACATAAAACGAACTAAATTAATTCTAGCCTTATATACAGTATTCTCTTAATTCAAATGGTCTACAGGTAGATCAAAAATTAATACCTTCATACAGACGTGATCTTAATCATTGCATTACAACTTTTCTTCAATATACACCTCAAATATCTGAATAGCTCTAACAACATATTGTTTTACTATGTAACCATTGACATATTTTGCCGCAAGTCCAACTGGTTCAACAACAATAAATAATTATGATATGTACCAAATAGAAAGAATAGGCATAGTAGATGAGCAATACTTTGGTAACAAAAGAACCATTTAACATAACAAATGCAAAACCATCCAACATTTCTAATAACAAAATAATTTAAGATATAAATACATACTGGAAAATCATATAAAAGATAATAACGAGAGTTCAAAGCAACGACGTCTATGGCAATAACTTCCAAGTACCGAGGACATTGCGAACTGCTTACAGCGCCATTAATACAACCCCAAAACAGCTGTCTGGACATGGTGCCCATATTTGTTCAATTTTTGTTTATTTTATTTTGTTTATGTAAATTTTTGTTCGTATGGATCAGGACCTTTTCTACTTATTAGCATGTACCTTTCGATATTTCTCACAAATAATACATGTCCTTTGATATATTGTCTTGTTTAATGTTCACTCATATGTTTGTCTATCCTTTGTATATTTTTGTCTTCCCTGAAATTATGCTTGCATGTATTCATATCTATATATCACTGAAAAGTGGAATAAAAAAATATCCACAATATATTCTAAAGGACTTAAGAAATGCCTAACACAAAATCAATTGCAAAAGGTTGACCAAACTTTAAGTTTGATATATCAAATGTAATTGTAATAATATTAAGTACAATATAATAAACTGTAAGTGCATTTATATGGTTTTCTGTTGCTTATGCACCAGTACTTAGTTGACGAATGCAAGAGAACACATTTAATAACACAGTACATAAATGAATGAGGTGATTTTAACAAAAAGCTTACACAATATTTAATATAAAAAGCTTTATTATAAAATTGAAGAAAATAACAAGTCCATTATAGATTGGAACCTCAAGAAATATGATAAATTTATAAGAAGATGCGCACAAAAGTAAAAAAAACAACCACTATATAATCAACATAGACTTTCAAGTTCATGTTAAAAAAATACATCCACTTGTCTCGTAAAACTAAAACAATGGCTTTAAATGTTTACCCTTCAAAAACAATAATAGTCCAGAGCATTGTTGGACACTAACAACTCACTTCTACACATCCCAGCATCCCTCAGCAAGGTGTTACACGGCTATCTTTCTGTTGGCAAACATAATTTTTACAGCATTTGAATGTCAAAAATCTCAACCTATTGAAATGCTGTTCTTTGCAAACATCTGCATCAAATCATAGCGTGAGCAATGCAATGGCTGTAAAGTAACAAATGAGTGATGAAGGTAAAGCAATAGATCAGTCGTGAGTGTTCATTTGTCGGTCCAGAGACAGATTGCTAAAACTTTTTCAAATTCGTGTTTCGAACGGTTAAAATTTACAACAAGAACTTCTCACTTCAGTTGAAACATAATCGATGGAAGCAACATGCAAACTCATCATGTCCTAGATCTGTTTCACAAATGATCTAAATTGAGATCTGGTACATTCAAATTCGCAAGACCTTATATCAATGACTAATGCAAAACAAAGCCCATCAAAATGCCTTTGATAAAATCAATGCAAGATTCTAAATCCAAAAGAGAGGAATATATTCACTTAAAGAAATTACTCAATTTTAGAGCCTTCGTGAAACTGAGACAATGATGACAAAATGTTGTTAAATATTATAATTTTCTGTGACATACGTCTTTGCCACATTGATTTATGAATACAAAAACTTAAAAGTAAACCACTGCTATATTGAGACAGGCTTAGTTCTCCAGTACACAAAATATTACAAAAATGGCTACCACATGGAATTTGTAAAAATGATAACATTGAAAGCAAGTACACTATGCCCTCAATTGCAAATTATTAAATATCAGAACTTAAATAATAACTTATGTTTAGTTCCACAAAACATTAATGGAATCTTATCTATGCATTCATGAACATGTGCTGTTCAGTCTTTTGACCAAGCAATCTGACAGACCTCTGAACAGAACTCATAGAAGCTTCAATGAATATGAAACATGTGTAATACACCAATTAAATATATGATAGCTGTATTAGTTACCACGAGTAGTGAGTAATTGAACTGGATCCTTCAGGGAACTTGGACGTGGACTGGTCTTACCAATAAGATGAACCTTAAACATCAAGCTATGACAGGTGCAGATGTCCAAGGGAGCAGCCAAAAGGGCATCACAGGCCAGATCTGATGGTGTACTGTTGTGGGGGGCCCTGGATTCCAGAAGGAATGAAGATGAAAGAGCAAGTTATCATAGAAACAAGATCATAATCGCATTGAAATCTCAAACTCAGATTAATCTAGAGGTGTTTGAGCAAATCAAGAAATAAATACAAGTTCCAGTTGTTAGCCTAGAAATATGCTAAAAGTGTATTTCTGTGTTCATTGTTACTGATCCACAGTTTTGTAAGTCAAATAGTGATTTAATTCATGTGAGATTTTGAACATTCAGATTCAGGCAAGCTCTTATAGAACTATGGTTGGTCATTTTGTTCAATAACATTTTCAGCAATTACAGACTGTGGTATATACTCTACGAGAGGATACCAGAAGAAATTGAAAGCTACTTGCAAAGACTGTTCAAATATAGTGTAATATATATCTTCAGCCTCTTCTTCCACGACATTGTCAAGTTCTAGCTCCCTATTCAAACATTTGATCGCTTTTAGTTTGAGTTTTATGGCAGGTCTAGACAATGCATTAACAATTGTTCCTTTAATCTCAACTACATCGTCCTTAACAAGACTCAAGAAAAATTGTTTAAAGCCAGGTCCGGCCTCCAATGAACCCCCTAAAGTGTCGTCAGCAAATTGAACATCGAAAGTATAGGAATATTTATCCTGGTCTTCAACTCCACAAGAATATCCAATAGATTTCATGAGATTACAATAGCTTTTGTCAGAATCTGACATACCTTCATCATCGCAGTCACCGTAAGATTTTCCATAAATGCACCGAAGTGGAGTAGAAAGAAATGACGGAAAGAAGTCCAACATTTTGGTAATTTCGTTACTAACACCAGTAACTTTCGAACTAACTATTTTGCCTTCCCAAGCAACTTTAGAGCCCTTAAGATGATTACATCTCATACTTGCTTCTATACCATCGGGACCATTGGAATTGCAAACTCGTACAAAGTCATCAAGAGTAAGGTGAGTCACCGTAGTTTCAGTGGTAGTTGGGAATCTGACAAATATCAAAGGAACAACCGCCAAGACAGCAAAAACAACCATAACAACTTTTTTTAAGAACCCATATTTCTTATCAAGCTTCCCACCGACGAGCTTTTTTGTTTGTGTAAGAAGTAAAGGGATACATGCAAGCAATAGTGTAATCACAACCTTCCCAAACAGATCAGAAGCCGCAAGTTTAAAGAACAGATAGACCATGCCAAATAGAAATATGAAAAGACTAAGGGGAATAAGCAAAGGTAGCATAACGTAGCCAACAGTGGCCCGAGCTAGTCCAAACCATGTCGAGAAAGGGTACATGGTAGTGATCAGGTTAAACCAGAAATAGCAGACCAAGTGAGGCACAAACACTTGGTACATACCCTTAAAACTATTCCTCACAGCCATCTGTATAAAAAACAGAGGAATAATGCAGTAACACAACGACGGAATACCAATGTTTAGTTTCAAGCCACCAAATAAATCAATTGACATAAATGAACCAGACAGAAGGTGAATGAGGGAAGACAGTACAGGTATGTCGGGAAAATTGTGAAAAAATACTGAAAGACTTGCAAGGAATCCACAGAAAAGAGCTAACAATGTTACTAGGTCGTGACTGTCACTAATGGCCAGAAAACAGATGCCGCAGATGACAACATTCAGAATACAAAGCTCCGAGCAAGGTATGTAGGTCTTATCAGCCAGTGAGAAGCTCGCAACAACCAGTGGTATTGAAGCAAAGAACACCAGGTAGGGGGTGAGAGAGTTCCAAGAATATTGAGAAGTGGTCTGATCAACATCGACACCAACATCATACTGTTTCAACATCTCAGCAAGTGCCGATGCCTCCTTCAACTTCTTCTTCTTATAGAACATCTGTAATGTTGTTATTATGATGGTAGCGTAGGACATATAGAATACAACCAATGGTATGATTTCTAACAAAATTCGGGGTGTCAGAAAACCATACACAAAGAACAGCGCCAGAAAGTAGATCTGATCCACGGGTACGCAAGAAATCACCATGCCGAGTCCGTCTCTAGATGCAAACTCTAAAACTTGATCACCTATTGCCATAGCTGTTTCTTTAGGATACTTTGCAACCTGAAATAAAAGATGACATTTGTTCATTAAATTTACAAGAATATCTTCATTAAGCAGCCTTCCCTACTAAAATTAAGGTCAGAGAGATCATTATGTTGCTGATTAAGGTAATCCATTGCGTACTTGAAGTAAGCAGTTTAGATCACATAGTGTTTTCATTTACATGTTATTGTCACTGTATACAACTGACAATAACTTGGGATTAAATGATCTAATAATTGGTACCATATTCATAATTATGTCATCTGAAGGCTTGTGACTACGAATAATTTCCAGAGATTGGCAATAAAGTAAAGGATTGGTGCTCTTTACAATTCTCATTCCTTGGAACCTCACCAAGATCATAATCATTCCTCCTTATAATCATCCTCCGTACCCAGGCTATTCATAACATATATGATACACTGGGAAAATTGGCTAGCAAAACTTAGTTATGCATGAATAGCATTTCTCCACCAATGAAATGGACGATAACAAAAAAGAAGGAATCTCCTTTGTGAAGAGCTATGTCCTGCCTATCACGATTTGAAAGCTGCTATCTCACTGGATCGCTCAAATCCTGGATTTCCTCCGTATCTCCTCGGCAATTTCGGCCTAACACGATTTGAAAGCTGCTATCTCATTGGATCGCTCAAATCCTGGATTTCCTCCGTAACTCCTCGACAATTTCAATAGCGCATGAGGTGTGTGTCATGTGAACAATCAAGTCGCTAGATTTAACCTCATTAATTATTCTGAGTACGAGATTTTTACAGTTAGTTTGCCTACGGTGTCATATATGTTATGAATAGCCTGGGTACCGAGGATGCCTTATAATATAACCCAAGGACAACTTCAAGAATAATTAAAAATTCATTAAAGCATGATAAACCTATGTTATTAATGTATGTAAAAATCTTTTTTAATATTTTTATTAAAGAAATAGCATTCTTGCTGATGAAAATGTATTTTACTACAGTCGACTCTCGTTAAGACGAATTTTTCGGGACCGTTGGAAATAGTTTGTCTTAACGAAAATTCGTCTTAACGAAAATTCGACGTAAACGTCGGGAGGCCATTTTGGTGGTGTTACGTGAGAAAGTCTAGTTCGTGACGACTGCTTTGTGTTTAATCGCCATTTGCATAAAACAAATGTTAAATATTACGTGTTTTAATTAAAGTGCACGCTTAATTAAATCACTAATTTTGGCATGTTTTACAAACTATCGGTTTGATCGCAGTGTTCAACAATTCGACATGTTTGCATTAACACAATGTAGTCTAACATTTTGCAAACTTGTACAAATCCTTCAATTATATAAACAATCGATAATTAAATGTGCGAAAATACAGGTAAATCATCTCAGTGACGTGTGAAAACATTCGTCGCCAGCAGAATACGATCCGACTTCGTGTTAAACAATAGATTTAAGGTGCGAACTTGTTAAGCGGGACTTCGAAAAAACTTCGACGTAACGAAAAACTTTGAGACAAAAATTTGTCTTAACCAACAAAAATTCATATAGACAAAGAAGGATAAAATCGGGACTTTTGAAAAACTTCGACGTAACGGAAAATTCGTCTTAAGCGAGTTCGTCCTAACGAGAGTCGACTATATGTTGAATATGAAATACAGTCGAATAATGAATGGTTTTGAATAGCCTATTTCAATTCAACGTGCATAAGAATAGACATCTTATTATATACATGATATTTATTTCGGATGATACCAAGTATTCAGAGAGAAGGTTGTCGAATAAACATGGTCCGCCTGTAATTTGCAATCCATAAGACAGTCCAAAGTTTTCACAGAAGTCACTATACTGCCATGAATGTTGAATGTGATGATTTTATGATACTAAAACATGTATGAAGAAGAACGTTTTTAATGCGAAGGAACTTTGTCAATCCCTGTTGGTTAGAAAAATCCTCTCTGACAGGTCCAAATCCCTTCTTCAGTGTTGATGTCTAATCTCAGGTAGTTTTGGCTTAGAAACACATAAAAAAGAACAGAAAGTCTTTTTGGGACTGAAATGCAATTTTTGGAGGTTTGAATCTACCTTACAGCCCTTGGAGAAGAGAGAGAAAATGTTGTGTTGCATCAGGGGAGTCAATAAGAGCCGGTTGCCGGTATAATTACATGGTAACTTATTATTAAGCACCATCGTCCGGCTACTTTTCCTGTATGAGTGATAATAATTAAGGGATGTACTCCCCAGATCCCCGTCTACTTTTGATGATTTCTCTGCTAATTAAAAAATCAGTGACATCCCTGCCGCTTTAAGTGTTTTCCTCTGACAGTTTAGCTTGAAATGGCTTGAAACCTAAATATTCAAATAACAGAGGAGTTAGTTATATTCATGAAGAGGGTGTACTTTATCTTATTAGGCGCCTTACCTTTTCAAGCGGACCAGCGGCATCAAATGCAACCGAGTTCTCAGAAGATGTCAAGGTCAAAGTACCCTGAACTTTCCTGGACAGTATTTTCACGAACTCGTTCTCTGATATATTCTCACCAATTTTTTTCCCTGGAAGGACAGAGAATATTCTAAATAAAAAAACATCATTTAAATATTGGATTTTTATGCTTTCAGCTAGGCCTGCTAATAAAGAGTTCTCTCCCTTCGTCCATCGTATAGATAGTCCCATATTTATAATATTTACTTCCCTTGTTAAGAGTTGTCGGCGATATTGATAGGCAAATGTCCATAAAGTTTATGGGAAATATAATGTAAACGATGTTTAAATAATCAGATATATAGAAATAAAATTATTCATTATGCTCACGCGGTCAGATGGCTCAGTAAGTTGAAGCAAAAGTGGTTGCCACATGCAAACTCTCTTGGTACTTTCTCAATTATCACATATTTGGAAATTACTCCTGTAAGGCCTTATCAGTTTGGTTATCAAAATGAATGATGATGAAGAACAATGGAGGTAAATATTGTAGATGTGGGAACTATCTATTGATTAAAAGATAAGGCAAGCTGATAAGTGCAAAGTGTAGTATCTATTGATATTATGTGACATATAGCAGGGAACAAGCTACTATGAGAAGTGGGTGAAGAAGTCGCCGAACGTCCGTTCATTTTGCCAATTTTCATACCATATATTTACGGTTTATATGTCCGTGGTGAAACATTAAGGTGTAAAGCTAGTTTCTCATATGATTATTGAAAGTAAACAGGTCATAATAGGTAAGATGATATATGGAGTAAAGATTTATATTTTACTTTGAGATTTTGGTTGATATATAGCTAAAAATGAAGGCTTATCATATGCACACTATAATTTATCCAGTTTGTGACTAGAAACATGCTTTCTTATTTAATGAGGTGATTTGTAAAACATAAACAGACAGGAAGCTATACACTTTTTGTTAATTTGTATGTTTCACAACTATCAAACATCAGTTATTAAAAGACCCAGTGTCATGAAGAAAAAACTAAATCAATGATGCGAACGCGCCGTCTCTACTTCTCCCTATTTTCTCCCCACTTCTCCCTATCTCAGCTGTTGGGAGGAGTGATATCTCCCAAAAATTTGAGCCTAGCTTGTTCCCTGTGTAGTATTCCCTTCATTACTATCAAACTATTTTTTCACAACAATGAAATGTTCGCGTTAATTCGACAATCCATTTTCTTTTATTTAGTATTATTTCTAATTTATATCTATCATAAAAAATCATAATGCTAACAAAGCTATTTTTACAACAAAATTTCACAGTCTAAGTAACTCTTACCTGCAGCAAGAAGAAGTTTTTGTTCCTTTCCCCCAGTCAGGTTTTTGATAGCCTCAGCATACTCATCTGCAGATAGTACCTCTTTATGTGCTGAATTGATCGACTTAAACATATTCCTGGCGGCATATCGGATCTTTTTCTCAACCCCAGTGGTTGTCACGCACCATTTCACATCATCTTTATTGTCATCAGTAATGCCTGAATATACATATCATTGCATTATTTCCAGAACCCCATAACTTGTTTTTCGTCTTTTTGAGAAAAATCAACTTTAAAGTTTTACCCTCCTGTAGAGAAAAGTTACATACAGGGTTATGATATTGCAATTTATTTAAGTTATGAGCATTCCAGAACAATATAGGTAGTACAGATAGAAAGAGCTTGGAGAGACGGTTTCAAAGATACCAAATACTCAAAAGTGCCAAAAATTAAGTTACGGGTTCTGGAAAAAAAGGCGACAATATATTGTGCACTCAAACCTGTATGCCGAGACCACTCTTGAAAATCGAGAATTTGGACTTTGTTGAAAAACAATTTCTTTACACAGATTAAAATGCACAATTATTTTATTAACATGATCATGCAATTAAACATTTTATAACCAAGCCTTGTATATTAGTTTCGTTTATGAAAATTGCCAATACCAATTGCTTGACCGTATATTCCAGACTACTAGGTATATGGTAAAAGGGCCCACTGTCAAATTGGTGATTTTTATAGTTATTGTCAAAATTGCGGAAAAAAATGTATCAACTAAATATTTTGATGAATATCTTATAAATGAGAAAAATATGTACTGCTTGCCATTTGCTTCTACAATGTATATCAATGGAAATGTTCTTAAACCCTATAACTACATTGTTGCAATATTTCAATAAGTATTTATCTTCCAGCTTCTTTAATGAAGACACCTGAAATTATATCAAATAAGTTTGCTGGGAAATCATCAGGCGACAAAATACTGAATTCTGATTGGATAAGACTGTAGTAAAGTGGCTGCACTGTAAATGGCAAGATAAAATGTCTATGCTTTACCTGTTCCAGTCTCGAGACATTTCTTCAAACTATCAGTAGCAGTATCATTGCCTTGTTTAGATGCAGTAATAAGCCAATGAATTGCAAGTTTGCTATTTTCTTCTTTGTCGACAGAAGAGTCAGCCAAAGTAAGATAATGTTGACCAAGTTTAAGTTGAAATTCCTCTTCTCCGTTCTCGGCCTTTTCTACCCATTCTGGTGACAGAACTACAGTAAAAGCAAACATACATACACATCATGTTACATTAGTTGGCAGCACACTCAAAATCCCCCATGTCCAAATTCCGTAGCATTTAAAGGATTCTTAAATTTCTTTCATAAAGGTAGAGGCAGTCAAGAATAATAAACCTTTTAAGTAGTTGTGCATGCGGAAATAATGCCAGAAGTTTGATTTCTGCTATATAGACGGTCTTAGTAACACCAATATGCCAAATCTAGATTATATCAATATGAAATATGCCAATTTAAAAGATCGCAAATGTTGGGTGTCTCAGTTCAGTGGAAGTACTATTACCGTCTACAAACCATTATCTGACTTTATTCTGTATAAGAATGCATTATTGGTAATACAGGCGATAGTTATGGTTAGTTTTACTCTCGTTACTCTTGTCAAAATCTTGTTCCAGCATGTTCATCTGTGAACTTTTTCCTTGAAAAATCACTCATTAAGTGAAATGACACTGCCCCGGAAACGTGCCCGGATTCGCCACACACGTATGGAATGTATACTTGATGTCCTAATTACCAATGCATTAAGATTTCAACCAATGTACTTCGCGTAAAAACTTCGAAAATGCACATGCAAACAATTTATCATAAACACTTTTACATTTCTGTAAATGAACTTAACAAATATCTTGTAATTAAATATGTATTCCATTTTTTCAAACAAGCCAACCACTCGCCGCCCTTGTTATTTACATTTGCACCAACAATCGGTGTAAAGGTCAAAAGTAATATTTTGTAATTTCTACTGTATAGTATACTTTGTTGAACATCTTTGAGATGTTTCACTAGCACAAGCAATTTATATAAAATGATGATCAAGTTACTTTGTGGCAGTGTGAAACTGTGCGAGTCAAAATTGTAATGTAAGGTGTGAAAGCTTTACTTAGGTTATGTATGCATCTCCTACTTTTATGTGTGCTATGTATCTTTTCAACTTTGACTTATCAGTGTATTGACCAGTCCTTTACTGTTTTAGTTATGCTAGTTATTTAACACTTATTTAATATTAATACTGTATTGCATGTATACTAGTTTAAGCACATTGTGTCATTAATATGTGTATGCTTTGCTTATATCTTTAGTTGCAGCTGTTTCTTATGCTATGTTTTCTTTATACTAGATGTTACTATGTAGTCGGTTGTAAAAGCTCTATATCTGAGATTATGTGATTTGTTATAATGTCTTGCCGACTTAAAATAAAATTTATTGTATTGTATTGTAAGCGAAGGTACTTAAAAAACTTACACATACCATATAAAGAGGTATACTGAACTTGTATACAATAAAACTTCGAAACCTCGAACTGCCGTCGGACCTAGCAATTAGTTTGAGTCATCTACTGTTCGAGGCATCTACGGTATACGCGTATATGTCCTAACTGACAGTCACCGGTACAAATGTACTAAGCATGTTGAACACACGTTTTGTTATCATAATGAATGCACATCGATTAACGATCAATAGTCGCAGCATCCTTCATAATAATAATAATTAAAACAGAAATGAAAGGAAAGCAAAAATGATTCCCTGTTGGAACTTATTCTTTCTCGTTTATATATACGCATGAATTGTCTGTCACATAGTACATGTACAATGGAAAGTCCCTAATCCAGAAACTCTCCAGTCCGGAAATTTCCTGTAACCGGACAATTTTCTCGGTCTCGGTTTAGTTCCTCAAATACGACATATAAAAAAATCTCCAATAGTCCGGAATCCGAACAAATTTTTCTGTCCGGATTGTTATTTTACACGTAAAATAAATCACCCAAACCCGGACGATTATTTTCTGCAAAAATACGTCAGATCGTATAATGACTGAGAATTGAGAGAAGGTATAATAATTCAAATTGTCTCTATGAATATAGACCATCAGACTTTATCATCGTATGCATTCCGTTTTGATGGAAACGAGGTGTACTTATTGTGTAATAAATTGGAAAACATTGAATTTGAGCGTAGAAAAAGGCCCATTAGGTACACAAATCACAAGTTTTTACCCTTTATCATTATTTTACTCTACGGAAAATCTTATGGTGCATAGCTTCCGAGGATGGCGTTTTCAAAATACAGCGTACTAAGTTTGTCAGGTTTTATGGACGGTATAACGTTGCGAAACACACATACTTAATTTCAGCTATGTTTTGTTGAATGATTCATTGAAATACTTGCTTGAGATTGATATATCCACCTTATGAATTGAAATTATCAAAATATAAATAAATTAAAAAAAAAAATATCTAATACATTTTCTGCGCAGTGCAATTTTGCTGTAATTTCTACATCTATTTAATTATGAACTGTAGGTCAAAATCTTAAGTTAATTATATTCAATGCTTTCATACAGTTTTAATTAAACAAGATACATCTATAGCGGTGCATATACTGAAGAATCGAATTTTCTACAATTTCTATAACGAATAAACCAATTATATAATGCTAATTTACATTTGGAAAGAATTCAAATATCTACCATGTTTAACACAGCATGTATTTTCCATATCGCATCTTCCTTTTATGAAAGGATCATAAATATGTTGGTCTCTTATAACTTATGATTTTGGGCCATTAATTGAATCTTCAAGTTTACATAAATTTTGTAAAATATTGTAGCTTAAATGCTCTGCAAAGTATGAAATAATGTATTGCCTACGGACATTCAATTCAATCTCCTCTAATCCGAACTTTATAGTTTGTCCGAAGGGTGTTCGGATTAGGGAGTTTCCACTGTACATGTACAACTGTCAAGTAATTATAACGAAGTGCGAATAACATGTGTCGCCAATCTTACCCGTCAACAAATATAAGTATATTAAACGGTCAATGAAAGGTGTGAATTATTGTATTGTTCGACCTATATGTGGTGAACAATGAATGCAATGATAGCTAGGGACCACAAATCCTGTTCGAGAGTTCGACCTATCTCTGTTCGAGTGATCTACTGTTAGATAATATGAAATAAGAAGGGGTTTCGCCGGGACTTCAGAACCTGTTCGAGGTATCTACTGTGTTCGAGCCAAAACTGTTTGAGGTTTCGAAGTTTTACTGTATATTATTGTTTTCCAATATATTTTGTCTGCAAAAATGACAATATCCTCTGGAAGAACTAAAAAATGCTTAACACTACGATGTAAACAAATGTGTGACGAAAATAAGCAAAGTAATCGGATATTTTCGATCTACCGGTTTTCAGTGCCCACCTGTATTTAGTGCAATCAGTATACTAACATTTCATTTGTCAGGTGATATTTCCCAATCACGGACGGGGACTAATAATCATGGAATACAGACCTTAATTGCCTTGATAATTCAATGCAATAGTAAGATTGCCACCATTGCTTTAATGGCGACATTTCGGACTCCTTCAGCATTTTTATTTTAAAGCGTAAGCAGTTTTGGGTGTGTCAGCATATTTTGAGCAGACCAAAATGCACGAGTGTTTAGCGCTGCGAGCAATTTAGTAGAGCCGTTAAATGTTCGTAGAATGGAACAATTGTACAATTTGTCATTGATTAATTTGTAAAAAATGAGCTGTCAATACAAATAGCTGTTAAAATATTACGAATATACCTGTGGATGGGGTTTTCTCGCTAGGATCGTCCGCCATTTTGTCCAAGTAGTGATCACGTGACAACAACTCGTTTAAAACCCGTTCGTCTCGTACTGTAACAGAAAACTGGACAGGTTTAAAATTTGCACCTTAGAGGGCACCCTCGTGGCTATCCTAAACAAGTTTTAAATTATTAGAATTAAACGTTTATTTAATTAAGTTTAAAAGTTGGACCGTTTTTTTATCAAAATTACGGCCAAAATAGCCAACTCGGCCCTATCCATTAACTTCTTTATTTATGTGTTATCTTAAAATTATTTTAGCATTTTATAAAAGACTGTCATAGCTATCTTTAAAACACGTTTGTAATAATGTCTAGAAGTCGATCGATGTTCCTATCAAAATTACGCCGAAAAGGAAAACATTGGGAGCCGTAATCATCTTTAATCATGATTAATCGCATCACCCCTATAATTGGATTATCACACATCTGGACATGATAAACTAATTAGATTATCCATTTTTTTTAACGAATTTGATGTTCAATCAAATTGGTTATTTAGCCGACATGTATAATATCTTTTGACGGCCTCCATCGGAGCTTCAGAGGGACAGAGGTGGTGTCTTTACGTTTTCAAGAAGAAATACGCAAGCAGCTGCTGGTTCCTGAATTGCCAGAGGAGGTTACGACTGTCACGATCCCACCAACAAGACCCTTCGGGCGGCTTACGTACAGGGAGGTAGTGCCCCAGTGTCCAGCTCGTACAGGTGCAGCGAAGACCGAGGAGGAAGGTATGTTCAAAAATAGTTACCCGCGAGTATGCCATAATATTATTCTATACATTTTACTACGTAACTGATGTTATACAATTGCCCAAGTAAGTAACACACTTTCTGTTCTGTTCTGTTCTATGTTTAACTGTTCTGTTCTGTTCTGTTCTGTTCTGTTCTGTTCTGTTCTGTTCTGTTCTGTTCTGTTCTGTTCTGCTCTGTTCTGTTCTGGTCTGGTCTGGTCTGTTCTGGTCCGTTCTGGTCCGTTTAGGTCCGTTCTGGTCCGTTCTGGTCCGTTCCGTTCTGGTCATTTCTGGTCCGTTCTGGTCCGTTCCGTTCCGTTCCGTTCCGGTCCGGTCCGGTCCGGTCCGGTCTTGTATGTTCTGTTCATAAATACTATTAAATGAAGATATCTTCAACAACGCAACGACCTATAGATTACTTAAAATAGATGATATCACATTTTGCAGGTATACAATTAAATTATTTTTGATTATTTAATTAATTTTTAAAGATTATTAAAAAAATACGTGTTTGATTTTCAGGTAGAGGACCACCATCACCAAGGACAAAGCGCATGTTGCCCCCCCCCCCCATTCACAGCAGACCGTCTACTGGAATTACTAAGGCTCCTCGTAAATGGAAGCAGGCGGCGGGAACCAAAAGGGCCGAACCGTTCTGGTTCACAAGAACAAAGGTAATTCAAAGTGCAGAATGAAGAATAAAATATCACAATTTTCTACTATTTCTATGTTTTTCTCTGTTTGTATAGGTTCAAAACGATAGTAGTTCCATATTCAATAATTTTAGTTTTTAGTTTATTTTCATTTCATACAACGTAATTTATGTATTTTTACTATATTTAACATCAATGGGGTTTGACATTACTCTTATATCATAAGATCATTAATTTGTATCATGCAATAAATATTGTTTTTGTATGTTTACTAGTATTTGTATTTGTATTTGACTGAATACATCAAAACAAATCTCTATAACTGTAACATTTTAATACATGTATATTTTATAATAATTATCATTTTTATTGAATGTTCATTTTTATCGAATTACAGGATCCACGTCGGCAGGTCATTGCCGCAACAGATTCATTGGTTTGAAGATTGAAAAGCCACGTATTTTGAATGTAGATTCATCTTCAAAAGAACGGCGACCTTTGAAAGCCCGAACGTCTGCACATGTGGTTAAAGAAAATCCCGACAGTGAGTTGTCCAGTCTTGTGGAGTGGATAAACGACAGCTCTATCATTCCTGTCATGGTACCCGGTAGCTTAGTCGGTGGAGGTGGAAATGATATTGTATATGACCGGCGACCAGAACCGCTGTCCATGAACGAAGCGCTACGGATACTTCGTGATTCCTGTAAAGATATCTCTATGGTAACCATATCTGTTTGACCTGTTTAATGTAATTGTATTATTATATATAGTTGTGTATCATACACAACTATGGCATGGCATGTTTAATTTGAATTTAATTTTCAAAACAGCATTACAGAAAGATTCATAGCTGTTTGTCCGTCCCGTCTGCTTGACAACTATCATTTATAATTCATATAATAATTGTATACATTTGTGTTTATTTATTTATCCGTCATTTTTAAATGCATTTTTTCCATTTGCAGATATGCAAAACAAACCCGACAACAGCAAACGGTGGCGACATGTTTATTGTGGATATTGAAGCCCTACCCAACAAGTAAGACGTGCGAGTCGATCGTTATATATGGTGGAACGACGGAAGGAAAACATACCCAAGAAACAAGAATTCTGTGCTTTATAGGTCAATTTATAAAATTAAGCTTCCAGACAAATCACATAGCAATAGTTTTCAAAAACATGTATATGAGCTTATTGATGATAGCCGATAAGTTCTTATTCATTATATAGGTGACGCTGCTGTATTTGAGCCCCTGCCCCACGGTAATTCTAAACTTAAAAGACAGGTTCATAAGCGCACTTGTCCTTCCGTATTTGACGAAATGAGGTTACATCCTCAGCAAATTTAATTGATAAGGAATCGAAATCAAAGGCTGAAAAGGGAACAGATTTAGTTGTTAAAACGGCAAAAAAACTTACAGCAGGTAAAAATTCAGAAAACTTTCTTTACAAAGTGACTTCCCATATGTCTGATTATTATTTACAGCCACAGGAAAACTTTGAATTCTTTGTTCAATATGTGTTTTGTCACGCAAACATGTTGTAACACAGCTTGGATCAGTATGCACACTGTAAGTGACGTCAGTTCAAGAAAACGCAACCATTGCCAGAAATGTTTAAGAATTTTACTTGATAGTCTCCCTTGATTATCCTTGATTCTCCAAGGTGCGAGACTAATTGAATTGTCTCCCTTAGACATCGGTCGCGGGGAATGCGTTACGGATACAAAATCAATACTGGTCGCACTTTGAATAGCTACCCCTCTATGTACACACGAGTTATTACTAAACTCTATATTAAATCAATATTTTCAGTTTCAATATTTATAAACGCTGTGGCTAATTTATCGCCAATAACTGTACATGTTCAAGCTTGTTTATTGACTTTGTCGTTCTTAATCCATTATCGAAACGATTTATTGCTAAACTATTTAGTACATCAATACTTTCAGTTTCGATTTTGATAAGCGCTGTGTTATCGCCAATAACTGTACATGTTCAAGCTTGTGTATTGACTTAAAATCTTATTAGTGATAGTATACAAGTTCATCGTATATATTTGTCGTCCTTAATCCATTAGTGAAACTTGCGATACTCGGTAACACGACATTGTAGAAGAGAGAGAATAAGTTGCTACAGTGAACGCCACATACAAAGATAGGACACACATAAAGGTAAATGTTTTGCCTTATCAATTAGTTATTTTTTTCCAAATGAGATTATTTACGCTATGTGTTTGCGTTCTCCCACAGACGATTACGAACAGTATTCCCACTGATTCGTTTATGAAAAATAGAACATTATTCGATATTTAAAGTGAACTTTTCATTTTGTGACATAAAACTGTAAAAGTATTGAATACATGTATATGGAAAAATATTTACATTTTTTTAAATCAGAAAGAAACATTTTCCAGACCGCTGTTATTTTCCCAACGCCTTCACTTTATTAACACGATATTTTGAAGTTATAATAATACAAACCGATATTTAGACATGCAATTTTTTTCTTCATCAAAAACATTTTTCATTGTGCCATTTTAATAACAAATCTCTACCACCTTACACTTTAAAGTTTAATTCTTGTCATTTATTAAAAAAACTTTAAAGCGGCAAGGCATATTCATGTAAAAAACTAGGCAAACTAACTTCTCAGAGAAAGACGAAACACTTCGGTGGTCAGCTGCTTAAAAGTACTGGGACAACGTAACAGAACACTGAACAGTATTCAATAAGATATGCCGGCAGATATGTCTGCCTTATATTTCTTAAAACATCATGGGTGATCAGGTTTGCTATTGCAGGTCTGATGACTAATTATATATGATGCGAATGTTTACCCAACAGGGGCTGGTCATAAGAGGTTCGAACTGAAATATTAAAGTAGTGTAGTGGTGTGGCGCTTAATGAGTTATTGATCGATCACCATTTTATGTAAAAAGGGTCATAACTTACATTTTACTATTCTATTATGCGTATGTGCCAATTTTGAATTTAATCCATCCATCCTTTTAAAAGTTATTGATCGGAAACCAAATGTTTTAGTAAAATAAGACCATAACTCCTCCCAAAATTGTTGAATTGTAACTGGAATCAAACTTGACCTGTATTTATAATCGTATGTGCTTAATATGAATTGAATCCACACATCAAGAGTTATTCAAGAGTTTTTGATCGGAATCCAATTTTTGAAGTCGAAAAAGGGCCATAACTCTTCCAAAGATTGGTGAATTGTAACCGTAAACACACCTGACCTGTATTTTACTACCCTATGCATATGTGCACAATAAGAATTGAATCCATCCATCATTTCAAGATTGATTGATCGGAAACCAATTGTTTATGTCAGAAGGGCCATAAAGAAGGGATATAAAGTGGCATGAAATACGATATACAGTCTGTCCCAGACTCGATTTGAAGCCAACGCATGCTGCGTTATATTAGAATATGTGATTGTAGATCTACGGGAATTATAATGTAGCTGCTATTTGTTTCGTAAAGACAAGATTATTTACGTAATGCATGTTAAACTTTCAGTTCCAACAATATTTTACATGAATAAAAAGTAAAAAATATGTACATACAGTAAAACCTCACGTATAAAACACCTCAATAATAAGACCACCTCACTAACAAGAACACAAGTTTCAAGTCCATTTTCAATATTTTGCTATTTTTTCAACATAAATTTTAAGACCACCTCATTATTAAGACCAGTTTTCAAGGGTCGCAAGGTTGGTTTTATTATCGAGGTTTTACTGTGTTTAAAAGATCAACTGAATATTTTAAAATAAATGAAAATAAACATATACACAACATTTACAAGTTTACAATATGAAGAGTCACAGCAAGGTCACATTGGTGTAGAACACGAACAGAGCAGCTCATATAGACCTGACAAGTGACCTATATAATTAACAGATAAGCTGAAATGTTTATTAGCTTACACAATTGTCCATACATTATAATTGGATCACGAAGTCCTCACAAAACATCCTATTTTTATATATCACGGAGTTTAATGCATAAGCGATTGATATGGTTATATTATGATTAATCTGCATATAGGCTATGAACTAAAGTATGGTCAACTTCCAAAAACAAAATTGCATGCCGACTTATGTACATAAAACTAATTTATGTTAGTATTTGAAGGCCACTGTACGATTTCCAACCTCTTATAAAAGTGACGTCATTTCCTGAAAACGTCACATGTGACGTCACCATATACTGACAGTAAGCAATATTTGCCCCAAATGGCAATATGAAAACAAAAATACCATATGGAGTAAATATTGTTTTCTGCTTGCAAAAAGTGACATCACATGTTGATTTTTCTTGAAATGACGTCACTTACAGAAGAAGTTGTAAATCCCACAGCAAGGCTCTTTTGTAAAATAGGGTGGTAATTTTTTCCACCAGTTAACTTCTTAATTAACTAGAAAATGATGTGGTTAACTAGATAGGTATCGTGATAAATTTGCATACCAGATAAATATCTTAACACGAACAATTGTCTGATAGTGCCAACAACTGCCACCACTTACCCACTTAACCCCCTAGGTTTTCATAACGGACACTTTATTTTAGATCATTGTTAAGTAGTAAACACTATAATTATCTAGTTACTAAGGGTTAACGAATTACGTATCTAGTTAACTTCATAAGTATCTAGTTAATTATGTAGTTATCTAGTTAAGTAGTTAATACATTTCTAGTTACTACAAATTTTTCTAAGTAATCTAAGTAGTTAACTTACAGCAGTAAAATGCCACCATAGTAAACGAATATCAGTCTTGCTATGAAGACTTATATAAGTATCAACATTTTGTAAAAGAATATCCTTCTTGCCAGGAGAGTAACATCTAACATAAAAACACGTATGGAAAAACTATTGATGTAACGACACTTATTGTCATTACCTATTGACCTTCTCTTTAATTCCTAGAGTCAAATATTTTCAGTTTAGAAAAATGTCAATATGTGACAGTAATTTTATGAAACTGTCGTAAAGCCATCTGAGATAAACATTTTAAGTAGAAGTATGGATATAAAAGTGCTCTCACATTTGTAAACTAAATATTGCGATCAAACATTTTTTACTGGCAACGTTTCGAGTTTGAATCTTGTGCAAGGCGTTTGTTCATTGTAAGTTTTTGTCTGGCATATGTACTTCTAAAGCTGTTAGTCCTTCAACCTTACTAATATGTTTGGCATGTTTGCAGAACAAAAATAACACTTAAAAGCTCAAAACTCAAAATACCGGTGAAGCGGTTTCAGACTACACCCGTTTCAAGTTATCCCCCTCCTGGTAACTTACACTCGCGTTCAGATTACCGGCAGGTATGTTGAAATCGATTTCAAATTATCCCGGGGATAACTCGAAGGTGATTTCAAGCTACCTCTTGCGATTTCAGATTACATGTACCTCCCTAACTCCCTTATTCATGTTTATCCATAAACATGTTCGCATCAATTTCCATTTAAGTTCTAGTAAAAAGTAGAATCTACTTTATTTACCCATATATACAAACATATCGCTTTCAGTCCGATATTCGCGAAAGCGCTCACAATGGATTCAGTCGATACTATATAATATATCACATTTTTTACTGTAACATTTTATCTTTCAAATGATCTTAAGTATACAGATTGAATACCTTTTTTAGAATGACTAAATTGCAAACCCTTGATTTTATGTCGTGTTGGAAATATTTAATCACATGTCTTTTAAACTCCTCTAGATAAGTTTTTTTTTTCTTTAATGAAGCCATTTCCCTTACCCGTATTATCAACAGAACTTAACAAGTTAATACTTAGAAAAAATAATTAATGTTAAGGTTGACCAAATAAGCATAAATCAAGATAATCCAAACCGCTTTGGTATGTTATTAACTTTTCCAAAATCGTGTATCTTTGTTTACATTTATATAGATATAAACTAAATAAATATAAGAAATCGAAAGCGAAATTAAAACTAAATAAATATAAGAAATCGAAAGCGAAATTTAAACTAAATAAATATAAGAAATCGAAAGCGAAATTAAAACTAAATTAATATAAGAAATCGAAAGCGAAACTGAAACGAAATCGACTACATGTAGTGGGCACGTTGATTCTTGTCCTATAAATAAGACCAAACCTTTTTACCCTTTTCGGTCATGTTATTGTATGTAAATTGAAAGTAACATAATAATCAATGTTTATGGTAAACGTCTAATATTTACTAGCGTTGATTCCCTGTATGCTGTCCTGCGTACATGTAATAGTACTTACTATATACAGTAAAACGTCAATAATCAGACTACCTTTGGGACCCTTTGAAACTGGTCTGTATATTGCGGTGGCCTTAACATTGATGTTGAATAAAGAGCGAAACAGTGACAATTGACTCTTTATTCAACCTCAATATATAGACCATCTCAATATTAAGACCAGTTTTCAATGGTCGCAAGGGTGGTCTTATTACTCAGGTTTTACTGTTCAAATGTCCTATTACTGTTTCCGAAATCATTCTTTCGCCCCTAATAGCCAAAGAGTCACCAACTTAAGGGACATAAATAGTTTGCCTAATTAAATTAAATATTACGTATATATCGTTTATTACAATGTATTCAAATTTCAAACGAGCGATCGGAGGAAGTGCAGAAAATAGTAAATAAAACAAAAATTGTCTGTCTAATATAACTACATGTTATTACATTATTATTATATATTATATATTTCATATTAAAATACACGTTCAAAAGCGCTTTACAAGCTACATATCATAGATTATGGACAAACAATACAACATAAAATGAAAACAAAATTACCTTTCATAATAATATTATGCTTAAAATAAAGTTCCAATGGCTAATTGTAATTTGAAATGGATAAAATTTATAACAAATAACATTTTATAAAACATACATTACAAAATACATGTACTTAAAACAATTATAAAAGTTAAGTTAATATAAATATTATATAATATAGTTTTAAAATTATATATAAGTATTTAACATTGTCTTTTTATATCACTTAATTTGATGTTATAGATATTCAGTTCCCATATACTTCAGTGAAATAATGAGTATTGAGTGCTTTTTTTGAAACTTGCCAATGTTGTACAGTCCTTTATACTAGATGGAAGCGCATTCCACAACCTTGCAGCTGCTGTCTGAAAGCTCCTGTCATCATATCGTACCGTTCGACTTTTTGGCACCACAAGTGTTAAAGAGTTGTTCTGTGATCTCAAGTTCCTAGATGGCGTGTATATTTCTAACATGTTCACTACATAAGTTGGTGCTTGGTCATTGAGTGCCTTATAAGTATGTGTTAGAATAGTGTACTCTACCATGCACTGCACTTGAAGCCAATGGAGTCCACGTAACATGGGAGTAATGTGGTCATATCTAGATGTTTTGGAAATGAATCGAGCTGCCGTATTTTGAACATTTTGTAGTTTGTTCATTGAGAGTTTGGGTATTCCATATAAAAGAGCGTTACAATAATCCAAACGTGATGTGACGAGAGAGTTAACAGGAGATTGGGTTGCATTCGTGGTTAGGTATTGTCTGATATGACCTATTTGCCGTAACTCTGCATATGTATTTCTACATCGCTGTTCACACGTTTTTCCATCTTCATGTTTGAGTCCAGAGAAGCACCGAGGTTACTAACGCTAGACGATTGCTTTATTTCAGAATTGTTCACTGGTATTGGAAACTGATTGAGCATTGTTTTCAGATGAAAATATGATTAATTCTGTTTTGTCAGCATTGAGTTTCAGCATGTTGTTATTCATCCAATTTACTATGTCTTTTAGACAGCTCTCAACACGATGAATGGTCTCTTCAATAGACATTATGTCCATCGGTTTGAAAGATAGGTACAACAGTGAATCGTCCGCATAGAAATAATTTTTCAGTCCGTGCTTTATGCGGATAGCTCCAACAGGTTTTGTGTACATACATGTAGTGTAGTTTTTTGGCCCCATGACAAACCCTTGGGTAACACTGTAATTCATGAGCACTGGTTGTGATAGCTCGCCGTCTATGCATATTGTCTGATAGCGGTCGCTGAAGTATGATGTCATCCATGCGAGGGGTTTGCCTGAGATACCAAAGTGACGTTCTAGGCTATGAATAAGCGTCCCGTGGTCGATAGTATCAAATGCAGCAGAGAGATCAAGCATCACAAGAATTGTCAAATTGTTCTTATCCAGCGATTGGAGAATGTCGTTTTGAACTTTTAGTAGGGCGGTTTCTGTAGAGTGGAACTTTCTATTGGCATATTGATTGACTTCATGAAGATCGTTGTTTTTCAGATGATTTTCAATTCGAACCATCTACAACTTTTTCTAAGATATTGGATAGAAACGGTAGATTGGACACTGGCCTTTAGTTTTTTAGTACATTAGCATCTAGTTTTGGCTTTTTTAGAAGAGGTCTAATTCGCGAACTTTTGAATGACTTGGGTACATAAGCAGCGTCTAGAGATGCACTTATAATTTTTGTCATCACAGGTGTAAGTTCATCGAGAAATTCTTTTAATAACCGTGTCGGAATGGGATCTAGTTCACAAGATTTGTTTGAACGACGTTCCCAGCTCAACATTCATATTTCGCACGTATTTTGTGATAAAGTTTGATTGTCAATTGTCGAACTTCGTTCTAAGATTGATATTCATTTTCTTTTTATTGATTAAAGTGACTTAAAGGGCCAGTCAGGAAATGAGACAGCTTCTGTTTGAGTTCATTTACTTCCCATTTCCTATCCCTTAATACAAGGCACCAAGCAGGTAGGCGCACATTAACCATTATTTAACTAGCTGGCGGCTCACCTACCGGCCATATCAGAACGGCCTCCTTCTTGGATTCAAACCTTCGACCTCCCGCCCACAAGGCGGATGTCTTAACCACTCGGCCAAGGGAGACGGTATCTATGTAAACAGCTTAATGTCGATTGTCGCGTCAACTTCACAAAGACCAAATTCAATTGTGTGTATGGTGATACCGAATTCATTATTTGGTAACATATAAAAAATGTAAAATGTTACGCATCTAGTTCTTCTAAAAGTAGCGTTTTAAAGACATGACCACTTGATTATTTAACTTAAACAACCTGAGCGTAGATGAAGCCGTAGGACATTGTTCCATAATCTGGTCCCATTAATTTGTTGACACATCCGTGATGTGCTATTTGACATTAATTGGATAACATTTCATTTTTGTTTGTTTTCACCTATC
Source organism: Mactromeris polynyma (assembly GCA_032209605.1). Taxonomy (NCBI): domain Eukaryota; kingdom Metazoa; phylum Mollusca; class Bivalvia; order Venerida; family Mactridae; genus Mactromeris; species Mactromeris polynyma. Next base: position 29,258,159 of record JASFXZ010000005.1, read on the forward strand.
ATTGTATCTTCATATTTTTGAACCAACATTTGACTGTTGTTTTCCATTCTGCATGTCCACCCTAAACCAAGAGCTTTATTACGTTCACAGTCTAATAAATTAAGAGTAAGACAAATTGCAAATTTTAGAACACAATTTTAAAGTATATTTTTATTGTTTTGCTCTTTATTCAACATAAAAATTATTGAGGTTTTACAGAATGTTGAAATGTAATGGTTCAGGTAATACATTCATACATTCGCGGTTAGTACAACAGCACTATAAGTTAGACGAAATATTGTGTAGATAAAATTATTATTATACAGTGGATCGGTCATCATCAATGAAGTATCACATATTTAATACTGCATGAGACCGAAGTTAGTTTTACTTCGGGTAACCGCAAGTGGCTTTTCATTATTTTCTGCAATCTGATGGGCCGATACTGTATTCAATCAAGTACAGTCGTACCGTCATTTCTTTTTTCTTATTCAGAGAGATCAGCTTAGTTAAGTTTAGTTTATTTACATATTCTGCATAAAGCCCGAATAGGGCATTGTGAATGTAGGACATGAAACAATCGATTACGTTGTCTTACTATTGAAGTGAAATTATGCATACGAAAAGTATTTAATGTATACTTTTCATTGAATGATCTCTCTTTTGTCTCTGTTCTCGAAAAACGATATAAAACTTATAAAACGAATATCAAACCTAGTGGTATTAAATTAATATCATATAAGTTATGCAGGCTATTTGTCTAAATAATTGTAACATCTGTATTACAATATTAATATGATATTTTCACTTTTAAATATCAAGTTAAACAATGTCATTATAGAAAAATATATTTATTGTAATCGTGTTATACTGTTTTAAATTTTACACCTTTACAGATTAAAAAGTCAATCTATTATTAACCACACCAATATTTTTTTTCAAGGCTATTCTATAAAATGTCACATTTCCCCCCAAATGTTTCCCTATAAAGAGCACTAATTGTTAATTAACAGCTTGTATAATCGCTGCATCCGGCTTGATCACTTCAGTTAGATGTCATGCTGCGCACGCACTGTTGGATACCGATCACCCGCACACCGCGATATATTGTGTATTCATTTTTTTTTGGAAAAAACATATTAAAAGAAAAATATAAAACAAGAAAAGTAATAACAAATATTTCAAAAGAAAAAAATGGTAAGGGTCTGAGTACCTATTAACCACAAATAAACTAAACCCGACGATTATGTCTTCAAAAGTATTACTGTATTCATCGTTGCTTACCGGAGACAGTATTTTCAGTTTTTTCGAATACATTGCTAATTTATATCGCAAGTTTCATGTACACACGATTTATTGCTAAACTATTTAGTACATCAATACTTTCAGTTTCGATTTTGATAAACGCTGTGTTATCGCCAATAACTCTACATGTTCAAGCTTGTGTATTGACTTAAAATCTTATTAGTGATAGTATACAAGTTCATCGTATATATTTGTCGTCCTTAATCCATTAGTGAAACTTGCGATACTCGGTAACACTACATTGTAGAAGAGAGAGAATATGTTGCTACAGGGAACGCCACATACAAAGACAGGACACACATAAAGGTAAGTGTTTTGTCTTATCAATTAGTTCTTTTTTCCAACTGAAATTGAGGCTATTTACGCTATGTGTTTGCGTTCTCCCACAGACTATTACAAACAGTTTGCCCACTGATTCGTTTATGATGAAGCCCAGGTGTGTTAGCAACAGTAGCAGTGGCAGTTTGAAATCGATTGCGCAACTGAGTGTTCATGATATAGCGGTCTTTGTTTACTTATTACTAAAACCATTGATATTTCAATTAATAGAAATATGAAATCTGCTTTTTAATCGTTGGAAATCTTCCTTACGATATTCAGAAAAAATAATGCTTTCCAGTGGTTTACTGAGGAATAATAGTGAATAACGATATAATGAAAATTTCCGCTGAGTACCCCAAATACATTTCCCCCTTTGTTTCAAGTAAATCAGCAGTTGTCACCCTTTCCTGTTTATATGTGTGACGTCTACTGCAAGTCATTAGGAAATCCTCGGCCAACTACGTCAAGTGCCTCGGATGTACGTTAAGCACTACTTTCGGAAATACCATTCGAATGTCATGAAAACAAGATGGCGACATGAACGCTGGAGTGCTGATGAATGTAATATTTAAGCTATACGAAGACTGAAATATGTGAGTTTTTAACTAGAAATGACAATGATAATCCATCTCTTACGTGAATTTATCGAAGTTATTGAAAATTATAAATCCGTTTTACGAGAACTATTTCTTGACCGCACAAAATATTGAGTTTTGCTACATAGTGCTCCGCCTTACATACACTAGAGGGTGTTATCCGAGTAACGAAGTGGTACGGAAATACCCGAGAGCTGTCGAGAATGACTGCACATGTCAAAATGAAAAGATGGAGTCTATGGATTTAACGATACTTACCACAACATTATCATCCAGTGTTAGACATAATCCATTTTGAAACAAAATTAATTTGAAAACTTAAATTTCGTTTCACACGTTGTTATATTCTAGTAGGTCTATTTTGTTTGTGATTTTTTGAATGCCGTTTTCTTGTCAACAATGGCGGATGCATGCATTATGTAAAATGTATTTTCACATCGGATATAAAAAATATAACAATTCATTTGCTTGCCATTCTATAATTAAATAGATCTACAACATATTTATGTACCGTCGAAAATATAAGAAATTGAAGATTGAAGAACTAGGCTACTTGATAGCAGACGAGCATGCGACGGTATTTGACGTCACAAAATATATTGGGGAACTCCGCGGGGAAATGAAATGTAATTAGCGAGTAAAAAGTGAAAACAAATACCTACATGAAGCATGAAATAATAGAATATTTTTATGTTTGGGCGTAAAATCGAAAGTTATTTCACCTCGTGAGCATCTGATTTAAATTTTCACTCGTGGCTACGTCACTCGTGAAAATATTGCGTCTGCTGCTCACTCGGTGAAATAACTGTCGATCTTACACCAAAACATTTAGCGTAACTTCGGGTAATTCCGACGCTTTAAGAGAAAAAATCTGCACTGATTTACTTATATCTTATGTTACACAGTAGATGTCGGAATTACCCGAACACACCATTTACTCATATTCCGTATAAATTATTAACTCCTAGCTTTACATGCATGTACGTTACGAAACACTTGTGTAGTGACGTATTGGCGGGTAAAGCCGTTACCTTTCGTCTAAACCCGACACCTTATTGCAATATGAGAGATGTTTCGACTATGAAATTTATACAGAATCTAAATAGATATAATGTTTATTTTCGTATAATATAAGAGTAAGTGACAGCTACATAAATCAATCGAACCAACAGATCTATATACTTGTCACAAATCTATAATTATAACAGGATTATTTATTAGATTATTGGCTAAAAGCCATCATAACTTATGGCCTCTATCTGGTTCGCGTGCAACGGTAAGTGCAGGGTTCAAGAAAGTGTAATGTATGCAAAGACAGACGAAGACATTTAATACATGTACTGCAAAGCAAAGAACAACAAAGACGTTGTAAACTATGAAAAGATACTATTCGAGACTCTTATTTACCAGGGCATACATGTACATATTTATTAACTTCAAGGTATACTATGCTCATTTTTTGTTCATTTGTTTAATTAACCAAACATGAAAAATGTATTTCCTATGGTTAAAACATCACTAATCATGCATTTATAAAGAATGAACTCATAATGTATTAATCCATATTTGTTGAAGAAAGATGTTTGTACATAATAAAACTTAAAAAAACTTCCAGTTTTTAACAATCAGGCCATTTTACCGGTTTTTGACTGTCAGTAATTGGATAAAAAAAAGATTTTTTCAATTGGTTTTACTTTGCAATTATTAGAGATGTTTTAGCCAATGTAACAACAATACTGGATAAAGCCAATTCAAACATTTTATGTTCAGATGAGCCAGATACATCTTTCATAACGCCTGTGTTGGTCTTTGTGTGGTAATCACAGTATTTATCAATCTTTGTTAGTCTTTGTAGTATTGAGTCGGACCATTATAAAGTTTTATTGATTTGTTAAATAGCTGGGTATTTATGTTATCGTTTTGTTATTAAAATGAAATATTTCTAAAGATTTAACATTTATAAAGGCTTGTATCATTATTGGAGTTGATTTTGGCGATAGTTTGTACTGAATATGAAATATAATGATATGCAGTGGCGGTAATAGCTTGAAGGAAACCTTTCATGTGCATTAGTCGGATGTACCCTCTTAGTACTTTATTTGTCTGGTAATTCCGACACCACTGTATATACATCTATCGTCGAAGAAATTTGAATGTGTGATGTTTAAATACAAGTTGAATATACTATAGTGCCTTAAATACTACTAAAAGCGCCAACATTTTTATTTCAATGTCTCATATACATTGTACATCCTTGTTTCGAACGACTGTCTTAAACATTTGGATAATATCGATTTTTTTCAATTATTCAACTTAATAGTTGTTAAACTCGAATGATTTAAAAAAAAGGAAGAGCGATTTAGACGCATACATCAACTCGTGATGTCACATTGGCATATGTCGTCATCGTTTCAACTAAATTATGGTAATTAGAACAGGTTAATTATATGCATTACAGTAAGGGTGATCGTATAAGACGAATGTCGGAATTACCCGAAATCACGCTAATATGAAATTTGATTTTTAATCATATTGTCTCTGGAAATCATCTTTACGATATTCAGAAAAAATCATGCTTTCCGGTGGTTTACCGCGGAATAATGGTGAATAACGATAATTTCACTGATTTCTAAAAGAAAATTCCCGCTGAGTGCCCCAAATACCTCTACCCCCATTGCTTCAAGTAAATCAGCAGTTGTCTCCCATTTCAGTTTATATTTGTGACGTCTACTTCAAGTGTCAAAATGAAAAGGTAGAGTCTATGGATTTAACGATACTTACCACAACATCCAGTGTTAGACATAATCCATTTTGAAACAAAATTAATTTGAAAACTTAAATTTCGTTTCACAAGATCTATTTTGTTTGTGATTTTTTGAATGGCGTTTTCTTGTCAACAATGGCGGATGAATAAATGATGTAAAATGTATTTTCACATCGGATATAGATAATGTAACAATTCATTTGCTTGCTTTACTCTATAACTAAATACAATACATTTATGTACCGTCGAAAATATAACAAATTGAAGATTGTATTGAATAACTACTTGTTAGCAGACGAGCATGCGACGGTATTTGACGTCACAGAAAATATCGAGGCACTCCATGGGGAAATGAAATTAGCGAGTAAAAGTGAAAAAAATACCAACATGAAGCATGAAATAATAGAATATTTTAATGTTTCGGTGTAGGATCTTATACCGAAAGTTATTTCACCTCGTGAGCATCTGATTTAAATTTTCACTCGTGGCTACGTCACTCGTGAAAATATTGCGTCCGATCTTACACAAAAAAATATATAACATCTCTTTATTTTTAAAAGCAAAACCAGTAGATCTAATTCGCCAACTAATTTCATATATTGTCGTGACAATATTAATTGTTATATCTTAATAAAGTTTTATTTATTTTTATCTCAATTAAATTTTTTCTTAAACTAATTATTGACCAGTAATATTTGGAAATTAAGACTATAACTATAATTTCACTCATGATCATTCTGATCATCATTTTTGTTTACTGACGACCACAAGATGACTTTCAGTTTTTGTTTTTCGACGCTTTCTGTTTATTTTCCTCGTCGGCAAGTTTCGCTTAAAAGCTGTATCGCGAAGCAATCTCGTAAAATCTCGTAGTCTGTATTATCTCTATTTCTGTAATTTCAGATTATTTTTACATGGCATCGAATATTCATCAAAGACTTGGTTTGAGGAACACCGAAATGTAAGTAGTTAGTAACTTTCTAGTTAGGCCTATAGTTTTCGTCTTCGATAACTGCAAATGACGTCACTGACGCGCACGATCTATCAATGATGTGTCGTGTAGTAGGTCTGCACTCAGCGTTGGACAAGCACCCGTACGTTAGAATATTTCACTGGCTTCCGGTACGGAAAGAAATTTCTTGCATTTATACCAGACAGAGCCTCGTTCCCGCCAAAACAGTAACACTGTTTCCATCCGTTCCCGGAAGCCAGTGAAATATTCTTATAATCTTACAACCTTCCCTATCCTGTAGGATAGTCTCGTGCTAATGACGTCACGTAACGTTGAATAAAATACTATTTATAAGCAAAAATCCATCGCAAAATGTTTGCAAGAAAAAAGAAATTCACTGGATTGCGTTACGGACAGAAATATCTGTCTTACTTCAACGCTATCGAGATAGTTATATGAGCCTGATCGAGCAAGGAAATTTAAGACAAATGTTACCAGGATGTGCAGTTGAGCATCAGGCCCTGTGTTCACAAATAATCAGTTTTGAGGATCAGGATCAAAATCAAATATAGTATCGTTCAAACGTTGTAAAAAATGTTATGCAAAGCTAAATCCTTTACATAATGTGACAGATATGAACATCCTGCAAAACTATTGAGACGTTACATTCATCTACCATGCTTATTAAGAAAGAGAGGAAATTAATAAGCCATGACATATTTTGGACTTATGACAGAAACTGATCCAGACCAAATCAGGACCAGTTTCTGTCATAAGTATCATAAATAAATTTCTCAACATCATGGTGAAGTTTTGTATGTTTTCACGATGTTAATTAGAAGATTTTTAGGTATTTTGTGTAAGTTTGTGAGAAGTACTGGAAAAAGTGTTCAATCGCTTCAAGAAAACGGCAAATATGTTTATGGATCAAGTTGATCTAGATCAGTTGATCGTTTGTGAACATGGGGCCTTGGGTTTTGTCTGTGGCTGTGACGTTCTCAATACATTGCGACAGCGTGAACTTCATGTTTAATGCAGTTAGACAATGGTATTGAATGAATTAGAATAATTATATTTAGCAACAATGTGTTTAGACATGCGGCGCCTTACTTATTTATACTTGACACAGCCATTCTGTCAAGTTATATGATGCTAATGTCATTATGTTGTTTAGAATCGTCAAGGTCTGGATCCCGGCTGTGATTTTTGTTTCTTAGGAAAATGGTCGCTTTCTTGTAAGGAGAAAAGGGAGAAAATAGATTTTGGGGGGAAATGCGAAAGTTTGTTGAAGCATGTTTTATTCTGGGGTACCGTTTTGGATGCTCTCGGGTAGAGTATAACTTAGTACGGAAGAATAAAACGGAATGCAGGCCTCAGACTGTAGCTTTTCTATTTCGGATTTCGGCCGCTGAACATCCCTGTTTTTATTTTTTTGTTCAATTTTACTGCCGAATTTTGGCTGTTTTCCCGAGCCATAAAGCCTCCATTTTCCCTGAAAAAGTAAAAACAAGATTTTTATTACTGACTTTTTTACCATCCTTAAAAGAGCGCTTTGTGATGAAAGAAGGGAAAGCAATAATACATTTAGCAAAAGCAGGAAATTAAAACATTTATAAGTACATGTAAAATAACCATGCTCTTATTTTCCCAAAATTTGGAACTTTTCGCTCATTTTTTCCGTTTTGAAAAGGCACAAGCAGTAAAATTATTTTCAAACAAAATCCCTGCATGCAAGAACCTCGTCTACCCAAAATAGTCAAATAATTATCATTCAACTTTCAACATTTCTACACTTATTTAATACTATTGTAACTAGGGACGTTAATGCATGACAGTTTGGTCAACCTTCCGAACGAATATTCCAATATGCGAACATTCGCCCTTCTTATTTAATAAAAATGCATTTTGTAATTCGAAGTTTAACTTTGTGCTTAATCCATGGTTATATGTCCGTGTTTTAACTGATCACTTAAGTTGTAAAATCCCCACGATTATTAACATATTAATATCTCTCTATTGTCCCCAAATATACAACATGACAGGTATATTAATACTTGTAGATATAATTTTCACGCGTAAAATGTCATTCAATGCGATAATTCCGATCATTGAAATTTAATATACACTTGCATTCAAATTTTTATTGAAAATAGATATTTTATCAAAAATTCGAATGCCGAATCAGTATTCTAATATTCGGATGTATAATCGAATATTCGAATATCCGAATATAATCCTAACGTCAATTCATAACAACAGTGCATTGAAATTTAATATACACTTGCATTCAAATTTTTATTGAAAATAGATATTTTATCAAAAATTCGAATGCCGAATCAGTATTCTATTATTCGGATGTATAATCGAATATTCGAATATCCGAATATAATCCTAACGTCAATTCATAACAACAGTGCATTATCCATTCGGAAAACCTCGGCCAACTACGTACAGTGCCTCGGATGTTTGTAAGGCGCTAATTTCGGAAATCCATTCGAATATCATTAAAACAATATTTTATAAGAATATCATATTTAAGCTATATGAAGACTAAAATATGTGAGTTTTTAACGATCATGCATTTCTTATGTGAATATCTCGAAGTTATTGAAGATATAAATCCGTTTTACGAGAACTATTTTTTGACCGCACACAATGTTGAATTTTGCCACATATAGTGCTCCGCCGGACATACACTAGAGAATGTTCGTAGAGTAACGAAGTGGTCAGAAATACCCGAGATCTGTCGAGAGTGCGCATTATCAACTGAGATACCCCGGAGAACATCGGAGCGATACACGATCGATAACATATACCATGGTGGACATGAATATACATTAACTGAAAAAATAATATCCGAGTTTGATTGGTGATTCCACTTACCTTCAATTGCCTTTAGTCAAACTGAAATTATCCTTTCCATTTTTTTCTTCGTTTCAGTAAAAACTGTTGGATATGCGAGGATACGTTCAACACCTGGACGGCCCTAGAGGAGCACCTTGCGTCTCAAGTGCATAGTTGCCTCGAAGTATATTGTCCATGGTGCCGTCGGAAGACTCGGATATTTCAAAGCAGTAGTGACCTAGAGACGCACGTGACGACATGTCATCTCGAGATAAAATTGTCAAAGGATTGTTTTAGTAGATCCAATGGATTTTACTTTGCTATCCACCCTGAGGACTACGCAAGGATTGTAGGGACAGTCACTTACTACGGAAGTGACGAAGCGCGTGCTGTTCGAAAAGCGATGAAAAATTGGGCACGTGATTTTTCTGACGGACAGATTGATAGATTGAACGATGGTTGGAAAGTTGCTGAGAATTATGTTGCAGGAAACGAAAGAACTAGGTCAAGTGAACGTATGGACAGCAGGAATGTGCCGGGTAGATGTGGGAATGTTGGCACTAAAGAGATTGTTAAAGAATATCAACGTGACGGTGGTGACAGCAGAGGCGATATGCCTAGGAACGACACAGATGTTGATGAAGTGACATTGCATAAAGATAATATTGGAGAAGAAGAGCTGGTGAAAGATACGACTTCTGAAATGAAGATAAATGCAGATATTGATAAGGGGGAATGGCGAAAGAATGGTGGACTTGGAGATCGACAAGAACTGAATACTTGTAATAGGGATTCTTTAAGAGCTGTGCAGAGACAGGAAGTGAATGCGGCTGGATATGGCGATGGTGATGCCGAACAAATAGTTGGGAAAATCAGGCAATATAATTTATATTATATTATGGTTGTTATGAAAGGTGAAATACGTAATTCGCCAACCTCATGGAGTGTGATACAAAGTTTGGAAAGTGCGGACCGATGGACTGACACGGACGAAATTACTGATAAGTGGGGTGAAGTTAAAGAATTAATATACTGAATTGAGCGCTGCTATGGGATTTACAACCTCTTCAGTGAACGACAATATTTCTAGAAAACGCAACATGTGATGTCACGATTTGCAAGCAGGAAACAATATTTACTCTATATGGTCACTTCGTTTTCATAATGTCATATGGGGCAAATATTGCTTACTGTCAGTACATGGTGGCGTCACATGTGACGTTTTCGGAAAATGACGTCACTTAAAGAAGAGGTTTGAAATCGTACAGTTGCGCTCATTTCATGATATGCCTAGTCCGATATTTGTCCGGAACTGTCATGAAGTTTTGATTTCAAGTGTAACGTATTGACCTAATTCTGTTCAATTAGTATGCCCCCACTTCGAAGAAGAGAGGGCATATTGCGTTGCACATGTCAGTCGGTCCGTCTGTCCGTCCGGCCGGGCAAACATTTTAGGGTTAACGGGTTACTGACATTAGGGGATATTTCTTAAAGAAGGAAAAACACCTAAACCATAAATGTCCGTCAGGCCGTCGGTCGGTCCGCAACATCTTCGTTTCCGATTAATAACTCAAGAACCCCTTTAGCTAACATCCTCAAACGTGGTGCACACATTCATCTTGTGTAGCAGAGGAACCATTATGATTTTGGGGTCACGTGATCAAAGGTCAACGTGACAGGGGTCAATTTTCACAAATCGTTTCCGATCAATAGCTAAACCATGAGGGGTCATAATGATTTACAAACATCTCTTCTTTCTTATTACACTGTATCATTTATTTGTTTCAGGCAGAATTATGAAACATAAAGTTCTGTTGTGTATTGCCTGTTATTTGTTTTCGGGTGGTTTATGGAGAAATATGTTGATCTATGTTGCATATGCGTCATAGAGTTTGACCATTAATGTATTACTGTTCTTGTTAAAAATGCCTGACTCTTGTTCTGAAGTTATTTAATTCGAATCACGGATCAATTTACATGTAAACTAAGTTGAAAATAACCACTGAATGGAGAATGTTTAACAAATATAATCTTGTTTCACCATGCGAATTATGTTTGACTCGATGTGTTCATAGGAAACGGATGACCCCGGTATGGGCTTTTTCGTTGATTGCAAATACTTTGTTGTAAAGGCCAAATAAATTTGAAGCAATATTAATTGGAAACCCAACTTTTTAGGACAAAAAGGGCCCTTACTCCTCCAGAAATTGGCAGATTGTAACTGAAATCAAACTTGACCTGTGTTTTATTATCATATGCTTATTTGCCGAATTTGAATTGAATATATCTATCCTTTCAAGAGGTATTCAAGAGTTATTGATCGAAAACCATTTGATGTAAAAAGGGCCATAGCTTACATTTTACTATTCTATAATACTTATGTGCCAATTTTGAATTTAATCCAGCCATCCTTTTAAAAGTTATTGATCGGAAACCAAATTTATTTAGTAAAAAAAGACCATAACTCCTCCCGAAAATGGTGAATTGTAACTGGAATCGAACTTGACTTGTATTTTATAATCCTATACGTATGTGCCCAATATGAATTGAATCCATCCATCCTTTCAAGAGTTAATCACGAGTTATTGATCGGAAACTAATTTTTTTAAAGTCAAGAAAGTACCATAACTTCTCCAAAGATATGTGAATTGTAACCGTAAACACACTTGTCCTGTATTTTACTAGCCTATGCATATGTGCACAATAAGAATTGAATCCATCCATCCTTTCAAGATTGATTGATCGAAAACCAATTGTTTATGTCAGAAGGGCCATAACCCCTCCAAATATTGGTGAATTGTAACCGTTATCGAAATTGACATGTTTTTCGAGTGGGGGGAGCATATAAAGTGGCATAACATACGATATACAGTCTGTTCCAGACTCGATTTGAAGCCAACGCATGCTGCGTTCTACTAGAATATGTGATTGTAGATCTACGAGAAAAAGACCTATTTGGAATTATAATGTAGCTGATATTTGTTTCATAAAGACATGATTATTTACGTAATGCATGTAAAACTTTCAGTTCCAACAATGATGAGTACGAACGAGAATGGAAAAAATATTTGATAGACTTAAGCCCCGAAAGAAACGACAGATTTCGAAAATGGTTTTTCAACTACAAGGGGGGACGATATTGCAGACGTATAATAAAACGTCTGAACCAAGGTTCTGAGCACTATTTGAGGTTGGAAACTGACCTTAATCGACCTATGATTTACGGCGTCCAACTTCTGATTAAAAACGTCTACAAGTATGACGAAGGGATTCAGGACTGGTGTTTCATGAAAATAGGAATGACGCATCAATCGACTGATGACAGGATAAATAGGGTTATGAAGAATATTGAACGCATTTTTAAAACAAATTCAAAGCCTGCAACAGAGCGGATATTTCAATTGCCTGTTGATCCTTTTGTTGCCTCTAAAGTAACTGTTGTTGAGCGTGATACTCGAAAGATATTTGGTATTCCGCTGTGTTCCGGTCTTGCTAAGCATCTCCGGTTACCATATGTCAATGAGTGGATTTTGACAAAACATAGTAATATAAAAAAACTGAAAAGAAGAATTGACAAGAAAACAACCACAAAAGTATGTATCAAAAACAAATTTCAAATAACCGATAGGGACTTGCTTGACTTGCCTGACGAGTTGTATTTTGATAGTAAGCACAAGGTTGTCTGTTTGAATAGAAACAAACCAGATTATAAAGACTACTGTGAGGGAGGAGGGAAACAATACCTATTCAATAGATATTCATTTAAGAAAGGAGAATCCAAACCAATGGAATGCCGGCACGCGTTATCGCACACATTCGCTGAAGTTCAGTTAAAAGCCAAAGAGGAAGAGGAGAGGAAACAGGAACTACAACCATAAATAGCGTGTAAAACTCCGTCCGTCCGACCGGGGCGTATAAGAATACAGTAAAACCTCAATAATACGACCACCATTGGGACCGTTGAAAACTGGTCTACTTATTGAGGTGGTCTTATTATTGAGGTGGTCTTTAAGTGAGTATGTTAATTATATTACGTTATTGGCGGGGTAATAGGAAATCGGGTTCAGGTTACCCCCGTGGGTAATAAGTAATCGATTTCAGATTACTGGGGGTATCTTGAACTCCTGAAGTCAACTGGGCCAATAACCTCGTTAATGCCGGCAACTCGTGTCAGGAAGCTAATAATCAACCATTTTAACGCATTTGGTATGGCGCGGTCGGGGATGGAACACGCTACCTTCCATATCCAACTAACGTTGAATGAACATATGCGTATTTACAACTGTAACGTAGATATTGACATATTCCTTTGTTGAATTTTGCTGTATTTTGTCTAGGATTGTTGGATTTGCAACGTATATATATACAGAAAGGTTTCACTTAAAGACCATCTCAATATTAAGACCACCTCATTATTTAGAACACCATTTGCAAGTCCGTTTCAACCTCAACATTAAGACCACCTCAAATAGTAGACCAATTTTCAGCGTATCCCAAAGGTGGTCGTATTATTGAGGTTTAGTGTACTTACACGTTTCGCAAGAGATTTGTTCCTTTGGGAATTTATCTTTGTTCTGGGTCTGTTGACCTGTTACACTTACTAACATGACTTTGCTATTTGCTTATCAGTGTTGTGTAAACCAATCAGATCTTATGTTACCCACTTAACCAACTTCTCTTCAAACGAAAGTTTGTAACATTTACGCGGATTGGTTAACATTTTGATAAGAGGGTACATTACCTTACCAAAATTTGCGCACCAAATCTTAACCTTCAAATTGTGCCGACCATCTTTTTCAAGACATTTCTTGTTTATCATAATGTATATTCGAAATAATTTTCTCTTAGATTTTTCTTTTATAAGTAATTTTCTATAATTTTTGCAATTGTTTATCTTTGTCACTTTTTTGTAATTTTGACGTTTTATTATTTATACCTATATGCTTGTTTGGATAGTTTGTTTCACTTGCATTTATTACGGGAATGTTTGTAAAAACAAAGACATATATTTTTTCAACACTTATGTACATTTGTTTATTTGTTTGTTTGGCTATATTTATGGAAATATTTTATGCAAATAAACTATATGTTATACTATGTGTTGGTAACAATAATACACCAATACCCTGGTTAGAAAATATTAAAAAATATAATTTGTGATTGCGAAATGTCGGGTATATGGCATAACCAATAATTTTAATAACTGTAGATGGCTAAACAAAGCATCTAGTCTTAAATTCAGAGATATGTTTATTCAAGAATGGCACACAACTGTGAACCGAACAACCGATACAAATTTTTACAAACATTTAAAATCTTCTTTTGAACATAGTAAATACATTAATAAATTACCTATCCATCTAACTAAACACATAATTTCTTTCATAACTAGAAACCACCATTTAACCATTGAAAAAGGCAGGTGGCAAAACATAACCCTGCGTGATAGAAAATGTCCTTACTGTAACGATGTAGGCGATGAATTTCGTTTCGTGCTTATTGGCCCAAATTTTACATTGTTTAGAACAAAATATATCAAACAATATTATTACACTCGACCAAATACCATGAAATTCATAGATCTTTCTAAAACAGACAGTAAAACAGATTTGACTAATATTGCAATTATCTGTTATAAAATAATGAACCATTTTAAATTATTAAACAATTACTGACTATTTCTCTTCAATACTACACATATATATATAATAAATATGTTCTTTTCAATTCTAGACATTTATGGGTTTTTCTTTAATTGTTTTGTCCTTCATCATTAAATGTGTATATTTTTAAATGAAAAACACTGTTATATATTTATATGCGTAATGTTCTTAGTAGGAACTATTATGTGAATATTTTTTGTTTATTTCTGCTGTCGGATTGTACTGTTGCTTCTCCGTATATGAATGTACATGTATATATTATATATAGTCGTTTCCTTTTTGTCATGTGACAATCTGTATTGAATGAATGTAAAATGTGTTGTTGCTAATGCTGCCCTATTCGGGCCTTATGCAGAATCTGTAAATAAACTTGAATAAACTTGAATTGGTACTTCGAGGCCTTCCCAGTTTAATGACATCGGCAAATTTCGACATATATTGACACTTTTCGACCGTTTCCGTGGCATTTCCGACCGTCGTTCGTCTCAATCCGTGATATATATATTGTAGTAACTAATTGGCTGTTTGCCGTCACGTGACCTTTCATGAGCAACAAAATGGCCGACACTAGATAGTTAGTATGATATTGTATTTCTTTTTCTTAATTGTTCAAATTGTATGCACCAGTAGTATAGTTCAATTCCGTGTTTCTCATTTATTGCATAAACTTTCTGGCAAAACAAGGATTCTGATTTTCCCGAAAAATCTAGGGGTTTCGAACTCCTGATGAGTTTACATGTGTGTTCCGATCGAGTTGGGTGAGGTTCAACATTCGGCAATGAACCAGTGGATATGTTGGTTTACATCAAATCACTTGACCCTCACCACCCGGGATATCTAATTTGTACGTGAGAAAGACTTCCAATGGGCTTACGGTAGATCGATGGTGTAAGTGTCCACCTGGGGTCTTCCTCCAAACTAATAGCTACAAAAGCAAATGACGCTGACAGTTTATGTGACTCAAAGTCTCATTACAGAAAAAATGAAAACACATTAAAGTAACTACAAATTATATAGTTTACTTTTCATTCAGTTCTTGGCTTTCTCTATTTTTGGTCATCTTTCATACATCTTAACTATGGGTTAAACATATTTGACTGTGAAACGACTGCGTTTGAGACGGGGAATTCATGCTCCGTGAAATACTGGTTCCGGAATGTTCGATGGATGTCCCAAAATAGCAGAGGCAATGACGACTGTAGACCTGTTTATCATGCATGATTAGTTAATAAGAATTAGTCACAAGGTAGGCGCGTTGCTACCTGTATGCAAAATACGCAGGTGCGTACACACATGGCTTTCAGAAAAGAATCTTACTAGTGTAATAATATTAAGCACAAGTCTTCTTGAATATAGAAGTGTTTGAACTAATTTTACTCTAGTGCTCGTGAATTGCCACCAGATTACACCAAAAACGTTCTAGGTTAGAAAGCGACCATTTGCAGGATGAGCATGCCCACAGATCGTCTCATAGATTCCTTGTGTATATATCATACGAACCTTGGCTAAGCCCCTGCAATGGTTATCGGTTGTATGAAAATGAAATGAATTGCATCAAAGAATAAGCATAATATGATACAATATGAAAAATGATCCCCTTTCAACCGACGCAAGTCAGACGTCACAAATGACGTCATTGATTTTCAAAGTATTTCACATTATGATCCTGTTTTGATACCTTGCCAGCAATTTGTCGGAACTAGAACGACATCCGCGCTTTCTTCGGAGGGAGTAGTCATGTCGTATCCAATCGCTGGTTTTATCTTGTTTTCAGGAGCATAGTAATAAAATCAGACCTCATCCATAGTTATGATTCGGTCAAGACAATACCATTTCTAGAGCGCTGAATATTACAAATTTCTCGATATTGATGTCCGTCTCAATGTTTTGCTCCTCTATGACGATTCGAAGTACACACCGTGCAAATACCCGTGCAATACATAAATGTGCACGTACAATAAGTTGTAGCGGATACGTAGTCCAGTGGTAACGCGCTGGACTAGTAATACAGGGATCTCCTGTTCGATTCCCCGCTCCATCACTGACCGTACTAACTGTCTTTTGGACGAGACTTTAAAAACCGAGGTCCCGTGTATGATGCTTTACATCGAGCACGTAAAAGAACTAGTGATGCTTCTAGAACTGGGGCATCTTCTGTATCATGCACTTTCCTCCAAAAATATAATATGAATAACATTCTTCTGGAGGGGTCGCCCATGTAGGAAACGGGTGGCGACGATATATAAACGCAAATACAAAAACTATGTGCAGAAAGTTTACTTGGTCCAAGTGACGCACTCATGTGTCTAACCACTTGTCTACTGTCGTTATCTACCAAATTTGATTGTATCATAATGGTATCTATTACCTGCCATGAATTGTAATAGCGGTGTTTATGTATGTATAAACTGCAGTCGATGTTGTTCGTCGATAAAAATCTTAATAGATATCCCACCTAAATTAGGCCAAATAAAGTACAACAGACGACGAATATTGAGTAACCTCGGCGGCCAATGCGCTAAATGGATGATCTAGGGTCGTCACACACCGATATAAACACGCTTTCACAATGCTGATTGATTCAGAGTCGTCACACACAGATATAAACACGCTTTCACAATGCTGATTGATTCAGAGTCGTCATACACAGATATAAACACGCTTTCACAATGCTGATTGATTCAGAGTCGTCACACACAGATATAAACACGCTTTCACAATGCTGATTGATTCAGAGTCGTCATACACAGGTATAAACACGCTTTCACAATGCTGATTGGTTTACAGTCTTCACACACATGTATAAACACGCTTTGCATACTTCTGATTGTTAAGAGTCGTCATGTACAGGTATAAACGCGCCTTTACAATGCTGGTTGGTTTAAAGTCGCTGTTGCAGGTATAAACGCGCTTTACACAATGCTGATTGGTTAGATTCTTCATTTGCAGGTATTAACACGTTTTACGCAATGTTGATTGGTTAAGAGTTGTCATGTTCATTTATAAACGAAAAAATACAAGCCGGCTCAAAAACATAAATGCAATATATACTGATTCTTTCTGAGTCAATGTCACTTTTACAGGATGTAAAATTCTACATATGAATTTTAGGCAAGTACAAATTACATTTATAATTGTCTGACATCTTCTCAATCGAGAGAGTTCTTCAATGACTTCGCAGTGTTAAATGTCTTGTTTATTGCAAATTATGTCATATTCAGCGGATAAAATCATTTTTGTTGGTGGGTAAGTCATTTCGATCAAGACAGGTAAAACGTATTATTCACACAATATTACATCATTACATTAGTATGCCGTTTTAGTGCCGGATAACTTCTATGGTAATTGTTGGTCGCTCACTTCAGTCGACGAGTGTTCCGGAAGGAAACGAACCCGCCCGAGCATATTTACAAAGGGATGTAACTCTCAGTGTCATATAATTGCACTTTGTGTCAATTATTTCCATTATGCCAAACAAGTATTGCCGTCAGAGAGAATGAAATTACAGACGGATGGTTTTAGTTGTATGCAGCTGTTCAGAAGTACTTAATTTATGTACGGCGTTCCATTGCTCCTTCCATGTTTCCTGATTACCAGTATGTATCGACATCTTCTTCCGCAAGCAAACTGACAACTTTCCCACATAAATTATAAGTGTATCGGTACTAATGACTTTAGTTTTAAGTAGGGATGTCAACGAATGGCAAATTTGGTATTCAAATATTCGGTCTGAAATTCAAAGTTTAATCCTAGCAGTGTATGTTTAAAACTGATCACTTAAGTTGTAACGATTGGATAATTACAAGGCTTTAGGTTCATCACACCAGAGTGTGATATCTCTCTTGTCTCCAAACATACAACATGACATGTCATTTAACACTTGTAGATATTATGTTCACGCGTATCGTGTTATTCAATGAGATGATGCCCATCATTGAAATTAAATACACTTGCATTCGGTTTTTATATTGAAAATAAACATTTTATCGAATATTCGAATGCCGAATCAGTATTCGAATATTTGGACGTGCGAACGAATATTCGAACTTTCGTAGACACCCCTAGTTATAAGCCATGTGCATTTCTTTCTTTGAGTTTCTTTGTTGTTGTTGAAATAGGAATGTATTGTTCCAATTTACAGACAAATTATTTTTGGTCGTCATACACGAATGTTAGACACTCGGCGTGTTAGATAAGAATTTAAAGATTAGGACACACATGTATATGGAAACCATTGTCATTTGATCCTTGTTTAACGGTGACCTGGACATTATCAACGTATCAACACAATTCAGGTGAATATTAACAATTTTTATGCAGTATTCTTAATTTATCATTTCCTTGCGAATCAAATGTACAGTGGAACATGCTTATAACGAATTTCTGGGGACTTGGATATTCATTTCGTTATATCCGAACTTTATTTTATCCATACAGCGAAAGTTCGTTATAATTGTATGGATAAAACATATTTCGTTAATAACATCCATTACTGTTGACTTGTTTCTTGTTTACACCTGAACTAGATGTGTGTGTAATGATACAGAACATGCATTGTATTTGTGAATGACGTTATAACTAAGCACCTTTGCGTTAAATATGCCTTTTGGGACGAAATATGCCACACAGTACTTCATTAGATCCAAAATTACGCATTATCCAAATTCGTTATAACCGTGTAGTTGTACAATAAAATATATAAGAGCTTGGTCGGCGAAAAAAATTACTACGTACTATCCGTTTATTCGTGATAACCGAGTACGTTATAAGAGTGTTCCACTGTACCAGTACAACTTGAGGAGTAGTTATCTTTATCGATCGACATAAAAGGATTGTCAAAACGTTAAATATATATTATGCTTAGTTTTTGGTTCATTTGCTTACCTAAATAAACATGAAAATATACTGTATCTAGTTAAAACTTCAATAAATATGAATTATCACAGAATATATTTATAATGTAACTGAACTTACTCTTAACTCTTGTAAGTAAATGTCTCACTAAAATTTGACATATATGTATGTCTTAATTGATTGTATCTTTTAATATCTGCCCGTGATATTGATATTTTTAATCGTAACCATTATTTTTATATAATTGTATTGCTGCGTTGTTTAATGCCTTGCTTGCCTGTCTCACGTGTATTTATGCATGCTACCTTATGTTATGTAGATGTATTATTATGTTGTGTTAAATGTATTGATATCTGTTTTAAAGTTTCTTATAATAGTCGGGACAAAAGCTCAGTAGAGCTTGTGTTTATTGTTGTAAAAACCGACTTCTAAATAAAGTTGACTTGACTTGATAATGTACTTCTCTTCATTTGTCGAAAACAGACGTGTATTTCTATTACCTGACGCATGCACAGTCCCTTTTCTGTTTCCGAATGGCTGCCTGTGAATTTGCTGGTTTTTACTTGACCTCTGCCCAACCCCGTTTTCAGTCCTGCCTTGACGACCGGGGTGAGATTGCGGAATCCGATGATGAATGTCAAGAAGTCAACTAGTACTCCGCTTACTGAAGTGTATGTCGTCTTGACAAATGTAATGTTGTGATTCAAACCCTTCCATGAACGGCTTTAACACGTCGATCAATTTGCAGTTGAACAATTCAGCCAGTCTGTTCACTATTTCATTAAATTCATAAATATGTTTTGGATGTATATCCACTCGAGGAGCTATTGTGCAGACGTAAATCTCGCATGACGCGGAACGCAGCGTCTCCAGAAGCGCCGTCATTTCTGCTTCCAAACGTTGTAATGGCTTCTCTCGGCTGACGTCATTTCCGCCGATATACACAATGACAGTCTTGTACGCGCCTTTGTATTTACCTTTTTGCAAATTGTTTCTGTTACCGCACCCTTAACCGTGCATATCTGAACGTTTTGATGAAGCCCCTTTTCGCTGATATCCTTTACTATTGAGTCCCCTATTATTAATACTGTTATACCTTTTTCATTGGAAGTTTCTAGGAGTACTTGTTGGTGATTTTTGTACACTCTCAGGCGTGTTTCTTGATATTTCTCCAGTTGATTGTTTGTCAGTGGTTACAGTTTCTAGTCGTGCTTTTTTCCTCAAAATATCTGAAAAGGACTGAAGCTTCTTCTGAATATCAGTGGCTGATGTTTGGAGTTTTCTAAAACATCAGCAACACTTTGCGTGAGCGATTTCGATTCGAACGGCCAATGGAAAACAAGCACTGGGCTTTACATCGGGTGCATCAAATGCCACACTTATCATTATATCACCCAAAATAAAGGCGAATTTCGTAGAAAGTGATGATTTATTTGACATTGAGTTCACCAAAAAAAAGATTTACATATCGAAATGTGATATTTCAATAATTTAATATATATTTACAGAAAGCAATGACGCCAGTGTTAGCGATCGTACTCTTAATAGGCGCGACAACAACAAGAGTTTCATGCAATCAGCATGATTCTGTCGTTGATGCTGACTTCAAAGAAATGGTTCTTGGGAAATTAAGTAAGCTGAATGATAAGGTTGCTGAACTGGAACAAGAAAATCAACTGCTTAAACAACACATTCAACGATCTAGTAGGTAAGTAAAGCGGATGCTGTTTTTTTCAACAGCATTTCATTTCATTCAAAGGTAACATTTTCATCCAAGTTTTCTTCAGTTCGATAATCAATGGTGAAATGCGAGTGACGTAAAGCTGCACTTTTATGTAATTGATATTATCTATTTTTTTTACAAATTTTTATAAGGAATGACATTTTTGGCGACGAAAATAATTTCGTTTCACTTCTCAAGAAATAATACATTTAACTCCCAACTTTCTTCCGCAATGCACTTTCCTCAAGCCATATACATGTACGTTTGGATCCGACAATCTCTGAATTGTATATGATATTCATGTATGCTTACGGACACCGAAGATCATTCAGGTTCATTAAACAATTTGGGAGAATTTCTAATTGAGGTCACAGATAAGTCCAACAAAAAAGTGTATGAACGTGTTGTTATGAATTACAAAAATAAATCATAAATATCATCATTTCATATGTTACTAATAGACTTATAATAAATTTGTTCGCCGGTGGCTATCGGCATCTACATTTTGATTGATTTCAAAACACGTCCATATTATATTAACTCTTACAAGACCAAGCAGCATGTGTTAGTGATTGCATTTTTAACTTCTAACCATCGAGGGAAGTAACTGTTGCTAGAGGTTTGGTTAAGTACTAATGCGGTTTGTTTTGGTAATTTTCAGGCAATCAGTCGCAGGCAGTTTTATTCCGGAACATGAGATTGGGTTCAGCGCACGAGTCTCCCAACACGTGAAGAATCTGACAGCCCATCAGCCAATCATATTTGGTTCAGTCCTTACCAATATCGGAAGCTACTACAACAATTCATCAGGCGTCTTCTTCGTACCTACCACTGGCACTTATATGTTCTTTGTAAACATCCTTTCCGAAGCCAACAATAATATTGAGACTGAATTAGTCGTGGACGGCCATTACCTTGCTTAAATATATTCGGGGGCTGGGAGATTTAACGGTGCCGGAAGTAATTTTGTTATAGCTTCATTAAATAAGGGAAACAATGTTTGGGTCAAAGTTCACAACGCTTTCAGCACGGATATGTCCGTCCATTGTTGCTGGTCAACGTTCTCTGGCTATCTGCTAAGGGAATATGAAACGCAAGCACCGATCCTGGGCTAAGCTGTAGACGCAGTACGTCTGTATTATTAATCAAAATGAATTTCTGAAAGATATGCTTTGTCTGTTTGTTTTATTTATTACATCGATAAAAGAGAGTTGTTACAGCGAATGTCACATACATAAAACAATGCCTCCCCACAACAAGCCCTAGGGAAACATCAGTCTACAAATGAAAAGGATCAGATTTGCCATACACTGAACCTGTGTCTTTTCGGTCTTACGAAATATTCTTAAATCTAGATTTTAGTTGTGAGCTCCACTGTCTTGGATGACCGGGTCTGCTAGTTTGAAATTTTGGGTCATTTGCACATACATTTTATTGAATTCATATTTGATTTCATTTTCAGTTAGGATGTCACTGTTTTATGTCTTTACAGTGCTACTTTTTTAGAAAAGGGGATCAAAAATAACCATGAACCACGTAATTTTACGTATCTATCACGTTAAATATAGTCTGTAGCCATTATGATATTCCAGAATCACCATGAAGTCAATTAAGGGTCAGAATGGCTAGATTCACAGCATGCATCCAATTAATTTCTGATTACCATCTGATAAGCCCGAAATATACACAACATTAGGGTTTTCAGTTTGCTGGAGACTTATGAATATACTTCAGATTCCTTGATTACATCAAATCCATATGGATGAATATAGCTGACACACCATGTTTTTACATCTTTGGTGTGTAAACTAGTTTTCAATTTGATCAAAGTGAATCAATATGAAATGGTATGCATTTAAATTTATATTTTACTTGAATCAAAAAGTAAAACATATATACATACATTAAAATCTCACGTAAAGACCACCTCAATAATAAGACCACATCACTAACAAGAACACAAGTTTCAAGTCCATTTTCAATGTTTTGCTCTTTTTTCAACATCTATTTTAAGACCACCTCATTATTAAGACCAGTTTTCAAGGGTCGCAATGTTGGTTTTATTATCGAGGTTTTACTGTGGTTTAAAATTCAACTGAATATTTTAAAATAAATGAAAATAAACATATACACAACATTTACAACTTTACAATATGAATAGTCTCAGCAAGGCCGCATTGGTGTAGAAAACGAACAGAGCAGCTCATATAGACCTGACAAGTGACCTATATAATTAACAGATAAGCTGAAATGTTTATTAGCTTACAAAAGTGTCCATACATTATAATTGGATCACAAAGTCCTAACATAACGTCCTATTGTTATGTATCACGAGGTTTAATGAATAAGCGATTGATATGGTTCTGATTATTCTGCATATAGGTTATGAACTAAATTACGGCCAATTTCCATAACAAAATCGCAGGCAGTGCTTTAAAAGCGACATTACTAATGTTCATAAAATTAAAATATAAAAGATTTGTTTAGTACAAAATGAGCCTATTTTATCATTTGTTTGTGTTACTTTTAAAAAGAAAGTGCTAGTGATATCATAAGAAAACAATTATGCTTTGTAAAAAATATAGGTGGTACTTCATATGCATATCCTCCTGTAAATTAAGTAATTTTTTAAAACAGAGAGAATCCGTAGCTACAGTGAACGCCACATACATAAGACAGTGCCTCCCAACGCAGACCTCCGGGAAAAAACAATCCACTAAACACAAGGTACTTAAGGAGGTTAAAGGGTACATATGTTAAGGATATGAATACAAGTATGAACAACAAATTAATGTACCGTTACCTATTGTCATTCTCTGTTCGTAATTAAAACCATCAATTATATAATGCTCTCCGATTTGTCAAAGACCATACGCACTTTTCTATTCCTAGAATCAGCTAATTCCAGTTTAGAAAAAACGTTAATATCTAACAGACAGAGTAATTTTAAAAATGATATCCAATTTGGTATAAAACTGTCATCTTAGAAGAGAAAGAAATGCCATGCCATTTTAAAACGAGTTACTTACACATTTTATGTACAGAATATCCGTGAAGCGATTTCTTACTACCCTCGTTTTAAGTCTAGGAGTATCTAAACTGTTCGGGGTACTATGAAGTCAGGTTTTGGTTTTGGGTATTATGACCTCGATTTCAAATTTAGCTTGAACTCTTTAAACCGGGTGAGGTTAATGTTCTCCATGACAAGTTGACCGAATAAATACACACACCGTCATTCTTCCTCCACATAGGATGCGTTTGGGGAAGTTTACAGTTGTCGGCGCAATAACATATAAGTATTGACTAGATGAACTGACCAAAAATACTAAAATTCAAAGTAACATTCAATCATACAAGCAATTCACAAAAAAATATCACGGTTATCATTTATATTACAACCTACATTTTGGATATAGTTCACCGTAGTCTATTAACAAGACGAGGCTAATCACCGGACTGTCTGACTGTTACATAGACTACATGTTATGTTTCAATTGAAGATTAGGCCGTGATCTGACGAGAGCCAGTAGGCGTGACCAGTAAAGGTAATGCATATTATAAATATTTCTTTTAAAGTATATTTTCCGAATGTATAGTTTATTTTCTTTATAGTATTATCATTTATGCTAGCAATTGTTTCTTATAATCTCAGACTTGTCTTAGCTGTCCACCACTTTATTACAAATTTCAGCTTTAGGATTCATGTTAATTGTTGTACAGGCTTGTGTCGTCCGACAGACCCTCTCTTAAGCCTAGGTCACAATGAAACCTACGATTATTGTGTCGTACGAAATATACATATTTCTGGCGTGGTTAAATTTCGTACGACATGAACAATGTTGTGGAAGTTGTCAAATGAAATGCTTTCACGACCGGAACAGATACACGGCGTTATTCAATCGTGCATTTCGTACAATCTTCGCTCGAATTAGTTAATTTCATACGAATTTTGCACGATTATCTCACGATAATCTCGCAATGTCGTGCACTTTCCGTGAGATTGTCACAAGAATTACACCAACATTTTGGCCTCTACGATATTTTTCGCATGGATGTCGTGTGAATGTCGTACGATATTAACACGACACAAGACAAAACGCGAATAATCTGTCGTGGCATAAATAGGGTCGTCCGAATTTCAAGCTACGACAGATTTTTTGGCTCAAGACACACATTTTTTTCCTACGACTGTCGTACACCATCGCAAGAAAAGCCGCGAACTTCCCCAATTTTTTGTCGTGAACCTGTCGTGGCTCTCTTGTGACATAGGCTTTAGACTTTTGGTTTGTTTTTGTGTCCAAAACTTACTTTTTATTTTATTCATAGGCCTGAGGCCCGCCCTAATTTTTGAAAGTGACATTTCTTTTGCTGCACTTTCCCACATTTCTTACTTACCCTTTGAAACGGATGTGTGTATATTGGCTACACGAGAGTTTTACTCGGTGTCTGTATAAGGATGTTTACAAATAATAGTGTTATCTTTGTGTTTAATGCCACGTGTGGGTGACATACATGCATACACAAGGACGGCGTACCCGCAGACCAGCTTCGTGCAAACTTCTTCTCACGATTTTCGGGTGAGCACGGCAACTGAGAATTCTTATCGTATCAAGACGGTTTTAGTGCATGTAGTATGACGATTATGCAAGTGGTTAAAACTAGAGATGTCAACGAATATTCGGATATTCGAATATTCGTTATTTCGTCCGAATATTCGGTAAATTCACAATTCGGTAAGGTTACGTTCCCTTAATCAAAAGGTTAACCAATCCGCGTCAAGGTTAAAAACGTTGTTCTGTAGACGTTATGGTTTTCCCATTTTATAGAAAAACCGTGGTAAGTGTAGCTGCGCCGAAAAACACGTTTCTATTCTATCGACATATGATATATATAATAAGCTTGGCGATACATTGAGCAACATTTGGTAGTTTTTTCATCGAAAATACGACGTTGGTTTCTTGTCTTCCCCATACCCTGAACACAGGCCAATCGTCCCTTGTAACCCTATCTATATTTGACGCTCCCTTTACCAGAAAATACCATCTCCGACCCTGCATTTGTATGTCAGCTTTACACATCAATCGTCGTTACCTATACTACATAGCGTGTCCGCCTAGCTCAGTTAGTAGAGCGCTAGACTGTCATACTGCATATTCAGGTTCAATTCCCGGGTTGAGATTGTTATGTTCTTCCTTGACATTGGCTTTAACCATGTTCTCTACATGTTGAGATGTTGTCAGTTGCTTACGGAAGAGCAAGTAAGTACCGGATGATAATTAATTCCAGCTAAAATTATAAGATCAACTTAGCACCGTTCATGACTGAAATATTATTTATGTAGTAAACCCGTTGCAAACGAAACAAAAACATCGCATGTTACTTGTTTGTAACTGTTAAATAACATAACATACAGTTAATTGGCAGATAACATTATTGATAGTTTGTATTGACAGTATATTTTAACATATTTATAATTCTAATATCATTCTTTAAAAAGCGAAAACTTTACATTTTGCTAGATTATTTATTAATTTGATTGACTTTGAGGATAATATAAATTCAAATGTTTGGATAGTGGGCCAATAACTAAAATATGGTTGGACATATTTCATCTTAATTGTCTATATTTAGCACATACTGATACAAAATGGTACTGACTTACTATACTTTCCAAATTACATACGATGCATGAGCGTGATACGTGTCCGTTCGTCAATTACGGAAGATTTATGAGTTAAACCTTGCACACATCCTTCGTACATCAACTTACAAACCATAAATAGACAAAGTACACCTGTAGTTAGAACAAAGTGGTGTACTTATATGATACATTCAACTTTGGTTTATAAGAAAATGATTCAATTATGTTCACATATTACATTCAATATTGCAGTTATATGAATCTGTATCCGGTATGCGCAGTTTCCTAGTATTCTAGACAATACAAACAATAAGGAGAAGATCACGATTAAAAGACACGAGCACGTTACTAAATACTGATTTTGATTAAAAGACTGTGCAGTATTTGTTCACAATTCGATCGCAATGGGTGCCAGAATCATTTTCCTTTTGATTACACTGACTGTGAGCGGAGTTATTGATGCAAAACGGTATTATTTTACGTTTCTGAATAACATTGTAACAACATTTAGGTTTCTGTACATAATTATTTCTAATTGTTGTGTATTTTAATTAAATGTCAACGATTGGTTATTAATAACATCCTTGAACGTTCGTACTATTGTACCTTTTTATGGTTTCATGACTATTATATAAGACATCCCCCAATTTTACGTGTTCCACAAAACATGACTATATTTCAATATAACTACAGCTGGTGTTATAGACTTGTGTGGCGATGTAAAAATTCGCCCCGTACTTCGTCCAAAGTGTAGTTAACATTAATCAACTTTATATAAGTTAAATTTTCACGAAAATGACGTTAGGTCGCTGTCGTGTAGTTGTTAGCATAACGGAACGGCAATTCGTAGACCCGGGTTCGAATTCCAGTAGCGCCATTGACCGATATTTCGTGTTCCTCAAAACATGACTTTATTTATGTATAAGACATATATAAGATTTCAGCAATATGAATACTAGATATACATTCATATGCAATTTGGACATGATATGCATGTTGATTTGGTGATAATTTCATTCTCTTAGTTCTGGCTGTGCATGTGACCCTCACTCCTCCACTTTTAAAAAGATGCAATGATTGTTTTGCAGGCGATATTTTACATACACTATCAACAATGATGTACTGGACACGCACTTTCGTCAGAGTCTTAGTTTAACAATACAACCACACAGCTATTTGATTGATTACATGGAGAAGGCTTGCAGGATTGCTCCAGACAAGTTCACTAAGTAAGTAAAGTACATTATTCATATACAGCAAGTGTCTTTCTTGCATACCGGACTGGTGCCGGAAAACTCTATCTATCACTACCGTGTAGGATGAGGCTCGTGCTAATGACATCACGAATTGACGTCAAGTAACACTGAATATTAACTTGAATGAATTTGTAAAATAATATGTTACTTTAGTCGTTTTATTCAATCTCATCCTATACTTCATAAAAAAGATATGCTAGAAAAAGAATTTTAAATGGCAATCGTATTTGTTACGGACTTACTCAAATGTCATTATCAGAATTTATGTTACTATATATAGCAACAAAGCGTAAATGATTGGCTCGAATGTTATTATCAACATTCATGATACTATATATAGCAACAAAGCGTTAATGATTGACTCAAATGTTATTATCAACATTCATGTTACTATATATAGTACTAAAGCGTCATTGATTCGCTCCAATGTTATTATCAACATTCAGGTTACTATATATAGTAACACAGATTAGGACATTTATCACATTTCGATGTTATAGGCAATTTTCAGAAACGATTTACTGAAAGGTTAGAAAAAAAACAGTTTATATCAAATAATGTCATTCATCTTCATCTCACTATTCTTCATTGTGTTTGAATCACATTATTTCATATATCGACTTACTCAAGTCAGATTGTCAATTATTATAAAAAAGTGATACTTCTTTTTAGTAAATATAGATACACCTATCACATATACTTTCAGATTTACGGCCACCTACTTCCCCAAAGTTCCTGGGTACTTTATAGACTCAATAAACGGTGTTGCTGGGAATAAGAAGGTCTACTGGTGGATTACGAACAACAAAGTCCCTCTGAATGTTGGTAAGTGAGATAAATATGAGGTAATAATGCTCATATATCCTTCTGTCTCAAATAAAGTGACCTTACGACTTCAGGCCTGAAATAAATCACGGCTTAAATTATATGATACATCAGGAAATGCGCACGAATGTTTACTAGTTTTGATACATATTTAATAAAATCACCTAAAGTGCAACAAATATTTAATACATTTATAATTTTATAATTCCATTGAATTATCAACACACAACCAAGTAGGTAAACAAAATATATATTGATCATTGCCTGAACCATAAGACATTTACAGATTATTACAAAGACTAGTGTCGAGCTATACTATAGGACTATAAATCTATGATAATAGAGATGATCAAATCTATTACAACCCTTTATAGCATTGAATGTTGATCAAGTTGATGTAGGCGGTTCGAAATTCACATGCGTTGCAATCTAAAGGGTTTATGAATAATGAATACATATTGAAATAATTAATAGTATTCTCGCAATGTTAGCTTAGTTGGTAGAGCAATGTGCTGTCTGTAGAAACTGAACCATGAAATTAAAACTGATCTATTTCATATAATATACATGTAGATAAGAACAATGTTAACAAACTGAAAATCAACTTTACATTGATTAATCTCACAAGATATGGAAGAGAACACTCTCTACACACACACAGACACACACACAGAGAATACAATGACTTGTATTGTTATGTTATCTATCCCACACAGTTCAGATGAGAACCTGGTGTATATGTAAGCTTGTCCTCTATGTACTTCTGTTTCTATTAGTATACTAAAAATATCCAATTCAGCAGTTTATGATATATTTATTAATTTTGTTCATGCTTATAACTATTGCTTCGATTCGATGCATATAGAAAGACATGTGAAACAAACACAAGTACACATTCACTGAACTAAAACTGTTGAGTTAGTGACTTAATGAGCACAGGAGGATGTATATTACAAAAGGTATATGGAAGGGTAGAGAACTCGTGACAATCTCCTGTGCGTTTCCATGCTTCATATAGCATGACACGCATGCACTGGTTACGTGTAATTTGACGCATACACAACTGTTTTTGCAAGCGTAAACACTCGATATATCTCGTCTTCATCTGACATAACTCGCAATCACTGGCTACGGGCATTTTGATGCATAAACAATTGATTTGCTGTGGTAGAACATGGTTATATCCTATCTTCCTTAATTTGACATCGTCCACATATCGCAGTAAATAATGATTCAAACTCGTAAACATCCTGTTTACATCTAATGTCTCATCATACGTGGCGAAAATCTGACTCGTGTTCACAATTTATATACAAGATCCTTGTATATATTTATATAAAACAAAACGCCAATTTACTTTTCAACGTCGATTGATTGCCTTGCCAATTCACATATAATCTCGGCAACAGTTAAAGAAATGGATCTTAGAATAGTAGCTCTTATCCTAACATTGGTCGCTGTAGGATTGGTGAATGGGTAAGCCATTTCGTATATTTATTTTAATATATTATACGTCATTCTGAACGCAAATCATGTTTACATCTAATTTTTCACCATGCGTGACGAAACTCTGATTTGGGTTCACAATTTATACAAGATCCTGGTGTATATTAATATAAAACAAAACGCCATTGTACTTTTCAACGTCGATTTACTTCAATACGAATTCACAGCAACAGTTAACAAAATGGATCTTAAAATAGTAGCTCTGATCCTAACATTATTCACTGTAGGATTAGTGAATGGGTAAGCCATTTACTTTATTTATTTTTATCTTATTGCGTTAAACGTCATTTCAACAATTTTCAGTTATTCATATCGCATACAGAAAGTCACGGAAGCACATCGGCAATGTACGGAAATCGCCATGAAGTAAACACATGAAGAGAATGTTGATGTCTTTCATAGTTTAGTTTAATAATATGTTATTGTATTTATACATAAAATAATTATCATAGTTACACAAACTTACAAATAATAACTTGTACATACATACAAAAGGGTTGGGCCAGAAGTTTAAGAACATTACCTAGGGCCCTCCCTTACATTTCGCAAATTATAACTAGCTATAAGTATTCATTCTATTGTGCGCAAGAAATGTTTGATTTATGGAATATATTTACAAACCATTACTATCATATTGGTGCCATGTCTTTCACAGAGTTTTCTTCACAGGGGAAACAAACATTTACCGATAACTAGTCAACCAAAATATAGTTCCCACATCTATAATATAAACACCCCTTGTTCTTAATCATTAGCCATTTTGATATTCAAAACTGGTAGGCAGTTATAGGAGCAATTCCCAAATATGTGATAATTGAGAAAATACCAAGAGAATTAGCATGTGACAACCACCTTTTCTTCAATTATCTGAGCATAATGGATAAGTTATTTTATATAGATATCTGATTATTTTATTATCATTTACATTATATTCAATATAAACTCGAAGGAAATTTACTTGTCAATATGGCTGAATTTTCAGAACAAGGGAGGTAAATATTGTGGGAACTTTGTATACATTGTTCAATATACAAGTATATTTTTGCGGTTAAGATAGAGAAAAATACAAATGTAATCCTTATCAAGCCATAAAGGAAGGGGCATTGATATATTTGCGTCAATCCATCGAAGTGTACGAGATAAATTTGTATAAATTAATCCACCTTTTACGATTGAGATTTCTGTGTTTTATAGGAAACGTAAATATTTCACATATACCGTCAAGAATATACTTCAACAACCAACTATAAATGAAAGTATAAAACTGAGAATCAGGAAAGGAAGAAATCTCATCTATTACATGGAGGATGCGTGCAGAAAGGATCCAGACAGATTCACAAAGTAAGTAAACATCTCGACAATTTCCGTCAAGCCGAAATATTTACGGAAATTTCCGAAGAATATTCCAAATGCAATTTCGCGGAGCTGAAACTGTAGCATTTTTATTGTGCCCCCGCTGTAAAGGGTGAGGCATAATCAGCAATGTCGATTTTTCATAGACGACGAGAAGCAGATTAGTAATTTGTGTGCTTGAATATCTATAATTCGGTTGAACGATAAATACAGTAAAACCTCAATAATCAGACCACCTTAGGACATTTGAAACTGGTCTTAATAATGTAATTGAAAAGTGTGTTCTTAATTCTAAGGTTGTCTTATTATTGAAGTAGTCTTTAAGTAAGGTTTTACTGTAGATAAGAACATTTTTCTAAGCTAAACATTCTCAAAAAATTTCGATTTCCATAAATCTTGTTTTGAAACAAACCATTTTGTTTTGTTTTTTATTATATTTCTTTCATTAAAATATCTAAAATAATGCATCACTTATTATCTGAGGATATTTGTTTTTTCGTTGTGAGTTTGTATTTTTTTTGAATATGCAGCTAGGTTTCACAAACTTAAGTTGACGCTTAACACAATTCCAATTTGGCATGGCCTTATCTTGCACTTCCTTACTGATTTGAATGTGAATCTTTAATTGTGTTTAAGTTATTCAGAGTGCCGATAGCAGAGTATATCTTCAATTAACACTAAAATATAGAAGTACTTTGACACAAATAATGCTTAGCGATCAGTAAGCATTGTTACTTACATTGGACACTCAAATCTCCATACTCTGACGAGTAAATTTCGATGACTGGGTGCCGAGTAATGGGTAATTAGTCCAGGACCAATTAAGACACTTTCCTGTATGAACTCGCGCAACCAAATTGAATACACAATGCATATGTAAATTTTATTTATATAACTATTGTTTGACATAGCATTTGAGCACAGGACATTGTCACGACTTCATTCCCTATATCCTATCTGGAGTTTTCTCCCTTTGTCCATTCCATAGGATATGTACATATACTACAAGGAGTCTATCGCTGTTCACACCTGACCTGACAATCATTTGTGTATTTGAGCGTACATGATTACATGCATTTTAATTATTTCAGCTTTACTGCCACATTCAAACCAAAAATATTTGATGGCTATTTTATTGACGCTATAAACGGAGTGGCTGGAAACTGGCCCGTAAATCAAACATTCTGGCAAATAGACAATGCAGCGGGCCCATTAGAACTTGGTAAGAAAGAGCATAAGGTATTGTCCTTAATATATCAGCATTAAACCATTACGAGATATTGTCGAATGCAGACAAGTCTTACTACAATAATTTCGGTTTCAGTTTTACTGGAATATATTTGTATTTTAATGGCACGTTTTACTAATAATATTTGTATTTTAATGGCACGTTTTACTGGAATATTTGTATTTTAATGGCAAGTTTTACTAGAATATTGTTTACTTTCAGGTGTTAGCAAGTACAAACCTGTACCCAATGACAAAATTGTGTTCAACTTGACACAGTGGACAGGAACACACCCATAATTCTTAAATATTTAAATACATTGCAGTATGTAAAATATATACAGTGATTAATAACTGTATTTGTCTTCACTTGTTTCTCACCAATATCTTACGAATAAAAGATATCAAACATGACCATGCAAATAAATCTGCAGTTAAAGATTATAATATGAGCGCTACTATTGGATTTACAACCTCTTCTATAAGCGACGTCATTTCGCATTTCGAGAAAACGCAACATGTGATGTCACTATTTACAAGCAGGAGACAATATTTATTCCATATAGTCACTTCGTTTTCATATTGCCATATGGTGCAAATATTGCTTAGTGTCTGTACATGGTGACGTCACATGTGACGTTTTCTGGAATTGACAGCACTTAAAGAAGATGTTGGAAAGCATACAGCGCCGCTCATATCAAAATCACTGAACAACACAAAGGTAGGATTATCAATTAAGTAAGTGTTTCATTGTGTATATACGTATACTGAGGTAGTACTGGACACCTGGTGTTATAGTTCATTGACTTTCATTCTGGTTACATATAATTGTTTGCAAATGGAACACTTATAACATTCGTAGCCTTTTGTTTACAGTAAGTATCCATATTCCTGAAATGTTGTACGGAATTATATATTACTTATCGAATAATATAACAATATTTAACTTATAATATCCATCACTCGGGAGTTTTCGCAGGAACTCGACAGGTGCAGGGACACTCATCAAGGGCGAATCTAATCTTTCGATCCGAATGGGGCTTGGTTGATATGAAGCTGTCTTTTCATTGGAACATTGATCGAGGTGTGAATAACTTTAATATGCTGCAAATAGAACGGTATTACAGTACAACCTCATTTGAAGACCAACTTGATGAATAAATACTACTTCAAAACACGATTTATAAGTCTATTTGCAATGTTTTACATTTCATTCAACCTCAGACTACTTTCCAATGATACCAAGGGAGATCATATTTTTTAGGTTTAACTGCATATTGTTAGGAAACAAAGTTAAGATAAATTTATGTGTTTATACTTTTTACCTGTATGGCAGACCTATATCCTGAAATAACAACACTGCTACCAGTGTCATTTCAACAACTTAATCGCGCAGTCAGTCTAGTCAAAGCTAAGGAGTGATAAAAATCCCGTTTCATCTTCGTTTTAAAAACAATAAAGTTGGTTCAATCATGAATATCAAGCATGTGCTAGTTTTTAATGGATAGGATTGTTCTTATTCCGTCAAGAATAATGTTATCCTGTCAAATTATTATTCATCAGTTTCACTAGTTCTTCATGTCGTTTGTCCAAAGGCTTGATATATGTTCAATGTATTTCAGATTCCATGAACATGTCAAATAAATACGGATTTAAATAGCTGACATCTTACATTGTATGTTTGTCAAAAGTTTTTTTTTTTCATTTTGATCAAACTAAATCAATACTAAATAGTATTTTTTTTTGGCTTGAATAAAAAAGTAATCAAAAAATAAATTCAAAAAGCAACTGAGTATGAATGAAAATAAACATATAGACAGCATTTACAAGTTAACAATATGAAGAGTCGTTAACGCAGCGATGTCACATTGGTGTTGAACGAACAGCGCAGCTCACACTGACATGATAAGTGACCTTTAAATGTAATAGATAAGTTAAGTAGCTTACACATTTGTCCTTACATGATAAACAGTATAACCTATTTTTTGTAAGTCAATGGGTTTAATAAAAAAGCCATTGATATAATCTTGTTCTGATTAATCTGCATATAGGTTATGGACTAAATTATGGTCAACTGTCAAACGAATTTGGAATAATAAAATCCAAGGCCGCACATAAAAGTGGCATGACATATTTTATGTAAATAATGTAACTGATATATATGACCCAATGTACATAATGCATAGAAAAGAGGATGGCCGATTAATAAAACACTAAAAATGATCAACCCAACTAATACTTCGACAAACATAGACAAACACTGGACAAAGCAAAATGAAACAAGGAAAACACCATCGTAAACACGAAACACCATAGACACCACAGCTCAACCCCAAATGGGCTGGTCAATAGTTTTACGATACTCCATGGAACATAATTTGTTGGTTCAGATCAAATGTTAATGCCTACAAAGTCCCGAACATAATCCTTAAAGACATTATCATATGTCATATCCTGCCATATCAAGTACGGTTTACAAGTATTTTTATTGACAGTTCCAAGGCTGTAATTCGCTGTATGGTTATTATTTCTGTTTGTGTTTTGAATGTGTTTTGTATTTCCCTATCCCCCGTGCAATCCTGTCAATTTATATAGTGTTCAGTTTATTTCCTGCCCAGTTTCGGCCTATTGCTGCCAGCTGTCTTGACTTGTCCTGTGATCTTTTCCATCCAATAATCCCCCCTCCTCCATTGTCCACTTTGATTCTCCTAGTTATTCCTTATGGTATGTCAGGCCATTCCTTGTGCCTCTGTTCCTTAACATATGTACCATTTAACCTCCTTAAGTGCCTTGTGTTTTGTGGATTGTTGGCAATACGTGTGTTCTCCTTGACTGACGATAATACATTCAACGTATGGAAGTTGTTCAGAAGAACAGAACATAGCACTGTTGCCATTGTGATTCATACATTTTGCAAACGCATTCCTTATTAGTTCAACGCACTTTATTACAACAATATGATAAATCTAGTCTTATCGTTACACTTACTACATGAACGCGGTTATGTTTCAATTGCAGATAAGACCGTGTTCGGACGAAACCAGTAGGCTTGACTAGCGAAGGTAATGCATTTTATAATCATTCCTTATAAAATGTTAGAATTTTCTGAATGTGCAGTTTTCTTCTATGTGTAGTTATATTATATAAGCTAGCAAGTGTTTATTATTATTTTTTCTCAGGCTGCTCATATTGACGACCATTGTATGTCCAACTTCTGATTTAGGTTTCCGAATTGCTAATTTCTATTGAAATCCTATTTTTGTTTGGTTTTGTGTTCCCAACCTCTTTTTGGCCCTATGTCATGGCGAATTGTCCGTCGTGTGTGTATCCGTGCGTTCATCATTATGTTAACTTTTCATTCAAAAGACATCTCTTCCTAGATAGCTGGGCCACTTTTGGCTAAACTTCATGGTCAGTACGTTCCTTTGGGTTTATCAAACGGTTATGGTTTGTTGATCTCAGATCACACGTCGATTGTAGGGACAAATAATATGCATTCTGTTATAACTCTTTATGAATATTTCACATAAAAAGGCTTTATCAAAATTATGAAACTTTGTTTACAATCTATATTATATTTCTGGATTTATCTAGCGAGTAGGGAAATTGCCCGACGTTGCAATAAAGTGGGGTTTTATTTGTCTATTCCTATAGTTTTGATCAGAGACTATAAACTATATCACTATTTACACTACGGAATGCTCAATGATTGTTCATGCACAATTTACAAGCATACTGTTATTCAAGCATATGGAATTAAATTAACCTTGCCAGAGCATGATTTTATTTGTCCAAAGTCACATATTTGCGCACACCATTAAAATCGTTACCCACAATGTTGTTAAACAAGTTACGTTGAGGGTAGATCCATATCATTGGTACTAAATCATCCTCTCTTATTATTAAATTTGACTCTCTGTATTAAAACCCACCTACATTTGTACCAGCCAAGAATAGCAAACGAAGTGTCGATAAATGCAAATATATTGTATCTACAACATATTTCTGCCAACAAGTTTCGAAATGCGTTGATATTCAAGTCGTTTTGCACAAGACCAACACGACGTTCAATAGTGAATACCCATCCAATAGTGTTCATGGTGAAATAATTTAGTTGCTTAGATAAAATAATTATTTTAGGGATAGTACACAAGAAACATTTCCTGATAATACTTTGGAACCTTTACACATTCCTTTTATATCACTATATACGATTATGTATATCTTTATATAAAATAAAGAGTGAGAACATAGTTGTGTTGATAAGATAGTGTATGGTATCTTGCAAACACTTTTATATTTCCAATAAATGAGACATATCGACATGTCAGTAACACGATTATGCCATGTGTATGTAGTATTCTGTAATAAGGACATGTGTAGATCGGTATCGAATCAACATCATATGACAGCTTAAACACGTTTATTCACATAATTGTACAATGAACATCACGTTAAGATTCCGAAGTACAAGAACCTTATAAAACGTAATGAAAACTATGTTCCCAATCTATACCAGTAAAATCCTCTATATATTAGTAAACCTGGTATTGTCACTCTAACCCATGCATATATACACAGATAATGTCATAACGCTCCGGGTGATATGTTTAATTTGGTGATTGTCGAGAACACTTACTGATTCATCTTTGATTTAATCTCGACAATATGCGCGCTTGTCAGCTACTTTCGGTACGCGTATATGAAGCAAGTCAAGTGTTATTTGCGCTTATCAGGAGAATACGTCACACATTCCTGAATTACCCAATATTTAAGGACGATATATATATGTAAAGTTTCGATGACCGACATAAAATAATTTGCGCTATCCATTGTGTAATTTATGTTATGGACACATATTATATTATAGATATTTGATACATGCAATTTTAATATCTCCACTTCATGCACGATATGACTAATTAGCTTACAATATGTATTGATCTCATAAAACAAAAGACTAAAAACGGCGCTTATAAACGGTAAAAGTGACCAAATATTAGGCCCAGTTAGTCTACATTCTACAATCGCAGTGGAGAGTTCAATTGACTAAATATGTCAAGTGATAATCGCACTATCGCTTACAGATAAGGCGGTCAATTTTTTCATACATAAAATGAGACAAAAAAAAGAAATTAATACAACAAAAGTAAACGTTTGTAAAACATTTCGTTTGGCACTCATGTGTCAAATATTTATAGGATTGAGCATTGGGGCCGCAGGTGGGATGGGTGCGGGAGGGGTATACCCATGCGATGAGAAATATTTAATAATAAAATCACCTTTCTCAGGCGCAAAGTCCATCACTTTTAAAATGATATTTTCCGAAACATTGTTTGCTGCTTGTTAGTTATTACATTCATACATATGTGTAATTTTGCAAAATGACACGAGACTTTCAAGGATAAATTTGAAACAGTTCAGTCGCTTTTTAATGTTTTTATTCAGGTACATGAAAGCAATATAAACAATGACAAATATCATCATCCCAAATCATGAAACCAATGCGTGCAATAGTTCACAAAACACAAGTGCAACATATGTGTTAAATACAAGGTTCAAAAAAACAAATGAATTAATTAGCATATATCGTATTTAATTATACAAAAAAATGCAATCACATTCGGTGGTAATTGTATAGTCCCGCGTAAACGCATATTCAAACATTATAAGGCGACGGTCCATGTCATTAACGAACCAAATTAATTATACTTGTCACCTGGTTAGTATGCTTCCCTTCATTGATGGCAGTCAGTGTACTAGCAACGGTCCCTGTCTGGAAGCGATGATAGCACTTTGTCATGTTTATTAAATATCTTCAATGAATGCCAATACAATTTGAGGCTGGTTTTTATTAGTTTAAGATACAGAGGAGAAGTAGTGGTTATAAATGTCCGCGACCCCAGCTCCTACGCACATATACATTTTTGATAAAGTAAGGCAAAAGCATCCTTTCTTTGGACATAAATACACCTTTTGCATATAGTTACATGAATGATATCAAAACACTTCTACAGCAAAAATGTCTCTTAAGGTATTCAGAATTTCGAAGTTCGAAGCAATGTGTGTGGTGGAGCTAGTTAACCTCACACTTAATCCCTATATGGTCCTTGATTTGCAACACAAACACATGAAGAGACCAAGCAGGAAGTAACTAATCGATAAAAACAATTAACCGTTACATGTACTAAAACCAATTTCGCTTATTTTTATTCTGTAAGAGTACTCTTTCCATGAACAAAACAAAAAAAGGAATAAAACGAGACAAGCAAATAAGGGTCCGTCCGAAAACGTTAAAGGAACTCCGTGTAATGATCAGCCGGGTTTTGAAGAGAGAAAACATAACACCAGTTTTACAACTTTATACGTAATAGGCATTCAATGTTACAGATAAACCCGGTATTGAGGGATGAAAATTACATCCGTTTTAAGATATTTTGGCATTCTCTCGAGACACCAGATATTATACATGCACAGTATTTAAGAAGGTTTTTATAGTCCAGATATGATTCAACAATGCTACCACCCAAAACAATTGTCAATGACAAGCATCCCTCGAAACCAATATCATAATCTTTGAGATGATGGGTATACGTGTGTTTAAACTTTTGTATCTGCACATTCTTTCTCATTTAAGTTGTTACGTTATCCATCACCAAAATATCGTCTTATTTTCTTTAAATATTTTCGGCCATTCAAGTAGTTCAAATACTGTTGCACTCAAATTATGATAACTTGTCTCACTTTTCTCATTTTATTTCAGTTGTCAACATGGGCGTGGATACCATGACTTACCGCGCCAGAATTGGCACATTCAAGCACGCCTTTGGACACGACGTTGTGACACATGATGTCTTCGTGGACCTCTCTTTACTCAGACGAATTATTATAACGGAACTGTTGTGTTCACTGTTATTAATGTTCGCTCTACTTGAGAACAGTTTCGTCATGAAATTACCTCGTAAGTTATTAGTCCCCTTCTGGTCCCTAACCGGGTAAATAGACAATGGGTTTGCTCGATTACGTCTGTCCTTTCATTCTGCAGTAATGTTCCAATATGTTACATTATTTGGCATTGGCCTTTTTTCAATAACATATGTTGCCCATTTGAAGATGGTGTGTAAGCGAAAAAGTCACATTGATGTTAAATGTCATTACAGCTATGTAACATTTGCATGTATGTACCGATTTACAAGACCAAGTGTCATGAGCAAAACACAAGTATGTACCTTAAAGGTCAACGTCGCATTTCATTATTTTATGTTATTATATTCATGGTTTATACGATTGTAATGTCAACACTTCAATTTGTGCTTTTGTGGACCAATTTTTAAATGACTAGACACAAATGTTACCCTTATCACGATAATGCGTTAAGTGCAGAGGGCTGCCATATTGTTATATACATTGTATAAAATTGCCTCGTCCAATTGTGAATATTAAGCATACAGAGACAAAGTGGCATTTGCCTTGGCCTAAATTTGGAAATTACTGCATATTTCCAATCTCACCAGTTGAACATCGCAATGAAATAATTCTTAGTTGTAATTTTGAACAAGTTAGACACTAAGTATATTTCCATAATTTACATACTTTCTTGGATATGATACTTTATTATCAAAATACAGTCCTTTGCTCTAATTTGAGTTCTATTACAACCTTCAAATAAATCACAGATGTGTACAGTATTCGGTATCTCCTACCGGTATATATGTATTGC
The DNA here is from genome assembly GCA_032209605.1 of Mactromeris polynyma. Taxonomy (NCBI): domain Eukaryota; kingdom Metazoa; phylum Mollusca; class Bivalvia; order Venerida; family Mactridae; genus Mactromeris; species Mactromeris polynyma. The sequence continues at coordinate 29,298,688 of JASFXZ010000005.1, forward strand.
ATAACAGTACTTCATATACTTGTTCATGCTGTTTTGTTGTCATTGTATTTTGAGTGTTTCCAGAGGTACATAACCACACTTATGAACATATAATTTGAAGACATCGACTTCGAAAATGTTACAAGCAACTACCGGTCGGTCCTTTGAACAAACCTTTTATGTCATTAATGCCCTACATTGCTCACCTGAAATATTGAGAAAATGTTACTTGGTCTTTATTTGGCTCGCGAAAAACCAAACATTCTGATCATGTTCCATAATGATCAGGTAGCAAATGTGACTTTATAGTTATAAGAAGGTTTTGTTTTATTTTTCCTTATCACATTGGTCAAAAATAGCCGAGTTAAATACTTGCTAAGTTTTACATAAAGATACATTTTCTGTTAAGGCTTCATGTAGACCCGGTAAAATGTGTTGCCTTAATAATGTCATGAAGGTTTTTCGTTGATTTGACCTAATTACCTAATGGACACAAAACAGCACCGTACTTGCTCTATGCAGTAAACAACAACTAGTCTGTACCCGTTGCACGTTGGTCAGATAGAAATGTGTCCTCTAGACTATTGACGCCAATTTCCTTTTACATTTTGATCTCATGACTCGGTTATTTATCCCATATGAATGTTTATCCATGTCAGTTTAGGTCAAGATCGGAACAGGTTTATTTCGGATCATAAATGATAATGTCAAATAATAGAACATATCATTAATACAAACCTTCTCATAATGCTTCATGTAAAACAAGTGAAAATGTGAACCTGAGAGTATGAGAACACATTTTCAAACTTGTCCTAAATTGTATCAAGACAAACATACTGGCAAGTATTCATGAGGATCAGGTAGAAAAAGTGTCTCATGTGTATTAACAATATGTTCTATTATTTGACATTATCACTTATAATCCGAAATAAACCTGTTTCGAGCTTGACCTAAACTGATATGGATAAACATTCATTTTATGATTCATATACAGCACGTTTCTAATTGCATGAACATGGTTATAAACAAACTGTGAAATGGATAAACATTCATTTTTTGTTTTATATACAACACGTTTCTAATTACACGAAAATGGTTATAAACAAAATGTGAAATGGTAAGCCAAGGAAAACAATATTAGTATTGTCTTAGGTTTTAAAAAAGCAAACATTCTGACTCATAGAACAACTTTCGAGCAAAAATTTAAAATTGTCGGTTTAATCGTTCACGGAAATCGTTATGTTAAATAGTGTTTTATTTTGTGTACTATGATGATGGTTTTAGTTATAAATCATTTATTTAGAACAGTTTTACTTTTAAACTGATTATCCCTGTGATTTGTATCGACATAGAAATATTGTTCTCTCGATAGATGAGTACATGAACACAATCGATGGGTCCATACTGTACAATTACCACGTGTCTTATCCTTTGGTACAACCGACATTAAATTTTACTTTGGAAGTGATTGGTTATACTCTGTTGCTCGTTGCTGTTTTACCAGATAAACATTCTACGGAAGCAGGTTGTATTATTTCTGCGTTATATTTCTGTTGCGCACATTGTAAATATTCCAAATGTTCTGTAGTTATGTCAGTGAACTAAGACATCAGATGCATGTGCTGTTGCGTTGTTCCAGTTGTCATAGTTTGTTACCTCGATAGAGGGTAATTGAATTCCTGCAATACATAATTGTCAAATACACCTAATTTAAGAGTCAACAATTGCCTGTAGTAGTGGGATAGAATACATAGTTTGCGACGTTATTCGGAATCACCGGTGTAGGCAAACCCCATGGATAAAAATAATAATTGACATTTGCACTGGTAATTTAGTATCGTTGTACATGCCTTTATATGCAATATTTACTGTCTGTTTCAAATTATCATAACTCGCATTATTTTCAGGAAAATACAATTTCCATAGAACTGATGTCAGCCAAAGCAATGTTTCTAATGGTACTAAACTGAACACCCTCAGATACATGTTGACTGGTAAAAACATCAGTTCTGTCATAGTGATCGGCTCAGTGATTTTCATCGACATGTTGTTATTAATGGCAGGGGTGGAACCAAATCCAGGACCTAATGGGGGAGGTAAGTTGTGTAAGAGAGTGAACAGTTACTGCCGAAGTTATGTTTACGTCAGGTACTGATGCCATGAACAGAAACTTATATCCTGCAATACAGGACAATGGTAACAGTCCACCCTTACTTTGTTTGCACGGAGCAAACTCTAGGCATTGACTGCAATTTTTGGTAATGAGAATGTTGTTACTTGGATGAAAACTATCATTCTATAATTCAGTTATTACCTTTTCAGACCCTTCTCATTCCTACGTTTGATTGTGGGGAGCATAAAACTATGGGTGTAAAGGACATAAATTGATATAACGTTAGGAAGCAACTAACAAGAGTACATAGCCCATGTACCATCACTTTAGACATTGCTATTCTTAGAATTATCTCCCTTGTTCATTTTAATTAATGTGTGCTTGTCCAGAACAAACATGTGCAAGGATTTGATCTGATTTGAGTACGAATATAGTTTGTGGCGTCTGGGTCGGATATCTTGCTGTTCTCTCCTTACCCTATCGTTTTCTAGGTTAATATGGGAAATTATCCAACCAGACTTAATTGCGATTCAATGACAATATATAGTGCAGTTTATAAGACCCATGACAATAGCACTATAATCATTTAATAATTTACCTCAATGCATGCACGGCCAGTAATTCTCATACAGTAACATCCTTTGCTTTGCTATTTACTAGAAAGTTTCATTATTGCATGTTGAAATTTACAATCGATTCGGAACACAAATTGCCTGATTAAACACATATAATTAAGTTATATTGCAAACTATTGCCGTCAATTCATGTATATGTATATTTCAACACAGACACCATTACATATACAGTTACATTCCTTTCTTTGATGTCTAATGGAAAGTTTGCAGCTTGGAATTTACAATCGATTCGGAACACAAACTGCTTTGCTTTAATTAAACAAATATAATAAAGGAATATTCCAAACAATTGCCATTAACTCATGTATGTCTATATTTAAAGCAGAAGTTCAAGGCAGAAATAAGGAAACAGAAGATCATCCCCTTCTCAAAAGACTTGGATTATCCAAATACCACCCTGGTAAGATAGAGCTCTTCCATGTCCTTATCGTTAATAACGAACAGTATGCTACTCTGAAAGATAGAAAAATAGAAGATTTACCATGGATACTGTTACGAAAATTAGTTTACTTGAATGATACTGCTTTTTGTTTAGACGAACCAACTGAAGAACAGTACACTGATGCTGATTTAGCAGAAGACTCATCCGATGACGACGATACCACATATGTGTCGGAGGAAATAAACTATTTAGATGTATTTCTTTTAACATATCAATGTTGTAGTCCAAGGGTGCAGGAGCTTTTATTTCAAAAGATGTTTCTCTGTAGATTTGCTGTCCCATTCTTGATCAGGCCAAAACATGGTGATAAACCTGTAATATCGATGTGGCCTTTGCGCTCTTTAGTTTGTGAGACTGATGTAAAGGGAAAGGGTGCGTGTGAAGAAAATGTTTTAGATCTGCCATTAAAGTGTGTTGCATTCGGTCGAATCGGCAGACCAAGATTTTCAAAGTCGCAAATGCTTAACAGATTAGTATCTGATGCAAGTGCAAAAACATTTTTTAACATTGATTGCCAATCAGGGCAGTTCCTGAAGAAGTATTGTCCCGGTTACATTGAAACATTTTGGTTGCTGAGAGCTGGATCTGATAAAGACATATTTGATGATACAACAATGTTTTTAAATATGCGCGGGTGCTTGATAAGCGAGTTTGCAGAGCAAGAACTTACTTTTGTTGGCAAATTTGTAGACGCAATTACAATCTTTATTGACAAAGAAGAATACGATGAAAACATGGAGAGAAAAATCCCAAAGTTTACAAACCTCACGAATTTATTCAAATCAGTAATTTTTGTCATCATTGAACATTCTGCAAGTAAAATAAACAGACCAGATGATGGAAATGCATGCAAAATAACATTTGTGCGAATATTCGATAAAAAAATGCGACGAATGAAACGAGATGATGAAATCAAGAAAAACATTATTATGCATATAAAAGAAAATATTAAGAATAAGGAATCAGTTTCGTTAGAAGAAAGGTTTAATAGAAGTTCGACTCCAGAAATCATTACAGATGAAGACCTCGAAGCATGTGACCTGGGTAAAAGCCATGCTGTACAATTATGCGATACAATGCGTTTGGACGAAAAGTTTCTTTCTTTAAAAGAAACAGTAACGCCAATTCAGTCTAAGATTGCAAGACGTTTGGGACAGCTTTTAAAGGAGCTTAAGCGAGAGAAGCATGTTGGAACGCAAGAGGAAACAAGAGCAGAAATAAAAGCTCTTAGGGAAGACGTTTTAAACAATGTATCAGATTCAATAAGACAATTTATAAAACTTTTGTGCTCTGTGTCTTCAGAGGAAATGTACTATTTTTTAGAATGGTTGAAGCTTGAGATTTCTCGAAAAGGTAAATGTGAACAATATCAGTTGAGTCGTCGGCATAGGACAGCATGGGATACCTTCCATCAAACGAAGAATGAACAAGCAGATCACCAGATTGGAATAAGAGAAATAATGCGAATTGAATCCGATATGGATGCAGCCTCATTCTCAGTTGGGCATTTATTTCGGGAAGTAGGATTGATATATGATACTGTTTGTGAACTTAAACAAAAGGAAGTGGATCTGCCTCCTGTTGAAAAGATTGCTTCAATTATAGGAGATCTTACTGTCAATGGACATCAGCTTGAGATAATAGACGGTGACAGTTTTTATTTGCCACAAATGTGGTTGTCTAAAATTTTCAATTCTATTGATAAAAACATAAAAGTAATAACACTTAGTATTCTTGGAGTCCAAAGTTCTGGAAAGTCTACTCTCCTTAACACCATGTTTGGTGCGTTATTTTCCACCCGCGCTGGTCGGTGTACCAGAGGCATTCACGCTCAAATCATACCACTATACGGAGAATTTGATTCTACCACAGTACAATCTGAATACATTTTGATACTTGACACGGAAGGACTACGTCCTACAGATGTTATATATAAAGATCATGAACACGACAATGAAATGGCCACACTGATTACAGGATTAGGAGATGTTACACTTGTGAATGTGATGGGAGAAAACACACAAGAAATTCGTGATATATTGCAAACTGTAGCACATGCATTCCTTCGCCTTAAGCTCGCCAACAAACGCCTGGACATAAATAAACACTGTGTGATAATACAGCAGAATATAACATCTGCTTCCGCCTCGGGGCATATGAATGATGGATTGCAAAAGTTAATCAAACATTTGGATGAGATGATCCTAGACTCGGCAAGATGTGAAGGTATTCATGACATACGTTCCTTCAACCAAGTGATACAATTCGACCCAAAGTCCAACGTTCGGTATCTCAGTCATGTTTGGGACGGAAATCCACCGTTTGCTCGAGTCAATCGAGATTATAGTGAAAAGGTGACTCAAATAAAATCATCATTATTCAAACAATTTTCTGAACTGAACGTTATCCCTTACAAAACTCTACAGGATTTTATTATACAAACAGGTGACATGTGGCGAGGGGTCGTGAATGAAAATTTTGTATTTTCATTCAAAAATAGTATTGAAAGAAGAGCCTATTTGCACATGGATGAATGGATTCAAGATATGCTTTGGGAAATCGAAAGTTGTTCGACAGATAAGATACGCGAGGCAGCGCAGGAAGAATTTTCCACCTGTGACAAAAGAGAAGATATAGATACATGTCTTAAAAACGTTCGTAGTCGAGCGACAGAATTGATTGATTGTAAAAGAAAAGAGGCAGACGATAGTTTGAAGAAGTATTTTGATACGTGTGGTAACCGCATAATTGTTAACCAATGGAAAGAAAATCAGCGGGGACGCCTTCACAGATATTTTGATCACCTCAGTGATATTGCTGAAGATATTGTCCAAACACAAAGGGACAAAAAAGAGACGAAACTGCTTTTACGTTTTAGTCACATGGAACGTAAATTATCACTGCAACGCACATTATTAGCCTTTGCAAAAAAAGAAAACGTGAACGAAATGGATAAAGAAGCGACTGATAAATTGTTTGAGGAGCACTGGAATGATTTATTGAGTACTCGAGGACCTATTAAAAAAGCACATAGTCCTAATCTGAAACATATATTTCAGACAAATTTGCGTGAACGACTTAACAAACATTTACCTTTATTACAATCCATTCTCGAGCAAATAAGCGACGAGGCTAATAGTACTTCAGAAGTATCACTTAGTTTCGACCAAACTATGATTGATACAACTGATACGGATCAATTTTCTTTTAGGAAATTATATTCTGCAAGCAAATATAAGAAGAATGAAATACAAAACCATGTCGACTTGCTATTTAAAGCCTTTGATTGGAAGATTAAAGCACCGTGTAAAACGAACGATCAAATTTCGGAGTCTCATATTCGTGAATTATTTCGATACATGCAAGATAGAATAAAAAAGAACAAACTTGATGTCAACAAATCATTTTATATCAAAATATACGTTCATGTAAGCTTAGTTGCTGAAAACATATTCAACAAACACAATGTAACTATTTTAAAAAAAAGGAATGCAGAATTGGAAACTTACAAGCGACAACAGAAGGTTCTGTTTGAAAAAATCTTTAAAATTCGCCAAACAGAAGACACCGTGGCAGAAATAATTACTGACGTTATTCATGAGTACATAAAAGAAGAGACAGTAGCTCAGTTTTCGAGCAAAATACTAGATGTCCTCCGTGGCCATTTACCTAGAACTAAACACCTTCTTATCACAGAGCTTTGTACTCATTATGTAAATGAAAGGAATTTCTCTGAAATTGTTTATTACATTCATTACCCTTTGGAAGCAGCTCTAAAGTGGTTAGAGCATAGAGCAAATACATTTATTTTTGAAGGAAAGCCTAACAGCTTTTCATCCAATAATATACAAATTGTCAACGCGTTATTATTAAAAGTTACCAACAGCATGGATTCCCTGAGCACAACTGACAATGTATCAATAACAACCCAACAGTTCGTTTGTGAACTCAGATCGGCTTTATCAAAAAACAAACTGTTTATATCGACCACTGATTTTGAATCTGTGCTGAGATGCGATGATGTTGCAGAAGTGAATATGCGAGCCGTGTGCGATGCAGTTACTATGAAACTAAACACACTTATCACACAATTGATAGATTCGTTTCCTTCGTGTACCAAAGACACGATTTGGTGGAGAGATAGAAGTCCTATTCAAAATATGCTAGAAACTATATGGGGCTGTACTGAACTATGTCCGTACTGTCGTGAGCCGTGTGATAAGTCAAGTAAAGCACATGATGAAGACCACATATGCGTGCAACATCGACCGAAATGCTGTAGAGGTATGCGTAGTACAGAAAGTGAAATAGCAAGTTCAAACACTTGCAGTTATGCGGTTCAGTCAGATTTAAATCACACATGTGGTGCCTGTAGTTACATTTGTAATGATGGAAATACTAAATGCCGGAAAGAATCGCATGCTTACAAAAATTACCGAAAAATATGTAAAGACTGGTTAATACCACCAAGTTCTGATATGTATGATTCTTCGGGATTTTGGCTTTGGTTCGTCGGAACTTTTAAGGATCGGCTAGCGGAAGAATACCACTACAAAATCGATGAAATACCAGAGTCTTGGAGCAATATATCTCCACAAGATGCAATAGAAAGCTTGCGGATATATTGCAGCATAGGTTCATAGACAGTAAAGCAGGCGCATGCTTATACACAAGCAGTGTGAAGTGTTTATGTGGATTAATTTGCACAACTTTTGCACGTTCACATATTAGCATTGCAACTTGAATCTGCCTATTTCTTTGTCACCATATCTGACAATTTATCTGCCTCACTATCGTCGTTCCACCGAAGAATACACTGCACTGGTTCTTAATTTCATTTCACATGATGTCACGGGAAATATGAATGAATAATTTTATTTAAAATCTTACCCGGTGTAGTAAATGGTGTGTTACGCTGATGAATAACCCGTTTTAATTTACTTGAGAACGGTTGTAAGCAAACTATGAGCAGCTCAACCAATAAAAACATGTTTTGGGAAATTTTGACTAACAGACATAGCGCGCACACTAACAGTTTTCTTCAATAATTTTGAATGACGATAAGTTAATATAGTATGTAGAATGTTGTGATTTTAAGATACGCTTATATTATAACATACACGTACTTTACATCGACTTTAAATGGGTATACCAAGTTAAATTTGGTGACAAATGCACTCACTCATTCAATCAATAACATGCGGGAAAATGTAGTGGAGGAAGGGAGGAAATACGGAAGAGAGTGGGAGGCTATGTTCATGATTGTTTATGCTTGGGTTATAATATTTGTTTAATGTTGTTGTTTTTAATCCAAAGCAACCTTTAAATGTGTTATCTACAATTTTGTAATTATATAAACCTACATTTAAGATGCATTTGCGCATTTGGTTTATGTTTGAACTGCATTAATGGCGAATCGTTCCTACACATATATATAAATGAAAACATTGTGATGAAATTTTAATGCTTATTGACGGCGGCCTTCAGGCCGTCGTCTATTTGAATAATTTTTAATCTAGGTACATGGAGTTGCATAATCGAAATGGGAGAAGCCATTGGTATTATGCTTTTTTAAATTGTTCTTACAAAACGTGATTCTAATTATACAGATAAAAAAAGTGTACTAATTGATAATAAAAAAATGTCAAAATATTTAAAATGTATTTTTACCGTTAATAAAAAGCTTTAAAAAATGTTTTACGTATGCTTATAAGAATTTACAACAGCTAGTCACGAAAACGGTTAGGCATCGTGTATTACATAGCTTCGTTTCACAACTACGCTCAATTCATCATCAAAGTTCAGGAAATGGTTCCTAATGCTGTGCACGCAAATTGAAATTGTACTTATAAAAAAGCAAATTGTTAAACAAAAAATGTTAATCCATATTAATAAGTTCATGAATGCAGTTTATAATGTACAAATATAAATACAGTGACCAAACTATGCAATATACATTGCCTTAACTTGACCCATATAAGTTATGTACTGATGGTAATATGTAAACAAAATTCAGCCAATGAAAATTGTCGTTGAAAACGTCATAGCATTTGTTGTTCAAATAACGCATTGGCAGTAAAACGGATTCAGTACATTCGAGATCAAATGCTGATGGTTGAACTGAACTTTTAATTACGTTGTTTTGACATTTTTAGTGGATATTTTTCCCTTTTGATATCCCAATAGTTCTTTTAGATCTGTAAAACTAGAAGTTATAATCATGTATATTTTTAGATCCGTTTCGTTCTATCTACGTTTCGTGTAATCGTTTTTTTTCTTCGTTTCGTGTAAATCGATGCACCAGCATTTTCCCGCGAAACATTATCACCGACCAATGGAAAAAGTCTATTTAATCACGTGGTTTATAGAAGCGTCATTTTCCGCCATATTGGTTGAGTGACCACACAAGAAAACAAAAACAAACATGGTAAGAAGTATTTTAGGTAGTTTCCATCAAGGTTGTCCAAATTTTGCACCATATAATGGAATGCAGTGTACTGCAATGGCATTAGTGGCGCTGTTGGCATTTTTTCAGTACGAGCCTTGCAGTATTTTCAATTTCATTATTGTATTGTCTCACTGTGTGTTTAGATAAATGCATGTCACAAACTGGTCGGTTTGTTTTACATAAACAAGTCATATTCCAATTAAACTACAAATGATTGATTGGTACCAAGACTATTTAGGCAATTGTCATGAATTGTGGATGATTCTTACCAGAATTATGGCTTGGTGATGATCATACTTTCTTATTTATTGATAAACAAAATAATAAATCTTCAATATCATGCTTCCTAAAACTTGTGCCGCCGTTTTGATGCTTTGCATCAAAATTAGTCTTGTTCTTAATATTGAATGATATCATTTGGATTGTGTTCTGTTAAAATGCGATTCATATTTTGTAGAATAAGTGCATTAAATAAATGCCACATAATGTACTCAGTTGTACTAAGTGGTGATAGGGAATTCAATGTCAAATAGGCGTAGTCGAGCATTTCTCAAACAATGCGTTCATTAAACCTGTTTTCGCGGTAAATATGGCACTCACTCGCACACAAATGGTATGTAGAAATTATTTTTCTTTGCTAAAACTATACGCATAAGTTGCTTCTCTGAAATAAACAAAAACACACAAAAATGCGTACCCTCTGACGACCTCGCACCTTTCACCTGACACACCAATCAACCAACATAACTGCCATCAATACAACAGGTTGTACGGTGTGAGCCAGTTGGTAGTCAGTCCCATAGGCAAATCAATGTTTGTTATTTGTATGTAGTTATCGTGGATAGTGAAATATAAGCGAAACGCTACAATAGCTGTTTCCAATGTATCGACCATTAATTAAAGATATGAGCTTATTATAATGCAATTATTCACTTTTATATTTCGATTGGTATGTTGAAGTGGCATAGCAAATTTAGCATAATGTAATGTATAAGTATTTATAGTAAATTACTACATTACCTTTCTTTAGTGTGAGTACGTTTTGTGAAGATTGCATGAAGTTATTTATTGATACGAAATTATGTAACGTATTAATAGTTTCTTATATATGATTATCTAGACAGTTATACAAAGTTTGTGTTTATCATGAATTATTAAGACATTTTCTTGTGAAGTTTACACATTGCTGTTGTGTTATCATCGTTGTTTATGTAAAAACGTAACTTGTTTTATTTGGCGTCATTTTGTACGAAACGCAAAAAGCGCCATTTATGTGTTTGCAATTTTTTTTTACATATTACCATTATTTAAGATGAATACTGGTTTTATAGATCAGTAGCTACCAACTTTGTCAGATTGTGTGTAGATATATAGGTTAGAAATCAATTACCATCTACCGATTGAGTGAGAGGTTAGCAAGCTATTAAATTGCGTTAAACCTCCACTTTTACTGACAGTTTCAAGGCTGTATATCGCTGTATAGTTACAATTTATTTTTGATGTTTAAATGTATGTTCAATTTCGCTTCTCCCCCCACCCCCACCCCCGTGTTATTCTTTCACTTTATATAGGGTTCATGTTATTTTTTCCAAGACTTGTCCTTAGGTCTTTTCCATCCATTAATACCCCCTCCCTCTGTTTGTCATCTTTGATTTATGGCCGATCAGGCCATTCCTTGCGCCCCTGTTTCACTTACGTTTGTACCTTTGAGCCTCCTCAAATATTTTGTTTTATGGCTCGTTGTTTTCCCATAAGGTCTGCGTGTGGAGGTACTGTCTTATGTATGTGGCGTTCCCTGTAGCCACTTATTCTCTCTCTAATGTAAAATGTAATTGCATGTATACTGAAGACGGCTTAATTATGGATTAATTTCGGGAAGTTATGTCTGTAAAAATTACACATTGTAATATGACTTAAGGCATTCGCAGTTATTTGAATTACGTTTTAATGACATTAAGTATATATATATTTCAATTACACTATACTATAATATTGTTCAAATAATGTGTGTAATTGTGTGTTCATAAATTTCTGTTTTTGTAATTATGCATCCATGGCTATGCACGTTTTTATGTCAATACATGCTACTTAGTACATGAATGTTGGTGTATGTTATTTTGTGGCATGCTTTAACATAAATGTTGTTTTAGCTCACCTGAGCACAAAGTGTTCAAATTCGAACTATTTTGTGTAAACCAATCAAATCTTACGTCAACCACTAAACTAACGTCTCTTTAACCGAACAACGTTTGTAACCTCGACACAGATTGGTTAACCGTTCGATAAGAATTACGTTACCTTACCAAACTTACCAATATCCATTTTGGATTTGGAGTGACTGGCAATCGTAACATCTCGGCAATTTTAATGTATCAAAACAAACCTTGACCTTCAAAGTGCGCCAACCATATTTGTCAAGATAGTTCTCATTTAGTTTTAGGACGTGTGTAATTGTATGGAGGTTTGCAGTGATGTGATTGAGTCAATATATGATCATTATCGTAATGTGGATGTTTTGTGTATTTTAATGTTTTTTGTTGGAAACTACCTTTGAATAATTATGACTTATGTTATTGACTAACTGTTGTACAAAATAAAATATGCCTACTTCTTAAAGCGGCATTACATTTTATGATGAAATAAGTGCATGTTTTGTAACATTTAGATAGGAAATCCATGCCGATGGAATTTATTTTTATTTCACTGAATTTGACATAGTTAGCAAGACATATTAAGACCTCCTAACTTTCTCTATGTAATATGCTAATGAATGTCTTAATTTCGGAATTGAAAACACGTATGAAAACTGTTTTCGATGTTCATGCATGCTCATTGACATATAGTGTCATTCCCTGTTTGCAGAACATCGACTTCCGATTTGTCAGAATGTCTTATTAAGGTTAAATATAATTCATACTGTTGATGTCTAAAAATAGGACACGTTTGATTCCAAAACACGTCGATATCCAACGAATAGAAAGTTGTTTGGGTGGTTTGAAACTATTGTACTCTCATCATTGAAGAAAAAATGGAATACTAGCTCCTTTTAATTTGGACTATATCAAACAGACAAAACAGTGTAAATTAATGAATAATTATTGTCATGCACAAGCTTTGCTTTCAAATCTTATATTATTTTACCAATTTATTGTCTATAACTATGTTTCATATTTCATGATACACGTGTGTAATTAAAACGCAATTATTCTAATAAGGCGCCATTTTGTAACAAACGCCTTAAGCATTAATTATTTGTTAATTATTGAATAAAATATTATTATACTAAAGACCATTTCATTATGGACTGATTTCGTGAAGTTATGTCTGTGAAGTTGAGGCATGATTTTTCATTATAATGACAGTTTAGACATTTGCACACGTATATCTTAAATACGTTTTAAAGACGATCGCGGCAGTTTCGATTATAACGCTAAAGTAAATATTACATTTACACCGTTTAACAAGTGTAAATATTTTCGGACGAAACGGTGCTCGACAACGCGCCTTGTATTCACTGAAGCAAAATTGCATTGATGGAAAAGGGAATGGCGAGAAACGGATTTTTTTGTCAGCTAAACGCAAAAGGCAGTATGATCTTCAATCAGAACGCAAGAAATGTTTCAATCGGATGACTGACTTTGAAACTGTGGGTGAGAATGAAAACGAAAGTAGCTCACCCAAAACGTTAAAAAATAGTGAAACAGAAAGTGTACTTTCGGGTCGAAGGATTGTCGAGTTGGGACATCTTTAAAACGAGTTGAAATGTGACAATTGTGAATGCTATTTAAATCTAGCAATACTGTTGAAGAGCGCCGGTATGGATTTGTTTCCGTGTTAAGAATAAGATGTGACTGTGGAAAAATTAAAAAAGTGGGGACAAGTAAGCGACATCGTCCCGATGGAAATCATCATGGTCCGCAAATCTTTGATATAAATACTAAGGCAGCAGTTGGTGAGTTTCCCTATTGATTAACTTTGTAAAATATCAGAGGAATGATCATAAAAAATTGAATTTCTACACAAACATGGTATTATAATTGTTATAATAATAATAGTAATAAGCTGTATTTAAACCGGGCAAGATATAAATAACTAGAAACATGTTCTATTTGAGCTATTGAATCTCATATATGATCATTTTTTAAACAAATATTCATGAAATGCTATGGTCTCCAAAAGTTGCATTGCAAATTATTAAGCTAACAAGAGTGTAGGGTAATTAATACATATTCTAATATCTGTTTACAGGGATGTATCATAGTGGTTCAGGTCACACTCATATTACAAACTTCATGTCCACAATAGAAGTAAAATGATAACAGAAGTGTGAGAAGGAAGTGGAACACTATATTGCTAGAGTTGCTGGTCAGTCTTGTGAAGATCTATGCACTAAGTGAAGAAATTGAGTTGCAAAAGGAAAAATAGGTAAATTTGTGTGTTTGTTTATTCACAGTTTGACAATATTAAATAATAATTATATACACATTGGTTGATTGTTTGAGGTAATATCAGTTTCATTAGATTTAATTATAACTATGAACTGTGACTATGCATTTACCTGTTAAGAATAATCATTAACTAAATATCCTGCTATATATAAATACATGTTTCAGAACATTACTGAATGTGATCCTAGTTTTCCTTTCTGTTTATGTTAGTATTTACTTTAATTTACAGAGTTTTAATGTTGATTTGAATCATAATAAACCCTGTGTAGGTCAAGAGCACTCAGAACCATTTATATACATGTACTTTATTTCAACATAAGGTTAGTTATCATCTTATCTACACTGTTAATTTGAATTCATTTTTTTATTCAGGATGTGAGGGTATTGTTACTGTTGAAATGAAATACAACAATTGGAAATGAGGGAATGTGTTACCTACAAATCATCCGTTGGCTTGTCTGACAATAATGACATCAAGGAGATACCACCACCAGCAAATAAGAAAATAGAAAACTTTGACACTTGTACTATTGTGTTTTATGATATTGAAACAACTGGTCTTAGCAAAACATGATATAATTCAGATATCTACAGTTTGCAATAATAATACATTTAATTATTTTATATATTATACATACACAGCCTATTGCTAGAAGTGCTTCTCAAGTGACTGGTCTAAAATTGCATGGATACTGTTTATTTTATAATTCAAACCCAGTTAATGCAATGCCTTTGAAAGAGTCATTGACTTTGTTTTTAGCTTGGCTTAACCAAAGAAAACCATGTACTAGTATCCTGATACTAAGTGTTTGACTTCCCTATAATTATCAGGACTTTTTATTAATGTAATTTTTTGCCAGCACTACAATATTTAATTTTTGGCATTGTAGATACTATTCCATTGATGAGGGATATATACCCAAACTTTGACAAACATAATCAAGAATACCTTGTGACCCAAGTTTTACATGAAACATATGCTGCACATAATGCAGTTGCAAATGTTTGTCTTTTGCAAAAGTTGGTCAATGCATATGATGTCCCATTGCACATGTTTTCAAATTATATTGCAACAACTATTACTTGTTTAGAGAAATATAACTTTGAAAAAGTGTCAGATGAGAACTTACTTACTTTATTTCCCATGGAACAGCAAAATATAATTGGTAAACAAATGGCTTTAAAAAATTACCGAAGTGGTCTGAAATTGGCATATTTAGGACTTTCAGTTGAAAGAGGTGGAGATGATGGATTAAAACAATGGTTGACTGAGAAAAATAATGGTAAATCAAGGGTTACTGCCCCAAGATGTATAATAGACAATATGTATCAGTATCAGTATTTATGTCAAAATGTTATTATGAGCCATGCAAATTAAGCTGTACCCTGCTATAGATGATAGTCATCCTGCATATGTGTTGAGTCTTACCATGATCTGCACTGGTCATTGTTTGGTGAAAAAATATTCAGTAATTAATATACTTTAAGCCTCAAATATTTTAACTGTGGCTTTGCTACATGAAATGAAACACAAGTTAGTATTTTTGGTATGCCAAAAAATTGTGTAAAGGTACTTTCTCAACTCTGTGTAAAAAAAACATATGAAATATATTTAATAAAATTTTGTTTAAATATGTGTAGTTGTTTTTTGTGTGTGTTTTGTAAACAGCTTAAATAGCCATTGACTGTTCTGTTCATGAGGAACATATTTTTCCAAAGTAAAAGTGCGCTTTATATGTTTGGCCTTTTTCTGGGACAATACCCCACCCACCCAAAATAAAAAACTATTATACTTGAAAATAAGCCTGGTGACCTATGAATTTTAAGTCTGATTATAATACAGTAAAGCTTAAACATTATTAATGAAAAATTAAAAAAAAATCTGAATGCTTGAACATTAAAAAAAAAATCTTTGAAAATTTAGTGATTTTTTATACATATAATTTTATTTTATTACTTTTTATTCATGGTATATTTTCATGATGGCTACATTTTTTACACTCAATTCATCTTGTTAAATGAAGAGTGAAATGTTACCAAACAAATGATGTAAAACTTAGAATCAAATCTGAAAATTTTGAGATTTTTTTTTATTACATACGAAACGGCGGTCACATTTGCCAAAGTAGGGGGTATACAGAAGAAAGGGGCCCGTAAATCTTTTCCAAGCCTGGTGACCCCATTTTTTTATTTTATATTTTTGTAGATTAGGTTGTATGCTAACAACATACAAACTTTCATAAAATTCTGAATGCTTTCAAAAAAATGATGAAACTGTAGCGATCGTCTTTAATGACGTTAAGCATATATTTTAATTATACTATAATATGATATTGTTGAAATAATTGTGCGAATGATTGTGTTTCTTTGTTTTTGCTTGTAATAAAATATTTAATCAGATTTGCATGTGTTTTTTGTTTAATTTCGTGTTGTCTAAGTCACTTTTCCCAACAATAATGTATTACTATAAATACATTTTGGCTGCGTATGTAAAACATTAAGAATGTACAAGGTTTCTTTAAATATATTTATGTTTAAACGTACACATGTTTAAGGAAATTATAATCTGTGAATATGGTTTTCACTGTTCCGTATATTTTCACTTTCGCAAAATTTGGCTTTACAATATATCTTTTTTCATCAAGTTAACTGATAAAAAAACACATACATGTATTAAGTGTTGTTTGGTCAATTTTAATCACATGAAAGCGTCCTATTGTTTGCACAGGAAGCGCATTATCGTTGGGAACAGTGTATTATGTTTTAATGTCTATAATCAAATATAACAACATATGAATTAGGAATGCCACGATATACCGATATATCTATACATGTATATTGCAATATGCAGTCAAACTGTATTGTACATGTACCATGATATGAAATGAACGTGCCGTATATAGCGATTCGTTTTTTCTGCTGTCTCGTGAAAGTTACAGCCAACAAATACAAAATATATCGAATTATCACGGCATGAAAACCTAGTCAAAAACTGAATTATGATTTATAACTGTTTAGTTTTAGCTTATTAGAGGTCGGGATAAAAAATAAAACACTTTGTACTAATTTATATATACAAAGTGAATGAAAATAACAATAGTGTAGTTTTTGGTAAACATGAAAGAAAAGTCAATGCAATGTTATAGAGTATGTATGTATGTAGTAAGTTAGCACGAATGTTCTCATATTCGTCACGAAGGATATTTTGTCCAAAAATAGGACTATGCAACTGTAATTTCAGTAATGAAAAGTACAAAAGTTATCACTAGTCAAGAACTCAAAAACTGAATAGAGACCGGCGTCTGTTTTGTTTTTACTGATCTTTATTTTGCAACACATTTGAAGAGGTTTGAGTTAAATAACAGTGATGAAGCAAGAAACATATCTACAATCATAGCATAGGTCAATGAAGCAATATATCGCGGTACTTTGGGTGTATCGTGACACACCTAATATAAACCATGATTTTCATCGCATACACCTTCAGTAAATTGACTAGTAAATAATTCCATGGACACATATAATTAGCATGATTTAAAATTCAATATTGTACCACACATTTTGCTATGATGTTAAAACACACAGTTATCGTAAACACGTATCTAGTATACATTATATAAAACACATACTAATGTAGAATTCAAAGGATTTCCAACATCCATACATATCTATATATTTATACTGTCAGACACACATTACGGGTATTAACGGCAGGTGCGCGTCAGTGCAAAAGAAAAAGATAAAAAGGTTATAGAAGACTGCACAGTGAGATAGTAGAGAGGATAAAAATTTGATAGTGTTAACAAGAGTGAAATTTAAAAGTAAAAACAGACTAAACAACTTGCAACTTGTTCAATGGTTTTTGTTTGGGGGGGGGGGGGGTTAGCACAACGATTGCTTGAACTCCTCTAAATATGGTTTAGTTACTGTTGTGAAAGGAAGGTTGTTCCATAACAAAAAAAGAATATTTAAAGTAATTTGATGACGTATGTTCAGGTATGTAAGCCAAGGGATGCATGTGACACGTCATCCTAGTGGGTCTCTCAAGATATGATGATAAAGGAATTGCCACCAACTGGTGAACTATGATGGAATATACCGACAAAAAAGTCGATAACAAAATACCGGCTCGAAAAAAACGCATTTTTATTTATTTATTCAATGCATTATGCCCATGAATCACAATTTTACACTATATAAGGACATACATACATTCACATAATGTTACAGCATGACATACAATAAATTAGACACTTATAAAAGAATTCATTAAGCAAGCAAGAATACATGTGCAGCAAAACCTCTAGTAAAGGCCACCTCAATAATAAGACCACCTCAACATTAAAAACATTTTTCAAGGGTCGAGGTTTTACTGTACCAAGTTCACATACTTAGGTAGCAATATTAGAACATACAAGTATTCAAAAAAAACAATTTTATAGAGTATTGGAATAACACAAACCAAACCGATAATGATCGGAACAATAACACTATCTAGGATTAAGCCGTCGGAATTTCTGGATCAATATTGCAGATAAACAGATATAAGCATATAAGGGTTTCTTGTCTTTCATATAAATTTGATAATGCATACATATGTATACGTAAGTATTGCAGAAAAGTTTAAGTGCAATTTGAAAAGATTGAAACAATACAATTGGCAAAACATATTCGACACATGTCATGGTTTTGTAACATGGACTGCTATCAAGTGATAACTGTGGTATCAGGTGATTTGAGCTCAGTTGGCAAAGGTCAACTGGGAGGTCCGGGTTCTAGTCTCTGGCAGGCAAGTCTTCCGTGGCATTTTGGCATCTGTTATGTGTCCTCCCCCTTTGATTCATGTAGGGTAGTTGTTAGCGGTTTGTGGACGGGTAAATTATAATAACTGGTTTATAATTACTTACAGGGAACCTTAATAGGTCCACTGACCGTCAATTAATGGAAAAATGATAAAGGATAGCGATATAACCAATAAAAACTAACAATCAAATAGTCAAAATGAGCACCGCTATACAAATTCCTACCTCCTCTTTAAGTTACATCATTTCCAGACAGCGTCACACGTGAAGTCACCATGTACTGACAGTAAACAATATTTGCCCCATATGGCAATGAAAACGAAGTGACCATATGGAGTAAATAGTCTTTCCTGCTTGCAAATAGAACTATCACTTGTTGCGTTTACTTGAAATGACGTCACTTACAGAAGAGGTAGGAAATACCATAGCAACGCTCTTATATAGTCGACACTATGGTTTAAAAACAATTCAGAAACAAACTTACAGATATAAATGTTACACGGATATCGATTGTGAAGAAAGATGATGACGATGACTAGGAGTGGAAATAGTTTATTATTAAAAAGATGCCTTTGTCATTGTTGACACTGATGCCGAACGTCGCTAGAAAATGGCATGTGAAGATGACTTTGACACTGATAATGATGATGATAATAATGAATACGATGTTTACGGCATAAGGATATACGTAAAATTTATATGTTGCCCATCTCTTAGGCGGGTTAACAGGAGGGGGCGAGCTAGGGTGCACCCCTCCCCCTAAGTACTGGCAAGCTTATGGAAAAAGTAGGTTTGCTATCAATAATACAGAATGTGTTTATTTTCTATCTAAAATATACTGTAACTATACATACAGTATGTATATACTTGCATACCATAAAGAAAATCAACCTCTATCGAAAAACCTAATGTGCTACGTACAAGTCGTACTTGGGCTATTATACTACCGGAAGTTGAAAACAAGAAATATCTTGAAAATAGATGGTCGGCGCAATTTGAAGCTTCAGATTTGTTGTGCAGCATAAAAAATGCGGAGATGTTACGATTGCTGGTCACTCCAGAACCAAAATGGATTTCGGTAAATTCACAATTTGGTAAGGTTGTGTACCCTTTATCGAAAGGTTAACCAATCCGCGTCAAGGTTACAAACGTTGTTCGGTTAAAGAGAAATTGCCTTGGTGGTTAACGTAAGCTTTGATTGGTTTCCCCATTTTATAGAAAATCCATGTTAGTATGCGCCGAAAAACATCGACATATGATTTGGTAGTCATTTCATCGAAAATGCGGTTTTGGTTTCTTGTCTTCCCCATACCCTGAACAAGGGTCAACCGTCCCTTGTAACCCTATCTATAGTTGACGCTCCCCCTAACAAAAAATCCTATCTCCGACACTGCATTTGACTATCAACGTTACACATGCATCGTCGTTATCTATATTACATAGCGTGTCCGGTTACCTCAGTTAGTAGAGCGCTAGACTATCACCCGGCATGTTCAGGTTCGGTACCCGGGTTAAGCTTGTTACATGTATGTTCTTCTTTGAACTTGTCTTTGATCATGTCCTCTACATATGGATAGGTTGTCAGTAGCTTACGGAAGAGCAAGTTAGTACCGGTTGATAATTAATTCCAACTAAAATGATAAGATCAACTGAACACCGTGCATGACTGAAAAAATACTTAAAAACTACATAAACCCGTTTCAAACGAAACAAAAACATATGTTACTTGTTTGTAACGTATGTTACGAATTGTTACATTAGATCCCAATTTCGCTTTAGTAGCTGTTATATATCATGACATATAGTTTATTGGAATAAAACATTTCCATAAATATAGCCAAACAAACAAATATACAAATGAACATAAGTGGTGAAAAAATATTTGTTTCAAGAACAAGATAACATAATTGGTAGTTAGTATTGACAGTATTTTTAACATCTTTATAATTCTAATTTCTTTCTTTAAAAGCGAAACATTAAAATTTTGCTGAATTATTTATTAAATTGATTGATTTTGAGGACAAAAGAAATTCAAATTTATGGTTAGTGGGCCAATAACGAAAATATGGTAGTGAATATTTTTATCTTGATTGTCTATATTAAGGACATACTAATAAAAAATGGTACTGATTTTCTATAATTTCCGTATAACATACGATGCATGAGCGTTATAAGTGTCCGTTCGTCAATCACGGAAGATAATGAGTTAAACAATTCACACATCCTTCATACATCAACATACAAACCTTAAATAGACATAATACTTCTATATAGTTAGAACAAAGTGGTTTACTTATACTGATAAATTCAACTTTGGTTTATGAGAAAATGATTTAATTATGTTCACATCTTACATACATAATTGCAGTTATATGAATCTGTATCCGGTACGCGCAGTTTCCAAGTATTCTAAAGAATACAAACAATTATGAGAAGATCACGATAAAAAGTTACGAGCACGTTAACCACATTCTCATTTTGATTTAAATATTGTTCAGTATTTGTTCACAATTCGATCGCAATGGCGGCGGGAATAATTTTCCTTCTGATTACAATGTGTGTGAGCGGAGTTATTGATGCAAACAGGTATTTTTTACGTTTCTGAATAACATGGTAACAATAGTTCGATCCATTGGTTACTGGATAGAATGATTTCTAATTAGGGGGCATTTTTAATTCAACGTCAACGATTGTTCATTATTAACACCCTTGAACTTTCATACTATTGTGCCGCTAAATTATTTCATATCTATTTCACATAATATTATTAAGTATAAAGTATAATATATCAGCCATTTGAATACTTGATACACATGCATATGAAATTTGGACATGATATGCACGTTGATTTTGGTGATATTTACATTGCTCTATCCGACGATAAGTTTAGTGTATAAAATGCATGAATAAGAATACGATAAGATAGCTCAATGCTAGACACCTAGTTTTCAAATTGGTGATACATGTATCTGAAATTCGTTCTGATTATGGTGAACGATGTATCTGCACTTCGAGTTGGTAATATCTGCAAACTGAATCATGTCCCGATCTACAAAGCATCTCAAATAGAAATCTCAGCAAAAAAATCTAAATTTAGTTCTTCTGCAATTTTTCTAAGTAAAATATATCAGTATCATTTTTTCCGTTTGTGATACCAAATTTGAGTTCGGCCTAAGCTGAGAAAATCTCAACGATTTAAGACAATATTCCTCAGCTGCTTTGGGAGAACAGGGCCCGGTATCTAGTGCAAGTATTTGAATTGCATGCATCAATTCTTAACAATGTTTCAGTGATTTCAACAATTTAATTGCAAATTTTCCCATTTACTGGGCAATTATCATATCAACCAGATTCCAGAAGTTGTTGAAAACTTCAATCATAATAAGCAGCCCGGGCTTTTGAAAATAGGTTATGTAATGTAGCCCCATTTTTATGAAACAAGCAGATACGATGTGCTTCAAAACACAATGATATATTGTTCATATGCGTCATTTCATTTTAATGACCATGCTTTCCGCAGAATATTATACCTTTCAGAATATATATTGCCAGCAGCCAAAGGACCAATATAAACATTTGATAACATAAAGCACCCGTTTCTTGTCAATATAACTTTTATACAGAATATATAATTAACTTAATTCTGATAGTGGATGTGGCTCTCACACCTACACTTTTTCACTTTTAAGAATTGTCAGAAAGATACAATGATTGTTTTGCAGGCCATATTTTACATACACTATCAACAATAATGTACTGGACATGCTCTTTCATCAGAGTATTAATTTAACAATACAACCACACAGCTATTTGATAGATTACATGGAGAAGGCTTGCAGGATTGCTCCAGACACGTTCACTAAGTAAGTGCATTATTCATATAAAGCAAGTGCCCTTCTTGCATACCGGACAGGTGCTAGAAAACTCTATCTTTCACTTCCGTGTAGGATGAGGCTCGTGCTAATGACGTCACGTAACATTGAATATTAACTTTAATAAATTTGTAAAATAATACGTTACTTTAGTCCTTTTAGTCAATCTCGTCCTATACTTCTTAAAAAAGGTATGCTAGAAAAGTATTTTTTCCTTGGCATCGTGTGTGGATGGAAATATTCGGCACTGATCGGGTAACTGTAATCCCGTGCCGGATAGTTCTATCCGTACCGGAAGCCAGTGAAAGCTTCGTATGTTAAGTTGTACGCATGCACGTTTTTAGATTTTCCCAAGCATCATTTTAATTAACTTAAAAACACGTGTTACTGTATATCTGTATATAGTAACAAAATGTTTAAAGCATTTTAGTAACAAAGCGTTATTGATTGGCTCAAATGTTATTATCAACATTCATGATACTACCTATAGCAACACAGCGTTATTGATTGGCTCAAATGTTATTATCACCATTTATGTTTCTATACATAGCAACAAAGCGTTATTGATTGGCTCAAATGTTATTATCAACAATCATGATACTATATATAGAAACAAAACGTTAATGATTGACTCAAATGTTATTATCACCAATCATGTTACTAAATATAGCAACAAAGCGTTAATGATTGGCTCAAATGTTATTATCAACAGTCATGTTACTATATATAGCAACAAAGCGTTAATGATTGGCTCAAATGTTATTATCAACATTCATGTTACTATATATAGCAACAAAGCGTTAATGATTGGCTCAAATGTTATTATCAACATTCATGTAACTATATATAGTAACAAAGCTTCGGACATTAATCACATTTCTGTGTTTGTTATTTCATATCAGAAACCTTTTATTAAAAGGATATAAAATAACAGTTTATCTCAAATGATGACATTCATCTTCATTTCTCTATCACTCATAGTGTTTGAATCACATTAGCTCATGTATCGACTTACACAAATCAGATTGTGAATTATTATAAATAACGATACTTCTTTTTAGTCAATATAGATACACCTTTTACATATACTCCTTATCTTTCAGATTTACGGCTACCTACTTCCCAAAAGTTCCGGGGTACTTTATAGACTCGATAAACGGTGTTGCTGGGAATAAGAAGGTATACTGGAAGATTACGAACAACAAAGTCGCTCTGAATGTTGGTAAGTGAGATAATCCTGAGATAATAATGGTCTCATATTCTTCTGTCTCTAATAAAGTGACCTTATCGACTTCAGGCGTGAGCGAAATCACGGCACAAATGATATGATACTTCAGGTAATGCGCGTGTATGTATAATAGTGTTGATACATATTTGATAAAATCACCTAAATTGCAACACATGTTATTACATGTATAATTTTATAGTTCCATTGAATTATCATAAACACAACCAAAGTAGGTGTACTGATCACTGCCTGTACCATAAGAAATGTATGGATTATTACAAAGAACCATGTTGAGCTATACTAGAATTCTATAAATCTATGATCCAATCTATTACAACCCATTGTAGTATTAAATGTTGACCAAGTTAATGTAGGGGGTTCGAAATTTACATATAATGTAAATGGGTTATGAATAATGAATACATGTTGTAAGTACATGTATTCTCGCAATATGCTCTCTGTTCGCGGCAGGTCATGTTCTTCCATGACATTTGGCTGGAATTATTAGTCTTCCAACTTTGATTCTATGGAAACGTTTGCAGCTGCTTGAGGAAGGACAGTTAGTACTGGTTGATAGCTAATTCACGGCAAACTAATTAGGTATACTGACCACCTTGCATAACTTACACAATGCTGGAAAAATGACATTAAACACAACAAAACAATACGTTATACAGCTATGTCATGTAGAGTCTCAACAACATAATATGTATTTTACTATCTATGTTGGTACTATCTATAGCAACTAAATTATTTCTTTTAATAATTGATCATTTGATGTTGTAAATCAATGTTGAAATTGTAATGAGAGTCAAATTTCAGGTAAAGTAAAATAACTAATTAACAATCAATTGGTTAATCATTATATCGCTACGGTGCACGTTTTGTGTTACAACGTAACCGCAAAACTACTTTGGTTAATGTTGTTCAGTAATTTAAAGGTCTTAACGAAATGTTGATAAAACGCGAAAACATTTTACAATAATGACAAATAAATGATGCTTATTTGATTGCAGGTGTCAGTGCGTATGTTCCGAAACCCAACGACGACATTCTGTTTAACCTCACCGTACCGAAATGAGAACCCTCTCAACATACCGAACGATCAACTCAACTATAATTTATCTCACACATTATATATGAGAACAATCTCTTCAAATTGAACCATGAAATTTATACTGATGTATTTCAAAGACATTGTTATACAGATGAGAATAATCTCTTCAAACTGAACCATGAAATTTATACTGATTCATTTCATATAATATAGATGAGAACAATTTCTACAAACTGAACCAGGAATTTAATACTGATTCATTTCATATAATATATATAAGAATAATCTCTACAAACTGAACCAGGAATTTTATACTGATTCATTTCCTATAATATGGATGAGAATAATCTCTGCAAACTGAACCGTGAATTTTATACTGATTCATTTCATATAATATAGATAAGAACACTGTAAACAGACTGAACAATTAACATTAAACTGATTAATCTCGAACGTTATGGAAGAGAACAATCTCTACATACACTCACGGAATACACTGACTCATATTTTTATGTTAAATCCCACACAGTTCAGATGAGAACCTGGTGTATTTTAAGCTTGTCCTCTCTGTACTTTTGTTTCCATTAAACTAATAAAAGTATCCAGTTCAGCAGTTTATGATATATATTTATTGCTTTTGTTCATGCTTTTAACTATTGCTTCGATTCGATGCATATAGGAAGACATGTGAAACAAACACAAGTACACATTGACTGAACTAAAACTGTTGGGTTAATGAGCACGCGAGGATGTATATAACAAACATGATATAGAAGGGGAGAGAACTCGTGACAATATCCTGTGTGTTTCCATTTTGCAGAGACTTCTATTTATTTATACATACTATCATTTACTACATACATTGAAACACGCGTATCACTGATGATCACTGCTTCCTAACTGCTCTCGGTAAAGCCTAGGTCACAATGGAACCACGACAGAAATATGCAGGTTCACGACGAAAATTTGTGGGTACGTTACTTACCGGTGAATTTACCGAAATCCATTTTGGATCTGGAGTGACCACAGCAATCGTAACATCTGGTCCATGTTTATGTTACACAGCAAGTTTTAACTTTCAAATTTCGCCGACCATCTTTTTCCAAGATATTTCTTCTCGTCCACTAACATGTGAACAAAAATGACTCGTATGTTATGTTGGTGTCATGTGTCCTTTCGGCCTTTGTACGTTTTTACATTGATGCATATATTTTCATATTTCTTTGTGTCAAATGGGGGGAGTGTGGCTGTGCTCTTTGTATGTAACATGTCCTGACGTTTTCAAGAACAAGAATGAAAAATATATAAACATTCCCAGAAATATCCATGGTTGTATGTGTACAGTGCCATGTAGGTTACACATCGATAAGATAGACAGATGAAACATTTCTATACATCTCGCCAATGTCCTAAATACGTTGGTAATATGAACTTTGAATTGATTGTGTTATCATGAAACACAATTACTGGTTACGTGCAAGTTGATGCATGCATACACAGCTGGTTTCTGCAAGGGTATAACATCGATATACCTAGTCTTCATATAAAGTGCGGCCAAGAAATGATAGCACGATAATATTTACTTATGCTAATTAGCCGACGGTTTCACTTTGCATATAAAGGGATGATCATTTAAAGTCTCGGTCAATAAGCGCTTGTGTCGTACAAAATTTCCGAAATATTAACAATATTTGACGTATGTAGAAGCATGTGCCTCTATAAGGAATAGGGTAAGTAGAAATCAAGATATTACTGGTTCATGCCTCGGATGTGTTGTATTTTATTCACATTGATAAAAAAATTACACTTCAAGAAAATATTTATTTTTTAAATTTATTCCTTCTATACGTAAATTATTAAATTATAATTTTTATTTTCATTCATATTCTTTTCTTTTATTATCATATATACAGTCAAACCTGTGTTAAAGACCACCTGCGAACAAAGACCACTATTGCAAAACCTGTCTGCAAAGACCACCAATTTTATCTCCCATCAGACCATTTTCAATGATATTTAATCTGTTTATAGAGACCACCTGTAAACAAAGACCACATTTTGTTGTTCCCATGGGTGGTCTTTACAGACGGGTTTGACTGTATATTCGTTTTTATTTTGAACATGCAAAACAACGACATAGGCATAGCAAACGCCTATGGAACATATTGCTACAGTTCAGCATGGCTTATCAGCAGTGTCTGTGCTGGACGTATTAAAAAAACAGCAAAATCGTCATCACTATCACCTTCCATGTCATCACGATCGGTCATGCCCCTTGGCATCCGTTATCAGCGCGGTCGTTGTTGAAGCCGTCATCATCGTCAAAGTCGACATTGTCATCATTTTCGTCGTCTTCATTATCATAGTTATCATCAATATCTGTGTCATCACCGCCGAGATTAATGACAATACGGTCTATTTCTTCATCGACAGCAATGTCAGAAGCACGGAACCTTTCTTCAACGGTCTCGACATGGTTACAAACACCCTCCCATTCTGTGCTATCAATCGTCTGCAAACCCGTTGTTATCAGTTGTTTAATCACAGTCAGTGTTTGCCTGAAGGAAATAATAGGAATATGTATAATTCCGGTTTATAAATACAAATGTAGCAATATACAATTCATATCACGACAATAGATAACTAACTTGAAGATATTACTGGCCACGACTTTCTTCAAAATGGCCCAGATATGTTCTATCGGATTTA
This sequence comes from Mactromeris polynyma, assembly GCA_032209605.1. Classification (NCBI taxonomy): domain Eukaryota; kingdom Metazoa; phylum Mollusca; class Bivalvia; order Venerida; family Mactridae; genus Mactromeris; species Mactromeris polynyma. The sequence continues at coordinate 29,326,421 of JASFXZ010000005.1, forward strand.
ATTCAGCGTGATAAGGTGGGAGTCGTATAGCCAGGTGTCCATTATCCATGAGAAATTTGTCAATCTTGTAAGTAGGTCCATCCTTGTGTTTTCGGCATATGTCTAGCAGTTCCATCCGCAACATTTTTCCAGAAAAGGGAATTCCACGACGTTTCAACCATTCCTGCATTTCCGATTTCCTTGTTGATAATGTTGGGCATTTGTCAATCTAGAAAGAAAGAAAGATTATTAGAAAATCTTAGACCCAGTCAAAAACATAGTTTAAAATTTCTTGCGATGCAAACTTTTTTACCAACATATTTAAGCGGAGCTCTAATATACCTGGACATTGTGATAACTGGCATTATCGAGAACAACAACAGAACCAGGCTCCATATTTGGTACAAGCTTCTCATTTACCCATTTAAGAAGTTGTCGGCATTCATTTCGTCGTGATAGTCATCATACTTAGAATGTGCATTGAACACCAACTCTAGGTTCTCTAGAACCTGCATGTAGAATTACGTTCTCCCTTGTTGAATGGTACCACAATACCGACGTTGTTGATTTGCCAGCATTTACTCACAGTGCGACCGATGTAGACATATGTTTCGTCAACATAAACCAGCGGTCTTCCTTTTTCTCTAAATCTAAAATAAATAGTTAAATAAAAAATCAAGCTCGGAAATGAAAGCAAAATCAAGTGATAGCTTTACTCGTTTTACTCAAGTCTGTTATATTTACCTCTTAATCTGCTTCAAATATCGTTATTCTGTGATGAACAATATCGCTCCTTTCCATCCGCAGTTTTCGTTTGTTCACACATGTTTCCAGCGAAACCCCATTTCCTTCAGTTTTCTGTTTAATACTGATTTGCGATCAGGAAAATGGATCCTTTCTTTAAGTTCAACAAGAATATTTTTCACAGTTGGCTGATGAATCTTGTCTAATATCATATCATTCACAGTCCTGTGAATTACAGCTAGATCAAAAGAACCCAATGATATCTTGTTGTTTCTTGTTTTTCTGGAAACGTGTTCCCTTTTAATGCGCGAAACCGTCCTTTCTGGCACACCAGTCAATGCAGAATTATTTTTGGGCACGTTGATGAAATCGCAGGCTGCTTCATAATGCCTCTTGCACACATAAGTTATGAACGTTGAAAACAATGTATTTGCCTTGCTGCGACAACACGAACCGCTTTTCCATCTTTTCTGCCCAAATAGTTTTATGTTTACACACATCTAGTTTGCTGCGATACACCCACACGTATTTCGTGAGAATCATGATACTTCCGCGCTTAAAAATAATTTATAAAAAAATATGAACGTCGCGATTCGAACCCGGATAGTTTGTGTAGAGCTTCTGATGCGTATCAATCACGCTATGAAACAAAGACACTATTTGATATATATGCATTGATATGTTCGTTTTCAAAAACAGAAAATACGCCTATATGATCATGATCAAAGAACTACCCTGCAATTTGATATGGACTGAACCAACCTATGACGTTTTGCCAATGTTATTGTGCCTTCAGATCTTGGCCGCACAATAGCATGACACCCAGTCACTGGTTACATACAATTTGATGCATACACAATCGATATATCCGGTCTTCATTAGTTTGATGTCCATCTGTCGCAGTAATAATGACTCAAACTCTAATGTCTCACCATGGGTGGCGACAATCTGGTTGGTGTTCACAATATCTATACAAGAGCCTGGTTGATATTTATATAAAAGAAAACGCCAATTGACTTTTCAACGTCAATTTATTTCATTGCGAATTCACATATAATCTCAGCAACAGTTAACAGAATGGATCTTAGAATAGTAGCTCTGATCCTAACATTATTCGCTGTTTGATTGGTGAATGGGTAAGCCGTATACTTTGTTTATTGTTTATTATTGCGTTAAACAATTCGGCATTTTACTGAAATCGCAACAAGGTCAAACATGAACTTTGAAAAACAACATTTTGATGTCTTTCATAGTTAAGGTTAATAATATTTTATTGTATTTATACATAAAATAATTATCACATTTGCAAAGACTTACAAATAATAAGTTGTACATAAATACAAAAGGGTTTGGCCAAAGGTTTTAACAACATCATCTAGGGCCCTCACCTACAGTTGGCAAATTGCAACTAGCTATAAATGATGATTTTATTGTGCGCAAGAAATTTAAGATTTATGAAATATATTTGAATACCATTACTATCCTGTTGGTGCCATGTCGTTCATAGAGTTTTCTTCACAGAGGAAACAGACATTTACCATCACCATTCAACCAATACACATTAGATTGTTCCTTATACACATATATTGGTTAGCAGTTTGGGTAGAGAAACGTACAAATATAACCCTTATCGGGCCTTAAAAGAAAAGGTATTGATAATTTTGCGGCAATCCACCTAAGTGTACGAGATAGATTTGACTAAATTGATCCAACTTTCACGATTGTTTTTATGTTTTACAGGGAAAATAAATATTTCACATATACCGTCACAAATATACTTCAACAACCAACAATAAATGAAAGTATAAAACTAAGAATCAGGACAGGAAAAACTCTCATCTATTACATGGAGGTTGCGTGCAGAAATGATCCAGACAGATTCACAAGGTGAGTAAGCTTTGCAATCGAAACATCTTGGCAATTTCCATCAAGCCGAAATATTTACGGAAATTTCCGAATAATTCCAAATGCAATTTCGCGGAGCTGAAAGTGCAACTTTTTTATTATGCCCCCACTCTAAAGGGGGAGGCATTTATATTTATTAGGTTCATGAAGTTCTATGTACGTATGCTGCGTAAGAATATGGTGAGCATCCTTGCAAACTATGATACTGAATTAATGAGATATTAAGTCAGATATGTCCATTTTATTCTGCTGCTCCCTTTACCGTATCATACATATTGAACCAATACAATTATATTAATCCTGATTATATCACTGGCTTCGTGTGCGGATGGAAATATCCAACACTCGGGTACCTGTAACCCTCGTGCCGGATATTTCTATCCATACCGAAGCCAGTGAAAGATTCGTATGATCTGTTGTACGCATGCACTTTTTAAAGTTCTCCCAAGCATCATTTTAATCAATTTAAAACTCGTGTTACTGTAAATAATATTGTTAAAAACCATTAAAGATAAGCTCAAATGTTATCATCAGTATTTAGGTTTCTATATATAGTAACAGGGCGATATTGATTGACTCTAATATTATTTACTTCTAATCAGCATGTATGGCACTAAATATATAAACAATTCGTTACGGACTGACTCAAAAGTCATTATCAGAATTTATGTTACTATATATAGCAACAAAGCGGTAATCATTGGCTCAAATTTTATTATCAACATTCATGTTACTATATATAGTAACACAGCGTTAATGATTAGACATGTATCACATTTCGGTGTTTGTTATCACACATAGGCAATTTTCAGAAACGTTTTACTAAAAGGTTAGAAAAATAACAGTTTATCTCAAATGATGTCATTCATCTTCATCTCCCTATTACTCATTGTATTTGAATCACGTTATTTTATGTATCGACGTACACAAATCAGGTTGTGAGTTATTTTAAAAGGTTATACTTGTTTTTAGTAAATAAAGATACAACTTTTATATAAACTCTTCGTCTTTCAGATTTACGGCTACCTACTTCCCGAAGGTTCCGGGTTTTTTTATAGAATCAATAAACGGTGTTGCTAGGAAGAAGAATGTCTACTGGTGGATTACAAACAACAAAGTCCCTCTAAATGTTGGTATGTGAGATAATCTTGAGATAATAATGGTCTCATATTTTTCTGTCTCTAATACCTTATCGACTTCAGGCGTGAGAGAAATCACGGCACAAATGATATGATACTTCATGAAATGCGCGTGTATCTTAAATAGTTTTGATACATATTCGATAAAATCACATGTATAATTTTATAATTCCATTGAATTATCAAAAACACAACCAAAGTAGGTAACAAATTATATATTGATCACTGCCTGTACCATAAGAAATGTATGGCTCATTACAAAGAGCCGTGTTGAGCTATACTAGAAAAATACAAATATATGATCATAGAGATATTCCAATATATTACAAACCGTTGTAGCATTAAATGTTGACCAAGTTGATGAAGGGGGTTCGAAATTCACATATAATCTAAATGGGTTATGAATAATGAATACATGTTGTAATAATTAATAGTATTCTCGCAATGTTAGCTTAGTTGATAGTTGTCTGTTTCGTTTCTGGTTCTGATTCAATGGACACGTTAGTACTGTTTGAAAGCTAATTCCAGGCAAACTAATTAGGTACATTGTATACTGACCACCATGCACAACTTACACAATGCTGGAAAAATTACATTAAACACAACAAAACAATACGTTATACAGCCATGTCCTGTCGAGTCTCAGCAACATCATATAATTTACTCTGTTAGTTAAACAACTTAATTATTTCTTGTAGTTATTGATCACTTGATGTTGTAAATAAATGTTCAAATTGCAATGAAAGTCAATTTCATGTAAAGTAAGATGACTAATTAACAATCAAATGGTTCATCATTGTATCGCTACTGGGCACGTTTGTGTTACGCCGTAACCGCAAAACTACTTTGGTACATCTTGCCCATTAATTATAAGGTCTAAACGAAATGTTGATAAAAAAATAAAACATTTTACAATAGTGAAAAATAAATGATGCTATTTGATTGCAGGTGTCAGTGCGTATGTTCCGAAACTCAACGACGATATTCTGTTTAACCTCACCGTGTGGAATTGAGAACCCTCTCAACAAACCGAACGAACAACTTAACTCTAGTTAGTGTCACACAATGTATATGAGAATAATCTCTACAAACTTAACCATGAATTTAAAACTGATTTATTTTATATAATATAGATGAGAACAATCTCTACAAACTGAACCATGATAATAATACTGATTTATTTCATATAATATAGATAAGAACAATCTCTACAAACTGAGCCATGAACTTGATACTGATTTATTTCATATAATATAGATGAGAACCATCTCTACAGACTGAGCCATGAACTTAATACAGATTTATTTCATATAATATAGATAAAGACAATGTAAACAAACTGAACAATCAACTTTACACTGATTTATCTCACAAAGTATGGAAGAGAACAATCTCTTCATACAAACACAGAATACACTGACTTATATTTTTTATGTTAAATCCTACACAGTTCAGAAGAGAACCCGGTGTATAATATGTAGGCTTGTCCTCTCTGTACTTTTGTTTCTAATAATGTAATAAAAGTATCCAATTCAGCAGTTTATGATATACATGTATGTATTACTTTTGTTCATGCTTATAACTATAACAGAAATATGCAGGTTCTCGACGAATATTTGGGATTACGTTACTTACAGAAATCCACTGAATTGCGGTGAATTTACAGAAATCCATTCTGGATCTGGAATGACCACAGCAATTGTAACATCTCGGCCATTTTTAGGTTACACAGCAAATTTTAACTTTCAAATTTCGCCGACCAAGATATTTCACATGTCCACTATCATGTGAACAAAAATGACTCTTATGTTATGTTGGTGTCCTGTGTCCTTTTTGACATAGTACGTTTTTACAATGATGCATATATCTTCATATTTCTTTGTGTAGAATGGGCGGGATTGCAGCTGGGCTCTTTGTATTCAACATTTCCTGATATTTTCAGGAACAAGCAAGAAAAATATATAAAAAGTCCCAGGTTATACATCAATAAGGTAGATAAATAAAACATTTCTCTACATATCGCCAATGGTCTTAATACGTTGGTAATATGAACTTTGAATTCATTGTGTTATCATGACACGCAGTCACTGGTTACGTGCAAGTTGATGCATACACAGATGGTTTCTGCAAGGGTAGAACTTCGATATACCTAGTCTTCATATATCATGACACGCAATTACTGGTTACGTGCAAGTCGATGCATACACAGCTGGTTTCTGCAAGGGTAGAACGTAGATGTACCTAGTCATCATATAGCATGACACGCAGTCACTGGTTACGTGCAAGGTGATGCATCCGAAGCTGGTTTCTGCAAGGCTAGAACATCGATATACCTAGTCTTCATATATCTTGACACACAGTCACTGGTTACGTGCAAGTTTATGCATACACATCTGGTTTCTGCAAGGGTAGAACTTCAATATACCTATTCGTGATATATCATGACACGCAGTCACTGGTTACGTGCAAGTTGATGCATACACAGCTGGTTTCTGCAACGTTAGAACATCGATAAACCTAGTCCTCATATAGAATGACACGCAATCTCTGTTTACGTGCAAGTTGATTTATACATAGCTGGCTTCTGCAAGAGTAGAACATTGATATACCTAGTCTTCATATAGCATGACACTCAGACAGTGGTACGTGTAATTTGATCCATACACACTTGTTTTTGCAAGCGTGAACAATTGATATATCTCGTCTTCATTTGTCATGACACGCAGTCACTTGTTACGGGCAATTTGATGCATAAAGAACGGATGTTTTGCTAAGATAGAACATCGTTATATCCGGTCTTCATTAAGTTGATGTCCATCAATCGCAGTCAGTAATGACTCAAACTCGTAAACATCCTGTTTTCATCTAATGTCTCACCATGCGTGGCGAAAACTGATTTGTTTTCACAATGTTTATGCAAGATCCTGGTTTATATGTATATAAAAGAAAACGTCCATTTACTTTTCAATATCGATGTATTGCCTTGAGAATTCACATATAATCTCAACAGTTAACAGAATGGATCTTAGAATAGTAGCTCTGATCCTTACATTGGTCGCTGTAGGATTAGTAAATGGGTAAGCCGTTTCGTATTATTATTTTAATATGTTAAACGTCATTCTGAACGAAAAGCCTGTTTACATCTAATGTCTCACCATGCGTGACAAAAATCTGATTTGTGTTTACAATTTATACAAGATCCTGGTGTATATTGATATAAAATAAAATGCTAATTTACTTTTCAACATCGATTTACTTGTGTTGTATGTATACATAAAATAATTATCACAGTTGCACAAACTTACAAATAATAAGGTGTACATACAAACAAAAGGGTTTGGCCAAAAGTTTAAGAACATTACCTAGGGCACTCCCTTACATTTGGCAAATTATAACTAGCTATTTGTAATGATTTTATTGTGCGCAAGAAATTTTATGAAATATATTTATATACCATTACTATCCTATTGGTACCATGTCTTTCATAGGGTTTTCTTCACAGAGGAAACATACATGTACTGATAACTAGTCAACCAATAGATAGTTCCAACATCTACAATATTTACACCCCTTGTTCTTAATCATCAGCCATTTTGATATTCAAAACTGGTAGGCATTTATAGGTCCAATTCCCAAATATTTGATAACTGAGAAAATACCATGAGAATTTGCATGTGACAACCCCTTTTTCTTCAATTATCTGAACCATAATGATTAAGTTATTTTATACATATCTGATTATTGTATCATCATTTACATTCAATTCAATATAATCTTTAAGGAAATTTGCATATCAATATGGCTGATTTTTCAGAACAAGGGAGGTAAATATTGTAAATGCGGGAACTTTCTATACACATAACATTGTTCCATATACAAGTACATTTTTGCGGTTTAGATAGAGAAAAATACAAATGTAACCCTTATCGGGCCTTAAAGGAAGCGGTATTGATATTGTTGCGCCATTCCATCGAAGTGTACGAGATAGATTGGTATAAATTGATCCACCTTTCCAATTGAGTTCTCTGTGTTTTATAGGAAACGTAAATATTTCACATATACCGTCAAGAATATACTTCAACAACCAACAATAAAGGAAAATATAAAACTAACAATCAGGAAAGGAAGAAAGCTCATCTATTACATGGAGGATGCGTGCAGAAAAGATCCAGACAGATTCACAAAGTGAGTAGACTTTGCAATCGGAACATCTCGACAATTTCCATATAGCCGAAATATTTACGGAAATTTCCGAAGAATATTCCAAATGCAATTTTGCGGAGCTGAAACTGCAGCATTTTTATTATGCCCCACTGTAATGGGGGGGGGGGGGGTATTTATTTATTAGTTTCATGAAGTTCTATGTACGTATACCGCGAAAGAATATGATGAATATGCTTGCAAACTATGATACTGAGTTAATGAGATATTAAATCTCATATGTTCATTTAATTTTGCTGCACCCTTGACCGTATCATACATATAGAACCAATATCATTATAAGAATCCATTGTTTAGGATTCAAGTTCTTTCTCACTATGAAATGTACTCTCAATCTTCAAAGTATTTGATCAATTATAAGCGTTTTCTGATGTGTCGACATGATGGTAACCTTACTGATGAGCAAGGTCGAGTTATCATAGACGACGAGAATCAGACTAGTGTCCTTGAATATCAAGAATTCAGCTGAACGATATTTACAGTAAAAACTAATAAGACACCCTTGAGACATTTGAAACTGGTCTTAATATGGAGGTGGTCTAAATACAATGTATAGAAGTTAAATTAAAAGCAAAATAGTGAAAAGGACTAAAAGTGTTTTCTTAATTTTGAGGTGGTACTATCATTGAATTAATGATAATACTAATAATATCTTTATTCATAGAAGGTAACATGTAAAGATGTATACAAAAACAGCCGTACAATTCTTAAATAAGACACTTTCCTGTCTGAACTCGCGCAACCAAATTGATTACACGCATTACATGCTTGTGTAAATTTTATTTATATAACTATTGTTTGACATAGCATTTGAGCACAGGAGATTGTCAAGAGTTCATTCCCTATATCACATCGTGAGTTTTCTCCCTTTGTCCATTCAATATAATAATATGTACATATACTACAAGGAGTCTATCGCTTTTCACACCTGATCTGACAATCATTTGTGTATTTGAGTGTACATGATTACATGCATTTTAATTATTTCAGCTTTACAGCCACATTCAAACCGAAAATATTTGATGGCTATTTTATTGATGCTATAAATGGAGTGGCTGGGAATTGGCCAGAACATAAAACATTCTGGCAAATAGACAATGCAGCGGGCCCATTAGAACTTGGTAAGAAACAGCATACGGTATTAATTTAATAGCATTAAACCTGAACAAGATATCGTCGAATGCAGACAAGTTTTACAACACTATTTGATTTCAATGGCAAGTTTTACAGGAATATTTTTTATTTTAATGGCATGTTTTACTGGTTTTATTTGTATTTCAATGGCACGTTTACTAATAATATTTGTATTCTAATTGCTTGTTTTTAATGGAATATTGTTTACTTTCAGGTGTTAGCAAGTACAAACCTGTACCCAATGACAGAATTGTGTTCAACTTGACACAGTGGACAGGAGCACATCCATAGTTGCTGTATGATCAATTATTGATAAGGACTCAAACGCTTCTTAAATATTTTAATACATTGCAATATGTTCAAAAATAGATACAGTGATTTATTACCATATTTGTCTTTAATTCATTCTCATCAATATCTTATGAAACACAAAATTCACACATGACCATGCAAACGAATCTGCAGATGAAGACAATGATATCAGATGAGAAACTTGTGTATATATAAGCTTGTCCTCTATGTACTTCTGTTTCTATTAGTATAATAAAATATCCAATTCAGCAGTTTATGATATATTTATTACTTTTGTTCATGCTTATACATGTAATTATTGCTTCGATTCGATGCATATAGAAAGACACGTGAAACAAACACAAGTACACATTAACTGAAATTAAAACTGTTGAGTTAGCGTCTGAATGAGCACAGGAGGTTGTATATTACAAAAGTGATATAGAAGGGGAGAGAGCTCGTGACAATTAACTGTGTGTTTCCATGCTTCATATAGCATGATTCGCAGTCACTAGTTTCGTGTAATTTGATGCATAAACAATTGATTAACATCGTTATATCCCACTTGCCTTAATTTGTTATCTTTCATCAATCGCACCAACTAATGATTCAAACTCGTAAACATCCTGTTGACATCTAATGTTTCACCATACGTGGCGAAAATCTGATTTGTGTTCACAATATATATACATGTACAAGACCCTGGTATATATTTATATAAAACAAAATGCCAATTTACTTTTCAATACGAATTCACAGCAACAGTTAATAAAATGGATCTTAAAATAGTAGCTCTGATCCTAACATTATGCGCTGTAGGATTGGTGAATGGGTAAGCCGTTTACTTTATTTATTTTAATTTTATTGCGTTAAACGCTATTTCAACATTATTCTGTTGTTAATATCGCATACAGAAAGTCACCACGGAAGCATATCGGCAATTTACCGAAATCGCAACAAAGTCAAGATGTCTTTATAGTTTAGTTTTATCATATTTTATTGTATTTATACATAAAATAATTATCATAGTTGCACAAACTTACACATAATAACTTGTACATACATACAAAAGGGTTGGGCCAAAAATTTAAGAACATTACCTAGGGCTATCCCTTACATTCGGCAAATTATAACTAGCTATAAGTAATGATTTTATTGTGCGCAAGAACTGTTTGATTTATGGAATATATATATATACCATAACTATCCTATTGGTACAATGTCTTTCGCTGAGTTTTCACGACAGGGGAAACAAAAATTTACCGATAACTAGTCAACCAAAAGATAGTTCCCACATCTATAATATAAACATCTCTCGTTCTTAATCATTAGCCATTTTGATATTCAAAACTTATAGGTGCAATTCCCAAATATGTGATAATTGAGAAAATACCAAGAGAATTAGCATGTGACAACTACTTTTTCTTCAATTATATTAGCCCATCTGCCCACATGAGCATAATAAATAAGTTATTTTATATTTCTGATTATTTTATCATCATTTACATTATATTCAATATAAACTTTAAGGAAATTTGCTTGTCGATATGGCTGACTTTTCAGAACAAGGGATGTAAATATTGTAAATGTGGGGACGTTCTATACATTGTTCCATTTACAAGTATATTTTTGCGGTTAAGATAGAAAAAATACAAATGTAATCCTTATCAAGCCATAAAGGAAGCGGCATTTTAATTTTGCGTCAATTCATCGAAGTGTACGAGATAGATTTGTATAAATTGATCCACCTTTCACGATATAGTTTCGTGTGTTTTGTAGGAAATGTAAATATTTCACATATACCGTCAAGAATATACTTCAACAACCAACTATAAATGAGAGTATAAAACTAAGAATCAGGAATGGAAGAAAGCTCATCTATTACATGGAGGATGCGTGCAGAAAGGATCCAGACAGATTCACAAAGTGAGTAAACTTTGCAATCGGAAAATCTCGACAATTTCCGTCAAGCCGAAATATTTACGGAACAGAAATTTCCGAAGAATGGAGCTGAAACTGCAGCATTGTTATTATGCTCCCACTCTAAAGGGGGCATATATATTTATTAGTTTTATGAATTTCTATGTATGTAGGCTGCGAAAAGTGTGTTCTAAATTTTGAGGTGGTCTTATCATTAAAGTAATCTTTAAGTAAGATTTTACTGTAGATATACGTATATATCGACCACAAGAAGTTATACTTGTTACTCACTACTCTACACTGGGATGTCACAATTTACTCTGCTGAGTATTAAAGCGACAGAAGAGGCTTTAAAGACTCTCTGAGTGTTGAGTATTCTTTAGGCCAAGCCAAATTGGAATTTTGTTAAGCGTCCGCGTGCGCCTAGGTTTTGCGCTCCTCGAGCCAAAAAGAACATTTGTCTAAGCTAAAAATTCTCAAATATTTTTGATATCCATGATTCGACAACGGCAATTTTAGTTGAGATCCGACAACGATGTGCTTAATGTGTTAAAACTAGTCAATTTGTGTAAAAAATAGTCAGTTTTAAATTAGATTTATTCATGTATAGATCTAGTTTTGAAACAAACCATTTTTTTATGTTCATTTCATTAAAATATCTAAAATAATGCATCACTTATTATCTGAGGATATTTGTTTTTTTCGTTGGGAGTTAGTATTTATTTGAATATGTTGCTAGGTTTTGCGAACTTAGGTTGACGCTTAACAAAATTCCAATTTGGCATGGCCTTATCATACACTTCCTTACTGATTCGAATGTGAATCTTAGATTGTGTGTAAGTAATTCAGATCCCAGAGTATATCTTCAATTTACACTAAAATCTAGACGTACTTTGACACAAATAATGCTTAGCAATAAATTATTAGTAAACATTGTTACTCACATTAGACACTCAACTTTCCATACTCTGACGAGTAAATTGCTATGACTGGGTGCCGAGTAATTGGTAATTAGCACAGGACCAATTAAGACACTTCATGTCTAAACTCGCGCAACCAAATTGATAACACGCATTACATGCATGTGTAAATTTTGTTTATATAACTATTGTTTGACATAGCATTTGAGCACAGGAGATTGTCACGAGTTCATTCCCTATATCACATCTGGAGTTTTCTCCCGTTGTCCATTCCATATAATATGTACATATACTACAAGGAATCTATCGCTTTTCGTACTGACCTGACAATCATTTGTGTATTTGAGTGTACATGCTTAAATGCATTTTAATTATTTCAGCTTTACTGCCACATTCAAACCGAAAATATTTGATGGCTATTTTATTGATGCTATAAATGGAGTGGCGGGGAATTGGCCAGAACATAAAACATTCTGGCAAATAGACAATGCAGCGGGCCCATTAGAACTTGGTAAGAAGTAGCATAAGGTATTGTCCTTAATATTTTAGCATTAAACCAGTACGAGATATTGTCGAATACAGACACGTTCTACTACAATATTTTGATTTAAATGGCAAGTTTTACTGGAATATTCTTTATTTTTTAATGGCACGTTTTACTAATAATATTTGTATTTTAATGGCACGTTTTACTGGAATATATTTGTATTTTAATGGCACGTTTTACTGGAATAGTGTTTACTTTCAGGTGTTAGCAAGTACAAACCTGTACCCAATGACAGAATTGTGTTCAACTTGACACAATGGACAGGAACACACCCATAATTGTTGTTTGGTCAATTATTGATAAGCACTCAAACGCTTCTTAAATATTTACATACATTGCAATATGTTCTAAAATAGATACAGTGATTTATTACCATATTTGTCTTTAATTCAGTCTCACCAATATCTTATGAAACACAACATTCACACATGACCATGCAAAAGAATCTGCAGATGAAGACAATGATATCAGATGAGAACCTGGTGTATATGTAAGCTTGTCCTCTATGTACTTCTGTTTCTATTAGTATAATAAAATATCCAATTCAGCAGTTTATGATATATTTATTACTTTTGTTCATGCTTATACATGTAATTATTGCTTCGATTCGATGCATATAGAAAGACACGTGAAACAAACACAAGTACACATTAACTGAACTAAAACTGTTGAGTTAGCGTCTGAATGAGCACAGGAGGTTGTATATTACAAAAGTGATATAGAAGGGGAGAGAGCTCGTGACAATTAACTGTGTGTTTCCATGCTTCATATAGCATGACTCGCAGTCACTAGTTTTGTGTAATTTGATGCATAAACAATTGATTAACATCGTTATATCCCACCTGCCTTAATTTTTTATCTTTCATCAATCGCACCAACTAATGATTCAAACTCGTAAACATCCTGTTGACATCTAATGTTTCGCCATACGTGGCGAAAATCTGATTTGTGTTTACAATATATATACATGTACAAGATCCTGGTATATATTTATATAAAACAAAATGCCAATTTACTTTTCAACGTCGATTTACTTCAATACGAATTCACAGTATGTTAAAAATATATACAGTGATTTATAACTACATTTGTCTTCACTTCTGTCTCACCAATATCTTATGAATACAAGATATCAAACATGACCTTGCAAATAAATCTGCAGTTACAGATTATAATATGAGCGCTGCTATTGGATTTACAACCTTTTCTGTAAGCGACGTCATTTCGCATTTCGAGAAAACGCAACATGTATTGTCACTATTTGCAAGCAGGAAACAATATGTAATCCATATAGTCACTTCGTTTTCATATTGCCATATGGTGCAAATATTGCTTACTGTCAGTACATGGTGACGTCACATGTGACGTTTTCTGGGATTGACGGCACTTAAAGAAGATGTTGGAAAGCATACAGCGGCGCTCATATCAAAATCACTGAACAACACAAAGGTAGGACTATCAATTAAGTAAGTGTCTCATTGTGTATATACGTATACTGAGGTGGTACTGGACACCTGGTGTTATAGTTCATTGACTATCATTCTGGTTACACATAATTGTTTGCAAATGGAACACATATAACATTCGTAGCCTTTTGTTTACAGGAATTATCCTAAACTGTTGTGTGTAATTACATATTTCAATGTACTCATGAAATAATATAACAAATGTTCACTGGTTTCCGGTACGGATATAAATATCCGGCACTCGGATAACTGTAACCTTCCCACCGGAGGAGCTCGAACTCACAACTTCTAGATTAACAGTCGAGTGCTCTACCGACTGTGCTAACCAGGCGGGCTTGAACACTCCAGGGCTAAGCACAATTTCAAGCATATGGTGTTGCGTCATCGTATGATTACAGGGAAAGCCCATGTTCAAAATTATCTGCAGTATCTCTATTCTCCAAAGCACCTACTGTCACATCATAGCATGCATAGGTACCTGGCCACTCATCAACGGCGAATCTATTCTTTCAATGAGAGTTGTGGGACCTGGTTGATATAGAGCTTTCTTCTCAGAACATTGAACGTGTGGTGATGATTAACTTAACTATGTTGAAAATAGAACCGGTATTATAGTACAACCTCACTTGAAGACCACCTTGATGAATAAATACAACCTCAACACACAATTTTCAAGTATATTTGCGATGTTTTATACTTCATTCAACCTCAATATGCAGACCAGTTTTCAATGGTACCAAGGGTGGTCATGTAGGTTTAACTGCATATTTTAGGAAACAAAGTAAAGATATATTGATGTATTTATACTGTTTAATTGTATGGTAGACATATATCCCTGTATCCTGAAATAACAACATTGCTACCAGTGTCATTTCAATAACTTTCTGGTGCTATCTTAATGGCGCTCTCAGTCTAGTCAAAGTTATGGAATTGATAAAAATCCCGTTCCGTCTTCGTTGCAAAAACAATAAATCATGAATATCAAGCATGTGCTTGTTTTTTATGGATAATATTGTTCTTATTCCGTCAGGAATAGTGTTGTCTTGTAAAATTATTATTCATCAGTTTCACTAGTTCGTTATGTTATTTGTCCAAAGGTTTGATCTATGATACAACAGGTCCGTACATAGGGCTAGAATCTTACCTATAAGCAAAGGGTGTACACAACCCGGTTATACGTAATCTACTATGTGAAGGAAAAAGTCTGATGGTGCAAAGAAATAAGCTCTTATATCTGATTAACTATACGCTGAATAAGGTTACATAATCTTATAATGTGCTTACTAGTGGTCTTTAATTACATAGCTTGACAATATTAAAGAAAAAAATATTTCATTACATAATATGTTTATGTCGGTTTACAATTCAGGTTTCAAATTTAACGGCATATCAACAATACATATACATATACAAGATATATTTTGAAAAAAATGGTCGGCGCAATTTGAAGGTTGCAAATAGCAAAACCATGTTAGTACAGCTGCGCTAAAAAAATGCATATTTGATTAAACAATATTCGAATAAACAACATCTGTCGGTATATGAATCTTTGTAACAGCTGACACATTGGAGTAAACAATATTTGAATAAACAACATATGTCGGTATAATTATGTATACATTGTAAAGTTCACTTTCGCAGTAAATGTTTGTATTATACAATATTGTGTGTACATAACAGTATTTCATCGTCTTGACTGTTAACATGGCCTCTCTAGCTTTTGGTCCCACATCAACCAGACAGAATTTTATCTTGTTGATTGAACTGACAAGTACAAATACAATAATAATACAACGTCTCCAGAACAACATCCTTTTGGAGATGCAACATTTGGTCGTTCTTATGAGGATGTTGCTCAACATGGGTTTAATTGATTATAAATTCTTACTACTGGAAATCCTCAAGAGAGGACTGCTTTGGAACGGTTGCACTGTATTTCCTAAATAATCTTGAATAAAATATTCAATATGCTTTTAAAATGTTGTAACCCTCTGTGTCATGGTATTTGAATCAATGCCAAGCAATGTGAGTGTGGCTTATCAAACAGTTAAACATCGGTCACAATGAAACCCACGAGAATTTTGTCGCACTAAACATACATTTTTCTGTCGTGGATAAATTTCGTAGGATATGCACAATGTTGTGGAAGTGGTCCAATGAAATTTTAAATGCTTTCACGAAAGGAACAGACATAGAAGGCAGAACATTTCAGTGTCGTAAGACAGTCGCAGGACAAACCTCGAAATCTCCCAAATTTTCGTCGTGAACCTGCATATTCCTGTCGTGGTTCCATTATGACCTAGGCTTTAGACAGTTTTATAGTGTGCTTTACAGCAAACAATTTAATATCCAAATGTCATACTGAATTCAGTCAGCTAATTTCGAGTTTTTGTTTGGTATCAAGATCAAAGGGTACTGGAACAATTTCTGAAATGTCAACTTCACACTGGTTATTCTCACACAGTATGGAGTAGTACAATATCTACACACTCTCGGAATGATCAACTCTACAATGACTTATACGAGTATGTAAATGTTACATCTCAATGGATGCAGAAGAGAACTTGGTGTACAAGTAAGCTTTCCACTGTGCCCTTTTGCTTCTATAAGTCTAGTAAAAGCATCAAATTCAACAGTTTATAAATATATTTATCATTTTTGTTCATGCTTTAAACGTAGTATATGTAGAACATATACACTTAGAGCCACTTCTAACCCGACACTTATATAATTCGGTATAACTGGATTATTCGTGAGCGGATTTCGTTCAAATTTGGAATATAATTAATTCAACACATCATACGTACTTCTTAGAAATTTAATTGCAATTAATCAACAAATACATATCAAACTTAACAAATAAAAACACCACTGTAAAATCCGAATTCACAAAAGGACATAACGCGAAATCGGAACAATGTGAAAAGTCACCGAATCACAATAAATTCCCTACACCGAGTAATTAATACCTCATGTGTCCTCCCATGACTCTTACGACGTGCACACACCTCATCGCCAGTACGTAGTTTCGGATGAAACCTTTATATCTGAATATTTATCCATGCACAAGTGCCTGTTTCACGGTGATTGCGAGAGGGTGCCGGTCGCCTCAGTACTCGCCTGTTTAGCTCGTCTCACACATAAGATCTGGCGACTTGGATACGTTTACACTTTTTGTTGCGATCTAAAGAGAAACAGGTTGATAATATGTACTGCAAATATTGCAATTACAATTATTGCTATATACATACAATACATTTACATACGTATCCGAGATATTGGCCGGCCTACAACACGCCAATTGCACGACCGCTATCTTGATTATTTATTCTTACCATAAATGATTTTAAACTCAAAACTAGAATAATAAAATGAAAATGAAAATCAATATCTTTCTATTACCTACATTTCCTCGTACGAAATGGTGAAATCGTACATGTCCAACGTGCGAAAATGACCGATCGTCACAGTTGAACGGTTTTATCATTTTTCTACAGTTTATGTTGCCAAACAACAAAGTATATAATTTGAAATAAATATCTTGAACCATATTCGAGAGAATTGAATTTAAAAAGTGTCGGGTTAGAAGTGGCTCCAAGTGTATACTATAGATGGGCTATAGAAGGGGAGAGAACCTATGTGCTGAATGAATGTGTTCATATGTTGTAGAGATCTGTATTTATTTAAACATACACGCATACTTATTCTATATACACGTACATAACGTTTGTTCCCTGAATTTAGGCCGTTGTATTGAATGTACTGTGATCACTTAAACGATGGAAATGTTTGCTCCTGCCGTATTTGTGTCGTTAAGGTAAGCAGTCCATCAATGGTTCAAGTAATTTTCTGATATATATATGGTAACTAAATAAATTAAAATATTTTTAAATTGCATAATGTGTGTTAAATTTAATTTCATAGCGGTTGCAAGTCATGATAAACTAGGAAGTCCTTCACTTAATTTTTTTTAAGTGTGCTTTTATTGGAAACAAATCAAAAAGTATGTAATTTTTTATAAAGGGAGGTAATTTACCAAAATACTTCAAAATATTAAAAAATGTTAGTGTAAGTCTTGGAAGTGACATAATTTAGCAACAATGTCAATTTTCTTATGTTTTACAACTACAATGAACTTCATTTGCCATAAATAAATCATACTTTTGAAAGAAATAAGCAAAATTGCGAATTCCAATAAATCATGTGTATGTAAAATTTAGGCAGCAATATGCTCAAAATGAAATTTTGCAAAAACCAGACGGTAAATGACTCTGAAATTTGGATTAAGTTGATGCAATATATTACGAATAATTTTCATTGAAGACAATATGACAGCCAACTGATATTTGGGTTTTTTGACATAGTCAATATTTTGATATTCGTATGATATATCCCTTATTTTAAATATTTTCTGACACAAACGTGCCGTCCAAAAAAATTGTTTAGATTTTCAAATATTTCTGACTTTTCTTAAATTTGCAAGTCTGTTTAGTGCAAAGGTGGTTTCACTATATGAAAATAGGAAGAAATAAGAAAATATATGTAATTTTCCATTTATCGGTTTATTTTTAAAGGATTAATAGAGAACAAAACGGGCCATTATGTTTTGTGGACGGGTAAAAGTTAATAAAATTTTCAAATTATATCCGCATTATTATATAGATGGAAACAACAACAGTTTCATTTATCGCAGACATTATGTCAATGATGGACTGCTTACCTTAAAACAAAATTCCGTCGTAATGAATGCAAGTGTACCGAAAGTTGACTATGTTCCCTAACACGTGAACAAAACATACTCTAAACTATGTTGGTTTCCTGTGTCAAGTTTTCATTTTGACTTCGAATGTTTTTACATTTATGCATATGATCCAACATATGCCTAGCCTGTTCTATTTATCTTGTGTTTCACTACATATGTAGAAGGCAATTATTTTTGCATTCCACGTTACTTATTTAAAACAGATGAGCATTTATTTTGCAATACACTGCACTTATTTTTTACTGAATATCATTCAATCAGTGAAGCTCCATTGTGTTTATAAGTTCACATTTTGTCTTGTTTAGATACATTTATTTCAGGAGGTGGTTTGTCATAACTATGTTTTGTATGTTTATTTGCTATACATGTTTTGTTGTAAATAAGTTATAATCTTCAACCATGGAGGATAATAAAGTATCTATCTACTAGTTACGTACAATGTGATGCACGCACAACTCAATAGTGCAATGGTATAGCATACTAGATATATCTCGTCATCGTTTCTAATGACACCCAATCACTGGTGTACACGTTGTAATGTGCAATATATCCTGTTTATATCAAATGTATCACCATGTGTGACGAAAACGCGATTTTTGTTAATAATTTATGCAAGAACCTGTTACAGAATGCTTATATAAAAGCACGTACCTATATAGGTCCGTGATAAAAGCAAACGTCAACTTACCTGCCAAGTTGATTTATTGTCTTACGAATTCACATAACTATAATATCAGCAACAGTTAGAAATGGATTTCAGAATAGTAGCTCTATTCCTAACATTGGTCGCTGTCGGATTGGTGAATGGGTAAGCCGTTTCGTATATTTATTTGATTGTGTTAAACGTCACTTTTAAACATTTTTCAATTATTCAAATCGCAAACCGAAAATCACGGAAGCACATCGGTAATTTACGGAAATCGCAATAAAGTCAAACGTAACGAACTTTGAAAAAACCCCAATATGATGTCTTTCATAGGGGTTTCTTCACAGAGGAAACATAGTTTCACCAAGAACAAATCAACCGATAAATATTTGTTTGTTTTCTTACACAATTATGTGCCACATTTTTTTGCTTTAAATGAAGCGCTTATAAAAAATTTCACCAAGCCATCGAAATGTACGAGATTATTTGTATAAATTATTCCACTTTTCATGATGCAGTTTTCTGTGTTTTACAGGAAACAATATTTCACATATACCGTCAACAATATGCTTCAAACACCATTCATAAATGAAAGCATACAACTAAGAATCTACAACGGAAGAAATCTATACAATTACATGGAGGATGCGTGCAGAAAGGATCCAGACAGATTCACAAAGTAAGAAAACTTTACAATCGGAACATCTCGGCAATTTCCGTCAAGTCGAAATATTTACGGAAATGCCGAAGTATTCCGAAAGCAAATTTCGCCGAGCTGAAACTGCAGCATGCAAGTAGTGTTAACTTGTAAATAATATTATTTTATGTAATTATATGTGAGTATGCAGCGGAAGAATGTGATGAGCATGTATACAACCTATGGTAATGAGTAATGGTATATCCATTTTATTTTGCTACCTCGGTTACCTTATCACAAATATAGAACCATGCAGTACCAATATTGTTTGCCTGGGTTCTGGATTCAAGTGTTTTCTCACCATGAAATGTACTCGCAATCTTCAAAGCGTCTGAGCATTAAAATCGGGAAATTGGTGTCGATACTGATCAGCAAGGTCGATTTTTCATAGAAGACGGGATGCAAACAAGTAATCTGTGTGCATGAATATCAAGAAGTGGGCTGAACGATAAATACAGTAAAACCTCAATAATATGACCACTCTTATGACCCTTGAAAACTGGTCTTAATATTGAAGTTGAATAAAAAGCAAAATAGTGAAAATGGACAAGAACATTATGTTTAGGTTGATTATTAAAGCGGCCTTTAAGTGAGGTTTTACTGTATATATTTATTTCGACCACTGCACTAGGACTTGCAGTTATAATTGTTACTCACCTCTCTACACTCATAACCGGGATATCAAAATTTACTCTGCTGGGTTCGAGTTTGGGGATTTGAGTGAGTAAAGTGGTTTGAAACGCTCTTTGAGTGTTGAGTGTTTTTTCATAGACTGAGTGAGAACCGTAGCTTGTGTGCAAGTTATTCAGAGTGCTAATCGCGGAGTATATCTTCAATTTACACTCAAATCTAGAAGTATTTTGAAACAAATAATACTTTGCAATCAGCATTCTTATTCACATAAGGCATTCAAACGAGTAAATTTAGACGACCAGGTGCCGAGTAATGGGCCCAAGACCCTTTCCTGTCTGACCTCGTGCAACCAAATTGAATACACAATGCATGCGTTCATTTTATTTACATTGTTATTGTCTGATATGGCATTTGAACATATACACATGTAATTAACATGTATTTTTATGTATCATTTCAGCTTTACTGCCATGTTCCAACCGGTACCTTATGATGGCTATTTAATTAAGGCTATAAATGGAGTGTCTGAAAATTGGCATCATCAAACATATTGGCAAATAAGCAATGCAACAGGCTCATTAGAAGTTGGTAAGAAACATTTAACGATATAGCATAAGTCATTGTCCGTTATAATAATAGTAGTAAACCAGATCGAGATATTGTTTTGTCAGATACAAACCATATATCCAAAGCAAGCGCTAAAGGTATGCTAGTATTATAATTTGAAATAGCTGAACATTATGCATCAATATAATATATATAAAACTGTTTAAAGCGGCATTTCATTTTATATTGTAATTAGTGTGTTTAAAAACAGTAAATACTAATGACGAAATATTTCAGTTTCATTAATTTGACATATTTTGCAAGAAGTATTTTATTTAGTATATTTAGATTTGAATAGCAAGGTTTACAAGAATATTTGTGTTTTCATAGCAAGTTTTATTGGAATATTTTGATTTTAATAGCAAGGTTTACTAGAATATTTGTATTTTCATAGCAAGTTTAATGGAATATTTTGAGTTTAAAAGCAAGGTTTATAAGAATATTTGTATTTTCATAGCAAGTTTTAATGAAATATTTTGATTTGAATAGCAAGGTTTACAAGAATATTTGTATTTTCATAGCAAGTTTTAATGGAATATTTCGATTATAAAAACAAAGATTACTGGAACATATTATATTTTGTTGAACATATATTCATTTACTTTCAGGTGTAAGCGACTACATACCTGAAGCCAATGATGTAATTGTGCTTAACCTGATTCAAGCGCCATAATCAGACTCATAATTACTGCCTGAAAAATTATTGATTTACACCATTAGTATGGTTTTTGTATCAGTCTAGTAAATCACATAATTGTGCAACTGTTAGTAATTTCAATTTGGTGCCATAATAAATTCAGCAACCAACTTTATTGTCAATATTTAATCACATAACTACAGAATTACACCATAGTGTATCAACATATACTAACATGGTCCATACAACAGGAGATTGTCACAAGTTTTCTCCCCTTCTATATTCCTTCTATAGTACGCGTATATATATACATGACAAGAGTTTTCTCCCCTTCTATATTCCTTCTATAGTACGTGTATATATATATATACATGACAAGAGTTTTCTCCCCTTCATATACATATACTACAGAAGGGATATAGAAGGGGAGAGAATCGTGACAATCTCCTGTAGTCCATAACTCTATTGAGGTGAATGGAAGCCAAGATTCTATAAATATCGAAAAGATATATGAAGAAAAACTTATACTGCTCCATTGCTCAAGCCCCAGACCTCCCTATGCCTTCGCTACATTGTAGCTCCATGGTGACTGGCATGACCAACCAATGATACATTCAAAAACAGCAACAAATACTCTCATAATCTATGTGGCTCAACAAATGTTATACTACACAGAAAATGGAAGTTTGGTTGATTATTTTGAGCTTTATACCATTTATACAGCAGTACTTTTTAAACACAGAGGTCAGTTGACCTAACCAAAGTTCATAGTTTACCAACCAACTTCTCCACATAAATCGGAGTTCAAAGGCTGAGGACAAATGACTTTGGATGCATTATCTTCAGTCAAATTGTCATACACCTTGCCCGAGTTCGAACTCACTACCGCTATATTAGCAGTCAAGTGCTCTACCGACTGAGCTAACCAGATGGGTTTGAACATGGAAGTAATAATCATGGTATCATTACATATAACTTGCTTTAACCTCTTTTGATGATCATGGAAGCAAAATGTACAGTTCTCAAATTAACTAAAAGGCAAACCACATTTTCAAGCAAATGTTGTTTTTTTCATTGTAAGCTTATAGGGAAAACCCTTTTTCATAATTGTCTGCAGTATATCTATTCTCAACAGCAGCTACTATCACATCACAGCAGGCGTAGGTGCAGGGACACTCATCAACGGCGAATCTAATCTTTCGATCGGAGTAGTGGGACTTGGTTGATATGAAGCTATCTTCTCACTTAGAACATTGAATGTGGTGTGAATAACTTCACTATGCTGAAAATAGAGTACAACCTCACTTAAAGACCAACTCAATATAAAACACCACCTCAAAATTAACAACACTATTTTCAAGTCCGTTTTCAATGTTTTGCTCTTCATTCAACCTCAATATGAAGACCAGTTTCCATTGGTCCCAAGGGTGGTCATATCATTGAGGCTTTACTGTATATTTTTAGGAATCAAAATAAACTCTAACATATTCTCTCTCTTGTATCACATCTTAGTCAGATGTTAAAAATGTGTGTTTGAAGACCTGTCTCAAACCTCAAGCCTTTGATTGGATGTTTTTAGCACAGTTTTAAAATTGACCAATGGCAAGGCTGCATTCTAAGATGAAACTCAGTATAATAATCTCAATAACTGTTCTGTCTAATACATTCGTAAATAATTAGAATCATCAAACTGGCTTAAATTTTTTTTATATATTTTCCTAGACAGTATGATGAAATCGTGATCAATACCTACCCCTTGATTAGGTTTCAACATCTGCATGACAGATGTTAGTTTATCTTGTGGAATCTTTGGATGTATGTAATATAGAAGTCTCAACATATGTCGCAAAACATTCTGTTTGGACATACCAGGCTGGAAAAAAAAATTACAATAAGTGATAACACATCAAACAACTAAATGGCTTCACAATTCAGGCAAACCCAGTTAGCTCATGAGGTAGAGCACGCAACTGCTAATCTAGATGTCATGGGTTCACACCCAGGACAAGGCCTATGTTAATCTGTGGCAATTTGACTGAAGATAATGCATCAACAGTCATTTGTACTCCACCTATGAACTCTGATATATGTGGGGAAATTGTCATTTGCTTGTGTAGGAGCTGGTTTATACTGATTGGTAAACCATCAGCACTGGTGATGTCTACTGAATGCCATATACAACTGAAACACTGTTGAAAAACAGCACTAAAATAGAAACCCAAAACAAACCGATTGTTTTTTCAGCGTAGCTGTATAACATTGATTTTGACCTATATTTTTGTCCAACCAAATGTTGTCTTGAAGCAGGGCTTTTAACATCTGACCAATCATATTTTCACACAAGAGGGACCAATCGGGGTTTTCGTTCACCCAAGAGGCATCAAACGGGGTTTTCGTAAGATATGCGTTCGTTAGCAGTTGGAATTTTGCTGGAAGCAGTTAATATGTTTAAACAAGTATGTATGTAGAATGACCCTGATAAGACAGGTCATTGATTATAGTATATATAGATTAAAGTTAACTTTTTGTAAGGATTTTTTTCCAAAATGTTGCAAAAACATTACAACTGGAAGACATCATTCTATTTACGCTGTTTATTAGAGGTATTTCTTGTTGATAATATAGAGTAACAAAAGTCATTGGTAACAAAGACATGAACGATAATAACTACTGACTAATCAAATATACCCAAGTTCAATTGACAACCATGGACACTCAAACTTATTTTTAAGTTATATAAGGATGAGATAATACAAAGAGCTGGCATGAAAACTAAATGTAGAAGTATTAGCACCACTATCAATAACCAATGTTTCTGTTGTATAATTTTCATTATAGGAAATATGAAATATTTGACATAAACATAATATTGTTAAGAAAAGTTGTGTAAAACCGTAGTAAGAGAACTTGATATCAGTAACAAGGGTGGTAATGTATATCATGAACAAAAGCTTGCGAAGCATCTCTTAGCGTTATTTCGAGAACATTCGCACATAATCCACAATGTTTCGAATGTTCATTGGAGTACGCTTCCGTGAGGCGGATTGTGGGCAAATGTTCTTTAAAACAAGAGACTGCTTTGTAAAATGCACACATTTATGCGGGTTTAGTGGACCACAATATTGCTTCCACATTGATTCATTTACAATGAAAAGATTGCAAAATACCAAACCAAGTTGTTTTTTTACTCAAATAACACATCAGGACACATCGAGCCCACTTCCTAATGACGTTTCACTTACCACTCTTGTATATGGTACAATCCACACTTACAAAATTAGAAGGTGAATACTGTGACGGTATTTATACAATCCATTAAAGCAATATTATGCTCATTTTTTGTTCATTTGTTTTTCTAAACAAATATCAGTTAAAACATCAATAAAAATGCATTAACTTTAGAAAGAAGTCAATGTTTTGGTCCTTATTTATTGAAGAAAGATGTTTGTACATCATAAAATTTTAAAAAGCTTCCAGTTATTTTACAAGTTTTGTTTGTTAGTAATATGGTAAAAAAATATATTTTCAAACGGTAAAACATTACAATGGTTCTTATTAGAGATGTTTTAGCCAATGTAACAACAATACTGGATGAAGCCAATTCAAACATTTTATGTTCAGATGAGCCAGATACATCTTTAAGTTTGATTGAAACTTACCTTGAAGAAATGATCAAAAACCACTTCACAGAATTCTTCCAGAGAGAATTCATCAGCCATTGAGATGAGGCAAGATACAAGTGAATGTAGAAATGTATCATCATAATGTCTCTCACTTTGACATATCGTCAAATTTGGAAGTATCTGACACATAGCAAACTTGTCCCTTTGTCGACATACCTGAAATAATTTGATTTGCTCGGTCAGTAATTGTTTCCCATAGAGATTTAAGTGGTCTGTATTCTCAGTTTTTTCTGTGGCTTTTGGGAATAGGGCCCCTGCTCAAATCAGGATTTTTTGTGGAAAATAGTAAAAACTGGAAAAATGTATCAACAAGTATTTTTTAATGTATAATTGTAAGTAAAAAATTCAACTTCATATTTCCAGTTTTACTGTCTTGTAAGATATATTGCAGATAATTTGTGAAGTGGTAAATTAATTGTTAACAAAGACTTCAACTCTTTAGGTTATTGACTGTTTGTTCATGTAGTTGCCATTAAAATGAATCAGTTTCAAGGGAACTTTCTCTTTGCGATCGGGAATACCAGACTTTATATTGCATTGAAAGTGGGGTCAAATATGGGCAGCTGAAAAAATCTCCCAGGGTTAATCTATTGTACTGATTGATGGGTCAAATATAATTACTCTGATACAGTGCTTTGATTGCTAAATGTCTCAGAAGGACATGACCTGCCCTGTCTGGGATCAAACCAAGACCTCCTGGGCAACAGCCAAGTGCTTTAACCACTAGGGATAATTCTTGCAAGTGAGGGATAATTCTTGCAAGTGAGGGATAATTCTTGCAAATGATTTTTGCGATTTCTTTCACAACAATCGGCTAAACCTCATTGAAAATACATAGATGTGAGAGAATGGTGCGCTGGCTCACTGTCTGCGTATTTTGTGTCTTTCGCTAATTTAAAGTCAATTGTTTTCAAGCGCTTGTGCATCCCTGAAGAGTCTTTGTTTACAAATGCTTTACACACAAATTAAGCGTCTATACTATCTGAAGTGATGCACAGTAATGAGAGGGGAAGACATTGTCTGCCATACGCTTTCTAACACAATCAGTTCAAATAATAATGTAGCATCAGTTAAAATAAAAAAAATGCATGGTTTTATTATTGTGTTATCTATTTCTCATTTAAAATCTCACTGAAATTCTCTCACCAATTTTGGACAAATGGGAGAAATTCTCTTATTGAAAATCTGACATAGAATTTACCCTGAACCACCGATCTAACCTGGCAAGCTTCAACAAAATAAATACCATACCTGCAAAGTATAATACAATGCTGTCATAGCAGCTACTTCGCTCTCTTTTATAAAAATCATAAACAGTTGTGAGGGTGGTCTCAGGACAGGAACAGCTTCATCAGGAAGTTTAGATAATATAGGACGAGTTTGATCTTCTACAACCATACTGGCTAGTGTTGGTAGGTACTTTGTAACCAGAACTGGTTCCTGAAAAACAACTTAAGTATTAGGACAAAGATAGGCCGACATTAATAACCTGTTTGTTTCCCCTCCCACGATCCTAGCCCACAAGGGTAGGGTAGGTAGGTAGGGAAAATATTTTTTTTTCAAATTATTTTTTCCTATTTAATCTGGAAACATACTGTATAGATCTGATGTAAACAGAAAATATAGAAATGTCATTATTTCACCATTGCTTCATCTTACTGGTACCAGCATTTCCGTAGTTATTCTTACCAAATAGCCATCGTACCACGGTAATATTTGTACCTGGCAAACTTAGTTAAAAAAATAAAAATTGCAAATCACAATAAAATACTAATGGTCACTAATTTTCAACGGTCAGTTGTGGGGGGGGGGGGGAAACAAACAATATTTTATTATTGGCCATATGTATGTGTATTGAAGGGAGATAACAATAGATTGTTTTTAGTGGTGTCTAACCTATAAATCATGTGTTGGTGTTTAGGGGAGACAAATCTGTTTTTGAGTTTTTAGTTGTTACATCTAACCAATTAGATAACAATAGATTGTTTTTAGTGGTGTCTAACCTATAAATCATGTGTTGGTGTTTAGGGGAGACAAATCTGTTTTTTAACTTCAAGACAATGGATTTCTGAAGGCATAATCATGCTTCCTAGCAAGTATCAATGAAAATTACAGTTTTAAAGGATTTTTCCAAAAATATCACATCAATCATGTTGTATTGGCTACACTAAAATCTCAATCAAATTAATCAATTAAATGAAGGTACATACAAGTTTAGGTTCCTTAAATGTTTGACTGTCAATCATGTCCCATGCTCCCAAACCAAGTCCCAACATGCGTAGTAACAAAAACATATCAGCACTCTCCTGAAAAACAGATTGCATGAAAAGTTGTTAACAATTACCAGTAAACAGCACGATCACTAGGGTTGTCCTAGATTCAAATTTGTGCAGATTGACTATATTGATTGATTTATCGAAAGATATATCGACAACACATTGATTACAGTTTTTCCTTAAATGGACTATTAACTCCTATTTCTCTGTAAGTTTATGCGTTTATGCCCTACATATTTAATTTTTAAACGTTCAACGACTAACCTCGGTCTCTTAGGGCAGTAACCCTGGCGTAATTAAAACATAATTATCAACAATTCAGTCGTTATGTATCACATGACTAACCTTGGCCTCTACGAGAAGTAATTCTTGCTTAATTAAAACACAATTATCAACATTTCAATTTTTATTTCACTATATCATTATATGACCATTTTTTGCTTCTAAGGGCAGTAACTCTGGTTTTATTACTTCAATATTAGAGGTACATACATGTAGTAGATAAATATCTATATATATTGGAGGTATACATACCCGGGGTAATACATCATTGTTAATACAGTGTTGTAAAGCTTTCATGATGGAGAGAGCCACAGTATTCAGAGCATACGGATCACACAGAATCATCGATAGATCACTGTAGAAAATTAAAGTCATTGTATCAGTATCAAACATTGTCTATTAGGCCATCCTTCAAAAAATTGTTTGTTTGGTTTCCCTATCCAGCAAGACTTATTAGGGTAGGTAGGTAGATACTTTTTTAAATTGTTTTTATGGTCATAATCATACTATTCAGTGTGAACTATTAACAGAGTTTTCCCTTGGAGTTTTCAGCTAGGGGTCCTTGGATTGTCGTGTTTGACAAATTAGGGGTCCTTAGTAAATTTGTAGGGTCCCAGATATGAGGTTTTTACTTGACAAAGGTAATTTTAAGGGTCCCAGGGATGCACAGTAAGGGGGAAATGGGAAAGAAAAGGTAATCAGAGACTCAAGATTCCTGCGTCATGGGAATCCCTATATGAACATGGATCTCGTGTTCAACCAAACTTTTTTATCCTGCTCAGACTCCTAAAAGCTTTTGAGTAGGGGCAATATTCATGGGTGGGTGCCAAACAAACAACTCTTTAATTGTGGCCTAATAATTATTTATGTTCAATAACAAAATATATTTCATGCATTAAAAAACAACATTTGTAACAGTATTAACACAACATGATAAAAGTGCTTAATTTGAGTGAATATACCCTTTCCCTGAAATAGAGAAAAATAAAAATCCATTAAGGATTTTAACAGACTGTACAGATACACAATTGTGACATTCTTGCGATTCTGCTTTTCATGAATTAGTGTATGTTTGGGCTGGTAAGGATGGTATTGGGCTAATGGTATGACTGACTGACTTGCCTAAACAGGCTTTTGGTCTGAAAAATTAGGCAACGCCTGTTTGCGAAAATATACTACTTTCAATTTGGAATGGGGCCTTTGTCTGACCCAACTTTGTAAGGAAAAGAAGTCCTGATGCACATTTGTATTTAACAATAGAAGCAGTGTTTGCAATCAAGCTTCACAGTGTTTAGGACTGCTTAACTGAAATCGCAGGCAAATGTTCATTTATAATGCACTAGTCAATTGTAACCATGGCCCCCCCAGGTCCGGGGGTATACCGGGGGAAATGTGCCGTGTTTTTACCTTCCAGGTGGCCCCGCAGTGCCGAGTGAATGCGGTGGTTTTGTTTTCGCGCCGAAAATAGCGGTGAATGGGCCTTACCTAGGATGTCCCCGGGGTGGGGGGGCATTTGGCGGGGATTTTACCAGCAGTTTGTCCCCGCAGGGCGGGAATTTAACCTGGGATTGGCTGGACCGAAAGTCAAAGTCCCCGCTATTCCCCGGACCTGGGGGGGCCGTGGTTACAATTGACTGGTGCATAAGTGATACATCTGCATGTTCATTGGAGCACCTGTGATTGACGAGAGCACATCATCTACACTTACCCAAGCACAAACTCCTGTCCTCGCTTAATACCATCTAAGAAACCTTGCAATTCTCTCGCTCGCTTAGAATCAACAAATTTTTCACGGATACATGCATCAACACACCAAGTAAATTTGTGGCAGGGATCAACTGCACAAATATCGTTCACTTCCTGATCATGAAGAGACATCAACAATTCTGCTCTAAGTGTACAATAATGCATGTTACGTGTCCTAAGAAAGAGAGTTCTTAAGAATTGCAACACCATGTCATAGAGTCGTACACTTTTACCGACCATGTGTGTAAGTTTTTGGACCACTTCACCTTGGCGTCTAGCCTTGGGCGACAGTAAGAAAAACGTTGACGATGAATTTTCATGGCTGAATAGTGTGTTTTCTTTCTCCCTAATATATTGCGATAATAATGGCGAAACCTCATCGCCAAACAAGGCTTGATTTTCTTCCCATATCTGCCGCTTAACCTCAGTGGCTGCCTCTGCGTACAACTCTTTGTCTTCGAGAATTTCTTTCAAGTATGAGTCCTTAATTTTCGGCAAATTTTTCAACATTGTCATAATAACTGGTCGGAGAGAACTAACTTTAATTACGCAGAAACTTTTTTCAAGCATCGTTTCAATTTTCTGAAAGCGGTCTTTTTCTTCACCATTCGCAACTTCATTTATTTTCTGAATCAATTTCTCACGAACTTCTTCCAACACCGAATGATGAAATTCAAACCGCTTCACTCCATGAAGATCCAAGAAAGGCAATGCCGGCTTCAATGAAGGTAACAGCACACCATTCTCTTGCTGGAATTCCTCAATGGCAGCCAGTGGATCAGAGCAGTTCGTAAGTGCTTCTCTTAAATGGTCACCGCCAGGAATGCCTAACGGTTCCAAGCCTGCCATCACTTAATACGGTCGCAAATCAGCTTATTTACGTGAAAATATCAAACTTTCAATCAACTTTGCTTCCGAATTGAAAACCTCCTTTTTTGAAGAGTCAACGAAATGGGAAAAACCCAATTCCTTTCCGTGCCTAGTAAATCCGGCACCGAGTTTATGTTTTATTTTCACTCTGAAATATTTTACGCCGTACCAACGACCAAATTATGAACATGAAAGTCAATTTACTTATACATATAAACGCACAATCAACGTGTTTTTCTACACTGCACAGTTTCGCTAAATCGATAGTTTATTTCACGAAAGCGCTAAAAGTACGCAACGCCGCCTGAAAAGAGAAGAAATGCGAAATGCTGTTGCACAGTGCTGCATCGATGTTCTATCTTGGTGTGTTGAATATATTGATATTATATCGGTTGTGTCTGTTCAACAGATGACACCTGGGTATTGAGGGTCACGGTCATGAGAATTAAGTTGGTATTTGGGAATGATATCAATCTCCAACCCGGTGGTCTCCCTTTATGAAAGGCCTTCATAATAAAACATTAGCCTGATAAGGAGCTCCAAACATTTTAACAGAATATGGTTTAATCGATATTTGTCATTTGATTTCTTACGTTTTAATTTAATATTCTACTCAAATAAAAGGCATAGTTTTATTGTCAGTGTTTTTTTTCATATCATATTATATTGAAGTAAATCAAGGGGAAAAAGTGCGCCTGATGTTGGGCTCGAACCCACAACCCTCTATTCACTAGTACGGCACTCTACAGAGTGAGCTAACCAGGTGGTGGTCTCACACCACACAAGTACACTCCTCCCCTTCCGGCATTTGAGGCTCAACCACTGTGGCCCGTCAAACATCGCTGCCACCATTGCAGTAAATCGACGGGAAAAGTGCACCTGATGTGGGGCTCGAACCCATGACCCATTAAGCGCTAGTACAGTGCTCTACCAAATGAGCTAACCAGGTGGCCGTCTAACCCAACACTACTACACTCGACCTACCAGCATTTGATGCTCAACCACCGGAGCCCATCAGACTCAAACACTGCTGCAACCCTTGTAGTAATTCAAGGGAAAAAGTGTGCCTGATGTTGGGCTCGTACCGACGACCCCTAAACACTAATACGGCACTACCATCTGAGCTAACTGGGCGGCCGGCAAACCCCACACTACTACATTAGTGGTGTGGGGTTAGATGGCTGCCCAGGTAGCTCTGTCGATAGAGCGCTTTCCTAAGGGTTCCTGGGTTCAAGCCCCACATCATATGCACTTTACACCTTGATTGCCTTCAATGGTGGCAACGGTGGGGTAACAATAATCAGTATTTATTTTTAGATGATAAGTGCTAGATTGTCAAAAGAAATCTTTTGAAATGCTTTAGTTACGTTTGTTATGTTTATTTTTCAGTGTCGACTTGTGTGTTTGCCTTGAGAAGTTAGTGACTACTTACCTTGTAAGGTGAACTAGCCTTCATTATGAATAACCAAGGTCATTTTCCGAATATGTTTCCTGGCAACCAGAATGCCCAGCATCAGCACCAGAAATTGACTATGGAACAAATAATGGGAAATCTTGGTGGTTTTAACACAGGAGTGAATACGAATACTCAGATGTCAGCAGCATTAATGAATCAGCACAATTCTGCTCTAGCTAGGCAGCAACAAAATAATGTAATGTCTGGTATATTACAGCAGCATAGCATGATGGAAAATTATCAAGGTACGATGGGACCGAATCCAGGAATGATGGGACAAAATCAAGGACAAAATCCAGGAATGATGGGACAAAATCAAGGACAAAATCAAGGAATGATGGGACAAAATCAAGGACAAAATCAAGGAATGATGGGACAAAATCAAGGAATGATGGAACAAAATCAAGGAAAGATGGGACAAAATCAAGGAATGATGGGACAAAATCAAGGAATGTTGGGACAAAATCAAGGAATGATGGGACAAAATCAAGGAATGATGGAACAAAATCAAGGAATGATGGAACAAAATCAAGGAATGTTGGGACAAAATCAAGGAATGATGGGACAAAATCAAGGAATGATGGAACAAAATCAAGGAAAGATGGAACAAAATCAAGGAATGATGGGACGAAATCAAGGAATGATGGAACAAAATCAAGGAATGATGGAACAAAATCAAGGAAAGATGGGACAAAATCAAGGAATGATGGGACGAAATCAAGGAATGATGGGACAAAATCAAGGAATGATGGGACAAAAGCAAGGAATGATGGAACAAAATCAAGGAATGATGGGACAAAAGCAAGGAATGATGGAACAAAATCAAGGAATGATGGGACAAAAGCAAGGAATGATGGAACAAAATCAAGGAATGATGGGACAAAATCAAGGAATGATGGGACAAAATCAAGGCATAATGGGA
Organism: Mactromeris polynyma; assembly: GCA_032209605.1. Lineage (NCBI taxonomy): Eukaryota > Metazoa > Mollusca > Bivalvia > Venerida > Mactridae > Mactromeris > Mactromeris polynyma. The sequence continues at coordinate 29,359,903 of JASFXZ010000005.1, forward strand.
CAAAAACAAGGCACAATGAGAAAAGAACAGGGCATGATGGGACTGCAGTATGGGACAGAACGGAAACAAGAGGTTATAGGAAACGATAACTCAAATTGGCATCTCAGTAACTCTTCCACGGACAGACCAGCGGCAAATATGTCCGAACCTGTCAAGTTAAGGAGCATTTTGAAGAACAGTGGGAGTACAAGCACAACTGTGAGCCAGTCTTCCATATCAAATATGGCAGCTAATGTCGCATCTCAAGTTAAAAGTATTCTGAAAAAATCCACACCAACTACTACTACTACTAGCATAGTTGCAAAGAATGTACTACCTGCTTCTGAATTTTCCTTCTATTCAAATACAAGAGTACCTCAGTATCCAGTGAGTGATACTGTTAGTGAAAGATCAGCTAGCCTTGGGCAAGCCTCATCACTTAAAAATATTTCAAAACATTATTCTGTGAGTCCCAAGATCGATGAGGTAAAATCGACAAAGAATGTTCATTCCTCTATTACACCTGTATCAACTGTTTCTAGAACACAAAGCATACAACGCTCAGCCAATCAAATTTCTTCAAATGTACAAAGGTCAATGGCCAATCAGATGTATAGATCGAAGCCATCCAATCAAACCACTGCAGACAATGGAAGTAGCCAATCGGTGACTAGGACTAATGTCTCATCTGGAAAGAGTATTCCCACACTGGTGTCTGGTAACCGGAAAAGAAAAGTAGACAGTACAGTTATCCATGATACAAAGAAATTAAAAACTGTCGTAAATCAAGTAAGTTATTGTACAGTTTTCTGTGTACAAAAATGTAATTGTAATGTACTTGATCACTTAACAATTCTTCTGAACTCTATCTGCTAATTAAGTTTTAAGGTGGGTATACTGGAGTCACTCTGTTCGTTGGTTGGTCGGTTAACAAAGACTTCTGGAGTGAACTAACAAGCTAAAAATAGATTTTAATAACTTGCAAAATAATTCTGGGAAAACGATATTGTACTTGTGTGAGGAATATAAGGTCATCATGACCCTCTTGTTTTATACAACAGCTCAACAGAACAGAACAGAACAGAACAATTCCTTTATTTTTACATTTCACACAGATTACAAATGTAATGACATGTGTACATAAAATAACATAATTACATAATGGTATAAGTAATGGCGTTACAATTTTTGTTTATTGGATGGTGATTAAATTTGGGGTTTTGTTGTTTTTGTTTTTTACTTGGTGGGGATTGCGATTCCATATACAAACTTGAAACTTGAATTTAACAAACAAAAAATAAATAATTATAATAAAAAAAATAAGAGTGTGTCAATGAGACATACATAAAATACATATATATCATTTGATATAACCACATACTAATCAGTGATTTTTTTGTGAAAATAATTTCACTGCCTGTGCCTTTTCAATTGGGAAAATAGGCGCAATAAATCCCAAATTTGGGAAAATAAGGTAATGGTTGTTTTGCTTATAAAAATAACTTTTCAGCTTTGGCTGGTATTTGTTATATATATGAGTCAATGTAAGAGCCAAGATTCTTTTATAAAAAGTCAAATACACTAAAACCTGACTTATTAACAGAATTTCAGCCAGAGAAGGAAAAATGAAAAAAGAAATTGGGGAAAAATGATGATTTTTTTGGGGAAAAAGGACACTTTTTGATGAATGAAAACACTGCTAATACTTATTTTCAATGTTCTGCTTCATACAATGATATATTTTTGTTTATTTTGCAGACATCTGTTAAACAACAAGATAATGATGGTATGTGAAGATTTGCGTTTCTAAGATTTTTGATATACTAGCTTTAGAAGACCAAATATAATGTCTTTACTTTTTTAATACAAAAGAGTTTATGGGATATTGCAAGAGATTGTCATGAGTTCTCTCCCCCTTTATCCCTTCCATAGTTCTCTCCCTTTGTTCCTTCTATAGTATATATATGTGTATATATATATAATACTATAGAAGTGATTAAGGGAGAGAACTCTAGAAGTGATAATGGGAGAGAACTCTAGAAGTGATAATGGGAGAGAACTCGTGAATTGGTAAAGGGAGAGAACTCGTGACTATCACCTATGGGATATTGATATGTAGTTTGAAATATCAATACAACTGAAGAAATCTTGTTTATTTACTGAGTGGTAGTTACCACAGGTGTATATCTATTGCAATGTCTATTTTACGTCATTGTCTCTCTGTGCAGTTCACCTTTGCGCATACTGAAATACCAAGAGCGGAGAGGGAGGGGTGTGGCACTTAGATTTACCCTTTCTGTGTTTGTCTGTCTGATTTAAGTTAGTGTCGCTTATATCTCTAAGAGAATGTGACCTAGACTTATAATATTTTATAGGAATATTAGTTATTACATGAAATTGTAGGGTTTTTATTGGAACTTTACAATCAGTAAGAGCAGAGTTGCACCCCTTAGTTTAGTGAAGTGGGGGCGCTTTTGACCTATGGACATATGTCTAGTTTTCAGTATGTTACAGATGCTGACATATTATTTAGGTTTGATGGTGTTGTCAATGTTTTGCTCTAGAGTGAGCAGCAGTATACAAGGGACTTAAGAATGAAGACGAATGGGACTTTGTTACGCTGAATTATTCCGATCCTGGCAAATAGACTTGGATCGGATTTAAGTAGATCCAGAATTTGGGAATTAGACATCTCAAATCAGAGATTTACACAAAATGCTTGGCTCTAGGGTGGAGAATTAGACTCTAAAAAGACAAAATGTCAAATTGGGTTAGGGGTCGCTTTCCCCCCCCCCCCCCGGGCAACATATTGATAGGTTTGTAACATGTGATATCGTTTCAGATGAAGACCCAGAATATGTTCAAGCTCAGATATTTATTAGTAATATTGATGCAAGTACATCTAAGGTAAAATTCTATCTATTACATTGATACAAACTTTTAAACTAATTAAGTTGCTTTAATCCTTTTGAACCTAATGCAGTCCTGTTTTATTGCTAATTTGGGGCCCATACTTGGCCCCATTCCCCAAAATTTCTGCATAGATCTGTAAAAGGATTTTTTACCAGTTATTTCCCACAAGTAGTCGTATTTTCTTCATCCAAATGTAAAAATTTTAAACACTCAAAACAATCTATAAAAGAAGAAATTCATCTTGCATTTAAATTTGGTAAGATGAAGTCCTGTACAGTCCTCAGTTTGGCACTTTACAAAGCAAATTTTCTCTTTCAAAAGGCTACACCATACTCCCCTATGTGGTGAAATTCTGTCCGAGTTATATGTTATCTCTACTTATGAAACAACTATGTTTTCAACTTTGAAACAAAACATGTGCATTAAATTTTCTCTTCACATTTTTTGATGTTTGATGCTATCTGTTGTAGCTACATGTATTTCTATTGTAAAAAACAAGCGTTACAAAAGCATTGTGGGATGCAAGTAAATCAAATGACCGCTTCAATGACAAAACCTGTATTGATCGTGGTTATGACGTCGAGTACAGTTAGACCTCAATCATGCAACCACCATTGGGACTCTTGAAAACTTTTTATATGGAGGTGGTCTTATTATTGAGGTGGTCTTTAAGTGAGGTTTTACTGTATTTCTCAATGAAAGTTTTGACGTTACAAACTTAGCACTTTATTGCTAATGTTTTAGTGTTTTAATTGTGACTCTTAGAATTGATTGAACATGAAATGTTTATAAGTGGTTGTTTTTTTTCGTTTGAAAAAATGGAAGTTTTTTAAAGAATTAACACACATTTCGTAAAACGTTTCTCACATATATTTTCAATTGGTTGTACATTGCCATGGTTCTTATTAGAGAGGTTTTAGCCAATGCAAAACACAATACTGGATGACGCCAATTCAACCATTATTATGTTCCGACGGGCCAGATATATCTTTAACAAATACTGTTTATTACCTTTTCAGGAAATGATTTTAGAGATACTACGTCATTACAGCTTCCCTTCGCCGAAGGTTTGGATTGGAAGGCACACTAAATCGAATGAAATGTAAGTTTCTGGAGGTTCGTATGTAGTGGTGTGGGGTTAGATGGTCACCCGGTTAGCTCAGTTGGTAGAGTGTCATATTGTTGTTATGCTACCCATTCCCGAAGGGGGGGAGCATATAGTCGCCGCTTCTTCCATCCTTCCGTCCGTCCATGCGTCCGTCCCACTTTTCTTGTCCGGACTACTTCTCAGAAACCACAGACTGGAATTCAACAAAACTTCATGGGAAGCTTCACTACCAAGAGGAGATGCGCATATTATCACACGGTTTTGGTTGGACTATTTTTCATGGAGTTATGGCCCTTTGATTATGCCACATATAGTATATATGGTACCATTCTTGTCCGGACTACTTCTCAGAATCTACTGGCTCGAATTCAACAAAACTTCACGTGAAGCTTCACTACCAAGAGGAGATGCGCATATTTTAACAATTTTTTGGTTGGACTATTTTTCATGGAGTTATGGCCCTTTGATTATGCCACATATATGGTACCTTTCTTATCCGGACTACTTCTCAAAAACCACTGACTGGAATTCCACGAAACTTCATGGAAAGCTTCACTACCGAGAGGAAATGCCAAATTATCACTTGGTTTTGGTTTGAATATTTTTCCATGGAGTTATGGCCCTTTGATAATGCAACATAGTACATATGGTACCATTCTTGTCTGGACTACTTCTCAGAAACAACTGACTTGAATTCAATAAAAACTTCATGGGAAGCTTCATTACCAAGAGGAAATGCGCATATTATCACACGGTTTTGGTTGGAATATTTTTCACAGAGTTATGGCCCTTTGATTATGCCACATATAGTATATATGGTATCGTTCTTGTCCGGACTACTTCTCAGAAACCACAGACTGGAACTCAACAAAACTTAATGGGAAGCTTCACTATTAACTATGCAAGAGAATCAAAACTATATTCTTTTAATTTTTCAAGTAAGTTTTTATTGTAGGTAAATGTTTGTCTACGTAGTGGTCTACGTAGTGGTTATAATATATACATGTATATATTTGATTTCAAATATATTTTCTTGTTTTTATGGCACCTTTCAAGATCCCCTCATGTCAGACCTCAAACAATAAGCTTTGTTTTTGTTTTTTTAAATTATGATAAAAAGTATTGAACATTCACTCACTGGTACATCTGTCAACACCATACTTATTTGATCATCAGCTGATATGGATTTGTATCAACCTACAGTCTTTGTTGTAAAGGTATGCATTGCATTGACATGGGCACTTGAATTAGTTGTGAATAAAGGCTTCTTATATCTGTAGCAAGATTCCTTTTTTCAGGTTTTTTTTCAGTTAGCAGGATTATCCTAGCCCAGCATGTAATTAAATTGTTCACTATCTCATTTCAAATATTACCGGTACTGGATATATTTTGATTTATAACAATTAAGACTTTGTACCATAAATGTTACATTATAAATGCGAAACATACTGTTAAAACAATTCCAGATGTGCATTTGTGAAATTGCCCTCATTAAAAGATTCCAAACGAGTCATCGCAGAAATGAAAGGATTTCCGTACAAAGGACGTGAGATGGAGATAAGATTTTGTGCTGCTGCAGATTTTATGGATTTCAATGTTTCAGATAAAGGTAAAAATGATATGTTTCCAAGGTAGATAAAACAGAGAGAATACGTAACTACGGGGAACGCCACATACACAAGACAATACCTCCCCACGCAGACCTCAGGAAAAACAACAATCCACAAAACATAATGCACTTAAGGAGGTCAAATGGTACACATATTAACGAACAGAGGCACAAGGAACGGCCCAACAGACCATAAGGAATAATTAGGAGAATCAAAGTGGACAGTAAAAGGAGGGGGAGGGGGGAATTAATGGATGGAAAAGCTCACAGGACAATTCAAGACAACTGGCCACAATAGGCCAAAATTGGGCAGGAAACACTCTGAACACTGTATAAAGTGACAGAATTGCATAGGGGAAAGGGAAACATAAAACATTCATAACACAAACAGAAACAACAATCATATAGCGAATTACAGCCTTGGAACTGTCAGTAAAAAATACTGTACAGTAAAAGATAGTCTAAAAAAGAATTAAGTGAACTATACATTGATGTCTTTACAGTCAAAACGTTGTTTATAGTTTCAAGTTTCAAAGTTTATTGGCATAACGGCAAAAATAATTGCCTTTGGTCATTTACAAACTGTATGGCAAAGACAGTAAACTGTTATAAAATTGTAAAAAAAAAAAATATGAATATGGGATTCACATAGCATAACATTAATATAAATGAACACAATACATGTGTAGCATTTCAATATTATCAAAATTTAAGAGCTCAAGAAGCAGTCATTAATTGGAGGGTAATTTGTCTTATTGACATACATTCTTTAATAAATTTACATAAATTAGCAATTTTCTTCATAAATATTTCTTATTAAAAGAGATATGACACTTTTACCGAAACTTTTTGCGCAACCCTCGTACCATCATACATGTAGAGATGTACTCTACTGTACTGCGTTGTCTTTTCATTACATCTTTCCCCAATACACAAATACACAAGTCTGAAAAAGGTGTTTTCTATCCTATTCTATAAATGAGCGCTAGCATTGAAAATACTTGTATCAGATTCTTGGTTTGCGTTTTAAGAAAATTTATAATTTTTATATTTGTACTATAATGTACATATACAATAGAAGGGATAAAGAGAGAGAACTTTAGATGAGATAAAGGGAAAGAACTTGTGACAATTTCCTGTGAAATAACCTTACAATTCATGTTACAATTATTGATTATAAATGTATTGGATGTTTTGTATGAAACATAAGATGTAATAGAACAGATAATTGTTGAACATTATGAGTACAGTCAAACCTGTCTGTAAAGACCACCCATGGGAACAGCAAAATGTGGTCTTTGTTTACAGGTGGTCTCTATTAACAGATTAAATATCATTGAAAATGGTCTGATAGGAGATAAAATTGGTGGTCTTTGCAGACAGGTTTTGCAATAGTGGTCTTTGTTCGCAGGTGGTCTTTAACACAGGTTTGACTGTATGCCTTATTTTCAGACAAGGGACTTTTTAGCCCTTACAGAAAGAGTATTACGCAGACTCCCGAACAAGTCCCAGCAGAGAGAGAGTTACCCTTGCAAACGGCAGCTATTGTGCCAATGGAACAATTACTTACACCGATTCACGTTGGCACCGAATATCCAACTGTCATGGTTCCGATATACCCTGCTGTACCTCAGTATAGTACACCAATGGAGTCTGACATAGATTTCAATAATGAGGAACGTTATAGGGATGGTAAGTTGTCCATATATATTAATCCCCTTCAGTGATAGCTCTAGTTTTACCATTGGGGAATTAGTTACCCTCCTTTTTTCCATGAGGTTGTAAGTGAAACAAGTCTACATACGATAATAGAGGCAGATAGACCTCCTCTATAATAAGACCACCTCAACATTAAGAACACAATTTTCACTGTTTTGCTCTTAACCTCAGTATTAAGACCACCTCATTATTAACTCCGCTTTTCAAGGGTCCCAAGAGTGGTCTTATTGTTGAGGTTTTACTGTATATTTATTTTTTATTACGATGATTGGTATTTTAGATTTATCTGATCGACAACATATGTGGCAAGCATCCCCAGGGTGGGCTGGATCAAGCCCTAGGTCCTACACTGAAGGATATCCTAATCTTTATGAAGAACAAAGCGCGGGTAACCATGGTTTTGATTCTAGGTACCATTCTGACCAAAGATATTCTAGGAGTCCTGATAGAGATGGGCCATTCCACCCCTACGAGACCAGTGGCAGGTCAAGTCTTTCTCCTCAAAGAGATAGAAGACATCTAAGCTCTCTATCTAGAGGTCAAAGGTCAAGCATTTCTCCATCCAGCGGTCGAAGGTTAGGTATTTCTCCATCCAGAGGTCGAAGGTCAAGTATTTCCCCATCCCGAGGTCGTAGGTCCAGTATTTCACCACAAAGAAGACATAGGAAAAGTGTTTCCCCATTCAGAGGTCAAAGATCAAGTATTTCCCCATTTAGAGGGTGTAGGTCAAGTGTATCACCATCAAGAGGTCAAAGGTCAAGTGTTTCCCCTTCGAGAGGTCGAAGGTCAAACATTGTGACCGGAAGGCATGAAGGTGAAAGAGATGGTTCTCGCAACAGGATTGCACACAGTAATGACTCTATCAACAGAACAAGGGGAGAAACAGACAATAGCGTTGTCACATCATTGTCCTACTGTGTATACATAAGCAATCTCCCACCTGACCTAGAGGATGTGAGTACACTATTCTCTACTTAACTAACTAATGACTGTGACACTCTGACTGTGAAATGACTACATGTATGCTTTTGCAATTGTGTTCAGCATGAAGTCATTGGTAGTCATGTTAAAGTCAGAACTTGATTTGATATTCGTATTGACTACTTTGCACCTGGCAGATCTGGGTTTGATTCCCGGTTTGGACAGGTTGTGTTCTTCAGTGACATTGGCTCCAGTCATGTCCTACACATGTGGTGAAGTTGTCAGTTGGTTGCGGAAGAGCAAGTTAGTAATTCCAGGAAAACTGGTGAGGTTAACTGGCTGTTGTATATGAATAAAATATTGTTGAAAAATGTTATAACCTGATGAAAACAAAATGAATTGACTGCCTCGTGCTTGACAGATCATTGATGTGTTCAGTGCTGTAACCTATCGCATTAGCTCAGTTGGTATTGGGCTCAACTGCTAATTTATAGGGCATGGGTTTGAGTCCCTGGGTGAGACATAAGTTCGTCCAGGACAATTTAACTTAATATGATACATTCCAAGTCATTTGTGCTCCACATCTGAACTCCAATATATGTCGGAAAGTCGTCAGTTGCGCAAGGAGGAGCAGGCTAGTACTGGTTGGTAACCCAGAAGCACTAGTTAGGTCAAGTGACCGACGTATATAAATATAACACTGTTGAGAAACGGCATAAAACCATCCAAAAAATAATCAGTCATTTTCAAATGACTTGAATCGGTGGAGGCATAATCAAAATTGTTTACTGTTCTTGTTGTTTTGCACTGTTGTATTAAAAGATATTAACTTTATTATTTATTTATTATATGCATTTTTATGAAAAGATTTAGTAAGTACTGATTTTTCTGATTTTTGGATAAGCTAGTGTTTTACAAATTTCTACATGACATTGTAATCAGAGGTTCCATTTGACCCTGGAGTTGACCCTTTGAACCCTTGAATTTCCAAAAAAGCCACATTTTGATCCTCTTGATTCTGGCTTAAGGGCTGATTTTTTTCTCTAAATTATACGTATTTTTAGCTATAAAATGGTAAAAATCGGGTTCAATGTTATCAAAACGACCCTTTTGATTCAGCACCTAGTGGAACCCCTATTTGTGATATTGACATTTCGAAGGAAGGGAGCAAGACAAGTGCGTCTGCCTCTTTATTTATAAGCAGGTCGTCTCGGCATTCAAACCTCAATTTCCTGTTTTCAGTCAGATCTTGAGAATTTGGTTACACCATACCCGTATGATGGTGTCCGACTAAAAGTGAAAGAAGGTAAAGCTGAAGCGAGCATTACCCTGAAGTCTAGAGCTGATGCTGAGTTGATGGTGCAAGATATACATAATAAGATTTATCTTGGTGTTTGTTTGAATGCTGTTATCCTGGATGATCAAACTTCTGGTACCCTGAACCCAACCAGAGAACCAGCTGGCAGTAAGGGTAATTTTGTTTTTATTGAATTCTTATTAAGGGCAGCTTTCCAGCAGCTCTGATATTCCTTAATATCCTATTTTTTTAATTTTGCTAAAATTCCTAAAAGAGTGTCAAAGATCCTAAATGAAGTTTTCTTTGAAGTTCCTGATTTCATGTTTCCTTTCAACGTGAATGTTGATTAAGTTAGAATTACTTTACGTATAACAATAACAATATTTGTCTAGTTCTTTTGAAACATTGGCTTTTCATACAGTTTATCAGTGAATCCTTGGCTTCAGCTTAGTAATGGCTGTGACTGGTGCACAAATATTTGATTTGTAAGTACACAGCCAAGGACAGCTGAAGACTATTGAGCACTGGTAAACATACTATGACTTCCTGTATGTGTTAACCGATATTGCTTCAACCTTTCAGAGGTAAGGGGTTCCTGAAACAGCCCTAATACAATGGAGTATTAAAATTCATAGTTTTAGCCCTACAATTAGTACAGAATAGTTCTAAAATCAGCCATATTTGTGGTCAGAAGCGACTGGAAAGCCTGGTATCACTAACATAGACAATATGTCATCCATACAAATGTGTCTATCTGATTTCAAAACAGATATTGAAATATCAATACAAATGTGTCTATCTGATTTTAAAACAGATATTGAAATATCAATACAAACGTGTCTATCTGATTTTAAAACAGATATTGAAATATCAATACAATTGTGTCTATCTGATTTTAAAACAGATATTGAAATATCAATACAAATGTGTCTATCTGATTTCTAAACAGATATTGAAATATCAATACAAATGTGTCTATCTGATTTCAAAACAGATATTAAAATATAAATACAAATGTGTCTATCTGATTTTAAAACAGATACTGAAATATCAATACAATTGTGTCTATCTGATTTCAAAACAGATATTGAAATATCAATACAAATGTGTCTATCTGATTTTAAAACAGATATTGAAATATCAATACAAACGTGTCTATCTGATTTCAAAACAGATATTGAAATATCAATACAAATGTGTCTATCTGATTTTTAAACAGATATTGAAATATCAATACAATTGAAATAAATTTGTTTTGAACAAGAGTTACTTTTGTATTTTAGCCCGAGGAGGCAGATCCTCTGAGAAGGTTCAATCCGTTGCTGAAAAGACAAACAAATCTTTATTTCAAATTTACGTTGATGCTTCCTATGCAAATGCTCCCGTCTTAGGTAAGATTTTCTTCTTGTCGTATACAGTCAATATTGTATTAAGAGTCCGCCAAAAGGGTCGGACAAAAAGTGGTCCCTAAATGAAACGGTCTTTTAATACAAAGCTTGGTTCCAGATAAGATATCGGGTTTCAATATTTTCTAGTCTGCTACTATATTATGTCTGAACATGGCTGCATACATTTGTACTTAAAATGTGCTTCGACATCTTAAAAATACAATGTACGAAACAAACAGTTTTATTCTTTTATTTGTTAAACTAATATTCACCTGATCTTATGAAATATGTCTACTTTGGAATACAGTTACTGTGTACATTATTTCTATTGGTCAGTATTTTTCAAAACATGTTTTCATTGGTTAACCAGGTACTAGTTGGTTTACAACATTCTCACGGAAATTAAAACTAACGATATGTTATTTTTACAGGTCGAAAATACATCAAGGAATTCACATCTACAGATAATACAACAGCTAACTATTTGTGTGTATTATGTGAGAAGACATATACATGGAGGGACATAGCTGACCATGTGATGGGATTTAGACACAGACTTAAATCTATAGTGAGATATGTCTTCTTTACAAATTGTTGCTGTGCTAGGTCCAAAAGCAGGAGCCTGCTCTGTTAGCTCAGTTGGTAGAGCAATGGGCTGTCGTTCGTGAGGTCCGGGTTCGATTCTCGGGCTGGACTGGTCATTTCCATTGGTTAAGGTCATTTATTCTCCACCACTGATTCATATGGAGAAATTGAAATTGACAGCTGCTTGTGGTAAAACAAGTTAGTACTGGTTAATAATTAATTCCAGGAAAACTGAAAACAATTGCTAGATTAGGGGGGTGTCAAAATTTCTTGATTAATCCATAAATCTGGATTCAGAAGATCAATGTTCAGATAAATACGTTTTTAGGCGGGGGGGGGGGGGGGGGGTAGGTGCGTATCTGCTACTGAACAAATGGAATGTATTTTTAAAAATAGCAAACAATAACAACCAAGGTGTTTTGCAGACAAGTCCGTGGATGGGCTGTTTGATTCCATTTGACCCCTGCTTAGTTTTCAGGATTGATGATTTTTGCTCTGTTGACACACCTGTTTACAATGCAACATCTCTTGAGGAACCCAATATTGAGCTACAACCTCTGTTGAATGATATTATAACTTTCCTTGTATAATGTAGCAAGAATTTAATCATTTAACCTCCACACAGCAACCACCTCACAACAACAACAAACTATTTTGTCTTCCAAACGGTGTTGCTTTGTAGCAGATTCGCCCCTAGCCCCTCTAAACTGCTGAATGGATTTTGTTCAAACTTCACAGTAATGACCCTTGGGTGGGCCTCCTTCAAAGTTACACACATAGTTCGGGTCACTGCATAAGTAGGTCACAGGAGCTGAAATAGATTTTAAAAGTGTAATGATATTACAACTTTCCTTGGTCAATGTAGCAAGAATTTAATCATTTAACCTCCACACAGCAAGAACCTAGCAACAACAGCCAAAATATTGTGTCTTCCAAAGGGGGTTGCTCTGGAGAGGTTATTTGTTTTAAACAGCATCTCCTAAACTGCTGAATAGATTTTGTTCGAACTTCGTAGTATTGATCCTTGGGTAAGCCTCTTTCACAAGTTGCACAAATCATTCCGGTCACTGCATAAGTAGGTCACAGAAGTGTAAACTTTGAAAATCTCATTGTCCAAAACCATAAACCTTACCTAGCAGTTCAATATTTGTTTTTCAGAGACGTAGCCATCCAAAGATATATGAGAAGCTGTGTCTAGTACCAGACAAGATGGAAATGATAAAACAGTGTACTGACTATGCCAGTGAACTTGTGAACAACAATGAGCGAATTGTTACAGTTACCGAGCCGCATCCTGAACAGGCGTCCTTAGATCATTTACGACGTATTCAGGTTTGTTATTATCAGTTTGTGTAAGATTTTTATCTGTACCTGATACTGATTGGAGTATTCTTCGCTTCATTTTTAATGCCTCTGCCATTCGAGGAATGGTGAAGGGGCATAAAGTGTTGCCCCTGTCCGTCCGTGCAAAAATTGGTTTCTGATAAAAAACTCACAATATACAGGGCTGGTTCGATATTGGTTTCAAGTGACCTATTTTTGGAGGAGTTATAGTTATGGCCCTTTTTTACGTAAAAATGTGACTGCAAAGCCTATAGCAGGGGCATCGGTGTCCTATGGAAACATCTACCGTAGTTATCAGTTACGTTTAATAACCTACTTTTAACACTACATGGCTCTGACTGTTTATGTGACTTAAAGCTCCATTTCAAAAAGAAATATATATTATACAAATGCTGCATGTTGGATACGCTTCTGAGTTTATTTTATTTTTGCTTTACAGGGGAGACAAATCAGTGAGATAAGAATATTGTCGGATAAGGAATCGTCAAGTTCAACTTTGGATAAGAAAACTTCATCTGACTCAACGTCGGATATATTTAAGAAAATTGCTGCTTATAAAAAGAAGTTTGAAGCTTGTCAAGGTAAGTGGACTAGCATTGTAATATTTCCAGAGATTGAAGGTGAGAGGCGTCTACTAAAATTTGCTAATTTTTTCCTTGACCCCTTCAATTCTTGCGGTTCATTTTTTGGCCTGGGATTTTCAAATTATCACGAATTTAATGGGCTTAGAATGGTTTCTCATAAGATATGATTTGCCCCTTATATAGGGCTGACGCTATAACAAATCATATTTTCCCCTTCTTAGAAAGAAAATTCCCCTTCAGTAAAATTATTTAAATTTTAGTCTTATAGATACTCAAATTCGGTGATTCATGATGCAAATTTCCCCTATCAAAAGGACCCCAAAACTGAAAAAATGACTTCAAACAAACACATTATATTACTTTTATCCTGTCTAGATACACCTGACGAAATTGAAATGAATACAAATCCAGCAAAGAGGCGGCGAGGTAATGCTGGTAAAATTGGCACAAGAACATTGAAATTTGAAGACTTGCAGAAACAGAACAAGTCATTGGCAGATTCTATTGTTGCTGAAATTGCCTCTGCTAGACTAGATACTGACTCTATAGATAATCCTGAAAGGTCTGAAAAAAGGTTTAGTAATGTTGGGAAGAAGCCACGGAGTAGAAGATGGAACAGAAGTAGGCTACGAGGCAAATACAAATCTGATGAGAAAGCAGTCGATTCCAAGGCAAAAAGGCAAGCTGAATTAGATCGGGCAAAGTTTCAGGAAGCAATTAAAGAGTCAAGGGCACGAGCTGAGCAAATTAAGAAATCTCTAGGATTAGGTAACCAAGAAGATAATCCAGTGTCTGATAAAAACTCACAGGTAGATACAGTAAGAAAGGAAACAGATAAAGTTGTATCTGATAAAGATGAAGTAAAGAATAATCCAATCAGTAATGTTTTACCAGTAACAGATAAAGATCTTACACAAATTAATAACAATAAAACATCAGCAAGTGTACCAATTGCAAAGTCTGTTGATAAAAGTGAAGATGATGTAAGGATTGGAAAAACTGGTGATGTGACTAATAATGAAAATAAAGACACTGAGAAACATGAGGTTGATGATTCTGAACAAACACAAACTGAAAAAGCAGACCAAGGTAGTGTAAAAGAGATAGCTGTCAAACAATTGGAAGGAATAACTGCTGAATTGTTGGAGGAAGGTTTAGTTGATATGGAAGAGGAAGTGGAGTTAAGCAAAGATAAGAATGTCTGTATAACACTAATCAACCCAAGTTCTCATCCTAGATCAAAGTTACATGAATATCTGAATGATCGTTTGAAAGAAGATCCTGACAAGTTTGTTCTGCTAGGTTTGTATGTTAGTTATTACTGTTGAACTGTTGCATATCATTAACCCTGGATATCATTGACAAATTGTCTGTACAGGATTTTTCAGCTGTTTTATAGCCAATATTCGGCTATATTCCTAATCTAATGTAAACATTTCTAAAAAATCTGAAGAGAAAGGTTTGGTTCAATTTAGCCAAAAATTGACAAAGTTAGAGGCTTTTCTCTCACAGGCAGTTTATATCAATAGCGTTAGCAATTGTTGATTAATTAATCACTACATCCTTTACTTTTATTCCTAAAGTTCTGCTGTAATTTCTAGACCGTTTCCCCATTTTCTTAGTTTAATGCGCTCTACTTAAATATTATTTCAGGTTTAGAATATGCTATTGAGATAGTACCGAGGGCAAATGTGGAAGATTTAAACTACCATTGTAGTCTGTGTGGTATACAGGGCACTGGTAGAGGATTCATTTCTCATTTGTTTGGTTTTAGACATAAAAGCAAGTATATGGTAAGTTGACAACAAGCTGAATAATAGTTTTAAATACTCAATTGAACATATTCTGTTAGTTCCACAGCCAAAGTTAATGTCTACAAAGTCCCGAACATAACCCTTAAAGACATTGTTGTCTATCATATTATGCCATATCTAGTATGGTTTTTAGATATAACTTCATTTAATCTTAAAACATTAGTGTCCGGTGTGCAGTACAAACAGATGTGAAAATCTATCAAGTATTGATTTACTTAAAATCTTATCTGCAGTAGTTCTCTTTATGTCAGAATTATAACCCTTCCTTTAAGAACTTATTAAAGATGTATCTGGCTCATCTGAACATAAAATGTTTGAATTGGCTTCATTCAGTATTGTTGTTACATTGGCTAAAACATCTCTGATAAGAGCCATTGCAATGTATAACTGATTGAAAATGTATTTTTTACCGTATTACTAACAGACAAAACTTGTAAAAAGCCTGATTGTTAAACATTTTATGATGTATCTTTCTTCAACAGTTATGGATCAATACATTATGAGTTCATTATTTGTTAATGCATGATTAGTGATGTTTTAACTGCAGGAAAATATATTGTTCATGTTTGTTTAGGTAAACAAATGAAAAAAATGAGCATAATATTACTTTAATAGAAAAGTACAGCAAAACTTCGCAACCTCAGACTGTCATGAGATCTAGCAATTAGTTTGAACCATCTTTTGTTCGAGGCATCTACAGTATATGAGTATATGTACGAACTCACTGTCTCCAGGACAAGTGTACTTAAAGCATGTTGAACACTAGGCATTTGTGCGTTGTTTGTGTTTTCGTATAGAATGCATGTCGATCAATAGTCTTATCATTGTTCATAATAATAATAATTAGAAATAAAAATTAGAGGAAAACAGAAACAGATTTGTCACATAAGTACATGAATGTAGTACAACTGTCAACTAATTATCACGACATGTGAATAAAATGTGTCACCAATCTTACCGGTCAACAAACAATAAAATATCAAATGGTCAATGAAAGGTGTGAATTATTGTATTCTTCGACCTATCTATGGTGAACAGTAATTGATAAGAATGCTAGGGACAACAAATCATGTTCGAGGGTTGATCCTTTCTCTGTTCCAGTGATCTACTGTTAGATAATATGAAGTAAGAAGGAATATCAAGGGGGTTTTAATGAAAATTTGACACAAAATGTCGATTTTCCTCCACATGTGGAGTAGTTGCCTGCTCCTTGTTGAAGGGTAAGTTAGTACTGGTTAGAATTCAGTCCAGGAAAAACTGGTTAGGTGAACCGGCCGCCGTATATAACTGAAATATTGTTGAGAAACGGCGTTAAACCCGATGAAACAAACAAACAAGGGGGTTTTAGAACCTGTCCGTGGTATCAACTGTGTTCAAGCCAAAACTGTTCGAGGTTTCGAAGTTTTACTGTGTACAAAGATGTACTTCTGCGAACATGAAAAATTACACTGGCTTATATTTTGACGACTCTTGAATTTGCAAAATTCATTTACATTTTCGTATCCTTTTCACTCATGTTTGGTTTTGCATAAATAACTACTGTCCTGACACAGTAAAGTTTAATGAAATGCTACATTTTTTTCTATCAGGAAATGCACGAAACTGAGTTGTACAACATATGTAAAGGGAAGACTTTGGTACAGTTTAAAGCATGGGTAAACAGTGAAAGTTTAAAAAAGACGAAACAAGTATTAGAAAATCCACAACTTCAAAAAGTCATCACTATGACAGAGTTGGAGTTTAAAGAAAAGAAATTGAAAGAAAAACAGGTAATGCTTAGAGCATTGTTACAGATTCTTAAAATTATATTTCTCTCTTCAAATGAAAAAAAAAAATGCAATACTTATAAATATTTCCACATTCGTTGAATTCTATATATCGCAATTAAGTCTCCAAAATATCCACGGACAATGCGCTTAGTTTGTGACATCAAAACTGACTTTTGAAATACTCGACGTCGTGACCAACATCACTAATACAGGTACCGCTCATATATTCAAAAAAAAATTAAGGTTACCTGTAACATTCTCAAAAATTGAGTGATGTTCGGTTTTCACCAAACCCTTGATACTGTCTGAGCGGTATTCTCATGTTATATCCCCGCAAACGAAGACTTCAGAGCAACATTCTACTACAGTTCTTGAAGGATTTTCATGAAACTTTCCATAAATATTCTACATTTGCTGTAGTGTGTGACTTTCTTTTTTTTAATTCAAGATGGCTGACTGGTGGCCATCTTGGATTTCCTTAAAAATATGTCTGAAAGAGCAGTTTTTCAGGGATAGCTCTAGTTTTAATATTTGCTTACAGGAAAAGCTACGAACTGCTGTTGCAGATAAGCACTTGGTAAATGAAAGTGCTAATTTTCAAACAAGATTGAAGGAAATTGCTAGACACGAAGAGAGTGTGGTTAATGCTGAAACTGAATCTGCCAAAGATGAACTAGATACATCACTGCGTGGTAAAATAACGGAAGCGAAAAAGTTTGCCAAACCAATCAGTATGCTAGATGGGAGAGATACTGTAGAATTATATAAATACATACGATTGAAGCCTGGCATACCTCTTCTCGGTACGTTACCCGATTCATTTCATTGGTTTCCATGGCAACTCAGAGGGTTAAGAATTAAATGAACCTTGATACCTATATATACATGGGTATAACGAAGGCCTGAACATTTTCGTGAAAATCTGAGACTAATTATGTGCCACGCCCTTTCTTTGAAACTTTGGTTCTCACAGAGAATTGCAGTTCAATGTGCTGTAATAATAATTTCTTGTAATAAGATACTTTTTTACTTTGAAAATATTAACGCTTTTCCATAATCATTTATTACACTTCTTGGAAATAGTGAAAGTATATTCAGGGGTGTCGAAAAAACTTTTTGAAATAGCAGCAAAATCACCAAAAGTAGGCGGTATCTGGGGGTTATGTCCATTCATACAAAAAAGGGAGCCGCATGCTGGGGTTCCGCTAGGTGCTGAATCTCAACGGTCATTTTGAAAAATATTTGACCAGATTTGGCTATTTCATAGCAAAATTTCCTATAATTTGGAGGAAAATTGACCCTTCAGTCAGAATCCTGTGGGTCTAAAAGGGGCATTTTGGAAATTCAAGGGGTCAAAGGGTCAACTTCAGGGTCAAATTGAACCCCTGGTAACTTTACCAGCTCCCAGCTGTTGTTGACACCTCTGATATTGTTTTGTTCCTGTCTGTGGTTTGTAGACGTTGTGGTCAACTGATGGACGTCAGAAGGACAAAGGTCAAGGTCACTGATACCTTGAGACATATTAAAGTGGTTTCTGATAAATGCATGGGGGGGTTAGTTACACATTTTGTTTCCTCTGTGTATAAATGCATTTTGATACCAATTTCATGTAACTCATTTGTTTGCTTCAAACATATTTATCATTTTAGGTTTAAGCAGCGTTGTGGAAATTCAAGGCTTATATGGTCCGAAGACAAAAACTGCGACGTATGTGTGTAAATTATGCTGCCCTGTAAAGAAAATAGATGGTGTTGCACCATTTTATGAGCATTTGACTGGAAATAAACATATGGAGAATTATCTGGTAAGTGTTCTACACTCACAAGTCCTCTTGTTAAGCTTAGTCATTAGAGCGCTAGGCTGTGACTCGGGAGGTCCGAAATCGACTCCCGCACGAGGCAGGTTATGTCCTTCCGTTACGTTTGACTATGGTCATTTTTCTATCACCTCATGTAGGAAAGTTATCAGCTGGTTATGGAAGGGCAAGTACGTTTAGGTTGTTAATTAATTCCAGGAAAGCTGGGTAGATCATCTGACCACCATGTGTAACTGGATTATAATTGATAAATTGAGATAACTCTAGATGATTGTATATTCGTACAGATGTATTCTACAACATTGTCACCTTTCTTGCATATTTCCCAAAACCACGGATACACAAGGTGGATGCAGGTATTTTGTAACCTGACCTACACACCGAGTTAGAGCTAAAATAGGAAATACCTGTATTGGTTTTTTGATTTGCAGTGCCAGAAAACTTTTTAGGTTTTAGAGAAAGTCTGTATGAAGACATTAACATGATATTTTCTCAAAATATGAACCAATCAAATTGTCTAATTTGTTGCATATTTAAACAACGCGCTTCATGCGCAATATTTGATTGGTCTAAAATTTAGGTCAACTTAATATTATACAGCTATAATGAAACTATCTACCTTTAAGCAGACAGGTATTTAATTGGAAACCATTTTGTAAACAGACAGGACCAATTGTCACCAGGAGTATCTCTTGTTTTCATTTCAGAGGCAGAATTTCCCACATAAGATGATTCATCTAAAACTTATCACTCAGAGTAGTGCAAAGTCAGCATATTTACTCAACCAAGCAAAGTTAGTGAGTCAGACTCAGTCCTATAAGTATGAGCCTATCAACATGGTTAATCTTATAACTCTGGAAGAGGAACGCAAAGGTATGACAATGCTTGTGTGTGCCCATTTTTGGCCTATTTAGGCCAGTTGTCTTGACTTGTCCTGTGATCTTTTCCATCCATTAATTCCCACCTCCCCTTCCCTTACTGTCCACTTTGATTCTCCTAGTTATTCCTTGTGGTCTGCTGGGCCATTCCTTGCGCCTCAGTTCCTTAATATGTGTACCGTTTGACCTCCTTTAGTGCCTTATGTTTTGTGGATTGTTGTTTTTCCGGAGATCTGCGTGGGGAGGCATTGTCTTATGTATGTGGCTTTCCCTGTAGTTACGTATTCTCACTCTTTTTTTATACAATGAATCTACTTTGAGCGGTCATATTTTATTGGGCGATTTGAATTGTTTTAACGCCAATGCCAGGCTTTGCTGATCCATACTGTATAAGTTGTAAAGTTTACGAGGTGGAAAAGTTTGCGAATTTCGCAAATGCACAAACTTCGCAAACAATTTCCACTGCGTAAATTCCCACCTCCACCAAAGTTTTATTTTCCTACGCACCGTGTAGCCGCTACTTGAAGTCTGGCACTGAATGGAGTCACATCTAAAATACTGCATGGTCGATAATACTTGGGAGTCCTACCTTAACATTTAGAGAATTAAATAAAATTATGAAATTGATAAACAAACTGATTTCGGCGATTCACAAACATTTCCGCATGCCAAACTTCTGGAATCGGCAATTTCGCAAACTTTTCGACACATGATATTATCCAGTATATCATTTTGTATTTCAATTTTAATAAATTAAGTTAAATATGAACATAAGTGCTTGATTCTGTACAATTAACAAGGGTCTTTTTGTTGCCTATTTATCTTCATTGGTCAATATCTGATGTTTTGTATATGAATACCAATTTAACTGAACAATAATGCATATGTATTTAATAGTATACAACTATCCATAACTATACTTCCATGGCCTTAAATGTGTCGGAAAATGGTTGTTTTGTATTTAATCAGTAGTTAGGTAATGTTGGGACATTATTCACAAAACAATTTAAGCCTGAAACTGAGACTTTCAAATTACTATTTAGTTAAATTGACAAGCCTTCCATTTTCATTCAATTTAAATGAATGAAATATCTTCTGAGTAATTGTTGATATTTACTGTACACTTTTGCCAAGTTTTATAAAACAATATATTGTGTTATGAGCAAAGAGATTGTTAAGCGTAAGGCTGAATTTCAGTCTTAAATGTTTTTGTAAATAAGTCCCCAGACCTTTACTCCAATGCTTTGGTATAGAAGTCGTTACATAAGTGACAATTTATTCGCCTCTGGAATCTACTCAATAACTCTGTTTACAAGTACAATACAATTAAACCCCACTTGAAGACCACTCAATGACAAGACCACCTCAAAATTTTGAAATCAATTTTCATGTCCATTTTCACTGTTCTTTATTTAAGCCCGATATTAAGACCACCACAATAAGAAGACCAGCTTTCAACTGTCCCAAGGATGGTCTTATTATCAAAGTTTTACCATGTATTCTTCAGCTACAGAAATATTTATTCAACCTCGATATTAAGACCACCTTGATAAAAAGACTAGGTTTTAATGGTCCCAAGGGTGGTCTTATTATTGAGGTTTTACTGTATATCCTTCAGCTGCTGAGTTATTGAAGGCAGCAAAGATGGCAGAGGAAGCCGCAAGAGTTAAAGCAGAGGCTGAAGCAGCAAAGGAACAAGAGAAGGTGAGAGCTGAAGCCATGGCAGCTGCTGCAAGGGAACGAGAGAAAACAAGAGCAGCAGCAGCTGCTGCAGTGAAAGCTGCAAATGCTCAGGCTTTTGATTCTGCATCCAGATTAGTATCATCCTCGGTTGCCAGAGTAACAGAGATGGTGGATGTTACAAAGAGTGGAACTGATGCTGGTCCAGTGACTGCTCACCTGTACAAAATTATTGCCGGGCTTCAAAATACAGCTGTTGTAGGTTAGTATTGACCAGAACCTGCACGGTCAGGTCATTGGTTTGAACCCCAGACTGTCACCCGGAAGGTCCAGGTTTGTGGTTTCCTGGGCTGTGCAGGTCATGTCCTTCTACAGGCTTTCCAGCATTCCTAGATTTTCCTAGTTTTTCCAAGTTTTTTTAAAAAGCTCCTATTTTTTCCTAGTTTTCCAAAAAAGCTCCTAGTATTCCTACTTTTTCATCAGCAGAGTAGTACGTTGGTTAAGGTCTAGAAGTTTTTAAACTTGGTTTTGGAGATTTTCTTGCTGAAGAAGACAAGAGGATGTTAAGTTGACAGACTCCTTTGCTGAAAGTGTGATCTGGTGGTCTGGTATCACTGGTGCATAGTCCAACCTTCTCAACTGATGATTGAAACGATTAGCCTTTGCTTCAGTGATACATGCAAGTGGCTGCAGACACAAATAACCTGTCCACTCAATGATCCAATTGCATTGGTGTATGGTAATCGAATATATTTTAATGATATATCTGGGTTTTATTTTTTTAGGGGAGATATTTTTATTTTCCTTGTAAATAAGTATGTGTGGGTCGTAAATAAGTATGTGTGGGTCGGGGATATCCCACTCCATACTTTACAAAATAGCCGTTAGTGTGTACAGTCAACCTGTGTTAAAGACCACCTGCGAACAAAGACCACTATTGCAAAACCTGTCTGCAAAGACCACCAATTTTATCTCCCATCAGACCATTTTCAATGATATTTAATCTGTTAATAGAGACCACCTGTAAACAGAGACCACATTTTGCTGTTCCCATGGGTGGTCTTTACAGACAGGTTTGACAGTATAAGAAAATATTACGGTTATTATTTCATATTTAAGATTTAATGATTTAAGAGATACTAATAAGGTTATATCACACTAACACAGAAATAAATAATTAACATACGGTTGATATTTTAATTATTTGAAGAGTATTTGTATTATTAAAGTCAACACTAAAATCTTGATTATGTATTAGTATAAGTTGAGATATTATTTCTGATTCTGTGTTGCAGGATTAAGCTACGTCACAGAGATACACGGTATACTAGAAGATCACGGCTCACCAAGATATATCTGCAGTTTATGTCACGATGAAGTCATACCTGATAAAGCCATCAAATCACATTTGATTGGAAATAACCATATGTTGAACTTTCTTGTAAGTTTTGAATATTTGAACTCATATATTGTGTTTGAAATTCTTTTTTTTGACAGATTTGACAACGCTGTGGGGGTACTTAGATTTACTCATGTCCGTCTGTCTGTCTGTGTGTCCTTCAGTCGTCCATCCCACAATACTTGTGTTGTTCATATTTCATAAATTATTTGACAAAGAGTAGCAAAACTTCATTAAATATTCCTACATACTTGGTTTGAAAATATTTTTATTTTGCTGAATTTGAAAAAATAATTTCGTATAAATAAAAACAAGGTTTGCACAGTCTTGAAAAGTCCTTGAATTTGATGCCTTTTTCTTGAAAACTACTTGTTTTATGCCCTCAGCAAATATTTCTCATGTCGTGTGCTGCAGTAATTGTCATCATGGGGGCTAAACATGAAAAATACACTGGGTCCCTTCTCTATACCAAAACAAAAATAAAGCATTTCTAGTCCTTAAAAATGATGAGATGGTACTTTAAAAATGTCCTTGAAATGTATTCGAATATTTTGCTGGAAGTGCTGTATGGACCATGTTACTGGAAGCCAGTGAACGATTCTTATAGTCTTACGGTTTTAAATATTTTGAGTAATTATTAGTATTTAATTAGTACATATAAGTAGTGATGGACAATAGGACAAATTTCATAATCGATTATCGGAACGGTTTGAAATCTCATAAGCGATAATCAAATCGGAAATAATCAAAATATTTAGTTTTTAGTGTAAGTATAATTTAATTTAATTTATACAACTTTATTTATCTCTTTACTACATTTAACATCAATGGGGTTTTACATTTCTCATATATCATAAGATCATTTTATCATTCAATAAATATTGTTTTTGCGTGTTTACTTTGTATATTTGTATTCAACTGAATACATCGAAATATTGATAGCTGTAAAATTTGAATGTATATGAAATCATCTTATTGAAATAACAATTCAGTCAAAACTTCCAATTATAATAAATTATAGTAGTTCATAATCAGTTGTGCCGACGTCGGATGTCCAGCAATTTTCGATTATTTCGATAATCGCGCCATCACTACTAATTAGAATTATTATTTAAGTATTAAGTAATGTGTAATTACAGAAGGCCAACTATCCGGTGTTCTACAGCAAAGCAGAAGGAAGTTACGAAGAAGCCGTGAAATATTGTCAAGATATTGAGGAACAGTTTGGTCGGGAATCCGTTAGAGTGAAGACAAGATTAGAATCATCACCAGATACTATGGTATACTCCGATCCAGTGGTTTCCAAAGGTATTCAGTTGAACCTTGTTTATTCGAGAACCGTCTCTTTGAATACTTGTTATCATCGGTAATAAATATCGGGCCCCGATGTATCTTCTTATGCACGTTGAATTGATATGGGCTATTCGAAACGAAGTATTATTCAAAATAAAATATCGAACCAAATGAATTGGAATGAATGAAGTCTGAATGTATCAGGGTTGGAAGAGTCCTTGAAAGTCCTTGAATTAAGGCTAGAAAACCCCTTGAAAAAGGCTTTACCCTTTAAAAAAGAAAATGTTTGGATTTCATCTAAAACATTTGTCACTAACTTTGCTTAGTAGGAAGAATAAAGTTGATAAAAGTTGATATGAAAAAGAATGTAGCACTCGGTAGTCGGAGTTCAATCTCTCAAAACATCTCAAATAGAAATCTCGGCTCAAATTCGATCGGACACCGGAACACACAAATATTCTCTTGTTACAGCTCCCGTGTTTAAAGCATCACCAGCTAACGTTGCAGAGAAAGGAAAGAATGAGACGAAAACAATGGACGAAGAGGATTGTGAGCCCGACGGAGATCTGGAGTTTTATAAACTTCTGAAGAGACAAGATGACAGACCGTTAGTAGGTGCGTACCTTGACTAGGGCTGCCATTGATTCGATTCTTAGCAGATTGATGATTTTGACAAATCTTCGCATTATTTCCAGAACCCCACATATATTTTTTTCCGTCTTTTTGAGAAAAACAACTTGAAAGTTTTACCCTCCTGAAATAATTGTTACATACAGGGTTATGGAATTGCATTTTATTAAAGTTATGTGCATTCCAGAACAATGTTGGAAGTACAGATAGAAAGAGCTTGGAATGACCGTTTCAACGATACCAAATACTCAAAATCGCCAAAAATTGAGTTACGGGGTTCTGGAAATAAGGCGTCGAAATATTGACAATATTTTGGAAGCAGTAAAATTATTTTTCGAAAAAGTCACTGCATGATTTTGAAATATCAAAACATCTGAAAAAATGTTGTTTCCCGAGTTTTAATTATCAGAAGTTTGTGCCCAGTTTATTTATCATTGTTGTCGTCAACATTCTTAGCTGTGTTCATTTGTTATTCTAAGATTAAATTTTTTTATTATACAGTCAACTCTCGTTATAACAACCATGTTTGTTCCTTGGATTTATGTTGTAGTATTGAATAAGTCGTGAAATTGAATTTGATCGATTGCCGAATAAGCAGATTTGTTCCCACCAAATTTGTGTTGTTAAATCAATATTCCCTTATATCAAATGTCAGTATAACGAGAGTTGACTGTAGATGAATGCCCAAATTTGCTATACGAGAAAAACGGATATGCATTATTTCACAAAAATTGTAGCATATGATAGATATGTATTGTTAAATAGACAGGTCTCTTGGCTACCTCGTTGCTGTTGAAACCTCAATGTTGATGAAACCTCAATAATGACACCACCCTTGGCACCCTTGAAAACTGGCCTTAATATTTAGGTGGTCTTAAAATTGTGGTTGAATAAAGAGCGAAACAATGAAAATGGACTTGAAAATTGTGTTATTATTGAGGTGGTCTTTAAGTGAGGTTTTACTGTACATGATACTGCAATTCTCTTTTAACAGGGCTTCAGTTTTTGAGAGAAGTGCATCACCCTACCCGGAAGTATAGGCCTGTGTATGAGTGCTCGGCTTGTCAGATACATGGTCAGAATTTTCTCACCACAGAAAATGTCCTCACCCATTTACGTACTATCGAACATCGGCTTAATTTCTTCGTAAGTACAATTTTTGCAACGATTAATGCAGGGTTTGAGGCATAGCTACATGTTTATTACTGTATAGCGGGTTATATTGGCGGGGTTTGATTTTGGCGCTATTGGCGATCAAGGTCTAATCCACCGAAGTAAAACTCCGCCAAAAAGTGTAACTAAAAGCTTTCGAGACCCATTTTGTTAATTTGGAAAATAGCGACTTTCTGAGAAGGGGAAGTAAATCTATCATTGTAATATCTAAAAGAAGGAAGCAACTTATCTAAATATGCTGATTTATTACAAAGGGGCGTCATATGTTTTGGATTAATAATAAGTAAAACACTGAGTGATTCTGAATGAAAAAAAAAAAAATTTTAGCGGAACATCACAAATGCGCCAATGAGGAAAACTCTATAAACCGCCAAAAGTTGGCACCGCAGAAATAAAGCGCTGTACAGTATGCACCCGCCATGCAAAGAATAGCATAGAGAAATGTTGCCGCTTTTTGTTTGTCCGTCCGTTCGTCCATCTGTGGAAATATTGGTTTTTCCATGAATAACTCTCGAATGGATGGATTAAATTCATATTTGGCACACAAGTATAGGATAATAATTACAGGTTAAGCGCGATTTTGGTCGCAATCCACCAAGTTTTGGAGGAGTTATGGCCCTTTTTTACTTAAACATTTGTTTCAAATCTATACCTCTTGAAAGGATGGATACGTTCAATTCATATTTGGCACATAAGTATTGGATAATAAAAAACAGGTCAGGCTGGATTTCGGTTACAATCTGTTAAATTTTGAAGGAGTTATGTCCCTTTTTCGACTTTCTGATAAGTAACGCTTGAAAAACCCGTAGCAGGGGCATGTGTGTCATATGGACACATCTAGTTTATACTGAATTTCAATAGTTTCTGGCCAAACCCATTTCATGGCTACGGCTTTTTATGTGTACCAGATTGCAATGCAATATGTTTTACCCATATCAGCATTTTCTAGGTTTCATTAGAAAATGTGTATACTGCCTCGTCTTTCAAGTATATTGTAAGATATTTTAAGTAAACACTATTGTAAGGTATTACTTTGTTCATGTTTCTAGAAAGAGAATCATTTTCACATCTTCAAAGAAATCACAGCTTTATTTGACGACAAGGAAAGTATGGCTCTGTTAGATAAAAGAACCGAAGAAATTGAGTCGAAAGTTGGACGAGGTGTGGTGGAAAAAGTCGTTTCAGGCAGATTGCATTACTGGATAGAAGTTAATACTCAACCATTTGTACCTCAGAGTAAAGCAGAGAAAAAGTTCTCGGAAGAAGGTTTGTGTCCAATTAACTTTAAAGTGGCAATACTTTTTAATATGTAAAGTAATTTTTTGACATATTTGAAAAGAAATACCATCCTTGTAAATAACAGTAATGTTTTTTCACCGAATTTGACATTTTTTGCTAGAAATGAGAAATATAAGCCTTAACTTTCATCCGGAATCACTTTGTTTTGGGCATATGCTATTAAATGTGGCAATATCTGATATGGAACACATGAAAAACGTGTTTTGATGTACACCTAATGTCATTCCCTGTTCATAGGAAATCTTCTATGATTCGTCAGAATTCTAATCAATGTCACATAATCTATGGTAAATTCTTACTTCTAATTTGATTTCTAAACTAGGCTTCTTTCAGTTCAAAATTGCATCAATATCGAACTAATAGAATGTTGTTATGCCCTGCCATTTGATGAATGGGATAGGGGCATTAAGTGTTGCTTCTGTCTGTCCGTCTGTAAGGGCAAACACTTTAGGGTTTATGGGTTTACAGACAAAGGTTAGGGGATTTTTTGTTCTGACTGCTTTAAGAAAACCACATAAAATCACCTATCAAAATGGCCAACAATTCAGAACAAGGTAGGTAAATATTGCAGATGTGGGAACTATCTATAGAAAGTCAGGTCAGACGAGCGGGCAGTCGGGTGGCCAGGTTGCTGGGCGTTTTTTCGGCAGGCGGACAGATAGTAAAAGTAAGTGCCCCTCCCATAAAACACATTTTAAAGTTCTTTATTTGAATTGTGTCTTGTATTTAAGATAAAAAAGATCAAGAAAAGCAGTTCAAATGTAAGAAGTGTTCACAACTTGTTCCCCGCGAAGAACGACGAGGCCACATACTGGCTGCTCATATATGCTTGTATAAATGTAAAATATGCGACCTCAGTTTCCCGTCACATATTCTGCAGACTCAGCATAACATCAAGATGGACCATCTGAATCCAAATGTGCGATTAAAAGATAAAAGGATAAACTTTAACATGCAAAAGTGGTTTGCATTTGTATTTGATTCTAGAAAGGGAATGTTGGAAGAGTCCAATAATTCAGGTGACTAAGCTTTTGCAATATATGAGAATCTATGAGTGCTGCCATAACAAAGCCTGTATTACTGTAAAGCGGGTTATATTGGCGGGGTTTTTATTTTGGTCTTATTGGTGGTCAATGTCTAATCGGCCAAAATAAAACTCCGCAAAAAAGTGTACCTTTCGTGACCCATTTGTTAATTTGGAAAATGGCGACTTTCTTAGAAAGGGAAGTAAATCTACCGTTGTAATAGCTATAAAAAACTTATCTGGATATGCTGATTTATTACAAAGGGGTATAAATTCACTAGAAATCTTATTCAAATTAACTTGTCCCTGACTGGTGTACATGTTTAAGTTGACTTGTCTGACATGGGAGGCTAGTAATCGGATAATACTGTATAAATGGTAAAGTTCGCGAGGTGGAAAAGTTTGCGAATTTCGCTAATGCACGAAATTTGCAAACAATTTCCACAGCGTAAATTTCCACTTCCACCGAAGTGCATTTTTCCAATGCACTATGCGGCTGATACTTGGAGTCCGGTACTCAATGGAGTCCAGTACTCAATGGAGTCCGGTACTCAATGGAGTCCGGTACTCAATGGAGTCACATCTAAAGCACTGCTTGGCAGATAATACTTGGGAGACCTATCTTTACAAATTGGCAATAGACTTGTCCAGGACGTCGGGCTAGTGGATTTCTAGAGCCCTCATCTGCTATGTATTGATAGTTTACAATATTTAGCTCCCTTGTCTTAAAAAGTCGGCCATATTGATAGGCTACTTTCCTTAAAGTGTATAGGGAATATAATGTAAACAATGATAAAAATATAATCAAATATATAAAAATAACTTATTCATTATGCTCATGTGGGCAGATGGCTCAGAAATTTGAAAAAATTGGTTGTCCTTGCAAATTCTCTTGGTATCAATCGATGTTTTCAATAATTTATTTAATGATGAATGCTACAGTAGGTGACTGTTCAATTGATCTTTTGTTAAAAGAATCAAATTATCATTCTACATGTAGTTAATGAGCGTATTAGCAGAGTAAAGACGAGTGCAGGTATTGTTGTTTAAACTAACAATAATGTGGAACAATTTTGTTGTTTTATCAATCAGTTTCTGTCAGATTGATTTTATCATTCAGACAATCAACATGTCTGCGCCTCCTTCTAAATGTCGAAGAATAGAATTGTCACTTGATGACAAAATTAAATTGATCAAAGAGTCAGAATCTGTTCCGAAACCGTGCATGTATAAGGAATGAATAAAAATTAATACACTAAGTCATTAATTATGTTGTTGTTTAATGCATTTCCTAAAACCCCTCTAAACCGGAAACCCCTCTAAACCGAACTTTTTATCCGGTCCGGCCGAGGTTCGGTTTAGAGGGGTTCCACTGTATTTGTCGAAAAAGACATTTGTATTATCATAAACTTAAAAAAACTTCCCGTTTTTTAACAAGCAGGTGTTTTTTTTCTAGTTTTGTCTCTTAGTAATATGATAAAACAAGATAGCTTTAAGCAGTTATACATGGCAATGGTTCTTATTAATGATGTTTTAGACTATGTTACAACAATACTGGATGAAGCCCATTAAAAAAAATTATGTTCAGATGAGCCAGATACATCTTTATCTTTCCATACTTTGTAGGCAAATTACGTCTAATGTGTCAGAAGTGCAATACATGTTGCAGACCAGACGAAGCCCAGAAACATTATATTACCTGTCATTTACGGGGCTATAAATGTGAAAAATGTCACGCACCTCATGGTACTAGTAGGGAGCTTGAAAAACATCTAAAACTTGCTCATGATATCTCGAAATATGTAAAACCTGAACGATTTGACGACTATGGTAAGATGAAAAAGACTTTCTGCAGTGTATATACAACTGCTGAATCAAATGGATCGAAATCCACTGAGGCAGATGCGATGAAAGTGAATAAGAGTGCAACTTTGCCTGATGAAACTATGAAAGGTACTACAACAGTCAAGCCAAGTGTATCAAATAACGAAGTGAAAGCCACAACAACAGGAGATAAAATAGATATTAGTAAGATTGGCGGGCGAAGTTTATCAGAAAAAGAGGTTAATGCAGCAAAAAGAGTAGAAAAATTGGGTGTTGGTGGGACTGCCAGACGAAAGGTATCAGGAAATGATGTGAAAGCAGCAAGTAGTGTAGTTAAAGAAGATGTTAGTGCAACCGTAAAGCCAAGCGTATCAGTTAATGACGTGAACATTGTAATTACAGCAGAAAGAATGGATGTTAGTAGTAATATTGGGCCAAATGTATCAGGTAACAAAGTTAAAGCCACAAAAACTGGAGAGAGAGTGGATACTAAGAAAGATAAGAAGACTGAAACTGATGCTGCTCCTTTTGACCTTACTATTGCTGAGAATCAGGAGAAAATAATGAGAGGTATAGAATTATGTTAACTTATTTTATCTATAAATTTTGGTTTTGTAATAAAAACAACTAAGGAACTGGATTTGGTTTAAAATGTAACTTTGTCTTTTATTGAGGATTTTTTTTTCAAGTTGAATTAGTAATACTGAGAAGTTTTATATATTACAAACAGTCACACACATTGTAAATGGTAAATCCACTAAAATATGTTAGCAAATTTCGCATGTAACCACAGGCTGTTAAATCTGTGTGATCAAAGGAAATTGTCACTAGTTCTTTCCTCTTCTATATGCCTTCTTTAGTATATGCACCAGAAGATCATAATGAGTTCTCTCCCCTTCTATGTCCCTTCTATTAATATATGTACTAGGATATCGTCATGAGTTCTCTCCCCTTCTATATTCCTTCTATAGTATATGTACTAGGAGATTGTCATGAGTTCTCTCCCCTTCTATATCCCTTCTATAGTATATGTACCAGGAGATTGTCACAAGTTCTCTCCCCTTCTATATGCCTTCTATAATATATGTACTAAGAGATTGTCACAAGTTCTCTCCCCTTCTATATGCCTTCTATAATATATGTACCAGGAGACTGTCACAAGTTCTCTCCCATTCTATATTCCTTCTATAGTATATGTACCAGGAGACAGTCACAAGTTCTCTCCCCTTCTATATCCCTTCTATAATATATACTGACACCAAAAAGAAACTGTGCACTGACTTAGAAATAAAGTTTGTAACCATTTAGATAAAACATACAGGCAAATTTGGTAGCAAAATGTGACAGCTTTTATTGGCTACATGATGCATTATTCTTAAATTAAATTTAGGTCAGTCTCGGTATAATGATAACGCTTGAATGACGTAGGGGTGAAAACTAAAAGTTGCACACTTTTCTTTTTATTCTAAATGTGTGTTTGTCCTCTGATATCAGTATCTGTTATGTCCTCCTCTCCTACAAATCAATGTATTATTGACCGCATTGACCTGACGTAACGTCTTACCACGTCGGCGGGGATGGCATTCCACTCGTGAAGTAAGGCAGCAGTCAGATCATTGATATTGTTGATGACGTGGTGCAACTTTTCACCCCTACTTAAAGCTTATATCATGGCAAATGGCTGCTTAAAACAGCGAGCTTATGAGGATAAATAAACCCATATATTCCGGTAAACTGCTGAAAAGAATGAATTAAATTAGTAACACTATTTGAATTTCATTTCAGTTTGAACGATATTCATGAGGATTTGCTTTTTCAGAAATCAAGAAACTGTTTTGTATCGGATGTCGTAGTGTATTCAGACATATCAGTTCAGCAACTGTTCACTACAACTGTACACATGCCTACGAGTATATTTGTATACAATGTTACATGAAGTTTCCGACGGGTGTGAAACTGAGGGACCATTGTTCGTACCAGCACGATAAAACGATTGATGTTAAACTGCCAGTTATATCCTTCAGTCAATGTTTTGATGTCATTCTTCAAAGTGAAAAAAGAACAGCCTTTAGTAAGATATACATCAATTGTTTGCTTGATGCCGTTTTTTAAGTTATATATATTAATCACATAACTTGCTCTCCAGGAGTGGCATAAAGCAGTGACATAAATATCATATGTAACTACATGTAGTTACATAAATAGCCAGTGTGACGTCACTTATGACGTCATAAATGGCCAGTGTGACGTCACTTTAAATGACAGCATATTGTTTACTTCGGTCACTGTGTATATGAGGACGAAGAAAGATCTGTCTATTTAAAGATTGAAAACAATCTATTTATGGTGTTATGTGATAAATAGAATCTTACATTCATGCTTATTTGATATTGTTTTGTAATATAATGAGTTCTCTCCCCTTCTATATATCCCTTCTATAGTATATGTACCAGGAGATTTTTATGAGTTCAAAAATGAGTTCGTCGACTGAATTATTCGTCATATTATTTCAGTCGACTCGTTTCATAAAAACAATAACAAATAAGCACTCATGTAAGATCCTCTATATATTATGCACTAAATTCCTGCATGCATACTTTTATTCACAGCAAGCATATTTTCGTTAGAATTTTGAAATCATTTGTCTCCAGATACGCTCATTAAAGCTAAAATTGCTCATTAAAGCTAAAATTACGTTGTCGCGAAAATAAAGTGATTAACAGTACTGTTCACTTTCAGTGACTACGGTGGTTGTTACAACATAATATTGTATTGAGGTCTAGCAGTTCTTATTATATTCTAATAACACTTTGCTTTGTGCTACAGTCATAGGCTTTGTTTTAACATTTACTTTCCAAAATTTCATCAGTCCTATGAACAGTATTTCTTAAATTTCAGAAAATGTTCTAAAAATTGTGCAGCAAAAATCTGTTCAAAGTGCGGAGAAAGTTGTCAGAAGCGGAAAATCAGCAGCCCATAAACATAGCTCAACTCAATCAGCACATAAACCGGCATCATCAACGGTTTCCAAACCAGAGTCTGCGTCAGTATCTTCAAAAGTCTCCACAGCAACATCAGCAGCATCTGTCAGTAGTGTAAACCAGTCTAAGGAGATATGTAGGGAACCAGTCATTAAGACGAGTCCCGAGAAAACTACATTGGAAGGATTATGTAAGTGGTATTTGTTTGTCTTCATTGCTGATCTCTGCTACTGTTTATAGGCCCCAAATTTGCCATATAAAAGGGCTGCTTTGCTATCATAAGTTTTGTAAAATTGGACTCAACATATGACCTTTATCAAATTGGACTCCAAGTATGACCTTTATAAAATTGAACTCCCAGTATGACCTTTATAAAATTGGACTCCCAAGTATGACCTTTATAAAATTGAACTCCCAGTATGACCTTTATAAAATTGGACTCCCAAGTATGACCTTTATAAAATTGAACTCCCAGTATGACCTTTATAAAATTGAACTCCATGTATGACCTTTATAAAATTGGACTCCCAAGTATGACCTTTATAAAATTGGACTCCCAGTATGACCTTTATAAAATTGGACTCCCAAGTATGACCTTTATATAATTCGACTCCAAATATGACCAATGATAGTAATTAATTGGAGAGGGGATTTCTATTCAAATGTTTAAATGTGTTGTTTTTTTTTTTAATAATTCAAACAACAGTTGGACCTCCCTTTTCTGACATACTTGGTATCATCCGAAATAAATATTGGTCTCTATGTAGCAACTGCTAAAGGCATAAAGATTATATATTTTTATTGATTTCTATATATTTTATTATATATACATGTAAATGTTATTTAAATATTGTACTGGATTTTACCTAGTTTATGTCTTTAAAAAAATATCTCAGTAGCAGTAATAAAGTATTTTTAAAGTATTTAATAAAATTCACTGTACTTTTTTTTGTCAACTTTATGGTATCCTTACTTAAGCAACCATTTGTCTTAAGTGACCACTTTCCTGCTCTCCTGAGAGGTCTCTTAAGACAGGTTTGACTGTTTTTCAGTTAAAAAAGGCTATCATTTTTACTTGTCAGGAGGTACAAGCTGCAATATATGAATCACATTCAGGTATTTCCTAAGCTAGCGCTAACACGACTCATAGATCATCATAGAAAACTCCTGTCTCGGAGTCGTGTATGTGGGTTCACCATCTATTTTCCCATGTTTACGACTAAGTATATTTTAACAACAAATCTGACTATCTACCTTAAACATAATGTTAATATCTTAATATTACAGTAGACATAAAGGAAGATCCATTATTTGACTGGGATTCAGAGTATGGTATGTAATATTATTTGATTCATCCGTATTACCACGTACATATAAACCATGGATTTGAAACGCCCTAATAAGTGTGTTTAGATTTGTTTGAGATCAAACCCACAATCAAAATTTAGCAACGCACAGCATCTTGTATCAGAATCGAGAGAAGTTGACATTTTGATCCACTGTAATTGTCATATTTAAAGATTTCGGAAGTCTTGATTAATACATTTTTAAATAACTTTATTTAGACGATTAAGAATTACACTGATCAATAGGTAATTACACGGACATTTAAGTGGTAATCAACAGAACCAGCAACAGACTGAAATGAACGGAGATTGCTGACTATCGCCGCTTGCTAAAGTGGTGGAAAGTCATGGTACTTACCAAGCGCATTCTTAGGATTGTGGGTAAATTATTTTTCATTATCGTTTCATCGATATCAGCCTATTTCATATCCATGGTTTATATGTTTTTGACATAACATGTTCTGTATCATAAACTATGGCTTTCCTGCGTTCACGTATGTTGCTTTGTGGTGTCTAAATAGCTCACTTCCCTGATAAAGTAGGAAAGTGGTAATGTAAGTTTTCAGCTGTTCAAAGGTCAGCTTAAAGCTTGCGTCAGACTTGGGGGTCACGCGCAAAGTGGCTAGATTACAGGAGGGGATATTGCACTCCTTTTGGAGTTTATAAATGGTTTTGGATGAGTTTTTTTTATTAGTATTGGAAAACAATCTCAACAATATTTCTTTATTTTTCATTAACAGAAATTAATTTACCCATTAACACATTTATTGTGTACATACAAAGGGACTCCGTATCTTCCATCATGAAAATCAGGCGCCTGGGGTACCCCAGTATTGGACCCGATTCAGGGATATCTATGATAAATTCTACATTGGTTTTAACACATTTATCAAAACAAGGGATGTAAATGATTAACCACTTAACATGCGGTAATCATTAGTATTAATTTATTTTTTTATGAAAAATATCCATAGTCACAATCTCAATATTTTGTCCCTGAAAGGCATGAAACCATTGCGTACGGGGCAAAGTCTATAATCTGTAAGCAACAGTTTGACATGCTTTCGCTACAAACATTTAATGAGAAGGTCTGTTAAAATAACCAAATATTGTTATCCCTTATCAAATTTATTGTGTTTGCAGACAAGATTGTGGAGAAAATGGAGTTTGGTGAGATGATTTCATCCGCAAGAAAATCTAAGTTTGTCATTAACTACACCTCTACGTTCAGTACCTATCCTGTTATAGGTAAGGTATTTCTCTATGTTCAGTACCTATCCTGTTATAGGTAAGGTATTTCTCTATGTTCAGTACCTATCCTGTTATAGGTAAGACATTTCTCTACGTTCAGTACATATCCTGTTATAGGTAAGACATTTCTCTACGTTCAGTACATATCCTGTTATAGGTAAGACATTTCTCTACATTCAGTACATATCCTGTTATAGGTAAGGCATTTCTCTACGTTCATTACTTATCCTGTTAAAGGTAAGGTATTTCTATACGTTCAGTGTATATCCTGTTATAGGTAAAGCATTTCTCTATGTTCAGTACATATCCTGTCAAAGGTAAGACATTTCTCTACGTTCAGTACATATCCTGTTATAGGTAAGGCATTTCTCTACGTTCATTACATATCCTATTAAAGGTAAGGCATTTCTCTATGTTCAGTACATATCCTATTCAAGGTAAGACATTTCTCTATGTTCAGTACATATCCTGTTATAGGTAAGGTATTTCTATACGTTCAGTACATATCCTGTTATAGGTAAGACATTTCTCTAC
This sequence comes from Mactromeris polynyma, assembly GCA_032209605.1. Classification (NCBI taxonomy): domain Eukaryota; kingdom Metazoa; phylum Mollusca; class Bivalvia; order Venerida; family Mactridae; genus Mactromeris; species Mactromeris polynyma. Next base: position 29,396,061 of record JASFXZ010000005.1, read on the forward strand.
ATTCAGTACATATCCTGTTATAGGTAAGACATTTCTCTACATTCAGTACATATCCTGTTATAGGTAAGACATTTCTCTATGTTCAGTACATATCCTGTTATAGGTAAGACATTTCTCTATGTTCAGTACATATGCTGTTATAGGTAAGGTATTTCTATACTTTAAGTGTATATCCTGTTATAGGTAAAGCATTTCTCTATGTTCAGCACATATCCTGTTATAGGTAAGGTATTTCTCTACGTTTAGTGTATATCCTGTTATAGGTAAGACATTTCCCTATGTTCATGACATATCCTGTTGTAGGTAAAGCATTTCTCTATGTTCAGTACATATCTTGTTATAGGTATGGCATTTCTGAACGTTCAGCACATATCCTGTTATAGGTAAGACATTTATCTACGTTCAGCACATGTCCTGTTATATGTAAGACATTTCTCTACATTCAGGACATATCCTGTTATAGGTAAGACATTTCTCTACGTTCAGCACATATCCTGTTATATATGGGTCATCTCTGGTCCAAAACTAGGTCACTAGGTCAAATCTTAAAGTTAAAGTTTCTTATTCCTTTCATAAGTTCTACAGTTTTTTATCTAATCTTCATTGCCTGTATTTTATCAGGTTTACAGTGGATAACTGAGTTTCAGAAGAGAGATATAAAAATAGATCCCTGGTATATATGTGAGCTGTGTGAGGATAAGGTGACATATGAAGGTATCATTGGACATGTAACTTCAGTTAAACACAGAGTCAAGTATATGGTATGTATAGTCAGTTTTTATGTACAGTCAAACCTGCCCTTCTGACCACCTTGTTCAAGCGACCTCCTGTCTTTTACGACCGTTCTGAATTCCTGTTGTGCGTTTTTAAGTGTTTATTATATCTATGTAAGCGACCACTTGTCAAGCGTGACTACCTACCTTAAATTTTTATACACAGCATTTTTGCTAAGCGTCCGCTAATGGCGAAAAGATTATATTTTGTTACTGATTTCAATCCATTTCATTACATACTTGTACATGTGATTTAAATCTTTTACAGGATTTTATCTATTTTACGCCTTTAATAAAATGTAATTTTTAAGGTATTAAATAAAATGCATTGTACTAAATGTTTATGTTTTTTGTCAACTTTGTCCTTACTGAAGAGACCACCTGTCTGAAGAGAAGAGACCACTTTTCCTGCTCCCCTGAGTGGTCTCTTCAGACAGTTTGGACTGTAAGTGAGAATGGTTAAAAACAAACAGTGAGCTGATCAGCCAATGAAAACTAGTTTCATAAAATATTGACCAATAGACTTTGTGTTTACAAGAACTGTATTCTCAACTAATTTTGAATTGACAGCCTTACTAACATGGCTTTGCTATTTGCATATCAGTGTTGTGTAACCCAATCAAATCTTATGTTAACCTCTAAACCAACTTCTCTGCAACTGAACAACATTTGTAACATTGATGCGGATTGGTTAACCTTTCGATAAGTGGTACATTACCTTACCGAAATTCACCTTTTTGGATCTGAAGCGACCAGCTATCGTAACATCTTAGCAATTTTTTTATGTTGCAAAACAAATCTTAACCTTCAAATTGTGCCGACCATCTTTTTTCAAGATATTTCTTGATTTTTGAATGACTTCATAATAACCATCATTTCCCAAACAGTGTATACTGTGACTTGCTTTGACGACAAAACTTGTATTAATTAGTGACAGTGGTTATGAGTATTTTTCGACTTTACAAAACTGAAAGCTTTCTCGAAAGTGTCTATTTTGATTTATAGAATTTAATAAACATGATAATGCTTATACCTATTACATAATTATTTTTCCATTTGAAAAACAGAATATGCTTACGAGTTAATTTCCAAAATTATGACTTAGCATATTTGTATAGTAAATAAGACTATTTATCTTCAACAATACAAATGACAATGTTTTCTAATCTACAAGTGAAAAGCTGGCGTACGTTTTGACAATCCTCGTATCGTATTTCAGAAAATGACTCATCCAGCATCTTATATTGCTGTCAAACAGACAAAATATTCCTCAATTGACCCACTCAAGAAGAAGATTGACACTTTGTCTCAAGAAGTGGCAAAAAAGGAAGGGAAACCCATGAGTATCACAGTAATGATTGAAGTACCACAATCTGCTGACGAAGATAGATCAACATCAGCCGAATTTGAAAATCTGATTTTACAAGGTACAGGAAAACCTCGATAATAACCTCACCTTGTGACCCTTGAAAACTGGTCTTAATATTGAAGTGGTCTTAATATTGAGGTTGAATTAAGAGCAAAAAAGTGAAAATGTTTCTGAAAATTGTGTTCTTATATTGAGGTGGTCTTATTATTGAGGTGGTCTTTAAGTGAGGTTTTAATCTATATATTTAAATTACATACAGCATGACCTGCCCATAACGACACCAACCGGTGCCGACACAAAATGTCAGAAAATGAGGGTTGTCTGACTTTCTCGAATGTAACGAGTTTTCATTTTTTATTGAATATTTACTACGAGATGACATCGATACAGCATCCCCGGGAATTTCAATGTGGGGAAAATAAATAATCTTGTTGAAGAGAGGTTATTCCTCATGGGAGAGCCACTCTGAAGATGTTGTGCTGTATATCAGCCTAGTCATATATCCTAGATTAATATTCATGACATTTGACAGTCATTGGGAATGAGGGAATTTTTTATATCCCTGCTTCACAATATGAAGTTTCAATGATGTAATTATCAATGATAACGTTTTCGTTCAGAGAGGCAATACAATTGGGGCAAGACCTACCTTGTGAGCCTGTATTTTTTTTTATAAAAAATATTTCTTTCACATAAAATTGTGGAGGCTATAGATAATAAAACACAACTAAATTTCTAAGAGGAGGTGAAATTTAGTTGTGTTTTTGCCAGAAGACTCTCAGTGTGACCAGATTGTATTCTGATTCATGTTAAAAATTGTGATTCAAATTTTGTATCCTTGACAAATTTTTAGACATTATTTACCAGTGAAATATTAGTATTACTCTTACTTTTTAATGCTTTGTAAGGTTCATTTACTGACTTGCGTATAAAGTACAATACCAACATGATCGAACCCGTACCTTCTAGATAATTACAATACGATCACATGGTTAATGCCTAATTATTCTTGCGTACCAGACCAGTGTTTCTCTGGTAACACCGGTGCTGGAAAACTCTATTTTACACCACTGCCTCCCCCCCCTTATCTTGGGGTAGCCTCTTAAATTAAATAAAACTCCAGCATGGTCGACAGGAAAAGAAATTAATTTTAATGCTTCCTGCGAAGACTAATGGTGTTGTGCAGGGAGCCTCGCACCAGATATTTCTATTTGTCTTGGAAGCCTGTGTAAGATTCTTATAATGTAATATGTTCATTTTTCAGAAGACAAATCTGCCCCTGTATCCAGTGCTGTTGCGTAAGTATGCATTTAGTCATGTGGTTTGTCGGTCGTCATTATGAGAACCCAGAATGTGTACTCTTTAAAGATAGGTAGTCTTAATTTTCAAAATATGCTAAATATTCTAATGCTGTCATACTGTCATACTTTAAAAAATGCATTACAACATTTCTTAAAATTTCCCTGGAACTGCTAAACATGAGTCCGATACAGGTATTTCCTGTGTAAGCGCTAACTTGGCATCTTGGTCAGGATAGAAAATAACCTCTTGCATTCAGGGAAAGATGTAAGAAGTAAGGATACAGTGTTATAGGGTATAGCTGTATGAAGGCAGTTGTCACCAATTATCTTATATTTACGACTAAGCATATTTGACAAAATTCAAGACTATCTACTTTTAAGACTTGGCCATGATAGTCATCTGCATTCTTTGGGATTTACAAAATTATTCCCCATTTGTTTTACATGTTTTACATGTTTTACATCTGCCTGTGCCTTGAATGGTGGTCTGTATTTTACACAGATATCTTCTGTGTCTTTCAGGATTTTCATAGTTTGGGTCTTGTTGTACTGTCAAGTGCTCCACTTACCATCTTGCAGTGTTTTGAAGCTAGCTGTCTTGAAGGGAGGTCAAGTGTTTTCACCTACTGACTAGCTGTCTTGAAGGGAGGTCAAGTGTTTTCACTGACTGTCCCACTGTCTTGAAGGGAGGTCAAGTGTTTTCACTGACTGTCACACTGTCTTGAAGGGAGGTCAAGTGTTTTCACTGACTGTCCCACTGTCTTGAAGGGCGGTCAGGTGTTTTCACTGACTGTCCCACTGTCTTGAAGGGAGGTCAAGAGTTTTCACCTACTGACTAGCTGTCTTGAAGGGCGGTCAGGTGTTTTCACTGACTGTCCCACTGTCTTGAAGGGAGGGCAAGTGTTTTCACCTACTGACTAGCTGTCTTGAAGGGCGGTCAGGTGTTTTCACTGACTGTCCCACTGTCTTGAAGGGAGGTCAAGTGTTTTCACCTACTGACTAGCTGTCTTGAAGGCAGTCAGGTGTTTTCACCGACTGTCTCACTGTCTTGAAGGGCAGTCAGGTGTTTTCACCCACTGACTAGCTGTCTTGAAGGGAGGTCAAGTGTTTTCACTGACTGTCTCACTGTCTTGAAGGGCAGTCAGGTGTTTTCACCCATTGACTAGCTGTCTTGAAGGGCGGTCAGGTGTTTTCACCTACTGACTAGCTGTCTAGAAGGGAGGTCAAGTGTTTTCACCTACTGACTAGCTGTCTTGAATGGCGGTCAGGTGTTTTCACCTGCTGACTAGCTGTCTTAAAGGGCAGTCAGGTGTTTTCACCTACTGACTAGCTGTCTTGAAGGCAGTCAGGTGTTTTCACCGACTGTCTCACTGCCCAGAAGAGAAGTCAGGTGTTTTCACCTACTGTTTCACTGTCTTGAAGGGCAGTCAGTTGTTTTACCTACTGTTTCACTGTCCAGAAGAGCGGTCAGATGTTTTTACCTACTGGTGCACTGCCTTGAAGGGCAGTCAGATGTTTTCACCTACTGTTTCACTGTCCTGAAGGGCAGTCAGAGGTTTTCACCTACTGTTTCACTGTCCAAAGGAGCAGTCAGATGTTTCCACCTACTGTTTCACTGTCTTGAAGAGGAGTCAGGTGTTTTCACTTACTGTCTCACTGTCTTGTAGGGCAGTCAGATGTTTCCACCTACTGTTGCACTGCCTTGAAGGGCAGTCATGTGTTTTCACCTACTGTCTCACTGTCCTGAAGGGCAGTCAGGTGTTTTCACCTACTGTCTCACTGTCCTGAAGGACAGTCAGGTGTTTTCACCTACTGTCTCACTGTCCTGAAGGCCTGTCAGGTGTTTTCACCTACTGTCTCACTGTCCTGAAGGGCAGTCAGGTGTTTTCACCTACTGTCTCACTGTCCTGAAGGGCAGTCAGGTGTTTTCACCTACTGTCTCACTGTCCTGAAGGGCAGTCAGGTGTTTTCACCTACTGTCTCACTGTCCTGAAGGGCAGTCAGGTGTTTTCACCTACTGTCTCACTGTCCTGAAGGGCACTCAGGTGTTTTCACCTACTGTCTCACTGTCCTGAAGGGCAGTCAGGTGTTTTCACCTACTGTCTCACTGTCCTGAAGGGCAGTCAGGTGTTTTCACCTACTGTCTCACTGTCCTGAAGGGCAGTCAGGTGTCTTCACCTACTGTCTCACTGTCCTGAAGGGCAGTCAGGTGTCTTCACCTACTGTCTCACTGTCCTGAAGGGCAGTCAGGTGTTTTCACCTACTGTCTCACTGTCCTGAAGGGCAGTCAGGTGTTTTTGCCTACTGTTTCACTGTTCTGAAGGGCAGTCAGGTGTTTTCACCTACTGTCTCACTGTCCTGAAGGGCAGTCAGGTGTTTTCACCTACTGTCTCACTGTCCTGAAGGGCAGTCAGGTGTTTTCACCTACTGTCTCACTGTCCTGAAGGGCAGTCAGGTGTTTTCACCTACTGTCTCACTGTCCTGAAGGGCAGTCAGGTGTTTTCACATACTGTCTCACTGCCTTGAAGGGCAGTCAGGTGTTTTCACCTACTGTCTCACTGTTTTGAAGGGCAGTAAGATGTTTTCACCTACTGTTTCACTGTATCACTAGGTCTTACATTGCCGTCAGGTGTTTTACCTACTGTTTCACTGTCCAGAACAGCAGTCAGGTGTTTTTACCTGTGTTTTCACTGTATCACTGGGTCTTACATTGCAGTCAGGTGTTTTCACCTTCTGTCTCACAGTCAAGGGCGGTCTGGTGTTTTCACCTACTGTCTCACAGTGAAGGGCGGTCAGATGTTTTCACCTACTGTCTCACAGTCAAGGGCGGTCTGGTGTTTTCACCTACTGTCTCACAGTGAAGGGCGGTCAGATGTTTTCACCTTCTGTCTCACAGTCAAGGGCGGTCTGGTGTTTTCACCTACTGTCTCACAGTGAAGGGCGGTCAGATGTTTTCACCTACTGTCTCACAGTCAAGGGCGGTCAGATGTTTTCACCTACTGTCTCACAGTCAAGGGCGGTCAGATGTTTTCACCTACTGTCTCACAGTCAAGGGCAGTCAGGTGTTTTCACCTACTGTCTCACAGTCAAGGGCAGTCAGGTGTTTTCACCTACTGTATCACAGTCAAGGTTGGTCAGGTGTTTTCACTGTATCACTGCATCTTGTATTGCAGTCAGGTGTTTTCACAGACTGTATCACTGGGTCTTGTATTGCAGTTAGGTGTTTTCACTGACTGTCTGGCTAGGTCTTATATTGCAGTCAGGTGTTTTCACTGACAGTCAAAGTGGTTCTTTTAGAGCTGTCAGGTGTTCTTACTGTTTTTATGTCTCCATCGGTATTCTAACTGCTGTCTGGCATTTTCACTGTTTTTTGCTGACCGATTCACTGGATATTTCAGCGCATTTAGGTGTTTTTGCTGTTGCCTCTTTGGGTCTGATAGGGCAGTCAAATGGTTGTATGTATATGGCTTGTGCAGCGCAGTCTTGTGTTTCCACTGTATATCTTTTCGGGTATTACAAAGCAGTCGCTTGTTCTTATGATGCAGTCGAGTGTTTTCACTGACTATTTCTTGAGCAGTCTAGATGTCCCTGACCATTCCACTGTGCCTGGAAAGATGATCAGTTGTTTTTTGCTGACTGCCTCGTAGTATTTTGTTGGGCAGTGAGGAGTAAGGCAATCAGGGTTTTCCCTCAGGCTATTGCTGTACTGTTGGGGACAGTCAGTCATTTTATTGACAGCCTTGCTGTGTAATAAATAGTGGAAAATGTGTTTTCCCTGACAATTTCACTGTGTAAAACAGGAGGGTCAAAATTCCGGATTAAACTGGAAATCCGGATTCCGAGCCCCAGAGATTTAGTTTCAGATCAATATAAATCTGATCAGTTTTATGCGTGGTAGGGTGGTTCGGGATAATATGCTACTAAACGAATGAAATTGAGTGTGAATGTTTTTAAACAAATATATGATAACAAACAAGATCTTCCGCGGACAAGTCCGTTGATGAGTTCTATGATTCTATTTGACCCCCGCTTAGTTTTCTGGTTTGAGAATTTGTCACTGAGACACCCCTGGTAAAGACATTCTTGTATATGTCGTCTATTAACCTGTAATACAGCTATACACATAGGTGACCCATATTATTATGCATGTGGTAAAATGGAAGTTACTTCCAGTTTTGGTCACCAGTTGACCTGAACTGGAACGAGGTTTCAGAAGTTTATAGACTTTATTTGTTTATCTTTAGTAACTTATGTCTGATAAATAAATGATGCCCTGAGTATTCTTTGGTGTATAATGTGACTCCTGAGAATACCTGGTTCGCTGGCCTTTAGTCTTTGAAAACTTCAAAATACTTAAAAAAACTTTCACACAAGTTATTAAAATGTCATTGATAAAGTCTACAAACTTAGTGTTAACCTCCAGTAATCCTGTCTTCCCTATCCTTTCTGTAAATTAATCAATTTATGTGATTTTCATCATATGATGAAAAGTGATTATATGTATTGCGCAATGTTATTTATTTTAAAACCTTTGTACCAACTGACTTATTACAGTGAGAGAAATACATCGATGACGTTTACCACTATACAGACACAGTCCATGAAAAAATATACTACTTTTCAATCAAAGGATTGTACAAAAGAAGATGGTAAAAAACTTCCAGCCTGGCAGAAAATATCTTCATTTTCTGACAAGAACTCATCTGTTGTTGACCCTGCTCCTCCTCGAAATGAAGAGCCATGTAAGAGACGGGACAAAATGATGAAAGGTGATGTTGATTCAAGAATTAATCCTCTCTTATCATCGAAGGCAGAAGACATCGTCACAAGGAAAACTGACCCGAAGAAAGGGAGTAAATTAGACAGCTCTAATCAACAGTCATCAAGAAGTAAACAGTCCAAACCTGTCAGTCAAAGTCATATTACATCCAGAGGGAATTATACAAGATGTTCCTCTCTAGAGTCACGGACAAAATCGAAGTCTAGCGTGTTATCGGGGAAAGAAGACGTAAAGACATCAAGTACTCCCACAAACTTAGCAAAAGCAATTACTGATGTCATTGATTTAACATTTGAAGAAGATAGTGCTGAAAATGAGCCATTTGAAATTCTTTCGAAGGATGAAACTGATTTTCTTAGTTTATCAATCAAGGAACACTTGATGGAAACTGAAAGCCAACTGGATCAAGCAGTTTCTGGTAAGAAAGAAGTTACAGTTCCTGCTGTTGTGCAGAGTAATACTGTCTTTGATAAGTCACCTGTAAATGAATGTTTTATGGAATTTGATGACGAAGACTTTGATGGTGAATTTGAAATAAAAGATGAAGTTGGAGAGCCTGATGTTATGGTTATCGACATTGTACCACAGTCTCCTGAAACAGTAATGACTACTTATCTTGAAAATGAAGTAGAAAATATTACTTGCAATATTGAAATAAATTTAGATGAAGGAGCTGAAATAAATCAAAATACATGCAGCCCATCATCTAAACATTCCCAGACTGAACCTCTTCCTGATGTCTCCAAGACTGATATTCGTGTAATTGTTATGGACCCTGCAGACTCTGTTGTTGAACTTCAAGTGGAGAAACCCAATGTTGTTGAACTTCAAGTGGAGAAACCCAATGTTGTTGAACTTCAAGTGGAGAAACCCAATGTTGTTGAACTTCAAGTGGAGAAACCCAATGTTGTTGAACTTCAAGTGGAGAAACCCAATGTTGTTGAACTTCAAGTGGAGAAACCAAAGGTTTTGAATCAGGATATGGCAGAAAAGATTGATGTGAAGTTCACAGGTCTGATGAAACAACCATCAGAGACATCAGAGAATCTTTTCCCTGTCTGTATGTCACAAACCAATCAACCTACTGTATCAAGAAAGGAATCTCCAGAAACAAATGTTACCATGTCTGAATATATTATTGCTACAGATGCAGTTCAGCAGTTTCAAAAAGATATCAAGACAAATGACAATGATTTAGTAATTGCTCCAGATACAGACAAATTTGTCAATGAGAAAAGGGACTTGATTGAAGATATGAATGCAGACTCTTCAAACAAGATGGACACTGATACTAATTGTGTTACTCATGTAGAATTAACAACAGAATTGAAGAGTGAATCAGGTAGTAAGAGTATTAGTTCTCAGTATGACTTGCCAATACAACAAGACAAGGAAGAGGAAAGAGTTGATGCTGAGCAAGCATGCTTTAAGGAAAATAAGGGCACTGAGGACTCGTTGAAACAGACTTTTGCTGCTCAAAATATGTCAGAAATTCCAAACAAAACATTAGTGGAGGCAGAAATATGTCATGATAGCATTTGTTCTCCTTCTGGTGAGACAGAACTGTCTGACAATGACCAAAATCCTTGTCCATCTGTCAGTGGTGAAGTAGAGTTTGCAATTGATGAGGAATTTGTTACTGTTGATGAGCACTGTGAACCAGACCCTGAGCAGACTGCTACAGTTAATAATGCAGATATTGGTGATGGAAATAAGGTTATTATAGAATGTAACAAAAGCAATGAGAAGAAATCTGATGAGAATGTGACTGATTCTGAACCATTGGACAGCAATGCATCAGTTTCAACTATGATCATAGATTATGGTTCAGAAGATGATACTGATATTGAAGAAATATTTCTAAGCAGTAATTTTGTTGCTGTAGATGAAGAGACTGTTGATGATGACACACTGACAACTGATAGAAAACATAGCATGAGTGAAGATGTTGATGAAGATGATGATGAATTAGATGAAGAAATGGATATAGACAACTTTATTACATTAGATGAATTGGAAACAGAAGACACTGAAGAATCTCATCAGGAAGAGGACATCAAGGTTGAACCAGTTGATCTAAATGTGTCGATGGAAAAAACAAATTCACCACCCATTTCAGGCAGTGCCAGTGGGGAAAATGATTGTAGATCTTCCCAAGCTAAGTCTGACAATCAGGTTTGTATTAACTGTGTGTTCAAATTGTCTGGTAGTTGTGATAAATCTGTATATTCTACATTTTTGTAAACAAGAAATTGGTACTTCACATTGTTCTACAAGTTTATGATTAGAAATTATTTGTAAAAACATTTGAGTCTGTTGTTGATATATATACAACCAGACTGTACATCTGTGCTAGTTATTTTTATGAGTTACTTACTCACCAGAATATTTTAATGTAGCATTGTACTTGTAACTTTTTTATGTCATTATATGCAGTTTATGATTGCTTGCATAATCTGAGTATTCTTTAGACAGAACCTGGCCCGGTATCCTGAGGCATCTCAATTTGAGCAAAGTTCTCAGCTCAAATATTGTCTCAAATGAGTGTGATTTTTCTCATCTGAGACTGGACTCAAAATCAGTGCTACAAAATGAAAAAAAAATGAGATAAGATTTTTTTCATTTTTTTTCAAGAGATGCAAATTGAGATTTTTCTCAATTTCTGACTAAGATTTGAGCCAAAGCTCAATATTGAGCTGAGAATTTGATTTGAGATGCTTCAGGAGCTCTGGGCCAGTAATGTATTGTATAAATGGATATTTCTGGGAGACCAAATGTTTGCAAATCTGCCATTGGAGACATTCTGTGGGTGGGAATATTTGCAAATTAATAAAATGTGTATCCTTATATTTAATTAAATAGTCATGTATGTAAAACGTTCTGAAATATTGGGTGGAAACGTTTTGCCACGATGAAACAGTGGTGATCGGTCCCTATCTCAAAAGTCAAGGTCACATTTGCATGGCAAAGGGTCATGTCATTTTATCTTGAATGTATATATGATATGCATGATGCAATCTTTGCATTCATTGGCAGAAATGGTTATGGTCAATAATATGACAGGTCAAACATGTCCTCTTCCTCACTTGCCGGGGTCAAGGGTCATGTCTGATCTTGACCTTTTTGTAACTTCAACATGCTCGAAATGCATGACACACTCATGGAATTAATTGGAATTATTGGTCACTTCAATAAAATACTGTTTTGGATACAATTCCCAGGCAGTGTCTCAATGGTCAAGGTCACAACTGGAGGTCATGAGTCACATATGATCTTGTCCTGACTGAGACTCACAAATACATGATGTAGATATGGAATTAGTTGATAGAACTGTTTGCCTCAATGAGATGAGTCACAGGAATAAGTCCCTCATAAGGTCAAGGGTCACATCTTGTAAGGTCAAAGTATCACCTCGGGGTCAAGGTTCTTGTCCAGATTCTATCTGTACTCTAACCTTGACCTGAATGAAGCAGAAGGGATTGAACAAATTATATCCAATGAGGTAGCATGTTGCTTGCACATCTTACGACCTTAAAGTCAAAGTGTAACATGGTGGGCAAAGGTTATATCTGATATTGCTTCTTGTTGTTTCATCAACACAGGCATGAGAGTTCTCTGCTGATTCACTGAATTTTGAGGATTTTGTGTTTGCCAGAGCCATTTCTACCCCTCCCAATATGATCCCGACCCTGGAACTTTAGTGCCTCAGGTAGCCCCTGAACTCCATCCGTGAGAAGTTCAGATTTTAAATGTTCCGTATGAGCTTTGTTACCATTCAGGAATTTCGATTATAGTTAAATGATTTCACTCAAAATGCAATATTTAGCTTTGTCCTGTTGCTACGATACTCTTTTGTAGAGTGAAGATTCTGAAACAACCTTCTAGTTAAAGTTTTTCTTTTTTAGCTTAGTTTAGATATTTCAGTATCATTAGTTCAGAATATAAAATACAGGAGATTGTCATGAATTATCTCCCTTTATCCCTTCTAGAGTCATCTCCCTTTGTCCCTTCTATAGTGTATGTGCTATATGTATATATACATAAACAAGAGAAGGGATAAGGGAGAGAACTCAAGAAGGAATAAAGGGAAATAACTCATGATAATGGTGCATTATAAATTTCTGTTTATAATCCTGTGATAAAATTGATGTAAAACTGCAGTTGGACCTCATTCATTCAAATTCGCCTGTTCCGAAATTCATTTAGAATAATACATGGTTTGGAATCACCCATTTCAATTTGAAGTGCCTAAGAAGGTGCATCAGGACCTGATATTTATTTCGGATGATGCCGAGTATTCGGATAGGAGGGTTGTCAAATAAATGAGGTCCCAACTGTTTTTAATATGGCTAAAATCATGCAAAAGTGTAAACAAATATTTGAAATGTCAGATATTTGTACTGTTAAGTCGGCTTATATATCTATGGCAGTTCTTGTTAGTGTACATATGATGAACTTGATATACAATCTGTCACATGTTTTGGAAAATTCTAATGACATCATATCTACTAACAGGGATAAGATCATCTTTGCTACACAATAGGTTATTAGTCCAGTTCCTCTTCCTATTATATACCTTGGTGGATAGCTTTTCCATTTTTATGGTCATCGCGTGTGCCGCCAGTTTTTTTTTTTGGGCAAATTTAGGGCGGATATTGGGCTCCATTCCCCAATGAAAAAAGTATATATTTCCCCCTACTTAGAAAGAAAATTCCCCTTCAGTAAAGTTATTTATAATTGTAGCTTTATAAATACCTAAATTTAAGGATTCATTATGCAAAAGGACTCACCATACTTCCCCGAAAACTGAACAATTAGATTCTCATCATTAGATGGTATTCTCTGATACTGTACCACAAGAGATTGTCATCTATCCCTTCTATAGTATATTTAATATATATACATGTATATTCTATGGAAGGGGCAAAGGGAGAGAACTCTATATGGGATAAAGGGAAATAACTCTTGACAATCTCCTGTGTAGTATACCTACTTGTATATGACTGTTCTCAAATGTTTTCTTTTATCATGTGCAACTTTTGCTTGTTTTTAGATATGTTTGGTTGGATTTCTTAAAGGTAGATAGTCGGTGGTAAATGCCTTCATACAGATGTACTCTACAATGCTGTGTCATCACTTTTCTTACATGTTTTCCATAACCACAAATACACAGATACTTGTATTTTCTATACTGACCTGCGTGCCGAGAAAAAATAACACTTACATTGAAATAACTGTATTGAATTAATGTTTTGGAGGTCTACATAACGTAAAGTTATAACACTACACATGCTTGAGAGTATGTCTGTAAGAAGGCATTAATGCCATTTTTCTCAAAAAAATAATTCAGCATATTTTGATACCAAAAAGACTATCTACCTTTAAGACTTGTGTGAACATTGATGGAGTTTATTCTGTATTTTGGTACAAATTCTATTTTGTTAATATCTGTATGTTTTCAGGAAACTCCCAGTAAAAACAGCAGCAGCAGCCTAAGTGGACACAATGTGAATCCAACCAAACAAGTATACATTTTGTGCTATTTTAGCAAAAAAATATTGTCTTAGTCAGTGATATTTTATGTTCAATTTTACTGCCGAATTTCGGCTGTTTCCCCCAGCAAAAAAGCCTTCACTTTGGCAGTCTTTGGTAATCATAAGCTGACACAACAAAAAGTAGTTCCAACATTTTTATTTTTCAACCCCAAAATAAGAGTTCAAGTGATAATATCACAGATCATATTTAAATTAATAAGACAATAATTTTCCCTTCTACACTGTACGTTATATTGTAAGATTAAGTTACCAATTTATAAAATGTCTGCATTAAATTAAGAGACTGAATAGCATTAATTGATACAATTTTCCCAATTTGAATAATTTACTTTGAAAAACATTCCTTATTTAATCAGAGGTCCCCCCCCCCTTTAGGTTAGAAAAAACCTTTTTATTATGATTTACTTTACAGGGTGGTACTGATATCTCAGTATTGAGTTCCCAGGACAGATCACCAAGATCTAGTTCTGACCACAGATCCCCTGCAACAAGCACTGGATGCCGTTCTCCGGCAGCAAGCACTGGGCACCGATCCCCTGCAACAAGCTCTGGGCACCGATCTCTGACTGCAAGCACTGGTTGCCGATCTCCAGAAGCAAGCACAGGGCGCCGATCTCCAGAAGCAAGCACAGGGCACCGATCCACTGCAACAAGCTCTGGGCACCGATCTCCAACTGCAAGCACTGGACGCCATTCTCCGGAAGCAAGCACTGGGCACCGATCCCCTGCAACAAGCACTGGGTACAGATCCCCTGCAACAAGCTCTGGGCACCGATCTCCGGCTGCAAGCACTGGACGCCGTTCTCCGACAGCAAGCACTGGGAACCGATCCCCTGCAATAAGCACCGAGCACCGTTCCCCTGCAACAAGCACTGAGCGCCGATCCCCTGCAACAAGCACTGAGCGCCGATCACCTGCAACAAGCTCTAAGTGCCGATCCCCTGCAACAAGAACTGGGCACCGATCTTCGGCGGCAAGCACTGAGCACCGATCCCCTGCAACAAACGCTGGGCACAGATCCCCTGCAACAAACGCTGGGCACCGATCTTCGGCAGCAAGCACTGAGCACCGATCCCCTGCAACAAGCACTGGGCACCGATCTTCGGCGGCAAGCACTGGGTATAGATCGCCCAGATCTAGTTCAAGTCACAGATCGCTGAGACATTCTAATAGGTCAGACGCAGGTGAGGCTGTTATTCAATGATGTGTATTTGTCATATTCTATGTTGACCTTTCTGTTGACCGCAATATGTATGAAACTGATTGTTTTCTCACGTAACTGTTTATGCCGTCACTCAGCGGAATGTCATTCTCACCAGTCCTGATCAGTTACCATCCTACCGGATATTTCAATCCTGACCTACACGCGGGAAATATTCATACTATATGCACGTTGCTAGATATGAGCCGTATTATTGGATCTCCTGCGACATGCGGGCGGCAGTGGTGGCTATGTCCATGTCTGTCCTTGGGAACAACATTAATGGGCATATTATCTCGGTCAAGATTGATTTACCAGCCGAATCGCCCTTTGTGGTTAGGAGGAATGGCCCTTACATTATCCAAAATTCCTGAAATGACTCTTGTCCACTCTCTAACTCAAACGTTTTTCATTTAATCTTCATCACACTTTGTTACAGTTTTTAATGCAATAATATCTTGCCCATTGACAATAGCCCTCGAATGGTTCTTTGATTTTATAGATTTTTACCTCAAACTTTTAATGGGAATGTTTTGGGACAGTTTTGGCTCTAGTGCATTTATGCTTGGGATTTGACTTGCTCGATACTTTTTTCTCAAAATGTCATAGTGTGAAGAAAATGCTTTTAGTCATATATGATCATGTATCTATATGCCTAGTGCAGCCATTTTTGTTCAGTTTTAGGGGAAGTATGGCAGGTCCTTTCGATAGGAGAAATTTGCATCATTTAAGTGACAGCCGCAAACATACTGTTCGCTTATATATTCGTGGTACTAACAAACTTGTGTAACAGAAGAAAAACTAACTTTGATTTTCTTTTTGTGTTCAGTTTCTACATTCAAATCTTTTACAGTTAATTAATGCTGACAATGTCATTTCATTTCCTTAGTTTTTCTATTTTTCCAAATTGTTTAAATGTATGGTTTGTTGTCAAAATACGAAAATACTGCGAAACAGGGAGTAACGCGAAAATCTATTTATTATTTTTATGTTTATTATTGTTCATACAATTTCAGGTAAAAGGGGAATTGTCTCTCATTCATCTGTTAAGAAAGACAACACTGGAAAGGTACTGTTTATTTTAGAAATGCAATCACAGGTCGTTTTGTACAGGCCTTGAAAAGTCCTTGAATTTGATGCTACTCTTGAAAAGTCCTTGAAAATGCCTTAAAACGCAAACAAAAAATTAGAAAAGTACTTGAAATTAAAAAGGTAGTTTGTTTTAAAAATGGAACCACAGGTTGTTTCGTACTGGCCTTGAAAAGTCCTTGAATTTGATGCTATTCTTGAAAAGTCCTTGAAAAAAACCCAAAACTACAAAAATACTTTTAATTAAAAAGAAACAGGTTGAATTGTTTCTAGAATGCCTTGAAATTGTACTTTCAGTAACATTGTTTTATTGGGTGAACAAAGTTATGAAATATGTAAAATGATTAATTGAAAAATAATTGATAGTAGGTCACTTATCGATTTCCACATGTCATGTTTTTTTAAGCATTTCCATTGCAGATTTTAAAAAAGCGAGGCCTTTTGTTCGCTTTTTAGGGAATGGTAAGTTGTCCTTGAAAATTGAAAAATGACTTTGAAAAGTCCTTGAATTTTATCTCCAAGCTCTGTACTAATCATGAACAAGTTTCATGACCTACGTCGGACCTTGTTCATTTGAATTCATCGGGTCTAAAATTTATTTGAAATAATACATGGTTTCAAATAGCCCATATCAATTCGACATACATAAAAAAAAATACATCGAGACCTGATATTTATTTCGTATGATACCAAGTATTCAGATTGATGGTTTTCGAATAGACAAGGTAATAGACTGTATATATATGTAGGGTTGTAAATGTCGGTATTTCGTTACCAACTTTCTGAACATGATAAAACCCAGTCACTGGCAAGCTTTTATCATCATCTTCCAAACACGATATGGCTTCAATGTTGTATTATTGTTTAAATAATTCCTGTAAAAAAAGATGTTGCCATTTTCGACGTTATACTTAAGTACGGGGATGCTCTTGCAAAAGAATGTGCAGCTTTCTCCGGAGGTCACAACGTTGGATCAATAATTCGACAAAACCTGGTGACCAAAAAATCCATTACATTTTCTGATACATACATTTTTTTAGTTTTGTTTGATACCAAAAATAATAAAATCTGACGTCCACTTTTCTCTTTATGGCAATTCAAATATTTGGAACAAAATGCAAAAATAAACAACAAAAAGTGTGAGAAATGCTTTACTCTAATGTACATTAGCTCTTAAAAATATTCTTATTTTAAAACGGAGCAAAAAACTATGTAATACCTATAAACATATTCATGTTCATATAATTTTATAAAACAAAATAGCAAAGACACTTCTGAGAAAACACTTGGTTTGTAACGTCAAATTTCATTTGGACATATTGGACGCCATAACCACCATCCCTACAGTACCGGTTTTGCTGTGGAAGCGTCCATTTTATTTC
This sequence comes from Mactromeris polynyma, assembly GCA_032209605.1. NCBI lineage: Eukaryota > Metazoa > Mollusca > Bivalvia > Venerida > Mactridae > Mactromeris > Mactromeris polynyma. Next base: position 29,413,511 of record JASFXZ010000005.1, read on the forward strand.
GTTTTTTATCATACTGTCTTTACATTGTTTTTATACGCTCGTTTGAAAAACGGGACGTATTATGAGAACACCCGCGGCGGGCGTCCACATGGTTTCCGCTCTCTAAGTCAAAGAGTTTTCATCCGATCTTTACCAACCTTGGTGAAAATGTTTGAGGGCATTATATCTCGGCCAAGTTCTATAACCAGCCACATCGCCCCAGGCACTTCTGAATTATGGCCCTTGAATTATCCAAAATTGGCCAAATTAGCCTTGTCCGCTCTCTAAGTGACGTCAAACAGTTTTCATCTGATCTTCACCTATCTAGCTGAAAATGTTTGTGGGCATAATATCTCGCCAAGTTCAAGAACCAGTCATATCGTTCATATCACCCGGGAGTTACCACCCTTTGATTTTAGAAATTACCTAAAATTTGTCTTGTTTTAACTCTGAGCTCTGACTTATGACGGGCGTATTTTGTGACAGTTTGGCGCTCTTGTTAATGTTATAATTTTATGTTTCAGCATGACGGACCTACCCTGGGTTATAGTATTGATTTACACGGAACAAGTAGACAACTGAGTGCATGTTCATTTCTGGGTGTACCTATAAGTCGACACCATGGACAAACAAACGCTAGTAAAATATCTAATACTAATGACGATGCAGTTAGAAGTGGTGCTAAGGTAGACACAGAAGTTGACCCCCAAAAAACTGAATCTAGTTGTGTATCTAGACATAATTCACCTAGATCTGCTAAGAGCCAAGATTCACCTAATAAATCTGACCGACAGACCGAGTCTAATAGATCTAAAAGAAATGCAGATAAGACTGGAAGTGTAGATGACAGAATAGACAGACAAAGTAGAATTAGAGCTAGTAGTAGACATTCTGGTAATGATCGAAGAAACACCAGAAGAAAAGAAAGAGAATGTAAAGTTTCCATTGAGATAGACTAAAGTGATGAATTCCATTTTATATTTTGTTTAGACTAAAGTGATGAATTCCATTTCATATTTTGTTGCTGACACAAAGTTGTTTACATATGGTTATATGCACAGAAACTTGAAACAAACTATTTTAATGTTCTACATGGCCTATTTGCTATAATAAGAATATTCTTATTGTAGTAAAAAGGCCATATACATGTATAACATTAAAATAGTTTGTTTCAAGTACCTGTGGTTTTATGTATAGGTTTATCTATATTTTACATGGTGTGCTTACAGTACAATCTCTCTAGAGAAGTCCTTTCTTGAGCAACAACCTCTCTTTAAGAACATTATTGATTTTCCTGTCTTAAAAAATATAGTATCAATTTAACCTCTCTAGAGCAAGAATCTCTCAACAGCAGCCAAAATTTGCATCTTATGAAATTGTTGTAGAGGGCTTATTATGCAGGAGATTGTCACAAGTTCTCACGTCCTATCCCTTATGTAGTATTTATATATGAAGTACTATATATATATATATACATAGTATATAGTATATAAAATGGGAGAACTCTTGATGGGTTAAAGGGAGAGAACTCGTGACAATCTACTACGGTTGTACTGTAACAGTATTCTTTAGTTTACGTTGTTGTTTTATTGAGATTGACTCATATCATGACTAATATTGTTATCAGTCCCTTACCTGTCTCTGACAGTGTCGAGTGTACAATAGGTTGGCTCGAAGCAGTTGGTCCTTCCTTCCATTCAAGTGTCGGTTGACATTCAAGTGTCGGTTGACATTCAAGTGTCGGGTGACATTCGAGTGTCGGTTGACACTTTGATGTATGCTTTGTTACTGCCACAATTGTGGGTTTTGCTTTTCAAATACAGTAAAACTTCGAACCTCGAACTGCCATCGGACCGAGCAATTAGTTCGAGCCATCTACCTGTTCGAGCCATCTACCTGTTCGAGCCATCTACTGTATACGTGTATATGTACAAACTGTCACCTGTGCAAGTGTACTAAGCATGCTGAACGCATGGCATTTGTGTGTTGTTAGTGTTTTCATACTGAATGCACGTCGATCAATAGTCACAGCATTATTCATAATAATTAAAAAAGAAATGAAAGAAGACTAAAACATATTTAAGTAAATGATTCATTTATTTTTACACACATGGATATTATACAGAAAAGATAGTAAACAATTACGAAGTTCTATTTTAAGACAAACAGTACTAACACAGTTGTCGTTTGTGGCAGACATACAAAATAATCTTAATGTTTCGTAAGATATTTAATAGACCCATTAAGTGATTTGTTTGTCACATAAGTACATGACTTGTACACTGTATTGTTTATAGTGCAACCATCAAGTAATTATCACTACGTGCGAATAACACGTGTCACCAATCTTACCTGTCATCAAATAATAGAATATCGCTCGGTCCATGAAAGGTGTGAATTATTGTATTGTTCGACCTATCTGGGGTGAACAATGAATGAAATGGTATCTAGGGACCGCAAAACCTGTTCGAGTGTTCGACCTATCTCCGTTCGAGTGATCTACTGTTCGTTAATATGAAATAAGAAGGGGTTTTTTTCCGGGACCTAAGAACCTGTTCGAGGTATCTACTGTGTTCGACCCAAAACTGTTCGAGGTTTCGAAGTTTTACTGTAACCTGGCTAAAAATGTTAGGTTAACACAGGCCTTGAAAAGTCCTTAAATTTGATGGTAACCTTGAAAACTTCTTGAAAATGGTCAAAACACTAAATTACCTGGAAAAGTGTTATTTGAAAATAATGCTTACTTTGAAAAATGTTCCATCAGCAAAAGAAATGAAAGAAAATGATATTGGGTCACTTATTGATCTTCATCAGCCACATTTTTGTACATTTTCATTTCAGTTTAAAGGAAAATCAAAACCTGTTGCCATTTTTTGTATATTTCTTGGTAAATTGGTGATAAGAAAAAGTCCTTGAAAATTGAGAAAATATATTAGAAAAGTCTTCGAACTTTGTCTCAGATGTTCTGTATGAATCATGCAAATGTTACCCAAATATTGTTACAATAATATTTTCTGAGTCTGTTAACTAAAGTCCATATTGTTAGACACAAAAACATGATCGGGGATATATGATTACAGCAAGAGGAACCTTGTAATATACTACGTTTTATTGATCCATTTATATAAAGTGTACATGAACAACAAATGTATAATCACAATCATATTTTGACCAAGAGTACTGTTTAACTATATGTACAGTCAAACCTGTGTTAAAGACCACCTGCGAACAAAGACCACTATTGCAAAACCTGTATGCAAAGACCACCAATTTTATCTCCCATCAGACCATTTTCAATAATATTTAATCTATTAATAGAGACCACCTGTAAACAAAGACCACATTTTGCTGTTACCATGGGTGGTCTTTACAGACAGGTTTGACTGTAGTAGTATAGTGCGGTTTTATTTACTGCGAACGCATGAATATAATACCTGGACCATTACATTTCAAAGTAGGTGTATTGAAATATCCGTGTTTGTCGGTATTTTTGACCCAGAAAAAGTTGTAGTTGTGTTTTGATGGAAATGTAAATGTAAATCAAAACAGCAGCTATAGCTTTACGTCCAAGAGCATTTTCTTACCTAAATCGGTTCTGAAAATTCATGCATCTGTTCGCGGTCAATCTAACAGCACTATAATTATGTACTCTTGATAAAAGTTCTGAGTATTCCTGGTAATTCTTTAACGATATCAGGAGAACCCATACATTGATCTGAGAAGCATAGTTGTTGAGTCGTGGGTTCAAATCCCGGCCTTGGGTAAGGTCGAAACTCAAGCTTCACATTCCCCTGTTCATAATCCAGGAAGCAGTCATCAAGAGTGATTGATATATTTCGTAAAAATCGTTTGACAATTGATGTAAAATAAATGCGTTATTCGAAACAAAATAACTAAAATAAAATAGAAATAATAACAGAGCAAGTCTGAAACAACACGACAACCATAATTTATGTTCATTTTGGAAATTCATATTAATTATAAATCAGAACAAAGTGTTTATTTAAGGCGTACTTTGAACTTTTGTCAAGTGTATTGTTTTCATTTTGTTGTTGATATCTCTGTTCAATATTCAGTTGATATTGTTCGTTATTAAAGTATAAAGCTGGAAGATGTGTTATTTATCACATAACTTGCACTCCAGGAGTGGCATAAAGCAGTGACATAAATATCATATGTAACTAGTTACATAAATAGCCAGTGTGACGTCACTTATGACGTCATAAATGGCCAGTGTGACGTCACTTTAAATGACAGCATAGTGTTTACATTTGTTCTGAATTTCGGCATTTATTAAAAATATTGTTTATTTAAAGATTTATGGTGTTATGTGATAAATAGAATCTTACATTCGTGCTTATTTGATATTGTTTTTATGAAACTCGTCGACAGAAACGAATATGACGCTCGGCAGAGCCTCGCGTCATTATTTCAGTCGACTCGTTTCATAAAAACAATATCACATCAGCACTCATGTAAGATCCTCTATGTATGTACTTTCATTTATTTACTCACGAATAACAAAATTTGGTTACATCGATAATGATTATGATGTCAATTATTTTAACAAGAGTGCAGTCTTGGAGATGGGCTAATACCCGCTGCCTCGGTATAAGGCGATTCACTCTTATTTAGTATGATAGACAGATGTAAGAAAATGGTAGCGAATCTGTGGTCCAGTGGTGACAGGTTTACAGGGGTCGCAGGTTTTATCCCCAGCTCCACCACTGACAATACTAACAGTCTTTCGGAAGAGACAAGAACCAAGGTCCTGAGTACGATGCTTTACATCGGGCGCGTAAAAGAACCAGGGGTGTTTCTGGAACTGGGGCATCTCCTGTATCATGCACTATCCTCCAAATATCTAAAGTAACTAACATTCTTCCGGAGGCGTCGCCCATATGGGAAACCTGTTGCGACGATAAATAAACGCAAAAACAAAAAAACAAAAAAACGGGGATAACAAGGAGATGAAGCCAATAAAGCCCCTGATGAAACTATAACGCAATAACTCTATCCTCGAACAATAGCAAACAATAACTATCCGTCAATAACTATAACCATATACAGCAAATGTTATGTTAATCTTATTACCTCCCCTTTTTAAAACATCTATAAACAATACAAATAACATGTACATTCTGGAATAAACTGATAGATGGATTACCTTACGTGTGAAATTCCTTTACTGACATTTTTTCTGTGATAAAAAAGCATGCATAAGGGTTTTAGAGCAATCTCCTACGCAGTGATCTCCCCTTAAATTTATCGGATATCTCTGCCATCACAAACTTTTCGTCAAGATTTTTAACAAAATATATTTTTCATTTAGTTAGTGTTAGTAGACAATTTTATATATATATATCTTAATTTCAAACATATAAGATGTTTGGTGGTATGAAAAGTTAATAAAAAACAATATTTTAAAACATATTTAAAAATAACCAACCATCATCACGTGAGTTTCTTCTTCGGATCCACCATTTTGTCCAACCAACCATCATCACATGATTTTTGTGATGGCAGTGGTTATTGCTGTACTGCAAGGGAAGATAACCGCTGCGGGGGTTTTGTTTTAGAGATGTTTTAAAAAGGGGAGGTAATAAAATGCAAAATTGAATGGCATAAAAACTTGCCAAGCAAAATGTTTATTTTGTTCTAAAATATTATCATAAAGGTGTTTTTTTGTAAATATCACACTTAAAATACCAATAGCTGTAGATCAAAGGATTGTGAATCACCTTAAGAGAGAAAAGGGCAATAACTCAGTAAGTACTTATGAAGCTGAAATCTGGGTTCCGTGCTCGAACAAAAAATAAATATTTCAGATTATGCAGAGTTCACACAGGCCTTGAAAAATACTTGAAATTGATGCTAGTCTTGAACACGCCTTGAAAATGGCTAGATCAATAACTGTATAAAAACTAGAAAAATACTTCAATTTAAAAAAAAAAATCCGGTCAGAAGCTTCTTGAAAATCGTTATTCCAGAAGAATAAAAAATATTTTAATATTTAAAAAAAAGATATATAGAGGATCTTACATGAGTGCTGATTTGTTATGGTTTTTATGTAACGAGTCGACTGAAATAATATGACGCGAGGCTCTGCCGAGCGTCATATTCGTTTCAGTCGACGAGTTTCTTAAAAACAATATCAAATAAGCACGAATGTAAGATTCTATTTATCACATAACACCATCAATCTTTAAATAAACAATATTTTTAATAAATGCCGAAATTCAGAACAATTGTAAACAATATGCTGTCATTTAAAGTGACGTCACACTGGCCATTTATGTAACTAGTTACATATGATATTTATGTCACTGCTTTATGCCACTCCTGGAGTGCAAGTTATGTGATAAAATAAATTATCAAGTCACAGGAACGATAACTCAATACTGGCTCAGATATCCACCCACCGGTTTTTAAGGGGAGATCACTGTGTAAGGAGATTATAAGTCGCACTTGCCCATTCTCGACCACTCTCTAACACTATCGGCTATCATTACATTTATGAGAGTGAGTGTAAGGAACGGTAACTCTGCTAAGGAGATTGATTCTCGACAGCTCTCGGGTATTTCCGTACCACTTCGTTAATCGGATAACACCACTTGACGTAGTTGGCCGAGGATTTCCGAATGGCAATTAAATTGCATAGCGGTGCATTTAATTTACCGTTGCGTGTAGTTTGATGTCTGTCAAATTTGTTTACAAGTTTACAAACTTGGTAACATGGAATTTAAAGTTGCAGTTATAACTGGAGCGAATGCGTAAGTATATAACTAATCACACATATACATTATACATAAGGATGCTCAAAAATCATTCCATCTGATTATTGTTCGAACTGAATTCTTGTTTTCGTGTAAGTTGTCATAATTCGGACAGTGCATTTCGGATAGGTTCACAGTGATTTATAATTTTTTTATGTCAAGCGGGTTTGTTGTATAATTACTGCCTCAACTCATTAGTGTGATGTAAGAAATTTTAAACTGAAGATATTGTTCTAAATATCTAAACTTGTGTGTTAAAAAAAGTTATATAATATAATTTTATAAAAACATTATTTGCTGAAAAATATAAATTTGTACTCCGTCACGGACCTATATACCATGGGTCTGTGACTCCGTCTAGTCAGTGGAAAAATAACTGGAATGATAATTTGCTGATTTATTTTAAATGATGTTTTATTTCATCTCTGAAATTGATATTTATAATTAAATGAATACACCAATTAACAGTTTCACAAACAAAAGGCCTTCATTTTTATCTATATAGGTATTTATCATGATGCACCCAGTTTTTGTGGTACTAACAATTTTGGCTGATATTCTGAATTTTCAAAGCAAGACTGACTTTAAAAGCATACGTAATCGTCTGTAATAATAATTATTCTACTCACTTATGCCAGTTTCGATGTGAAATTCTTCTTTTTCAAGTCAGTGATGCTACATCTAGGTAAAATGTGCGTATGTAAATAAATCCTAACAAGTTTTTGTGGGGGTTGTTCAAACGTATCGTCATGCATTTTAAAGAGGGATGATTTTGTGTTGATTAATTATTTCAAGATAATCAATTAATTTTGGAAACGGTCCCTCTTGTGACGTATCATTATATCTCCGTCTATCTAAAGAATACATGACTGCCGTCTGCTGAATCACTGCATGAAATCACGAATGGAAATTATCCTAGATAGTAAAAGCGCATTTTATGACAGCATTTTGTTATTTTTAGTAGAAAATTAGAAAATTAGAGATTTTAAACCTGTTTAAAGAATATTTCTTCAAAGTTATCATGCTCAAGTGCAAACAGTGCTTATAAATGCATACCATGATTTCTTGACATACCTCGAAAACCCGTTGGGCGACCATACTTAAGCAAGTCAGTAGTACTGACTGCTTTAATATATTACTTATTTTTTTGGAAAATTCCTGATATGTTTAACAATTAATTCAATGTTTGTGGTTCCATATAATATATACTAAATATGGACAATTTAGAATGTTAGCACATGCTTTATCTTGATAATGGAGAAATTCTTGACTAAACTTTAGTGATGATATACTTTAACAGGGGTTCCACTAGGTGCTGAATCTCAAGGGTCATTTTGATAATTTCTTCCTGGATTTAACCACTTTATAGCCAAATTATCTATGTTTTAGAGAAAAAGTGACCCTTCAGCCAGAATCCTAAAGGTCAAAATGTGGCTTTTAGGAAATTCCAGGGGTCAAAGGGTCAATTCAAGGGTCAAATGGAACCCCTGTACTTAATTAGCCTGGTTTACTTGTCTAGAAAGACAATCGGACTAAAAAAATATCAGTTTCAGTGTGACATGACATGTATGAATATTTTATCCCCAACCTAATTTTTATAGCTAAACATCCATATTGATCTCTGTCCTTATATGAATGTATAATGAAAAAAAAGAAGATATTCAACTCTTTGGAAATGGACAATTTTTTCGTTTGTCTCTTCCCATCTTCAAATTTTAGTTTTAAATCTACCGCTGTTTGCAATGTAAACAAACTACCCGTATTGGATTGTTATCATGAAGTTGCTGATTGGTTAATATTAACTGAGCTGATGATGTTAAACTATGGTGTGATGATAAGTTCTCTGTGTCGGCATATCTCATGATGTTGCAAGAGGTTACAATTAATGATGTTTAAATAATTTGTAAGTAGGGTGATACAATTGATCAGTATACATGCATCAACAGGAGAGTTCCTGGCTCCTTTTTCTTTCTACTGGACTCACATTTTCAACTTACTGTGCATCCCTTGGACCCCTAAAATAAACTTTTGTCAAGTATAAACTACATATCTGGGACCCTACACATTTACTATAATGGACCTCTAATTTGTCAAAGCTCTGTAGCTGGAATACTTGTAAAGCGTCTAAATAACTGGGCAGAATTGTGAACGTAAAGAAAAATTCTCACAGAAATTTACCCAAAAAGAAGAAATTTTAACAGAAAGAAGAAATTTTAACAAAAAGACGAAATTTTAACAAAAAGAAGAAATTTTAACAAAAAGATTTTAACAAAAAGAAGAAATGTTAACAAAAAGAAAAACATGCAAAAAAATGTTCTAGGGTTTGGGCAAAAGAATACAGTAGATCGGGAAACCTGAAACAAACATATATTTTTTAAATATAGTACTGTGAAGTTAAAAATGAGGGTTAATTACTTATCTTGTTACCATAAAAATACAAGTTGAACGTTTCTATATGTAGGGCATACACACAGACATACAGAAAAATAAGAGTTAATAGGGTTTTAAAATTATAATTAATAATCATTAATATTTGTTTCAAAGATCGATGGTGTTGATATAATGATAATCCTAAGTGGTGCGACACATATATCGCGCGACATGATAAACTGGTGATGATAATTTGTTAACATTTAATCGTTATCTTTATCAACTTACCTCCTCTCGTACGACCCTCGTTTAAGGTTAGTGATAATATGTCACTAGAGTAAGTCATTTTGTGTTGACTCATATATTTAATTATCAGATTATCAGTGTTGTACTGATAAATTGCTACTCATTTCATTAGATCCAGCCCTTTTTTATAGCAAATCTGGGGCCGATATTGGGCCCTATTTTTCACCAAAAAAGTTTATATTTTTCCCCTATTTGGAAAAAAAATTCCCCTTCAATATAATTATTTAAAATTTTAGCCTTATAAATACACAAATTTGGTGATTCACTTATTATGCAAATTTCCCCTATCAAAAGGACCTGCCTTACTTCCCCTAAAACTGAAAAAAATCGTTGAGATCTGATTACTCGACCGTACACTTTGTTTATTGATGTCCAACATGTATGCCAATACACCTGTTAACAGTTTCGACTCATTACAACACACAAGTATCAGAAGTGTGTCAAGTGAAACAAAGAGTTACCTAACCTGAACTGTGAGTTAAGCCGACATGCCATGTTAACAATCTATAGAAAATGCTGTTTTTTAAACTGTCAGTCTGTCTGACAAGGTTTAGCTTATACCATAAAAAAAATGAAAGTTAACCATAAAAATCAAGGTTAGCACAGGTCTTGAATTTGATGCCTACTCCTTGAAAACTACTTGAATTTGTAACAGCCTAAAACTCCTTGAAATGTACTTGAAGTTTAAATTTTTTATAAATTTCGGTAAACTGCCCTTGAATTATTCTGCTGTGAATAGAAAAAGGACAAATATAACAAACATACCTACAATGATGAAAAAATGAGAAAAATGACAGCTATTTTCGACAGGGCCTACCGTCCAGGAGGCAATAGTATGCATATGGTAGTACAGTACTGTACGGTAGTTGACAGGTTTTATGCCCACTTAAAGTAATTCTCACACTGTGTATTTTTATTTGTGCTGCAATGATGATCATCTCGTGGGGATGAACTTGAAAAATGCACTGGATCCCCTCTTCTCTATACCAAAAAATCTACATTTTTAGTCCTTGAAAATGGGGGAAAAATTACTTGAAAAGTCTTTGAAAAGTACTTGATTTTTTCTGAAAATACAAATGAATACAATTTAACCACAAGCATTGAATCAATTGTTAAACCTGACCACAATATATTGAGAGTTTCTCAATGAAATCTTTACGTCACAAACTAAGCGCTTTCTCAGAAGTGTCTTTGATGCTTAATTTTGATTGATGGAATTCAATGAACATAAAAATGTTGATGAGTGTTATGAAATGTGTTTCTGCCCATTTGTAAAACAGAAGATTTTTAGCAACTAATGTACATACGAGTGAAGTGTTTTTGGCGCAACATCATCTTGTAGTTTACTTTTGCATTTGTAGCCGTGTTCACAAAGAATCAGTTTTCAGGATCAGGATCAAATATAGGATCTTTCTTTGTAAAAATTGTTATTCAAAGCTAAATCTTTTTACATACTGTGACAGATATGAACAACATGCAAAACTTGTGAGACATTAAATTCCAATGTCATGCTTAAATTAAGAAAAAGATGGAAATTAATAAGTTATGACCGATTTTGGAAAATTGATCCAGATTTGATCTAGATCTGTTTCAGTCATATAATAAATTGATTTCTCACCCAACATCATGGTGAAGTTTTGTATGTTTTCACGATGTTAATTAGAAGATTTTAGGTGTTTTTGTGTATGTTTATGTCTATGGCAAATTTTATGGATCAACTTGATTCAGATCAGTTGATCATTTGTGAATATGGTGCCTCACTGGTTCTTGGTATTTGAGTTGCTATGAAAAGAAAAGTAGACAGACGATTTTTATCTGATTGGAACTAAAAAAATGCATCTATTTGAAAATGTAAAAACCTGAAAATGGATCCGTTGGTCATTTATTATGGAACAGCTTATGTGATTGGTGTAATTTAAAGGCGTGACAACAATGTGGACTTATCTTACAGAGGTGTTGGTTTGTCATTGGCTGATAGACTGTTGACTGAGCACGTTAATCTGAGACTGTGTCTAGCTTGTCGTAACCATGGACGTGCTGCGAGTGCAAGGCTGAAATTGTTACGCAGACATCCAAGCGCCGACATCTCGATAGTCATCGTAGACACAAGTTCTGTGGAATCTGTTTTAAGGGCTTCAGAAGAAATCAAAACAAGGTATATGCAGTCTATTTTCATTGTCATTTCTATATTTAGGGAGACATTCGAAATCGCTTCACACTATAAGCTGCATTGTATTTAAACTGATAAGGAGTACAGGCGACAAGATTTTTTGCGGAACTCCGCGGATTTGACGCCCACAAGGGCCCTTTGGACAAAATTTTAACCATCTTAGATTATTAAAAGCCAGGAGCTTCAGCGGCCACCTGGACCGTTTGCCAAATTTTCAGCTGATTTTAAAATTTTGCATTCTCATGCCTGATGGTAACATCATATCCATTAGCAATTTTCTCCATCTTTGTGGAAGTCAATTGTAGGACAAAAAGTCTCCCATTGATTTTTGCCTAGGTGCACAAACAATACTGTACATTATGTTTCTTATATTTTCAGATTCAGGAGACTAGATTACCTCTACCTTAATGCAGGCATTATGAAAATTTCCAGTATTAATTTGTCCAAAGTTTTGGCTATATTTTCGCAGTAAGTTATTATGCTTTGTATTGATAACAATTACTTGTGCCCCCCACCCCCGGCATTCAGAGCATGGTGAAGGGGCATAAAATGTTAGCCCTGAGTGTCCGTTCGTCCATCCTTTCGCCCATCCATGCAAAAAATGTTTTTTGATAAATAACTCTTGAAAGGAGGGGTGGATTCAATTTGTATTGGACACGTGCGTATAGGACAATAAATTCAGGTCAAGTTTTATATTAATTTTAATTCACCAATTTTTGGAGAAGTTATGGCCCATTATTGACAAAAAATCATATCTGACTAATCACTTTTGAAAGGATGGATGGATTTAATAAAATACGGTTCAAGTTTGTGACGATTCTTGGGCTAGTTATGGTCATTTTTGTACTTTTGGTTTCCCGAATTAATAATTTTTAAAAAGATGTATGGATTCAAATCCTATTGCTTCGAGATTATAACTCCTGTATACAACAAAATATTCACATACTACTGAATAGCCCACAGTAGGGGCATCTGTGTCCTTTTGACATATCTAGTTATGTTAATATTCTACTTGTCTTGTTTGAGTGTATGATTTATTGCATTAACTATGTCACATGAGAATAACTGCTTAAAGACAGTCATCGAGAATCATTATATAGATGTTACAACAATTTGGTTGAGACAATATAGCGCATTAGCTAGTTAATTTCTTGGCATAGCTGTGTAATATTGATTTTGACCTACATTTTAGACCAATCAAATTTTGTATATGAAGTGTGCGTTGTTTAAATATAATTTTTTTTTGCAACAAATTAGAGGATTTGATTAGTTCATATTTTGGAGAGGCACCAAACGAGGTGTCTCGAAAAGATAATTCACTTTCCTGTATGTAACCCTCTGGCGAAATGAGAGTACCGAAATAAGGCGATTCTTTAGACATCATTCTATCTATGCCGCTCATCTATTTAAGGATATTTTGTGTTTAAAATAATAAAAAAATGTTTGCAGCCAAGGAGCAAAGATACTGAGCACAGGATGCGGCGTGTTGAATCATGTGGATGGTAAAACAGAGGAGGGACTTCAGGAAGTGTTTGCTACAAATCTGTTCGGACATTTTGTTATGGTAAGTACATGCCAACATTTACTGGACAATGAGTTCTTAATAGCCTGTTAACTTGCCTGATACTTTGCTAGAAAACTTATAGCGATTTCCCTGACACAGAAATCTTTAGTCCACGACTCTCTTTTCTTTCGAGGGACTCCCATTTTTCAACTTAGTGTGCATCCCTGGGACTCCTGAAATAAACCTTTGTCAAGTATAAACTGCATATCTGGGACCCTACACATTTACTAAGGACCCCTAATTTGTCAAACATGAGGGTCCAAGGACCCCTAGCTGAAAAATCCTAGGGAAAACCCTGAAACTTACAATTAAGTTGTCTGATCAACATTTACTGTCTGACTCAACCAGGGGAGGTATATAGTACATGCATTTGTTGTATATGATTGTAGGTCAGGGAACTTGAAGACTGTTTCGGTGGTTCGACAAAAGTGATATGGAGCTCATCACAGAACGCTAATGCTGAGGATCTTGATTACAGGGACATTCAACACAGAAATGGGTACATTTGTACTTTGTTATGTCTTGATAGTATACTGGTCAAAGGAACTAACCCGGATTAGCACTTTTGACCAGTACAGTAAACCTCAATAATAAGACCACCATTGAAAACTGGTCTTCTTATCGAGGTGGTCTTTATATCAAGGTTATATAAAGAGCAAATTAGTGAAAATTGACTTGAAAATCGTTTTCTTCATTTTAAAGTGGTCTTATTATTGTGGTGGTCAGGTCCTTAAGTGAGAGTTTAGTGGAAATGTATTTTGTAACTGTATAATATATAATGGTTAATATGGCGGTAATATTAGTTATACAGGTTGTTGACAGGGTATATGGGGGAATATAGTCTGTCTGTGTGACGTATAATCCGAGGCGTTACATGTGGTCAAGTTTTAAATGAAACATATATATATATTGTGATGAATTTTATTTCTTTTTCAGGAGAGAGCCTTATAGTTCATCAAAACATGCAACTGATGTTCTAAATATTGCCTTAAATGAAAAGCTGAACAAAAAGGTAGAAGTTTGTCTAAAAATCATTGTGTGTGCTCTGTGATCATAGCACTAACTTTTTAAGTAATATTTGTATATAACTTGTTGAGTGTAAGTTGAGCCATCGGTATGTGCTATAAAAAAATAAAAATGTTTTTCCCCTTTTTTTGAATCTGGAGTTCTCTCCCTTTTCCCCTTCTATATATACTACAAGGAGTCTAACGCTTTTCACACCGGCCTCTTTCCGCGGCTGATATCATGCTTCAAAATTCACAATATATCCAAGATAAGCACCACATATTTCGCATGAATAATTTATCTTTCAAATGACACCTACTTTACGTAAATCTGTCAACAATTTATTATTGAAACTGTTACCATGGCAACAAAAAGAATTGTTTACAAAAATATGAAAAAAAATGTTTTTTGTACACAATGTATACAAGAATCAAAATGGATTATTCTTTTTAATTGTTCTTTTTGGTTGCCATGGTAATAGTTTTGAAATAATTGAAAAAAAGCATTTCTGCATCCAGTAGCAAAAATGATGTCACAGACCATGCAAGTTGTTTCCCGCACAGTTTAATAGCAGGTGATATTTGCATATGCTTGAACGTTATAACACCTGCTTGATCTATTATGCATTGTTATGTCAATGTAAGGTATAATACAATGGTTTATCAATATGATCTTTTCAGGGAATATATTCGGTATCAACTTGTCCAGGTCTTGTAATGTCGAACTTGACATTTGGCATTTTACCATCTTGGGTATGGATGCTAGTTATGCCATTCTTGTTTTTTGTAAGTATTACCAAAAGTTTTCATTCTAAATTACTTACATTTAGAAAAAATAAAAGACAGCCGTATAAAAACCTGGTACTTGCTTCAAGAAAATGTTAAAGTTTCGATCTGATATTATAACCAAATAGAGATTAAGTTGTTGCAGAGAACTCAACATACAATACACAATGCCTCCCCGCTCATAACCGGGCAAAACTACAGTCTACAGAACGTTAGGCACTGAGGAGGTGCAAGGGTAAATAAGCATCCTGTACATTTTCCCGCAATTTGATGTTACATTGCAAGTTTAACATCATTGCTTGTATATGTTATTCTGATGAAGGTGTATGCCGAAACATTGATACTATAAATTTACAAAAAGGTTTACGTGTTCTTGTTGACAAACCCTATATTTTAACCATTCTTTATTCTTTTATCAAATACCTGTTCAGGAAAAAAAGGTTTACAGCTCTTTCAGCATTGCACTTATTCATTGTTCGTTCTGTGTTTACATTGGTGTTTTTTTTTCATTTATTTGGTTATACAATTTCTTTTAGATGCGCCTTTTTGTGTCGTCATTGACTTGCAGTGCATACAATGGTGCAGAAGCTCTTGTAAGTAAAATCAGGAAAAAGGTGGTTTATAAATTTAGGCCTTTTTCTGTCCATTTTTGGGAAAAAGACACTAGATAAATCAGCAAAATTTGCATCGTAAAATTTGCCAATTTGTAATAACTTGAATCACTTTAACTCCGAATTTGGTAATTTTCATAGTTAAACGAACAGGCTTTTCAAATCTAAATTTTATATAATCATGCATTCTGATCTATATTTCTTATATCAACTGTCAAAAACATTTATGACACAAGGGACAATAATGGCCAGAGTTATTCAAAGAGCTTTAGGTCGCTCCAGTAGACGATTTGTTTTCGTAGGTGCTTCTGATTGGGAATTTCTTTTCTGATTAGGAAAAAAATAATATATTTTGCTTTCCGAAGGGGTCAGATAGTCTGATAGTGGGAACTGTAGAAAAAGGCCTGACATTTATCTGCTGTAACAACAATCATTTGTCTCTTATTTTAATATCTTTATTTACATTTTCATGTAGAATATGACTTTGTGGTATTTGGCCTTGGTGACCAAAAATTGTGTCTGAGAGTAAAACCAAGGTCAAAACTGTGAAAATTGTCAGCATTGATCACTTTCAGTATTGATGTTAGTTTGTCAAACCTTTCATTTGTTTTAACTAACTGGTTTCAAACTAAAACAAGTTTCTGTATTTGTTAATAACAAATCTTAAACTGGTTAGTCAAACTGACCGAACTACCTCCAAGTGTGGTTTGTCTGGTTTGATTTATCCGAATAATCGTATACTAGTTAAACAAAATGGTGGACTGATTTTATGGCGGGTGACCGTGCCACTCATATGTGGGGCAATGTTTAAAAATAAATGTTTCTTTGCTACATGGGAACCTGCCTTTAAAATTGTCCACGCTGTTACGTTGCAAAACAGACGTTTTAAAGTTCTTAACTCTGATTTTCTTATCACCCACCAATCTGTCTGCAATTGCAATCAAAATCCAAGGGCCATTTTTCATCGACCAAACCATCTGTTTGTTTGCATACCAATCTTAATCTTAACTGGTTTAAGTTTTTCAACCAAACTAAAACAAAACTGAAACCTCAAACCTGAAGCAGGTTTTGCAAAACAAATTCGCCCTTAGTGTCGTAAATTCGAACTACAAATACAATTGATATTCAATTATTTATAACCGAAATAACTGAAAATGTTTTCATTTTCCTAATACACTACGCAATTGTGACTTAAATGTAGTACACTTATGTTTCATACCTTCTTTAAACATATGTTGTTTTGCTAAAATAGACTGACTTGGAAACATATGGCTTGTTAATGCCGGTTCCATTGTTGTTGTCATTTCCTAGTATAACTTCGAACATTTTATTCTTCCTAATTCCATGTCTACTTGTCATGAGTTGAGAAAGTTAATTGTACAAATTTAATTGTATTTGTTTTAATTTGAAATTATATAACACATATAACTTATGTTTTCTTTTCCAGGTTTGGGTCTCAAAACAGAAATGTGAGAGTTTGAATCCTAGAATTAAGTATCTTAGCAACTGTTCTATATTGGGGAAGCCGTATATCGGAAAAGAAAAGGTTTTTATGGTTTTCTGCCTACTATAAACTTAACCAGCTCTTTGTATCCATCGTGTGTTTACTCAATAAGTTTTGTCCGAATTTATGGCTGCTTCAAAATTGTAATTATATTTTCTCCATCTTAATGGAAAACAGTTGGTAAATATTATTTTTTACCTGGATAAAGTATAAAATGAACAATCAAAGGTATAAAAGTCAAAACTCTTGCAAATTAGTTCGGAAGTTCGAACTATGTAGCACTACTCAAATGAAACTGTAACACGATTTAACTTGGATCTAAATGAAAAATGGTTGGCAACTATTTAATTCCACCAACATCCCAGTTTTCACAATTATAATCAAATTAATGGGCCCTATGTAAAAAGCATTTTGAATTATAATACAATTTAGCTGGAAAGGCTACTAAAATTTGTGAGTATATTGGGACACACATCTGCAATGGATAACCAATACTTTTGGATACTCAGAGTTTAGATTTATACAAATTACCTCCCTTTGCAATGAAATACGTGAGTGAGTGAAGTTACAACAATTGAATTATGGATTATATCAACTGTTTGATGGGGTCTGGTTATTACAAAATAAAATGTAATTGGATACCTATTTTCAAGTTTTGTAAGCTAGCTAGACAAAAATACTAACAGTCGAACAATGCGACTTTAAGTCAAACGGTTGACCTTCCATATACAAGTATATCTGCACCAGTATATATATATGGACTGTCATCTTGGAAGGACTGGGTTCGATTTCTGGGTGGGGGAGGCAATTTGTTTGTCATATATAACCGACAAAAATGTTGAAATATTCTGTAAATCCAATTAAAACAAACGCTTTACATGGAAGTGGTATGTTCATGTGTATTATACGAGTATTTAATTGTATTGATTGTAAGAGTTGTAGATCGATGAGTTATAATTTTTAAATAAAAGATGTGAGGCCTTATTCGTAAACATAGTAAGTCTGAAACTTGGCAAAAATGTACAGAGGGAAAAAAAACAATTATTATAACAAGTTTTCATTCATTCAGATTTAATGAAAACGAAAAATATTTTTTTGCAAATTTAAAGTCTTCAAGTCTGTGAATATGGCCCCTTTCATGATCGTTGTGCACAGGGATACTTATGTATTTATTTAGTGAAGTATAACATGGTATATATTACTTTTAAAGTCCATTCCTTGCGCCTCAGTTCCTTAATATGTGTACCGCCTCAGTTCCTTAATATGTGTACCGTTTGACCTCCTTTAGTACCTTATGTTTTGTGGATTGTTGTTTTTCCGGAGATCTGCGTAGGGAGGCATTGTCTTATGTATGTGGCTTTCCCTGTAGTTACGTATTCTCTCTCTTTTAAGTCTGAGTTGCAGACTTTGTGTGTTTGTAAATATGACCCCTTTCACGATCGTTGTGCACAGGGATACTTATGTATTTATTTAATGTTATATAACATGGTATATATTACTTTTACAGCTGAATATTGAGGATAATGATGCTGAGAATTTATACAAACAATTAGATCAGCTATATCAGGGATTTAAAAAGAAATATTCAGGGAAAATACATCAAACGGTACAAAATGGAGACCAGAATGGAGTTCACTAGGTTTATGTGGATGTTCGATCAACTAATCATTTCTACCTGATGAATCAAATTTTGTTTACTGACGTGATCAAGACAACACAAATAAGATATAGGAATATTTTCTGGGCAATTAATATGTGATATAATGTTTACCTATATGTGTAATTTGTGTTATGCTCGGAGCAGAAAACTCCGAAAATGTAACATTTGTATGTTTTACGACTGTGCCAAAGTCTAATTATTTAATGAATTGTGAAACTGTGATGCGTTAAGGTAACATGAATTATTGCATTCAACTGAATTTGATATTTTCAGTATTTTCATGATTCAGACTATAATTATTGACAACTCTCGGTATTGGCCTCAAAGAATATTTGAGTGCTGCCATAACATGTATTACGACGTTGGTTATGACTTCAAGTATTTACCAAAGAAAGTTCTGACGTCACAAACTATGCACTTTCTCGGAAGTGTTTTGGTGGCTTAATTTTGATTTATAGAACTTAATGAACCTGAAAATGAGCAGCTGATGACCCCTTTTATTTTGAAGTTCATTAGGTCAAGGTCATTGTAATAATGAGTGCTGCATTTATTTTCGACCAATTTCTAAAGTACTAGCTCGTAAACATGAAAAACCAAAGGAGAGTTGTCTGTGGTCAGTTGATCACCCCATTTTTGTAGTGGTCACTCGGTCAAGGACTGCTTCCTTTGCTTACCTTCAACAGGCCATCTTTTTTGGCCATGAGCGTTTTACCATCAACTTGATTATATACATTTTCTGGTGCTTTTAAAATATTACATTGTAATTTGCTGGTGTACATAAAATAATGGTGTTGTGATAAAGAAGTATTTGATTTATGCTTGTTGAATATGCTTCTATTGTTTATATGCTCTTAAGCATATAGTTTCAGATTGATGACGGGATTTCAATGAAAACTGGAATATAGATAGACTTAAATAAGATAAAGTGCAGTGCGCAGGCACCATAATCTTATCATCAGTCATAAGTCATCAGAACTAGGTCCCCTTTTATATGTATCGTATTCATTAATAAGAAAGCTAATTGACTGTACCATAACTCAAAGTCTACTGATGCGATTTCAATGAAACCCGGAGTATAGATATGTATTAAGGAGATGATGTGCAGTTTACAATCCTATCTTTCAGTAATTACTGAATTATCTCCCACTTACGTTTCTGTCCATTGTAAGTCTTTGTCTTGTCCATAACTTCATATAAACTGAAGCAATGCAAAGGAAACAAGAATATACCTAGATTGCAATGATAGGAAATGCAGTGTACAAGAACTTTAATCTATACTTTCATATTAATTGAGTTATCTCTCCTTAAATATATATTTTTCCATTATCATGGCTTGTCCAGGTCATATCTTTTTCCCATTATCAGTGCTTTTCTGAGTCATATCTTGGAAAGTTCTGTAGGGACAATAAGAGAATGTGTGATGCACAAAAACATAATCCTACCTCCAATAGTTTTTAATTATCTCCCTTTGACCATATTGCTCCTTCTACCGTATTTGTGTATTACAATCGCTGTCTTTCCATAGACAATGGGCATTCAGGGAGCATCCATCGCTTCCAGCGTTACTCTTGTTGTCAATGTTTTATCTCAGGACTGATATGTTCATATGTTCGAGTGTACACTCATATAGTATAGTCTATAATTATATGTACAAATGTGTTATTATTTCACATGCATTACATACATACATATACTGGTCAAAAGTGCCAACCTGCCATTTTTATTTTGAGAAACTTCACTACATTATGACAAAGTGATCCGAAAAGATGAACGTTATTTTGATAGTTCAACTTTTGTCTTATTTGAAAGTTTAGTTCACTTTAATGATACATATTATAATGTATTGCCATCATTTACTGAGGGATGTATACAGTGGCTTTTTAGAAACTATAGATTTAGTATTGACAGAGTAGCACCTTTTACTAGTGTATCATTTGGTTATATCATTAATACCAATATGTTAGCCTGGTATTTTTGTGATTTTTGTCTTCCATGTTCTACATTGCAATTATTGAATAATTCTGTGACTTGGGCTCATGAAGTGAATTTTAATTATTATACCACAATATCACTCTCAGTACAAAACTCCTATACATTCCTACTGTAATCAACAATAATATCAAACGGGTGATACGTTTACTGTCAATCCCGGCAAACGCCTTAGGTAACAATATTTTCTTCAGTTAATAGATAATATTACTGTCAAGCTAAAAGCTATGCGAAATTATATATATATATATTTATTACACAATGGGAACACTACCACTGATAAACTGGTACTTGTAAAAATTTAAGAAAACGAAGATTGTGCGATAATGTCATTAAAAATATGTGAGTACAGCACACCATACTGTTATGTTCTGTTTGTTAACATTGGAATAGTGGAATCAACTAAGATTCATACATTTCTGATATCCAGTATTTTTGCAGAATGTATCAAAGAGAATGATTTTGTTTATGAAACCAGTATTTCATTACAGTGGGGTATGATTAAAGAGAGACAACTCTATAATAATTTTAAAGGGATTTACATGAGTTGACTGGTCCGATAACACCTATCAAACAAAGGCAGTGATGCTAGAATGGATTTAAAGATTTACTGAGAACACAACTACCCTTTGAGAATATCTGAACTTCGTATCGGCATAAAGAGTAAATTCAAGTACATATGCTCATTGAAAATTTCGAAAGAAATAAAGTTATTAACATCATTTTGCTTTATATCTACATTTTTATTTGTTTGAAAACATTTTTTTCTAATTAATGCTATTTTTATATATTAAATGATTATACATTTGCTTAGACTTTGTCTTTTGTTATTAACTAATACCACCGTCCTACATTCGAATATATGTGACGTGATTTATTATTAACACCACGGACCTATATATGTTATATAGGGTCGTGTTAACACTACAATACTGTTTTGTGTATTTTAAACGCTTTAACGTTAAGTTGAAGGAATTATCTTGTTGAGCATTTCAGTTAATCACTTTATTGTTATTAATATCTCTTTGACGTATGATATGTATTTTCCTGTGTATTTCTCTACTTTGAGAGTCAAATGTAAGACACCATAAGTTTAAATA
The DNA here is from genome assembly GCA_032209605.1 of Mactromeris polynyma. Taxonomy (NCBI): domain Eukaryota; kingdom Metazoa; phylum Mollusca; class Bivalvia; order Venerida; family Mactridae; genus Mactromeris; species Mactromeris polynyma. The sequence goes on from JASFXZ010000005.1 coordinate 29,435,330, forward strand.
TCAGAGGAGTTCACTAGGTTGGCGGAAACTTCGTATTTCCTCAACATCTTGAGCAATTGTAATGTAATTTGGTAGTGGAATGATGTCAATGTATACATTTAATGTCTATTACGAGGTTTCAAAACCTCCATAAATTATCTTAGTAACTGAGTTGTACACTGGTACATTCTTCCGAACGTTGCGTCTTATGTGGTAACAACATGTTCGCATTTGTACACTTCAAGTTTGTTTTGTATAATTGAGTTTAACCCTATATTTCCTGTGATTAATTATCAAACAGCGTTAACTTGCCCTTCCCTATGTAACTGACAACTTCTCAGCTTACCGGACGGGCTGTCCCCTTTAAGACGTACAAATCAACATCAAACGTCATAGTATTTACTTTTCTGTTGAGGTGCAAGTGTAAGTTGTATTTATTCGCGATATTTTCTTTTCTATCAGAATTGTGAAACATTATGTGTACATGCTTATCAACGTAGCTGAACTACGGAACCCTGTCAAAATGACAAACTCGTTTTCTATTTATTTTGAGTTATTATGCAATAGTTCAAAATTGATCCTTGTTTTAAATTCTAAATTTGTTATAACGAAGTACTTACGCATGTAACACTATTAAAGGAAATCCGTCCGTTATTGTGTAGGCAAATCCTCCGGTAAACGTTTAACAGCAAAACCACATGAGATTATCACAAGTTCACTCCCTTTATCCCTTCTAGAGTTCTCTTCTTTTATCCCGTCTAATATAAAGCAATACATACATACACTATAGAAGGGATAAAGGGAGAGAACTCGTGACAATCATCTGGGTGCAAAATCATGAGAAAGAACAATTCAAAATATATTGAGTTTATTTCTAATTTATATACATACATGGATAAACATGTAAGAATATATTGATATACAGTAAAACCTCACATAAAGACCACCATAATAATAAGACCACCTCAAAATTAAGAACACAATTTTAAAGTCCATTTTCACTGTTATAATATGCTCTTTATTCAACTTCAATATTAAGACCACCTCAATATCAAGACCAGTTTTCAAGAGTCCCAATAGCGGTCTTAATATTTAGGTTTTACTGTATGTTATCGAAAATGTCAAAACTAACCAAAGTCCGGTACATTTTGGTTAGGGTTCACGCAAAAAAAATCAAATAGGTATGTAACTTTTCAGGCCTGTCAATTATATTTCCGTCAGTTTAACAAATAGGCAGGAACAGCAACATTGTATTTCATTACGTATGAATAAGCATGCCTGAGAAGGTATTCCAATAGTTGTACGTATTTGTGCTATACTCGTATAAAACATTGCTAGAAGAAGATCCATACAAACACTTGATCATAACTTTATGTCCGGCATTCAGGGGCAGCATACCGTCCGCTGTATAACACATGGTATGGTCTGTATCAATGAAGAGTCCTGATGTATGAACATTGTTGTTGTATACAAGGCCGTAGAACACCTGCTGGTTGGCACTCGCACAAAGCTGGAAAGTGAACAAATACGTTCCATTGACAGGCGCTGTGAACATTCCAGTCGTATTGTTGTACCCATCTCCATAGTTCAACATGTTCTCAGTGAAGATTATAGTCTGTCCGGTCGCGAGACTTTTGTCTTTTGCGGAACGTGACTTGAAAACCACGGTTGGTGTTCCTGAAACAAAATTCATGGTTTGAGTCATTTTATGCGCTAAATATGAACGGATGCAATTGTATAAGTAAAGAAATAATTAATCAATGTCTTCATATTGCTAACCTTCGAGTATTTTTATTGATACCAAGGAAGGTCTCGAAAGCGTATTGGTTTCAAAATCAAAGACACCTTACAGTATGCTGTCAAAGTAAATACACGTGCACTTACTTTCCTTCCGATAAATTGCCGGAAGTCAATGCTTACCCACTCAGACCCCCGGGTAAAGAACACAATACATTAGGCACCGAGTAGATGCAATGGTAAACATATATGGGAATAGGATTGCAAGGAACCATACAGTGATTTACAGCATTGGAACTGTCGGTCAAAATACGGGCGGTTTTAAATTCGGACATTCTCACTTGTTGTTCCGTTTTTATTGAGTATTACATTTTACTTACCTGGGCATCTGTTGTTATTGCAAGTTTGTACAACAGACGGATCACCCACACAGTAACGTCCTTGGCCTGACGGAAAAGGATTTGTGCAAGTCCGTGATCTTGAACGTATACCGCCACCACAAGTTACACTACAACCTGACCAGCTGACCCAGTTCGACCAACCACCAGCTGTAAATGGTCAATGATTTTACTAGTTTGACGGGTTTTGAATGCCCGATAGGGGTTTCTCCCCATCTGAACCGTAAACAACTGTAACTTATACTTTTGCGGGAAACTAGTTTAAATTTATGCATCTATGGATATCAGTAATTTATGTTGTGCTAATATGAAAAGCCGCCTATAAGAGGTATCAGGTGTTGATCACAAAATACGTCATGTGTGACCTCGTATATTTAACTAAATCTTAAAACGTAGTTATTCGCGTACTTCAGTAGACCCATCGAATTTCGAGTGAATTGATATCGATACATAAAGTAGTATGTCTGATCTTGTTGACCGGTTTGTTTAACATAGTTTCACGTGTTTTATTTACATCCGCTGTCGATGTATGCATCTGATTGCATGTGTACATAAAAGGTGACATTATGCGATCTTCGTTTTTAATATGACTAGTTGTTCTTATTTGTGGTCTAATGGAGAAAAGCACCTTTATTGTGCCTTAAAGTAATAAACGGCGTATGTATGAAAAGTGTTGATTTTAGAATTTCGGCCAAATGACAGCATACATTGCTGCTAACCTAGTGCAAAGTTAACTATTTTAACATAAATAATTGCTGTATCAGACACGACAATAACATAGCATTTCGCGTTCTTTCTTTCTTTCGAAATAGGGAACGCTTTTGGGCATAAACGCCAACAACCCCGTGAATTGTCTTATTTCTTGGTACAATGTAGTTCAGAATGTTCGTTGTGAAAATACATTTATTTTCATTGGTTTATCTGTTTAATCAAGGCATACTCATACAACACCCATAACAAAATACTAGTAAACTTCGAATATACCCGACATAAACAACAATGTAGCACTTACCATCGCAAGCTTGTTCGAAACAAATGTTCACACTTTCGGATGATCCAATGCAATATGTACCAAAAAGTGATGGTTTCGGGTTGTCACATTGTCTCAGTCTAGATTGCAACCCAGTGCCGCACGTTACTGAACATTGACTCCACACTGACCATGTAGACCACGCCCCATCTATAATTAAACATCTAAACATGTATATACATTATGTAGTTTTTGTACATTGTAGGGCGAATTTGTTTTGTAAAACCTTGTTAAGATTTGAGGTTTCAGTTTTGTTGTAGTTTGGCTAAAAAACTTAAACCAGTTATTATTAAGTTTGGTATACAAACAAACAGATGGTTTAGTCAAAGAAAAATGACCCACATCATTTGATTGTGCAAGAGCTTACAGTGTCAGTCGCATCAATATCTTCAATTTACTGCAGTTTTAACCACTAGCAGTATTGTGCGTGCAGACTTATTGGTGCGTGAAAAGAAAATCAGAGTTGAGAACTACATGTATGTAACTTCTGTTTTTCAACAGTGTGAACGATTTAAAGCCAGGTCCGATTAAGCCGAGATATATTTGACATTTTTTTAAACATGGCCTCACATTTAAGTGGCACTGTCACCCGCCATAAAATCAGTCCACCATTTTGTTTAACTAGTGTTCGTACTGTTGGTAGTTTTGGTCAATTTGATTAACCAGTTTAAAATTTGTTATAAACAAATACAGAAATTTGTTCTAGTTTAAACTCAGTTTGTTAAACAAATGAAAGGTTTGACAAACAAGTTTTTGATTCAAACCGGTTTAGTACAAACAAATTCGCGTAATATGTATATTCATTTATATTTCAAAATTCAAATACTACATGAAACAACGACTGATATACAAACGGATTAAAATACAGGAATGCAGCATCAAGTAGCTTATTATTATACGAAAACGTTGAGTCAGCTAATTCTAAAAATAGAGAGATAATAATGCTCAGAAATTATTACCATGTGACATAACGTAGTAATGGCGAAAACCAATTCAAAAACGTTTTCAAAATTCAAATACTACATTGAAACATGTACTGATATACAAACGGACTAAATAGAGGAATGCACAACACGAGAATATTTAGTCAATTCAGCATAAAGTAGCTATTTATTTAAGACATGAAATTAATATTGTTCTCAAGAAAACACAGGATACTGCATATACCATATTATAGTAAAGTGTGTGGCATTTTATCTATAATAACATACTTGCACAAGCACTTTCAATACACATCCTATCGTCACGTGCATCCCCGTGACAAAAATCCCCATCGGCACTCGGAGATGGGTTGTTACATGAACGGTCACGTCGCTGCATTCCAATATCACACGTCACAGAACATGACCCCCATACAGACCACGTTGCCCATCCTCCGTGAACTGTAAAAGTGGAAAGAGTGAACAAATACCGTCAGATGTGAAAGCTACAAATTATTGGATGTACGTAACTAATCAACCATTCTCAAATTAGGACAAACTACACAAAGGAACACAGCCATGTACAGCACACATATAACGAACTAGTTTATCAATTTGAATGAGGAATTCGCTTTGCAAAAAAGTGTTGAAGATTGGTTTAAAATATTCTCTACACCTTTCGACATCTCAAGATATTCAAACATGCATTGGTTTCAATATACTTGTAGAATTATTCATAGAATACTTTGAACTAACGCTTTCTTATTCCATATCAGGTACTTAGGTAATGTAAATTGCTCTTTTGTGTTTTAACAAATACAAAAAAACATTTATTTTGGGAATGACCTGTTATCAGCAAAACTTTCTTAAGAAAACATGGATAAATAGAAGCATATCTCAATAGTGAAAATTTAGGAAACTATGAATAAGTGATCATAAACGGCTTGCGATTATTATTTACATATTTCAAAAGATTTATTTACAGCTGCAAATAAAGCAATACCATGTCATTCATAGTCCGAGCAATATCAATATGTTATACATATAAGCCGAAAAGTGTCCAAGATGTCAGATATTGAGTCGTCAACGCGCCTTAGACGGTTCGATATCTTATATATTTGTCAGTTCAAGGTTTATTAATTACTTAATTTACTGCTCGATACCTGCTAGATAGTATAAACGTTACCGGTACGATATTAAGCTTTACACACTTAGTAATGGAATATGTTAACATTTTGTACAGCTCGATGTGAAATACAGGACTGTACGACCAATACGTACCGCGAGAACAAAGGGATGACGTAACGGCGGTAATTTAAAATGTTCTGAAAGAGGTCGCTATTTCAATGGAAGTCAATGGTTCTTTTGATACATATTGGGATAACATTTTGAGTTGTTTTTACAATTACGTTGGTAATTTCTGAAATATTTCTTTTGTCCCGAGAGACATAGTGATGATGTTTGTTTAAAAAGTATTCATATTAGCAAGGAAAAAAACTTCCACAAAATCAAAACTGATGCAATAAAGCAAACGTACTCACTAAAGCATATACAATTACAATTATGTTTTGTTAACGTTTGCGTTTGAGATATATACATTTATTATTACTGTATGCATATAGATCTATAATAATAAATGTATATTATTGAGGTGGACTTTAAGTGAGCTTTTACTGTCTGCATATAAAGCTCACTTAAAGTCCACCACAATGATAAGATCACCTCAATAATTAGACGACCATTTTCAAGTCCATTTTCACTGTTTTGCTCTTTATTCAGCCTCAATATTAAGATCACCTCAATAAGAAGACATGTTTTCAAGAGTCCCAATGGTGGTCTTATTATAGAGGTTCTACTGTATATGCATGTCAGCTCCCGTTGTTTTTACATTCACACGCTGCTTTATAACACAGTATATTTTTATGTTTAACTTTTTAACCTTTCTGATATAGGCAATGATTAAGTCGCAGTAAATGAAATCCCCGTTTTTCCGTGATACTAAATTTCATTGGTCGGCACGATCAGTTGACTGCTGAATTTATAATGGACGGGTATTTTTCCTAGTAGAACCAATCAAATGTGTACACAATATATGGCCTTTCGTGTCGAGGTAAATTTAGACGATGAGGCCAATCGGTTTTATTTTGTATTTACAAAAAGCAATGTTTCGTTCTTTCATCGAGAATTAAACAGATATGCATAACATTTATTGTATGAATGGTCGTTAATAACTACACATTGACCGACGAAACAATAGTCACTTATGCTCGATTTATTTTGTTTCTCTACATACCCAACTTTCGTGTCACTGCGGTCCGACCAACTTCCAATAGAACTATAGAAGGACAATTTATTTAAACCGCGATAAATCAAAATCTGTTAAAGGTATCTTTCGTGTGCAAACAAATGTTAAAGATCAAACCTTTCACATGATGGTATAAATACTATGTATCTGTGATTTCTACATCACTGTCCTTTTTTGAGGTTTTTAAGATTCCCATTTTTAAATTGAACTAAGAAGGGGCTAAAACAATATCTCTCAATTTAAATACTTTCCAATAGAGGTAAATACTGTGTGCAGAGATATATTAGGGTTCAAAATGAGTACTTTCGAACACACTTTTTACATTTAATGTGGGTGCTCTATTATGCTGTCCTTTTTAACGATTTTTGTTTAAAACGACAATTGTTTTCCTATAATTTCGAATACACCAGATATTGCTGTGTACGCGTGATCAGTTTCCAAAAGTGCGCGCACAGCATGACCTCTGATTAAAGTGATAAAGCCGGATGCATCGATTATACAAGCTGTTAATTAACAACTTAGTGCTCTTTAATAGGGAAGAATTTGAGGGAAATGTTACTATTTATAGAATAGCATTGAGATAAAATATTGGTGTGGTTAATTATAGGGTTACAATATATTTAATTTTTAATATGTAACTGTGTGAAATTTGAAACAGTAAAACTCGATTACAATAAATGTATTTTTTATAATGACATTGTTTAACTTTATAATCAAAAGTGAAAATTAGTTTATTAATGCTATTAATATTGTAATACCTGAAACCAAAGTCCTAAATATGTAGGTCTTTGCTGGGACCAATATATACAGAGATGTTACAATTATTTAGACAAATAACCTGCATAACTTATATATTTTTAGCACACACGATATAGTTTTATTAACAGAAACATGGACCAGTCAATACTCTGATTTATGCATTGATAATTTTGAAAACATTACGTTTTAAACAGGACAGAAAATAAGTGGTGCTAAAAGAGTGCTAGTAAGCGATCATCTGGCGGTGTTATTATTTATGTTAGAAATGAACTTTGTTCAGCAGATACTCTCGTGTTTCAAAGTGAAGATGATATAATATGTATTAAAATTAATGGAGGTAAACTCGGCTTGCAAAAAGATTTATTGATATGTTTATGTTATGTCATACCTGAGAATAGCAGCCGACAATCTATGCTCGATTCTCATACTTTCGATAGATTGTTGGAGTATATTGCTAACATTGACGCGAAGTATGAAAATGAGTTTAATCTTCTGTTGTGTGGCGATATGAACTCACACACGTCGGATAGTCCGGATTTTGTATCTAGTGATACTCTTTCATGTATAGATGTTTTACCGGACGATTATTGCATTGATACATTTTTAAAACGAGTATCGCAAGATAAAGGCCGTTCAAATAATAACGGTTTACTTTTGTTAGACTTGTGTAAGCAGACTGGTTTACGTATCTTAACATAACATAACATAACATTCCTTTATTTCGCTCAATACATGCAATATATCAACATGTAAACATGAGGTAATTACAATTACATCTTTACGAGGCTCAATAATTCATACATACATGAAAAGCATAAATAAACATATTGTATTTAAAGTTTTAACATAAACATGTGTAGGTTTGGATTTGCCGGAGAGTCACCAGTTAAATCTGGGAGCTTAGAAGGGCAGTAATTGCAAAAGCAGAGCTATTAAGGATTTGTTGTATAGAAACTCAAGAATTGAATACTAGTGTGAAGAAACAATCAAGGCATATTATAGAGTAGAAAGCTCGACAATAAGGCAAGCAACCGTTCAAAAAGAAAAATATCTAATACAAAATACAATCAAATACTAATTCCTTGTTCCAGATAATATACATTTAATGAATTTACAAAGATTGATATATTCTGTTTGGTTAGTAGTCGACATTAGTTGCTCAAGTTTGTACATGTTTGGTCTCCTAAAATAATATGGTTTGATAAATCGTTTCCTTTCGATTGCATATTTCGAACACTCAAAAAGGTAATGGAATTCGTCTCCTATTTTATCTGGACAATTATAACAAAATCTTAAATGATGTGGGATTTTGTGCCATTTTCCAGTTTCCACTGGTAAACGGTGATTTCTTGTCCTAAATCGCACCATGTAAAATAATAAGTTTGAGTTAGTTGATTTAAGGTAGTTTTCGAAGCCAAAACTGTTTTTACATATTCTATAGAATGGGCTTTGACTAGAATTTTCAACAAGAGAGTACCATTCCGATAAGAATAAGTCTGTAAGTTTTTGTTTTACCGTTGCTCTAAGCCAATTACTATTTAAGATATGTCCAGTCCACATGTTCATTAGTCCACATTTAATTAAAATTTCTCTAATTCGGTAAAACCATGGATATTTCTTTTTTAAGTCAACGCTATTTATATCTTTAGTTAGTTCATACATATTTCTGTATATAACAGTAGACAATTTAATGGGAAACTCTTCAGAGTTAACTGCACATAAGCGTGTCCAGAAAGATATCATTCGGTAGTCTATGTCAATACTTAAGGGTGTACAGCCACTTTCTCCAAAAACCATATAGTTAGGTGTTGATCTTTTCATTTTAAGAATGTATTTCAAAAATCTTAATTGGACTCGTTCTAGTGTTTCTAGATTTCCATAACCCCATATTTCGGACCCGTATAGAAGGATAGGTTTAATTGTTTTATTAAAAAGGTCTATTTGGATATCAATTGGTAAACACAATCTATTACAATTCTTTGATAGGCTATACATAGCTCTGGTGGCTTGTACAGCGATGTGCTTTTTAGATTTTGTAAAAGACCCAGATTTACAAAAATAAATACCTAGATATTTGTACTCATTAACAATTTCAAGAGGCTGATTTTCAATTGTGAAATTTACAGGACGCTGTCTTCCTTTAGAGAATATTACAATTTTGGATTTGGCTATATTAACAGTTAATCTCCAATTATTGCAATAATCTTCATAAGCATTCAAGGCACATTGTAAGTCATTGTCATTATCGGCTAATATTACTGTGTCGTCAGCATAAAGTAAGACAAATATTTTAAGATAGTTTTGCATTTCATTTGTTATATCGTTTTCATTATCAAATTGTATACCCTGGATAGTATGGTGTTCACGCATAAAAGATTCTAAATCATTTAGAAATATAGAGAATAAAAGAGGTGAAAGATTTTCACCCTGGCGTACACCAATGTTACTACTGAAAAAATTAGAAATTTCCGAGTTACTAGAAACGCAAGACTTTATATTATTATACATATTTTTAATTACATTAAGGCACTTGCCATTTATTTTAACAGTCTGTAGTTTTTCCCAAAGACCATTTCTCCAGACTTTATCGAAAGCTTGTTTGAGGTCAATGAATGCGCAATAAAGTTTACTGCGATTGTTATTTAAAAATTGAATGATGTGTTGAAGTATAAACATATTATCTGCGGTAGAGAAGCCTTTTCTAAAACCAGCTTGACAGTTGGTAAGTATATGATTAGATTCTACGTATTGCGTTAATCTGTTGTTAAGAATACAAGTGAAAAGTTTTCCCATGCAACTGAGGAGTGTGATCGGTCTGTAGTTTTCAGGTTTTGATACATCTCCTTTGTTTTTGTAAATAGGATTTATTATACCAATTGTCCATGCTTCAGGGATAATTCCAGTGTCAAAGATTAAGTTAAATAGTTTAAGATATATATGTTTCATTTTTAAGTAAGTGGCTTTTATATGTTCATTAACTATCTTATCATACCCACAAGATTTATTATTCTTCAGATTTTTAACAGCTTTTTCCAATTCTATTTCGTTTATTTCTCTATTTATTTGTTCATTGATTTCATCAAAGTTTTCGTCATTGTTTTCGTCTACATCTTCATTTTGGTTTGAATTTGTATTTTTGAAAAAATCATATAAATCTGAAAGGGAAGCATGATTTTCAGAAGTCTTTTTTCCTTTGAGTATTTTCCAATAAGTTCTTGGATCGTTACTTTTAACATTACGCAATTTGTTTATTTCTTTTTGTTTTTCTTTGTTGACAAAGGAGCGAATAGTTGCTTTATATTCTTTACTACATTGTTTGAGATGCTGTTTATTTATGTTTGTTTTTCTTAACTTATACAAGTGTTTAGCTCTATGGAAGTTTCTTCTAGATTTTTTGCATTTGTTGCCAAACCATTTTGGATATTTGTTATTATTACCAATATTAATGTCATCGTCATTTTTAATATAAACAACCCGAAAGTATTCTCAGAAGTTTTCAAAAATATAGATGCGATTTCATTGACAATTTCATCTGCTTTTGTTTGATTGAAATTATTAGATTCCAAAGAAGACAATGTATTGTATAGTTCGTTAATATCACTATTTGATAGGTTATCAACAAAATCAGATGATTTCTTTCTATCCCACAGTTTAACCTTGGGTTGCTTACTTTTATTTTCATTAGTCAAGTACCTTAATTTGAAATTTAAGTTCAGTTCAATTGCATTGTGTGCATCGGACAATAAGTTGCAAAATTCTAAAACGTTCAATTCTTTTATTGACTGGAATACGTTCGCGCTAGATATGTAGTAATCTACTGTGCTAACATTTTTACACGTAACGTTACCGTTCATATCCCCCTTAGTTCTTCCATTTAACAGGTAGAGACTGTTACATTGTAAAAACTCTATAAATCTATATCCATAATTATTCACCGACTTATCACTATTGTTACGATTCAAACAAACGGTTTCAGCATTTTCAAAATAAGACATTTCACTATTAAATTCGTCACATATTTCATCAAGATTTTGATTTCTGAAAAACTCTTCATCTAGCGTAATGAAGTCGTCTAAATGTTTCGTTCTGGAATTAAAATCACCAAAAAGAATAAAGTGCTCGTATTGCTTAGAAAGTTCGTTCAATTCCAACTGGATTTCAAGAAATGGATCATCAACTGAATAATCGAAGTATTCCGGGGGAATATAAACAATAGCACAAAGAATATCTGAATTCGATCCTATAATTTCTTTTGAAATTGTAAACCAAAGTACGAGCTTTGAATTGGTTTCTATTACTTTAATGTAACTAGATATTTCATTTTTCACTAAAAGCGCCAGACCACCCGATTTACGTCTACTTATCTCCCCCCTATTCTTTGTGTGTATGTTATAATTACTTATTGAAACATAATCTAAATCATCTAACTTTGTTTCTTGTAATCCTACCAAAGCGTAAGAATTGATTAAATTTTTAAATTCTGGACAATTGACCTTTGATTTCAGACCACATACGTTTAAGGATAATAAATTAATTTGTTTCTCATGATTTGATTGAGTTTGACAGCATCCATTTTGTTTAGTATTAGAGGTTTGGTTTATGGACGCATCGTTAGAGTTACCATTCTGATTCACGGTCTGGTTGTTAGAAAGTTTTGTTTCATTTTCATGGTCAGTGCAATTTGATTTAACCTGCGCAGATGTAGAATAATTGTTTAATGCATAAGTGACAAAACTATTATAGTAACAGGATATCATATTACTGTACCACGAGAAATAATCACATTGCAAACATGTGTAGCAATAGCATTTATCATACAAATATGGGAACAGTAGTTTATACACTAATTCAAAATATGCATCAATTGCATTCGAATAACTCATGTAGATAAAAGGAAACAAAGTGTACATCATCGGCAAAAAAATATTACTGTACCACCAATTGTGATTATGGTGATAATAATGGTAACAGTTTATCATATTACTATACCTCCAAAAATAATCCCGAATAAAACAACCATTGCATTGCACCATATTATTGTAACACCGACGATAATTAACGTTGAGAAAATGATTGCATTGTATAATATAATTGTAACAATAATAATAATTACGACAATGGGAATTGTAATAATGTATCAAGTTTCTGTACAAACAATAATTATTACAAAGAGGACAGCAATACAGATAACAGTCGTCAAAGCAATGAAAACATTTACGTATGCGGATATCAGAATGTATCAACATACCTTCAATAAAAGAAGTACACAGAAAATGTACATAGACTGTGAGGGCAATGGTGTCGAGTTCAAAAACATTAACTTCGGCATGATTTTGTTGAATTGTATACCAGTTATGATTGAGTTGTCTCCTTGAAAAATAAGCAAACAAAATATGACACAAGTGGCAAAGAATGATAGCATTCCGCCGTGTTTGACCTTGTATATCCGACGTAAGATCGCACTGTTTGCAATTTTCATATATTAAACTATAGACACTTGTAAAAACATAGACGGTATATTTCCACCATTCAATTAAATAAGTACATCGGTCAATTGTATCATGATATTTACAACAATCCAAACAGTGATTGAAATACACAAAGTCGCACAAGTGACAAAAAATGGTAGCATTCCGCAGTGTTTCACATTGTATCTTAAACGGTCGTAAAGGTAATGATGCAAACATTGGGCGATATACATACGTTGGTAAAAGAGGCTCGAGTGTTGTGGACTATGTTATTAGTACACAGAATTTGTTTAAATGTGTTGAGTACTTTAACGTTGAAGAGCCGAATATATTGTCCGATCATTGTATGATCGATTTTACTTTGTGCTTTAGCAAGTCGATGTTAGATACTGTACACAATGTTCATCCATATGATCATGTTAATTATAAATATGTTTGGAAAACAGAAAACAAGAATGTGTATAAAGCAAAACTTACCACAAATGATACTAAGAATAGTTTAAATTGTTTCAGAGAAAATGTATGTAAAGCTTCTTGCAAGAATGATATTGATAGTTGTATTGATCAGTTATCTAATATTTTTGATGGAATTGTTTCTCCGTTATTCAAGAGAAATATTAATGATCCTAGCAGTTCTACTGATGGCGGAAAAGTGTTTGTAGCAAATAAATGGTACACGTCTGAATGTGAAGAAAAAAGACAGTCATTTTATACTGCTTTAAATTTATACAGGTATGATAAATCAGATATAAATAAAACAAATTTGGTAAATAAACGAACTCAGTATAAATGGTGTTTACGTAAGTCAAGACTTGAGTACGATAGAAAAGAAACGTGCAAATTAGTAGAAGCACGACAGAAAAATGCGAAGTTATACTGGAAATTGCTAAAGAGTTGTGCTGGTGTAAAAGAATCAAATATATCACTCAATATTTTTGAACAATATTTTAAATCTGTAAATAATCCTGATGATCGTTTTTTTGCTCCTGATGAGGATGTTTTACACTTTATTGAACGGTATGAAAACGACGAGTTAAATATAATGTTCTCTGAACTGAATTTTTCGTTTACAGAAGACGAATTGTTAAAGTCTATTAATCAGTTGAAATCAAACAAAAGTGGTGGTCCGGACCTATATTTGAATGAATTTTTCATACATGGTAAAAACGTTCTTTCTCCGTTTATACTTATTTTATTTAATAAAATTTTCGAAGTAGGTTATTTTCCAGAGAAATGGTCTGAAGGCCATGTTGTTCCATTACACAAGAAAGGTAGTATTAATGACGTAAATAATTATAGAGGTATTACCCTTCTAAGTACTCTTGGTAAATTGTTTACGAAAGTTTTAAATAATCGACTATACGAATGGGCTGAAAATTATAGTGTATATATCGAAGCCCAGGCAGGGTTTAGGGCAAAAATGGGTACTGTAGATAATGTTTTTGTATTACATGGTATTATAAATCATATGGTAAACAATGGCAAACAGTTATATTGTGCTTTTATTGATTTTAGTAAAGCTTTTGACTATGTTAATCGTGATAACTTATGGCTTAAATTAATCAAACTAGGAATAAGAGGTAATATACTCAATATTGTGCGCTCGATGTACACGGGTGTAAAGTCTAGAGTCAAATATATGAACCACCTTAGTAATAGTTTTGAGTGTCAGTTAGGCGTAAGGCAGGGTGAATGTTTATCTCCCTTTCTTTTTTCCATGTTTTTAAATGATATAGAGGATATGTATGTTGAAAGTGGATTGGATGGCATTGATGTTGACATGTTTAAAGTTTTTCTGATTTTATATGCTGATGATATTGTAATATTTGCAAACAATAAGAATGAACTTCAAGTAAGTTTAGATATGTTGTACGATTATTGTAATAAATGGAAGTTGTTAGTTAATTCTGCCAAAACCAAAGTCATGATATTTAGGAAAGGTGGGCGTTTGCCAGCAAATACTAACTTTCATTATGGAGAGAATGTTATTGAAATAGTCAATAAATTTGTGTATCTTGGAATTGTATTTACGACATCTGGATCCTTTACGGAAGCCCAACATACGTTATCTGGGCAAGCGCTAAAGGCTATTTTTAAAATAAATAAATATTTGTACAAGTTCACCAATATATCTGTTCATCATAAGTTAGATCTTTTTGACAAACTTATTTTACCTATTCTTAATTATGGTAGCGAAGTATGGGGATTTCATGCTGGTAAATCACTTGATAGAGTGCATCTTCAATTCTGCAAACAGTTACTTGGTGTTAAGAGAAGTACACAGAATGATTTTATTTATGGTGAATTAGGTCGGATGTCGTTGCAAAATATGAGATTTTATATCATTATTAAATTCTGGATTAAACTTTTACAAACAGATTCCAACAAACTGATAAGAAAAGTATACTGTATGTTGTATCAAGATACCTTAAATCACCCTAACAGAACAAATTGGTGTTCATTAATAAAACAATTACTATGTACGTTAGGTTTTCATGAGGCGTGGTTGTATCAAACAGTAGGTGATAGAAGTATTTTCTTAAAGTTTGTTAAACAAAGGATTAAAGATCAGTTCCTGCAAAATTGGAACGGAAGACTAAACGTTTCGAGCAGAGCTTTATTTTATAGACAAATAGCAAATTTCAGATTTCAACCATATCTAGATACTTTGAATATTAGAAAATTGTGTATTAGTTTATCACGTTTACGTGTATCATCTCATCGCCTTTGTATTGAAAGTGGTAGATGGAAGCAACCTGTAAAAACACCTATAAACGAACGTATATGTAATGTTTGTAACCTATTAGAAGATGAGTACCACTTTGTCATACAATGTAACATTTATAGTGATTTAAGAAAACGATTGATACCGTCATACTTTTGGAGACGGCCTAGTATGCATAAATTTATTGAACTTGTTAATTCTGAGATTACACTTATTCTAAAAAATCTGAGTATTTACATAGAAAATGCATTTACAACAAGGTCAAATCTATTGTATAACAGATATTAGATATGTTTGCTTGTATTACAAACAACAAATGTTTGTATAGGTGCAAGAATGTATGTTAATTGAATGGGTAAATGTATGTTAATTGTATGAGTAAATGTATGTTAATTGTATGAGTAAATGTATGAATAATGTAAATGTTTATATGTACCACATGGGTCTATGACCTTCTGGTTATTTTGGAAATAAAACCTAAAACCTATATAAAACAAATTTAAAAACATTAGGTTTGATACTCATTTTTAACGTTGTATATCGTTTTTCTGCAAAAAAGAAATCATATATACATGAAATTGTTTTAGTATGCATACATTCACTTTATCTTCAAAGTAGGACAGCGTAGCTTGATTTGGTTTTGACAAAAAATGATAAAACTTATCATTTATGACTGATACTATTTGAATATTAATGCATCCAGATTTAATTCCTAAATCATAGAATAATCAGGATCCGATTATAGTGCCACAACTTGCTTTTTAATTGATTGTTTGTTTGCAAATATATATTTATTCAAACTACAGACTTAAGTGTTATAGTTATTGTCCGGCGTACACACTTTTACACATATAACTATATATTTTATTACTTAGTTCTTATATCACAAATACATTTATATTTACTATCAATTAGATATAATCGTCAATGCACATACGATCTGGAACAAATATAAACATTGGTCCCAGATATGATGATGATATAAAATAACAGCAATCAATTATCAGAAATACAATGTTTTTATTAAATGTAACAGACAAAATAAGTTGTTGTATTAGTCAGTGTCATTATAATTTCTGTTGAAAAGAGACACATGTATGTTTGCGATGCTGGAAAGCTAAGTAGCTACCAGTATGCAGCCGACCTTGCCGAAACGAAATACACGGCAAAACTATATGTTGCATAATTACATTATTCAATATATATTTTTCGAAAGAGACTAAAATAAGTACCATGACTGTATTGTACATTCTGATGAGTCAGGACAGCCCGGGGCAATTTCATTCTGCTGGCTAAACACAGCGGGATGGCTAATTAAGTCGCAAACGATAATGATACGTTAAAGTAGCGTATTTATAATCGGTTATAGCATGGAGCTAATATCGATCAGATATGAGGAATATTGCGATGAGCCAGAAAGTTGAACATTGCAGTTTACATTGTCAAAGCGCTATTTCTATGACAGTGTAAGCTGTCTATTCAATGCACAATCGCATAACCTTTATAAACACATGTTTACTGTCCTACTTTAGTATATTAACGAGTCGTTGCAATCGGCTGGATGAATGGCTATGGACGCATGTCGATTCGCCTGTCTAAAAATATAAAATGTCAGTTTTGCGAGAGTTGTAAAGCAGAGGGTGTTTATGAAGGTATCAGAATAAGCGCCCGATGCTTAAGGTGAGTAATATGTATAATAATAGTGTACGGTAGTATGTGGGATGCACCATAGGTGGCCGGTGAGTGGCCATGACATTGCAACCCCGCCATGACACTACAAACCCCACCCAACCCACTACATCCCCCCCATCGAACAAAACAAATTAAACCAATTTTTGTTCACTGTGTTCTTATAGAAAGAAAAAGGTGTCCAGCTTCATTGGTATTTACAATGAAAATATATACACACATTTGATTTGACGTACTTTTCAAAGCCATTTCTCAACCGATTTTTATCACTGAGGTCTTAAAATACACACAAGGGATTTAAGTTGACAGTGTGTAAACAATATTCACAAACAGAATGTACTGTTTTTATCGTCAAACATCAAGAATGGCTAGGACGGACAACTTCCTACCGTTCGACCGTGTCGGTGTTTTCGGAACAAAACTACTATAAATCGCTATTCACCTGACGAACGACTTGATATTTCAATAAGAAACATTTAAAACAGAATATTGCAATATCTCCGCGTCTGCATTTCGATTTGTAAGTTGTTTGATATTGCAATATTCTTTAAATAACAGACCAGAAGGCCAAGCGTTTCGATTGTGCCAAAGAGGACAAGAAGCGCCAAGAAGGTTTTATATGCCAATTCTTCCACTCTAGTGGCACTGTAGTACAAATTCCTTGCAAAGAGGGTAGAACCACCACAGGCAAGTTTTACAAAAATAAATTACTTACATCTGCCAAAAAAATTATATCAAAATAAACGCCCAAGTAAAGGTTTAAAGGCATACAGCTTATTCATGACAATGCTTCAGCCCACAAAAGTAAAATTGTACAATCTTTCTTAGAACAAGAAAATGTTATTTAGGTTGAACACCCACCTTATTCCCCTGACCTAAGCCCCAGTGACTTTTTCCTATTTCCCTTGCAAAAAATGCTCTCGGATAAGCGCTATGCTACTAAAAGTGCCCCTGGTTCTGCAATTTTTCAGTGTCTCAACAGTATACCAAAGGGGAGACTACTTTTCAGCATTTAGGTCGTGGATAGCAATACTTCAAAAAGTGTGTATATATGCAGGGGGAATACATTGAAGGGTTTACGTGAACAAATTTCCGATGCAGTGAAAAGTTTAAACATACGAAAACCAGTGACATAATTTATTGAATGCCCCTCGTATGTTAGGTAATTCATATTTACTGTGTCTATTTCTACCGACGTTGCATTATCATAAGTAATTGCAGTCCTGATGTATCGATATTACTCTTACCCGGACATGGCCTATTTGTACATATTCTGTCTT
Organism: Mactromeris polynyma; assembly: GCA_032209605.1. Lineage (NCBI taxonomy): Eukaryota > Metazoa > Mollusca > Bivalvia > Venerida > Mactridae > Mactromeris > Mactromeris polynyma. The sequence goes on from JASFXZ010000005.1 coordinate 29,453,620, forward strand.
CACGATCAGGTCCCTTGCATTGTTCGCCATTTGGGGACGCAACAGGATTATTGCAGTACCGGGCACGTGATTGTGTTCCATTAGCACATGTGACGTCACAGTCCGACCATACCGACCAGTCTGACCAGCCTCCATCAACTGTAGACAGAATAGATAAGTTTCTGATTCAATGTGTGCTTCAATGACATTCATTGAAACAAATTACAGTTTAGTATCGATATTTTTTAAAATGTCTCTTTATGGAAGTGAGAATATTCACAATAATAACTTTGGGATTTCCTGGTTCAATCAAATGGTATTATTAAGGTTCACCATATAATATAAGAGTGAATTACTTTACTATATCTCGTACATGTTGAACTTTACAGTATTAACATGTTCGAATAAATCAAAACAGAAAGGTAACGTAACATCTCTGGCATATTTCCAAAACATACATAGCTCCGTTTTCTTATATGCAGGAAAAATTAAATTGAATGTTTACATTTTCTTATCATCGACGCTGTATTCAATATCTGCGTAAAACATGCATTGCGAAGCATTACTGCATATGAAAATGTTTCTGCAAGAAACGCCAGCCAAAGAAAGACGGACGGATGGACTATCCCACAAGACGTTTTGAAATCGTACATTTACAATCGAAATTCTTACCAATTCCACACAGATTGCAAAAACGTGGACAAATTAGTCTTGCGTGAGGTACATCATTACAGACTCGAAATAATGATTCAAGTTTCGCACAATCTTCTTGCTCATCATCTAGGCAACTTGAAGCTGCTGCAATATATTGCATTGTTTTGACTGTTTTATTTGTTATAATTAAAGAGAGGAACGCCACATACATAAGACATAGGTTTCTCCCTACACATACCTCCTGGAAAACAACAATCCATAAAACATAAGACATTTGAGAAGGCTGAAGGGTACACATGTTAGGGAGCAGAGGCGCAATGATTAGCCTGGTCGACCATAAGGAATAACTAGGAAAATCAAAGAGAAAAAACAGAGGGGGAATTAATGGATAGAAAAGATAACAAGACAAATCAAGACAGCTGGCAACAATAGGTCGAAATTAGGGAGAAATGAATATGAACACTATATAAAGTGAAAGCAATGTACATGGGTTAGGGAATTTAACATACATTTAAAACACAAAAAGAAATATTAACCATTTAGCGATATACAGCCTTGGAACTGTCAATAAAATAACTGGGTGATTACAGCAAGCCAAGCTTACTTAAGCATTCCTTTCATGTCCTCAAACTTCTGATTAAATTCGAAATAATGTATATAAATTTGATATGAATTATCTACAATTCGATTACTAAACATTTGAAAATATGTGTACAGAATCCTGTCAGGGCGATTATAGTTTCATCACCGGCGACGATACGAAATGTTACAAAGAGAGACGATATATAGCAACACAAGACGATGCAATGTAACGTTAGTATACACAGCGATACGGTATAATCCAACGCAAGACGGTTTAATGTGACTTTAGTACACAAAGCGAAGCGGTACATGACAACGCAAGACGGAACAATGTGAATTCGTATACAAAGCGAGACGGTGAAATGTGACATGAGTGTACAGAGCGAGACAGTTTTAGTATATGACAGTGCAAGACGGTGCAATATTACAATAGAGTACAATATGAGACAGTACACGGCGATCTTATGTATGTGAGACAACCTAAGGACATGGTGCATTCAATGAGTGAGAGTTAGCACCGGCAGGCGGTGTTCTCGTTTATAAACGCTGTGTTAACACGTCATTTGGTCACACTGATAATGTATCTTTAGATAGTATGAAAGTTGAATGACTCCGCACGTTAGTGACATTAATTGACAGTTACAATGCTAGAGGTTATCTTACTTTGAAGGCTTTGACATAATGCCTGATTACAAAAATCTCTTGAACAACACTCATGACACTCCAGTTGTCGTTTCCCAACTATTGACCCTGTAGCAGTAAGACCGCCGCTGCATTTCTGTAAGAAAATTGTAAAAATAAAAACTGTAGCAAGACTCCTTCCACTTCAATGGAAGTACAGTGCTACCCCCCGCCTCTCAAGAGTAACACATGAAGAGAGATCGTAATATCTGCTGTTGTTGAGAGGTGGTTGCTCAAGGGAGTTTAAATTAGTTGAAAATTCTTTTTTGGGGAAAATATTGCGCTGTTTAAGAGAGGTTATTGCACAAGAATGAGCAGCTCGGGAGAGGTTGCACTGTATTCTTCAGTTATATCTTAAAGTTATTATATTAGACATAGATTACCAAAAAGTACACTTACATGAAAAGGAACAATCAAGTCGGTGACAGTATGGTGTTGTTTACTATTTAACATTATATGATGGTTTTAAAACCTTTAGTCTTCTATTTAAGGTATATGTATGAAAAACCATATCATACCATCGGTCTGATTATGCAATTGGACCTGGAAATTTTCTCGTAATGTTACAATGTATTTAAAAATCTAATGTTATAGTACAAGATACATGAAATGATACGTACGCTTTGTGCGATACATCCGAGATCGTATTGGACTCCTTGCTGGTTTGGAATTGCGTTTGTAAAACATGTCTATGAAAATAAATAAAGTTTGTATTGGAGAAGATGATAACGCAACATTTTGAATTATGTGTGAATTTGTATACCAATTGTCTTTGGTGTAATACTGTAAATTACGTGTTTCACACGTGGTTTCATGTTCAAAATGTGATTAAACTGAAGACCTACTCTTCTTAATATCATAATTGATTAATTTCAAGAAATTATGTTTGTAAAATGAAGTATAGTGTTTCTATGTAATGTCACTGCATTAGCGGTGATTCAAAAACAGAAACCGTTTGTAAATTATGATATTTCTCATTCTCAGATTTATGAGGATATGTAGAACTTAGACTCAGCTAAAAACTGATAAGATCTGCTGATACTTCATTTCGTTACATTTTATGTACCGTTGCCGTTTATGGCGAGTGAACCGATCCTTACTTTTGGAATCTTTCTTATCAGTTTACAAATGTAAGACGTAATTAAAAAATTGAAATATTATAAAATAAGTGCAGTTTTCTTCTGAAAAGTGGTGTAATGAGTAACACAACAAGAGGACAAATGATTGTCCGATATCGCTCACCTGAGTACATTGCCATGCTGGCGAATTATGACCACCTAAGGATTTCCCGTCAAATCGGGCAGGTTCAGGGGGAGATGTCGTTTATAGTTTCCAGTATATGCATATAGGGAACAAGGACACATCCCTATGCCTTGTTTAGACATAACTAGAAGAATAACACTAGACAATGCTACCAATGTGACCTACTTATGCAGTATACCGGAACAATGTATGCAACTTTGAAAAAAACATGCCCAAGGATCATTATTTTGTAGTTTCAGAGCTTTAGGAGGATATGTCTTTTAAAGGAAATATTGTCGGACGACGGACTGCCAACGACCCTATAGTTCCCCACGAGCACATCGTAAACAGCGGAACCTCTATAATAAGACCACCATTGGTTTTGGGAATTGGCGGTCGTATTTGCATGGTGGTCTGAAAATTGAGTTAAACTATGAAAACAAGTCTTATTAACTATTCGGTCGTATTAGTGGTGTGGTCTTATTCTCGAGGTGGTCTTTAATTTAGGTTTTGCTTTAATTTGATAAATTTCCAATGTCATGTATTTGTTTATGGTTATTACCAAATCGTGGCTAGAGGACAATAGTTTTATGAATTCATTAAGAAAGTTATGACTTACTTCTCCAGTATTGCAGGTTCGTGAGGCATTGCAGGTATTTAAATCGTCAACTTGGCTGCATTGGTAGCATTCCAAAGCATCTGTAAAGGGAAGACGTAATTATGTTATCAATACGAGTACTTGAAGAGTTGCTAGCGGGATCGTCACATACATGTACATAAGACAGTGCCTCCTTACACAGACCTCTGGGAAAACAACAATACTCAAAACCTGAGGCATTTGAGGAGGGTCAATGTTACACACGTAAGGGAACAGTGGCGCAAGGAGTGGTCTGGCCGACCGTAAGGGATAATTAGGAGAATCAAGGAGGACAAACAGTGGGGGGGGTTAATGAATGGAAAAGCTCACAGGACAAGTCAATACAAGTTAAAGTCTCAACAAGGGTCAAGTTGTCCAAATATCCAATTGTTTTTTATTATCAGCCAGACAATTCCATTATTCTACATTCCGTTGTAAGTTTGAGCTTACACATACTCTTTCGTATGCTTATGTTTCTCTGGGATGATCTGTGTTCGGAGGCTTTGCTTGTAAATTTGGCTTCCACTGAAACAACTTCGTAAAGATAATTTGGTTTCAAAACATTAGCTTTATTTTCAATGTTGCTACATTAACAGGAGTTGATAACAACGCAAAATGCTATATTTTCTTATCCCTGTTGACCGGTCTATCATGTTTTTAACCCTCGCTGTCGAACGAGGTATTTGGTGAATGATTCACGCAGATACACATCAATAAGTGACGTAACATGACGTGATCTCAATTTTAAATATGATACATTATTGTTGTTGGGGTTGCTATCATCAATACTTGTGTTCTGATTAATATAAACGCAGCATACGGAAAGCCACGGAAGCACATCGGCAATATACGGACATCGCGACAAGGACCAACATTACCGATTTTGTAAACAACTTCTAATTTCGTTCATAAGCGTTTGGCTTTCGAAGATGAAACAGAAAATACTGACAACCAAGCATAATTTTTTGTCTTACTCAAGTATAATTATGATACATTTTTGGCGTCTTAGATGGATTGCTTTAATAAGCAATGATTATGAAAGATTATTAATTACGATCAAGCATGAAGTTCCGATGCGATACGTCTTATCTAAAAAGGGTCAGAAAAGAACTATAAAAACTGCATAATTCATAAGTTAAAAGTCTTATAATAAAATATACATGGCAACATTTGTGTGTAACAGTAGGTAATCCTTTGACTGTAACTGTGGTATTATATCATAAATTAAACATATTATAAAATATGGTAAAGACCAACTGTAAGCATGACGAATGGAGTAATCAGTGGTCAGTCTATTATTTAAATAACGTGCTCCTTCAAGTATTTGATGATTATCCTGGCGCGATGAACAGTAGTATAGCGGTCCATTAAAACCTTTATTGCCTTTTAATGATGAATGCTTTTGATACAATGAATTTGCAGGCAATTGAGGTCTTCATTGGAATAGAGCATTAAAGGCATGTGGCAATATGAGAGCGCCGCGGAAACAAAAGTGTACCAATGTTAACACAAATTTATATTTTTGTCAATTAGAAACTTTAAATCATTCATACGACATTAATTATATAATAGAACTGCGAAGGTGAGATTTTGTACTTACGTGTGTTGCCGAATATAAAAGCAACCAACACAAAACACGAACCTGCAAGAAAAAAGGGTAGGAGTAGGGATGGCAAACTTGATAAAGATGTCGAGCAGAAAATGCCAGATACAGCAGGAAAAGTCCCCAAAAGCACAACGTCAATTCACTTCCGTATCCATTCTGCTAAAAGAAAATTTTCTGTAACTTTATTTAATAATGGACAAATAATACATTTCTTACCAGCAAATGCCTGCATGGTTTCGATGATAAAACATTTAGCACTCGTAACGCTCCTTTTATATTATATTTAATTGATGTGAACTAAACATATGTTCGTCTTATGTGCACCAACATACTAGTACGTTATCTGTGCTCCCAAATGCGTCATACGCACGTGGTTTTTGGCCACTTATTGTATAACTTGAGATAAACTCATGAAAGTAGGACGTTGATTTGCGAATGCTCAGTGGAATCTAAGTGGACTGCGTGTTTTATAAACAGACCATAAGTCTGTGTCCTATACACAATTTAACGAACATTGCAATATTCAAGTCGTTGACAGTTGAGCTGTGACATTTGTACTGATAAACCACATTTATTCCGTCGTACAACGTAATAATAGTTTAGCTATATGCTGCTAAGATAAAACAGTCGTTCTACAAATAGAGTCAAATTAAATGAGATTAGATACAAATGTATCATGATAAGCCACGAACAATGCGCACAGTCAGCCAAAAGCCAGAAGAAAACATGACAACATATAGTTCCGTTAATGTACACAATAGAAAGGCAAAGTCAACACAAACAAGACACAAGCATAAGTGATAGATGTAGATCATGATTTCCCCTCAGTTGGCAGTAGCAAAAAAGTGCCTAACATCATGTAGACTGTTGTTTTCCGGGGATCAGTGTGGGGAGGCAGTATCATGTGTATGTGGCGTTCCCTGTAACAAAGTAATCTCTCTTTCATGATACTTACGTTATAAGACGGAAAGTATTGACGCAGTATCGATTATATCTGGTCAGATTTTTATTCGGGCTCCAAATTCTGCGTTTTTTTTTTAAATTGCGCGTTACTGTCTTTCTGAACGGAGTTCATAACGAGGTACATACATGTGCAGGAAATCTCAACGGTTGTCCTTATGTAACGGCTATTCAAATATATACCCGTGACTCATTGGCATGCATGTTGCAAACAGTTTAATACATGCATCCAGCCTTGTTTATACATTAGCGGTATGAGCGTGTGTTATTTAAAAAAGCAAATACTAATTTTACTTGGTGGTACTTTATGTGACCTTGTTTTCAGCATTATTTGTTTTGTATTTACTCCACACAACACTGTTTCCTAGGTCATTTCATGTAGGAAAAAAAATGTTAATGCTAATATATGATAACATACAGCTCTCTGGTGGCTTGAAAACCGCAAGTGTTTATTCTATGCGTAAACATTCTCGCTTGAGAATTATTATCAGAAATAAAGATTTAAAGTATTCAAGTTGCAGTAATCAGCAATTCGGATATAACTGTTAATATTCACAATTCGAATTACGAATGCCACCTTTAAATGCTGATGCTAGATTCCATGATATTTGAACCTCAATAACAAGACCACCATTTAAAGATGTATATATCTGGCTCATCTGAACCTAAAATGTTTTAATGGGCTTCGTCCAATATTGTTGTTAAATAGTCTAAAACATCATTAGTAGGAACCAGTGCCTTGTATAACCGTTTAAAACAATCTTGTTTAAACAAATTACTAACAGACACAACTGGTAAAAACACCCACTTGTTAAACAAAAGTGGATTTTGTTTTATTTTATGATAATAAAACGTCTTTTTTGAAAAATACAGAGAAAAACATTATAAATGTATTCTGACATGGTTCATATTTATAAGTTTTTACTACATAAAGTATATTTTTCATATTTGTTAAGGTAAGCAAATGAACAAAATAATGAGCATAATATATCTTTAAACTTTTATAATCTAAGTCTAACTGTCAGCCTGTGCCAGGTGTATGTTCTTCCCTAACAATTCGCCTGAAGATAATGCATCCACAGTAATTTACCCTCCACCTCTGTACTCTGAGTTATGTGGATACATTATCATGTTAGTACTGGTTGGTATCTCAGGGCCACTAGTTAGGTCAAACAACCGCCATATATAACTGAATTGCAGCTGAGAAACGCATAACATGAAACACAAACAAATGAATATGACCATTCTGTGTCATTGTTTGAAGACAATGTAAAACCATAAAAGCTTAGTGTTAACTGTTGAATAATTATTTCCACGGTCCGTAAAATTGAAGTTTCGTTTTGTCTCCATATCTGAGCTTGGTTCATCTTGATTTAAAAAATATTGACATCTTAAAGATAACCAACATTTAAGAAAATAATAATATAAAATAGTATATATTGTATTATCAATCTTATTCTTATGCTACAAGGTCGACTGGTTATATTCGCTAACTTAACTCACTGGCCCCTTTTCGCTGTGGGTTCGAATTCCAATCGAGATATATAATATGTATATGAGGAAGGCAACAAGCCGGCTTCTGGACGGTCGATGGTTCTACCCGCATGGGGTTTTCCTTCACCCTGATAGTTTGAATGGTCGATATTTATATTGTTTTAATCAGATAAATCGCCATGTAACAAGTTTATTAACTTAGATATGTGAGTTCACGACTTATGTAATAAGTAATGTTGAACTATATTGAAACAAACTATACTGTGTCTATGACTTATCATACTACGGAATTATTTTTAATGCAGTCTCATTCGGAACTCCTCGGCATTATTAGCTCTGTCGTATACCGCCGAGTAGTTACGATTGATGCAGTCTCATACGCAGTGATCTTCCCTTACAAGTCTCGGAGTTTCTGAAGTATAGCGTAATTGAATGATATTTAGGCATTTTTATGTTGTAAAACACATTTTAACCTTCAGATTGCAACAAATTCGCAAACTTCAAGTTGTGCCGACTATCTTTTTTAAAGATATTTCTTGTTACGTTGGTGATTAACAAATACCCCCCAAATATCAATATTCATGAATAAGCAGTATTTGTGAATTTAACACAGATAGTAATAATATACCTTTCGCATTATAAACCAAGGAAAAATGTATCGACCATTCAAACTATCAGGGCGAAGGAAAACCCCATGCGGGTAGAACCACCGACCTTCCGTTAGCCGGCTTGTTGCCTTCCTCATATACACATTCTATATCTCGATTGGAATTCGAACCCGAAGTGATAGGGGCAAGTGATTTAATTTAGCGACTCTACCCAGTCGACCATGTAGCATAAGAATAAGATTGGTAATACAATATATACTATTTTATATCATTAATACCTCAAATGTTGTTTATCTTTAAGATGTCTAAATCACCATGAACCGAGCTAAATTTGGAAACAACTCTGCTTTAATTGATGGACCTGGTAAATAATTATAGTACAATAAATACAAAGCGTTTATGGTAGTATATTTTATTTAAACAATGACACAAAATGGTCATAAGCATTTGTATGTTTTTGATGTTATGCGTTTCCCAGCTGCAATTCAGCCATACACTCAATGGCCAAAATTGAGTTCCCAAATTCAGAATTTGTGGAACGTTCTAAATTACCATTATGTTTGAGGGTTTATACTTCTATTAATGCATGATCGACTGTAATAATACTTAATGAGTCGAGTATGCCTGACAACTAACGCTATGCGCGTCACCCTTGGTGACGTGACAACAGTATAATTCCGCGAGATTTAACGACGGAACCACGCGGCAAAGAATCGACAGTGGGTGAAAGAAACGATTGTAAGGCTAAACAAATAGGGATATTCACACGATAAAAATAGCTAAATAACGGGGATAAGTCGGCGAATAATTTCATTTTTTTTTAACGAACAGAAATCCAATGATAAGTTCGACATCAGGCTGGACGGAAGCAAAAAACGTCGTCACAGGGCGCGATTTTGAACGTTAATTTAAGGCTACTGCTATAGTTTTGTGGTGTATGTGTTTTAACGGATTATGTATCCTTATTTCTATGAATGGAAATATGAAGAATGATAAGTGTATTCAAACTCGTGATCAAAATGTGTGGCATGCAGTAGCTGGATATTTTCAAAATCGCAATTGGGTATTCAGGAAGACAATGATCTATGTCATGGCTCAAAACTAGCGAATAAATGGAATCCTGATAACACTATCAAAATTTCATGGTGGTCATATTTAAATTCAGACCTCCATCAAAAGGAAAGTGACAGACAATTTTTGGCAAATTCGCAGAAATTGAAGCTTGCAGATAAAGACACTTATAATGTGTGATGGAGACTGTGTCGATACTTTCTGACTTATACCGTAAGTATTATGAAAAACAGATTAATTTGTAACAGTGAACGCAACATATACAAGACAATGCCTCCCCACACAGATCCCCGGAACAGTCTACAAACTGTTAGGCACTGAGGAGGTGCAAGGACAAGCACGTATGGGAACAGGGGCACCATGAATTGCCCGACCGACCATAACAAAAATAAGGACAACCCATGGGCAATAAGGGGAATAAGTCCAGAGGACAACAAAGTTGTGAACTATTTTATTATTTAGACACTTTAACCAGGTTCGAACCTTCAGTTGTCGTTTTGCCACTGCCAACTGAGGGGAAAGCATGATCTACATCTATAACTTATGCTCGTGTCTTGTTTGTGTTGACTTTGCCTATCTATTGTGTGCATTTACGGAACTATATCTTGTAATGTTTTCTTCTGGTATTTGGATGACTGTGCGCAATGTTTGTGGCTTATTTTAATTTTTCTAATTTAATTTGACTATATTTGAAGAACGACTGTTTTATCTTTGCAGCATGTAGCTAAACCTTTATAACGTTGTATAGATAAAGACGGAATACAAATGGTTTATCAGTGTAAATGTCACAGCTCAACTATGAAATACTTCAATATTGCAAAGTTCGTTAAACTTGTTATCGGACACAGATCTGTTTATAAACATGCAGTCCAGTTTGGTACCGCTGAGCATTCACAGATCAATGTCCTACTTTAGTGACTTTATCTCAAGTTATACAAAAGGTGGCCAAATGCCACTTACGTATGTATGCCTTTAGAGGACGGATTACGTACTAGTATGTTGTTGTACTTAGGGCGAACAGATGTATGGTTCACATCAATTTAATATAATATAAAAGGAGCGTTACGCGTGTTAAAATGTTTCATTATCGAAATCATGCAGGCATTTGCTGGTAAGAAATGAATTATTTGTCCATTATTAAATAAAGTTACAGAAACATGTTGTTTGGTAGAATGGATACGACAGTGTATTGACGTTGTGCTTCTGGGGGTAGGGTAGGGGTGGCTGTGGACTTTTCCTGCTGTATTTGGCATTTCCTGCTCGACTTCCTTATTAATTTTGCCATACCGACTAATGAAACATTGACCCCTACTCCGATTTGTTTCTTGCAGGTTCGTGTTTTGTGTTGGCTGCTTTCATATTCGTCAGAACACGTAAGTAAACTCTCACTTGCAATGCTTTTATACAATGCAATTGATATGAATGCTTTAACTTTCTAATTGATAAAATCAAATGAATTTGTTTTTCCCTATGTACACTTGTGCTTCCAGTGTACCGAAGCATTAACACGCGGCGCTCCCATATTTACACATACGTAAAGCTCTATTCCAATGAATACCTCCATTTTCTGCAAATACATTGTACTGAAAGCGCTTATCGATAAATGCAATAAATGTTCCAATGGACCGCTTAGCCACTGCCAATCGCGCCAAGATAATCACCATGTACTTGGCATGTTATTGAAATGATAAACTGACCAGCAGATATAAGGCAATCTCACCCCCCCCCCTTTATGTTTACAGTCTTTACCAGATGTTATCATATTAAAGTCAATGAATTACAGAACTTTTATTATTAGACTTCTGACTCAGGTTATGCATAATGCTGTGTTGTATAGTTCATGTCTTCTATATACATTGTATACATTATATCTGACCCTTTATTTCTGCGCAAAATTTGTAGATAAGACATACCGCATCAGAACTCCACGCTTGATCGTAATTAATGAACTTTCTTAATCATTGCTTGTAAAAGCAAGCCATCTATAATGCAAAAAATGTAACATAATTTAAACTTGCATGAGACAGAATTTTACACATAATTATCAATATTTCTGTTTCATCTTCGAAAGCCAAACGCTTATGAAAGAAAGTAGAAAATGTTCACAAAATATGTAATGTTGGTCCTTGTTGCGATGTCCGTACATTGACGATGTGCTTCCGAGACTTTCCGTATGCTGCGTTTATATTAATCAGAACGCGAGTATAAATGAAATCAAACGAGAGCGAGAATAAGTTGCTACAGGGAACGCCACATAAAGACAGTGCCTCTCCATACATACCTCCGGGATAACAACAATCCATAACACATAAGTCACTTGAGGGGATTAAAGGCTAAAACGTTAGGTAACAGAGGCACAAGAAATGGCCTGGTAGACCATAAGGAAAATATAGGAGGAACAAAGAGGACAAACAGTGATGGGGAAAATTAATGGATGGACAAGATCATAGGACAAGTCAGTACAGCTGGCAACAATAGGCCGAAACTGGGCAGAAAATAACCTGAACACTATATAAAGTGAAAGAATTGCACAGGGGAAAGGGAACTATAACATACATTCAAAACACAAAAAGAAATAATAACCATACAGCAAAGAATAGCGTTGGAACTGTCAGTAAATATATTTGGGATTTAATCTTAATCTCTATATGGTCATTGATTTCCAACATATATACATAAATTGACTATGTCGACAGTAACTAATCATTAAAAGCAATTAACCATTACGTACATAACTACAGACACACTTGTATTAATCCAGCACGAAGGAACAAACAGCCTTATCTTGCTCTCAATAACTAAATTACCAATATCAGAATGTGAAATAACCTTAAAATATCAGTAATGTCAATCGGATAATGTGTTTAATAACCAATTATTAGATACTAGTGGTAGGATAATAAATGCAAATAGAAATATATATATTAAGAAAACTCAAACAAAAAATACGGCCCTACCTAATGAATACTAAGATGTGTTATAAAGCAGCTTTATAGAGAGAAAAGCTTTCTTGGTAGTGCCAAATGACCGTCACTTACATAAGACAGTGCTTTCCAGATATATACCCACTAATATGTAACATTAAGAAAATATAATAAGACAAGTATACTTAAATTAAATGATGTCATAACGAAGAATGAGGCCTGGAGAAAGTCAACTGATATATATGACCCAATGTCATAAAGAAAAGAGAATGGCCCATTAATAAAACTAAAAATGATTAACCCAACTAATACTTCGACAAACACAGTCAAACACTGGACAGAACAAAAAAAATGAAACATGGAATACACCAACGTGAACCCGAAAGAACACAACACAATCCCAAAAGGGCTGGTCAATAGTTTTAAGATACTCAATGGAACATTTTGTTTGTTCCAGAGCAAAATTTAATGCATATAAAGTCCCCATAATCCTTAAAGACATTATCATCAGAAATATCCTGTCATATCAAGTAGAGTTTACAGATATAACTTCATTTCGTCTCATAACATTAGTGTCCGGCGTGCAGTAAAAACAGGTGTGAAAATCAATCAAGTATTAATTTACCTAAAATCTTATCTGCAGTAGTTCTCATTATGTCAGGAGTATAACCCTTCCTTATGAACTTATTAATTAGTTTTACAAATAACTGATCAAAGTAACAACTGTTATGAATTTTGAGAATTTTATATAACAGACCTCCATCAAAATTGGGTTTAGTAATTCCTGTCTCTAACATAGATTTGACACTAGTGCCATATTTTAAAATAATATCAGGATATTTACGGCAAAACATACGTCTTACCTAATTTATGATAACGATAGCCTTGATTTAGAAGTTTACCTGTAACTAGAAGTTTACGCTTAATGTCCTCTAGATAAATCTTTGCTCTCTGATACCGTATAACTCAAGACATATATATATACCGTAGGAGCGGCTTCTGGAAAATATCACTATCGAGTGACAGGAAGTTGATATTCTCAAGGCATAATTATCTCGTTTATCGTAATTTTTAAACTAATAATACCACTTTCTGTCCAAGTCAAGAAACAAGGCATGTGTATCCAAGGTGTTTCGTTTCAAAAGCTGTAGTTCTATGGGATATTTTATTTATCAAGGCTGAAAAAACTCTTTATTTTAATATTAAAAGTATCGTCTAAATAACGGGAGGTTCTATTGAAAGCGTCAATTACATCCATCTGATTTTCTTTGAATAATGATAACATAAAGTCTCTGCCATGTCCAACAACAACAATTTATCATATTTAAAACTGTGAACACATCATGTTACGTCACCTCTTAGTTTGTATCTCCCGGAAGCATTCCATCTACAGCGAGGGTTAACAAAAACATGATTTACCGGTCGACAAGAATAAGAAAATATTGCATTTTGCATTTTTATCAACCCCTGCAAGTGTAGGAACATTAAGTTGATGTAAATTAGTTGAATTGTCTGGCTGATAAACGAAAACAGTCTTGAGGAATTGAAGGGGACAACTAGACACTTGTTGAGATGTAAGTACTTGCATTGATAATACAATTACGTTTTCCCTTACAGATACTTTGGAATGCTATCAATGCAGTCACGCTGACGATGTAAGTACCTGCAATGCCTCACGCATCTGCAATACTGGAGAAGTAAGTCATTATTTTCTCAATGAATTCACGAATTGTTTGGCCTTCAGCCAAGATTGGTAAAACCCGCTATCATAACCAAATACATGTCACTGACTATTGTTTTCTGATAGATTCGGCTCACGAATATATATGCGCGATGGGCATAGTGGTCGAAACTTCACTGCATTTTAACGAAGTCAATTTATGTGTATAGGTTGGAAATCTATGACCATATAGTGATTAAGAGTGCAGTTACTGTAGCTAGCTGTTAAATCGGGTTAAACCCCCAGTATCTTTTCACTTATAGTTATATGGCTGTAAATCACATTATGGTAATGATTTCTTTTTGTATGTAAAATTTCTCTTCCGACTTTATATAGTGTTCATATCAATTTCTCCCCAGTTTCGGTCTATTGTTGCCAGCAGTATTGACTTGTCATGTGATCTTTTCCATCAATTAATTCCTGCCCTTGATTCTCCTAGTTATCCCTTATGGTCGACCAGGCCATTCCTTGCGCCCCAGTTCCCTTACGTATGTAACATCGAACCTCTTCAAATCTCATATGTTTAATGGATTGTCTTTTTTCCGGAGGTCTGTGTGGAGAGGCACTGTCTTATGTATGTGGCGTTCCCTGTATTAACTTATTCCCTCTCTGTTACAGCTTAAAACACATTGTGGCGACTGGAACGTTTAACTTTGACGTTTTGTCGTCTACTTTTAGCGCATCTCTTCAGGTTTAAGCAAATAACTAGAAACTAAAGCATATACCAGTGTTTTTTTAAGTTCATTTTATCAATTTTGAATCGCTCATCGGCAATTGCGCCGTTTTACTAGAGTGAATAAAATAAAGTAAAAGCTAACTAAACAGCCACCGCGATAATAAGACTAATCTATTAATTAGACTATATTTTCATGGAAAAAAGCTTTTAACTTTTCAACTCGATATTTAGACCGACTTTTTCCAAAACCAATGATGGTCTTTTTATTGAGGATTTGCTGTTTAATTTAATTAATACATGTATATATATGTTTTCGACCATTTTACATAATTATATTTGCTTTTATTTGCTTATTACAAAGTTCTTAATATTGTTCAGACATCTCATGTTCCATCTTATCAGATTTTGATAATGGCATACACCAATTTACCTTTCAGACATAAATTATTTTATTTTATAACATTTTAAATCGTAAATTACGACTTACATTTGTGAACTGATAAGAAAGATTATAAACGTAAGGATCTGTTCATACATCATAATTGGCATCACGAAATTAACCGAAATAGATAAATATAATACTGTGAGCATATCTTATCAGTTGGATGATTCTGTTTTTTTCATCATTCTCCTTATACTTCAGAATGGGGGTCAGCATAATTTACAAATTTCCCCTTAATGGTGTAAACTCTACGCCAATAAAACGCAACCAAATTTGTGCATGTAGAAAAGTGATATTTTACAGGAAAAATACACTACATTTCACAAACACAATTTCTTGAAAATAGTCAATAATGAAATTAAGAAGATTATGTCTTTCGTTAAATCACATTTTGAAAAAGAAAACAACGAGTGAAACACATAACTTACAGCATTACGCTTTAAACAGTACAAATTGACATATGATTAAATTAGTTGCGTTTTAATGGCGTTAGGTATACGTTTTATGAGAAACAACACAAATACGATATATGTTTATTTTCTACAGATGTGTTTCACAAACGCAATTCCCAATCAGCAAGGAGTCAACTATGACATGGGTTGTCTCGCGCATATCGTACGTATTATTTACCGTACTATAAACATATCATATTGCTACATTACGAGTGAAGTGTCTATGTACAATTCAAAGTGATGGCATAATATTGTTTCTACACATATACTTTAATTGGCACAAAATAAAATAATTATTCTGAATGTCCGGTGATTTTTTAAACAGAAAATAGCACAGTTTGTCCCCTACATAATAATCTGTTTCTTATCGTAAAACGTCGAAATATACTGACAACAACCTCCTCTAAACAACAGATCCACTGTTTTTCAACTAACGTTAACTATCTATTACAACCACCTTTCAGCAACAGCCAATATAACCATCTCAAAAAAGATGTTCCATTGAAGTGAAAAGGGTCTTGCAACACAATGAGTTTTTGTCTACAATTATATTGCAGAAATGCAGTGTCAGTGCTTCTGGGTCATTAGTTGGGAAACGACAACTGGAGTGCCATGAATGCTGTTCAAGAGATTTTTGTAATCAGGCATTATGTCAAAGCCTGAAATGTAAGTGTACCTGTCGGATTTGTGTATCACTATCGTGCGCAGTGATGATTAAATTTGGTAAACATGAACAATTGAAAACGAAATAAATTGTGCACTTTTTAAGCTAATGATAAAACATGGACAATAACAGAGACGTTTCCACGAAGTAATCCAAATTCAAATTAGGCACTATATTGCACTATATTGCACTTCATATAAAACAGTGTATTTAGAACTAACAAGGGAAAAACGTCTGGTAAAATTGTTCAAATTCCTTAGTTCAATTTCTAGCTGGAAGATGTTCAAATGTGAAAGTTCGATCAAAACTTCAGTTGGACAAAAAACAACTCTACATGTCAAAAAACATATATGATTGTACTTAAATTAGAAACAGTTCATGCATCTTTTCAATTAGATACACGTGTGGAAAAAAAATGACTAACACATCTGAAGACAGCGAGTTTAATGTACTTACTAGCTGAAATGCTTGAATAAGTTCTATTGGGGCATATACATGTAACAAAGATTTATCCCTCTCGCCACACATACAACTGCAGTGAAAATAAAGATGTGTAGAAATTTACAATGCACAAGGCCATACAGTGATAACATAAAGTGGACTTTTAGACAGAGATTACTCAAGCATTTTCAATTGTCCTAATTTCAATTGGGACATAAATTCCAACATGAAAAACCTTTTTGCTATTGTACCGTCCTGCTCTCGGAGGCGAAGTTGATATACGACATTTGACGGAACAATGCGACGCACAATTGTAATTAGAGGATAATAAAACACACGTTTCTTTGTACAAGCAGACACTTCCACAGCATTTCTCGCTTTTATAGTAGGAACGAGGCTATTTTCACTGTTCTGTCCGTGCATTACGACCGATAATCGTCAATGCGAAAGTGTTAACGGGTAACGCGTGTATGGCACAGAATAAATGTGTTATCAGGCTTGTGGAGAAGATGAGTTAAGAATGTGTCGATTGCCAAACATTGCTTGCTAAGGTGTAGGGGACATCTCATACAACAGACTACTTGATCTAGAAATCTCATCCTCTTGGCTCTGCTCTCACTGCAAGGGAGCTCAACAATTTCTCCTAAACGATTGCCTTGAGTCAGGTCCCACCCGGTCAATCCAAGTAACACCACTCCTAAACAAGCTTTTTTTAAGTTCATGCAACTGAGCTTCCAGTTCACTGTTAAAAAACCCATCAATTTTATGTCCTACTTGAGAAGTCGTCCCACTCACAACCTAGATATTGTTGTAAAACCGAGTCCAGGCTTACTAAAGGAGAAATTAGGTTGCTACAGGGAACGTTACATACATAAAACAATGCATCCCAACACAGACCTTCAGGACGACCTCCTTACAAGTGAACTATTCCCATCACCTCTAGGTTACACTCCTTATCGCCAAAAGTAGGTTCACAGGTCAAGGAGCTGGTTAAATTTATATCATCATTGCGGTAACAGCTTTATATAACTTACGGGTCAAAATGAATATGAAATATGTTGCTACCTACTGCATACCGAAGGAAAACTCTTTATTGATATCATGAGGACACTGGAATCCTTCAGACCCCTCGGACAGACCATTACATCTGTCATCTCATAGATGAGCATACACTCCGAGACATCCCAACATTCAAGAAAGCACAAACTTCAAGGACATTATCAACCAATCCAAGGTCAACATCTTATAAGATGAAGAGGTCATTCCAGTTGAAGACCTTTTGATCAGGTTCAAACTTTTTATCAAAGAAGTCAAAGTTTGTCTCAATTAAGAAATTAGGCAACTCCTCACATGGGTCACCCTTGACATAAACATATTAATTAGAAAACAGGGACACACATTATATGGAGCAAGCACGTGATTCAACTACAGGAAGTGCCAAGTTCTCTATCATAAACTTCATGGTCGTTTGATTCAAATATTCATCATCACGTGACACTCGTGTGTATCGCTAAAGAAGATAAGCGCATTAGAGCATATGCCACATTGATATACCTTATAGTGGATTTAAATTAATATTGGAGGAAATAGATGGGTAACGTATGGTGGCATATTACTGCCACCAGTTAGCATGATAGCGTTCGCGAATTAATTCGTGTTAACCACTTAAATATTACGATAATTATCTAGCTATCTAGTTAATATTCGTGATAAATTTTCGGTAAGATAAATATCATACAACTAGAAACAGGCTTGAAAGTGCCCAGAACTGCCACCTCTTACCTTTTTATGATGTATTACACTAGATTTAAGTGGTAACACGAATCTTATCTAGTTGACGACTTATTATGTTACTTAATAACTCAAATTCGCGAATTTCACTTAAGATTCGTGTTACCACTTATTTATAAATGCAAGTTTGGCTTCTAGATGTAAGTGGTAACACGAATCTTAAGTGAAATTCGCGAATTTGAGTTATTAAGTAACATAATAAGTGGACAACTAGATAAGATTCGTGTTACCATTTACATGAAGAAGCCAAAAATTAATAAGTGGTAACACGAATCTTAAGTGAAATTCGCGAATTTGAGTTATTAAGTAACATAATAAGTGGACAACTAGATAAGATTCGTGTTACCACTTACATATAGAAGCCAAAAATGAATAAGTGGTAACACGAATCTTAAGTGAAGTTCGCGAATTTCAGTTATTAAGTAACATAATAAGTGGTCAACTAGATAAGATTCGTGTTACCACTTACAGCTAGAAGCCAAAAATGAATAAGTGGTAACACGAATCTTAAGTGAAATTCGCGAATTTGAGTTATTAAGTAACATAATAAGTGGTTAACTAGATAAGATTCGTGTTACCACTTATATCTAGAAGCCAAAAATGAATAAGTGGTAACACGAATCTTAAGTGAAATTCGCGAATTTGAGTTATTAAGTAACATAATAAGTGGTCAACTAGATAAGATTCGTGTTACCACTTATATCTAGAAGCCAAAATTGCATTTATGAATAAGTGGTAACACGAATCTTAAGTGAAATTCGCGAATTTGAGTTACTAAGTAACATAATAAGTGGACAACTAGATAAGATTCGTGTTACCACTTAAATCTAGTGTAATACATCATAAAAAGGTAAGAGGTGGCAGTTCTGGGCACTTTCAAGCCTGTTTCTAGTTGTTTGATATTTATCTTACCGAAAATTTATCACGAATATTAACTAGATAGCTAGATAATTATCGTAATAATTAAGTGGTTAACACGAATTAATTCGCGAACGCTATCATGCTAACTGGTGGCAGTAATATGCCACCATAGTAACGTACTGTAACGAATGAAATATTTAATGCTCAATATTTGTTTCAGCTTCAAATTGCGCGGATGATGAACAAGAAGATTGTGCGAAACTTGATTCATTATTTGGAGTATGTAATGACATACATCACGCAAGATTAATTTGTCCACTTTATTGCAATCTGTGTGACATTGGTAAGCATTACAATTGTTGTGCTAGACTTGCTTTACACGATTCTCTCTGTCCTTCGTAAACGATCGGTATGTGGTTATTTTGAAGGTCAAGCTTATGCGGACGTGGCAGGTCCTTTTTACAATATAGCGTTTGTGTATTAATACATCTCGTAGTATTTAACAGTTTGGTCATCTTCATTTCGCCAAATTTATGTGTCCAAAATACATTCCACTATAAACAAGCAATTTGCAGCAACAATCACTCTGTTTACATTCTGCAACGGGATGTTATTAACATTCATTCCCTGTGTTCATCGAATATTACAGCAAATGTTGTTTAGTTTTCCGTTCCTTTCTGTATGACCGCATGCCGGCCTCATTGTACGCGAGTAACGCCGTAACTTGAGAAGCAAACTATTGTGTTGCTTATATCATATCCAGAGGGCTTTTGCGATAGCCTTTCTGAAGTTTTGTATTGGTTGTCATCTATAATCGTGTGAGCATACCCATATATAGATCTGTTGCACAATGTATTCGTTTTTTACGCAGATACTGAATAAAACGTCGATAAATAGAATCGATAAGTTAACCACTTTTCTGCGTAATGCGCCATAAATCGGACTTATTTCAATTGCTCTCTAGTTTCTTGTCAGTGTGTATTAATGATGAAATTATACTAGTATGCAATTGATTTAACGTATATCATTTATAGTGCATATAAAATATCATTAACTTTCCCATTCCGTAAACTGTCGACGGAGCCTGGTCAGCGTGGTCGATGTGGTCAGACTGTGATGTCACATGTGCTAATGGAACTCAAACACGAAATCGGTATTGCAACAATCCTGCTCCGTCCTCTACTGGAGAACATTGCAAGGGAACCGATCGGCAGATCCAAATATGCACAAATAGGAAGTGTCCCGGTAAGCGAGATATTAATTCCTGAAAAGTAAGACAAGGTAGCACGTGGATGACAAGTTCACAAATCAGGGCCTGTGCTACCAATTCCATAGTATAAGAAATACAATTTATACATAGTGTCCACAATATTGTTTACGCATTAAAAAAAGTAAAATTTGAGAATTTATTCGTAGATTAGAAATTCAACTATGGCAGCTTGTATTATTGATGAATGTATGAGATATGACATCCAATTTTTCCTGCTTATAAAGTCGCCTGGTCCTTTTAAAATTGATTGTAAGATGAAAAATATCACAGAAGTTAACAAGAAGACACTGTTATACTTGTATGACTCCAAGAACTAAAGCTGCCCAAGCCGTCTGCAAAATAGAGACATGACTGTTGCGTTGTTTCGGAAGATAAAGTAAAACAATCACTACAATAATTGGTGTAATAGTTTTAAAGTAAATGTATTCCATTGTACGTATTTTCTGCTTAATTGTGAAATGTTAATTATCACTGGTAAAATGCTCACGACTATAACATTATAAACATAACACGCGTTCACCTTAACGGATCTGTGCAGATGAAAATAAACATTTAATCCCGAAACCTCTTTCAACCAGACAATGTAATGGCCCCAAGATTGTCCGTTTTAAAGAGGCCCCAGTGTAGTTACAAGATCCAAAATACAATGAAGTATCATTCCAGTTCACGGAGGGTGGACAACGTGGTCTCTATGGGGCTCATGCTCGGTGCCGTGTGATATAGGAACACAGCGACGTGATCGTTCATGTAGCAGCCCTTACCCAAGTGCTGACGGTGACTTTTGCCATGGAGAGTCTCGTGACGACAGTATTTGTATTCGGAGTGCATGTGCAAGTACGAAGTCCATTATTTAGTAAAAACGACAGCAATTAACTGAAGGTGACAGTTCGATGGAAGAAGGCAATATGCATTTAGAATAATTTCCATGAAATACATGAAATCAAGAAAAACGAAAATAAATACATGTAGTCAAATAATTCGCATTAGTGTATTTAAAGGTATTGATTCACACATCGTGAATTTGAATTAGGGAGTTGCAAACTTACTGACAATGTTCTGTAAAATCTGTATGTTAAACAAGTGATTTCTAATAAATGAAATTTATCACATTAGCTCTATAAGCGAGGGGGCAACCTCAACTGCTCGGGTGTAATAAGAAATCGAGTTCAAGTTACGATTTCAGATTACCGGGGGTCACTTGAATAGGGGTTAAGCTTGAATTCTTCCAGTGCAATTAACTAGAGCCGCTTGCATATATCAGTTTGCAACAATTGGTCAACACTTTTTTAGAAACTGTTTCATTGTTTAATCTTAGATGGGAACTGGTCGACTTGGGCAACGTGGAGTCTATGTTCAGTTACGTGTGGTACTGGTTTACAGACGAGACAGAGACAATGTGACAACCCCAAACCATCAATTCTCGGAACATATTGCATTGGGTCATCAGAAGATGTGAACATTTGTTTTGACAAAGCATGCAATGGTAAATCGTTTACAATGTATTCAATGCCGGAGGATGATACTTGAAAGGCACTGTTTCCCAATATGGATTTGCCGGGAACACATGCACGTGTTGATTTCATTGTTAGCTCGAGGTGCAATATAAGGTCTCTTTTCAATAATAAACAAAAGCCAGATATTGATCTCAGTAAAAGCTCATGCACATACAGTTTTTCACGTGTATAAAGTCTGGGTGGGTGTCAAACAATGCTGTCATTCGAATTAATTACCAAAACTGCAAATTGTCACCGTCAAACATATTCATTGCTGGTTCCTTTGAATTCAAACGTCCCTAAAGTATCAATAATATTTGGATAATATATAGGTTTCATATATTTCGATGCAAACTCCATAAAAGTTACAGTCTTATCACCAGTTCATGGTAAGTAATGGTTGATGGCTTTTATGGATTATTTACTGTCAACTTTGTGAGCTTGTGTCTAGATCTATATTTTGGAAATTAATGACCATATATCGATAAAGCGTGAGGTTAGTTCAGCCAGGTGTTAAATCGATTTAAACTACCAGTGTTATTAATTACTTTTTCAAGCTGTAGATCGCTATATTATTTTTTTATATGGTTTTAGGTTAATGGAATGTTCAGTTTACCATTTCCGCGTGCATTCCTGGACTTTATATACTATTCGTGGTCTGCCCACTTTTTGGCTCGTGATCACTTACTTTCATAGCTTGCCGTTTAACTGGTTAGCACGATTTGTCAAAAACTTATGTGGGATGAAAAGAATGATCAAGCATTGAGACTATGATTTATGACGATTTACTCGTTACATATTAAAAATGACAAAATTATAATTACTCAACGATGGCTTTCATGACTCCATTATGACAGAACATGATCAGAACATTTTCAAGAAGATCACGATTGGTTTTAGTCATCTAAAAACAGTCAGCAAAATGTCTTTTAACCACAATAGTAAATTGTTAATTTCTGTGGAACACAATACAGTGTATTATGTTTGTTTACATATAATCAGTGTTCATGCTTCACGCACTAGTAACCCTTCCTAATGCATACGGTCTGTGGAAAGACTATTACTGTTTGCATTACTGTCGTCTCATTTGTTTACTCATGTTGCTGAACAAAATCCATAACAGTCCATCCATATGTGGTTCTCTCATTAATGGTTTTTGAGCTAATTTTCGATTTTAGTGCTCATGAATGTTCTTTCAACTATGAAATAAAAAATACAGGTGTATTCACTTTAAACATATCGTGAACATTTTGTTAATTTCAGCTGGTGGTTGGTCTGACTGGGGTAACTGGTCAACCTGTAGTATCACTTGTGGTGGTGGTATTCGTTCAAGATCACGGACATGTTCAAACCCTTCACCATCAGACCAAGGATCCTATTGTGTTGGAGATTCAGTGCAAGTAGGCACTTGCAATGGCGAAATATGTCCAGGTATTTACACGAGACATACCTAATAAAGTAACTGTTCTAACTCAATTTATTTCGTTTTACCAAGATGCAATCAAGCTATTGTTAGTCTATACTAAATTAGTGGAAAGTCTTCCAAACCCCTAACATAACATGATGCGATTTGTGTTCGTAAGTCTTTCCGCTAATTTAATGTAGATCAATAATTGTATTAAAAATACTCACTAAATACAAAAATGAAATTGAAAGAGCCAAAATTGTAAATTTAAAATAATGACAGAAGCAAAATGCCTTAAAGATGTTTAAATACTTTCACAGCTTGACAATTATTTGAACGACGAATGATTTTGAAAACTGAAGTTAACCATGTCACTCGTTTTGATAAGATAATTCCAATTTAAGACATACACGCGACTAACGCTCCAATGTTAAGTAAAATTAAGTTCACAAATACCCTGAAAATGTTTTTCGTTACGTTTGAAGATTAATATTATAATTCTCGTCTAAACACGGTCATGAAAAAAGTATAAGTGACACTACTAAAATATTTTAAATCCACGCACGATTTCATAAGTTTATCTATCAAACATTACGTTGCTATGTGTCTTAACAACATATGATTTTATAGTGTACTCTTGTTGGCCTGTGACTTTTATCCAAACGCCTTAGTATCAATGCTATATTTCATATACTATTACCAAATTTCCCCAATAGTGATGTACTATTGTACAGGTTTCAGTATGTGCCACTTTAACTGAATGTAACAAAAACACTTTATTAGCAAAACCTTCTTAGTCAATATCTCAAGAAAAAGTGTATTCTTTATAGCTTAATATTTAATAACTTGCATTACAAAAGAATAAATATAATGCGCCGATGGAATGTTGTTACTACGATTCCATTCAACAAAATTGTCGGCTTGCATGTGATTTACTTTTAGTAGCAGAAATGCACTTTGAAATGAGCTCCGATGAGAATCCAAATGATCCATAGAAGTGAGCATTAATTAATGTCTATGGAATGTAGACCCAAATGTTAATTTGTAAACTAGGCATTGACTTACGACTTTATAATGATTTTAAACGATAATTATGTATAATTGGGACTCCTTTGATGCATCACGGCATATTTCTGTCGTTATGGGATAGCCATATTTATTCCACTTCAATTAATTTATTCCTTCGGTCGTCAACATTTAATCGCCGACAGCACAAGCAAGGACAAACGAGAAGTAATTCCATACGTCAGCACATATAATTCAAGAAATCCTGAAATTTCTCTGATATCTTGAAGCTACAATATAGCTACATGAAAATTCTTCTTGAAAAATAGTATTTCTTGAAAAGCAAACGCCAACCACCGAGCGACTCTTAGTTAAAACCAGAATTTCTGAACACATCAGCACACACGCAGTTTCCCGATATATCCGACCTATAAACTAGTAACCATACCGAATTTCGTATACACATGCGATAAGATGAGTATTTGTTTGAAAACTAGTCACTATATCAAGCAAGCAAACCCAAACATTGAGTTATCAACAACCTCGAGCTATTTGGCAGCTCGTGTTTATGAATTAACTGTCGTTGTATTGATATCATTTCGAAAAAAATCGTTCAAATAACTCATATGATTAAACGATATTAAAGTATTATCCCATGTATTGAATTGCATCTTTCTTGTGGTTTTAGAATCATTGGTGACTCCGAACGTGGGTTTCAAAGCACGTACAGTAAATGACAAGAGCCTCATTGCTGGACAGACACTCATCTTCACGACGGTGATGATGAACTATGGCAATGGTTACAATCCTGCGACCGGAATGTTCACAGTTCCTATTAATGGTACATACTTGTTCACTGTCCAACTGTGCTTTCCTACTGCAAAGCACGTATACTACGCGATTGTTTACGACAGTACTATACTCACCTTTGGTTATGCCTACAATGCCAATGCTTATAATTGCCGTACAGTTGACGGTATGTTGCCCCTAACTGCCGGACAGAGAGTTTGGATCAAGTGTTTGTCTGCAACCACGGGTGATAATTTATTTGAGAGTAGTTCGTCTTGGAATACTTTTTCTGGGATGCTTATCCATAAATAACAATTATCAGATCACATGTGTAAAATTGCCTCATGACTTTCTACAAGTACATACCCTTGTTTTAATAAAATTTAGAAAAATATTGAAAAATATTATATGAATAAATACACTGATTCACACTCAAAACATTAAATATCTTTCTTAAAAAGACATATGTGTGTGTTATATGTTGCGTACAATTTAAAATAACAAAATACATTATATAATATCTATTATAATGTTACAAACGAACTTGACAGTATCTGTGACTGATGAGCCATTCCATTTACTTCTCTCTCTATCCTGGCAGTTTATGATTTGGTTTGATGTTCATGATCGACTCGTTATTTTATCATATAATGTGTATGTATCCATGTAATGTTGTATTAAATTAGTGTTTTAGTTATTGTATCTCAATTAAACATGATTGTCAACTGAACCAATCACTTACTGTATGTTTACGTTGGTAACGGATTAAAATTGTGATGAAATGGTATTGCATTTGTCCTTATTTATACTAGAATGTAAAATTCAAATGGAATTGATAGCGTAAGCTATGTTTAACTATTCATCGATAAACATTTACAAAAAGGAAGTATATGTACAGAATGGAAGCTTTTGCTTTGCCTATTTATATGACACTCTCCATTACATTGGTACAATGCCTTTCATTAAGAGAGAGTCAAAGATATATTCACAGAACATGGATCACAATTGCAGACCAAAGGCATCGGTTTTGAACATTTGAACGGAATGGTAACTCAAACAGTACTTACACAACTGTCCTACAACTAAAATATCAAACATAACATACTAGTAAATGATCATGTTTAAAGGCAATCATGTACATTGTAGCACACTCATCACAATAGTATCACAATAATATACTGAGTTGTACATAAAAAAGAAAACAAATGTGACACTTGTGTAGTTTTACGGGATGCAATGAATATATGACGTAAGTATACGACAAATGTATAGGTATGGAAACGACAATAGGAATATAAAATAGCAGAATTAGTAAAACATCGCTGAAAAAGCAATGAAATTTATTACTTTCAAACAATAAAAAACAAAACATTATGCGGCTCGAACCCGTTACACTAAGCTCAAAGAGAGAATCCTTACACCATCTGAGCCATACATGTAGTGATGCCGGCTTTAAAATGGTATTGATTTGTGTTTCTATAAAAGTAGGCAGTAACTATTGTACTGTTGTAGACTATTGTGGTTGTTTCGCCCATGTAATTAAACTACATATAGCAAGGTCAGTATAAGGCTTCTTGTTTCTTCGTACTTGTTATTGTACACGTAATGATTAATTGTTTTTAATGATTAATTACAACCTACTTAGTCAATTTATGTGTATATGTTGGAATTTAATGACAATATAGCGGTTAAGTGGCGTGAGTTTAGATAGTTGTTAAACTCCCAGTATTTTCACTGTGAGTTTCAAGGCTATAAATCGCTGTGTGGTTATCATTTCTATTTGTCTTTATACCAGTAGATGTATGTTTAGTTCCCTTTCCCCTTATAATAATCATTTTCTTTTCTCCCCCATGCAGCCTTTTACTGACTTTCTTGGCTTGTTCCGTGATGCAGTCCATCCTTCAACCCCCCTTGTTGTTCCCATTAATGTATGGTCGGTCTTTCCACTCTTTGCACCCCTATTCTCATACATTTTACCCTTACACCTCCTCAGTGTCTAATCCACCTCCTCTGTCCTCTGTGCTTAATATTATGTAGACTGTTGTTTTCCCGGAGGTCTGCACTTGATATATTATACATCTATTACGCTGACTATATAATTGTCCGTGAGAGAATTGTGCATCATCGGTATTTTTCGTTTCAATTACAGAAATCAGTGCATTTGTGGATTTTTTCATTTTATATTATCAAATGACAACACGCGTACATCGATATGACGAGAACCGAAGTTAATTGGTTAATGAGAATTTGTCACAAATCCGAGTGGATTTCTACGACCAGGGAATGACATTAGGTGCCATTAAGCAAACATATACGTCAAACGCTATTGATATATGTTTCATGTAAAAGGTTCACCCGAGGAAGCAGTGTGTGTTTTATTTCCAGAACGGAATTTGAATACGCCGACGACAGGCAGTCAAATATAGCCAACATATGGTAATTTTCCTCAAGTGTACGTCTTTGCTACTGCTGTATTATATGCACGAACGTAACTAAAATTTTAAAAACCCTAAAATGTGAGTGGGTAGCCATTGATCTTGCAATGCTCAATTAAATGCAAAAAAACATCCGCGACATAGACATAATCCGCCGAAAGCGAGATAACAAATTTTGCGACAAATTTCGATTTTTACAATTACACGAGATAAAAATATCGTATAGGTGGTGACAGAAATGTTCTACTGCTGTATATAAAATTTCACCAAACCATCATTAAGTGTGATTTCAAGTTGACAAGATGTTGGCGAAAACAAAATGTATGTTTTATGTTTTATTATCCCGAGGGAATTTGTATACGCCATTTCTCGTACTCAACAGAGGAAGTGACGTCACGACGTCACAACGTCAGACTACATTTGGCGCACTTCTCTTGCATTCAGCCCTGATGGAAATTTGGTATTTAGTTTGTTAATCCAGTCACGGTCACGAATAAGTCGGGGTGACTTGGAATTGCCACGAACTTTCTCAACAATTGTCACATTAAGTCCGTGGCCATTCCAAGTCCAAGAACCACTATCCTATCATCAGTCTTTACTGAATTATCTTCCCCTTACCTTTTTGTCATTAAAGCTCATTGTCTTGTCCATATCTTCAAAAATACTGAAGCAATTCAAATGAAACTAGGATTATACATAGATGGCAATGAAAGGAAGTGCGGTACACAAGAACATTAATGTTGAAACTTAACTGACACTTTTACTGCGTCCTTTTTAAAAAGAAAATGCGAATGCAAGTTTATAAAAATTTACATAAACACAAATTTTGCATTATAACAATATGATCGAGTGTGCAGTCATATAGTTTAGTCTATATATGTACACATTTATTACTATTTAGGTAAACATGTGTTATTATTTCACACGCATTACACACATAATTATATATACTGGTCATAAAAGCTAACCTGCAATTTTGTATTTCGAGAAACACTACATTATGACAAAGTGATCTGAAAAGATAAACGTTATTTTGATCGTTCAACATTTGCTTCATTCGAAAGTTCAATGCATTTGAATCATAAATTTTGAATTTACTGCCACCATTTATATCTATACAGTGGTTGTTTAGAAACTAGTGAGTTAGTATTGACAGAGTATCACTTTTCAACATTGAAACATTTGGTTATATCATTAATACTAATATGTTAGCCTGGTATTTTTTGTGATTTTTGTCTTCCATGTTCTACATTGCAATTATTGAAAAGTTCTGTGACTCGGGCTCATGAAATGATTTTTAATTATCAAACACAATATCAGTACAAAACTTCCATACGTTCCTACTGTTATCTTATCGGCAAAAAGAGTAAAATCAAGAACATGTGGTCATGGAAAGTTTTGAAAGAGATAAAGTTATTAACATCATGTCGCTTTATATCTGCATTTTTATTTGTTTGAAAATATTTCCTTGTTATTAATGTTGTTTTTATATTATATAATTGTATATTTGCGTAAACTTACAAGTATTTTGTTATAAATTAATACCACCGTCGTACATTCGCATATATGTGACATGACTTATTTTAAACACTACATGTTCGTGTATTTTATCAATGGTTGGTTGCAGGATTTATCTTGTTGTACATTTCAGTTTATCAATTGATTGTTATTTATTTCTCTTTGACATATGCCATATTTTTTCCTGAGTTTACACCAATATACGTTCAGAGTCAAATGTAAGACACCTAACGTTTAAATATCTCAACGTTGGCGGAAACTTCGTATCTCCTTAACATCTTGAGCAATTGTAATGCAATTTGGTAGTGAAATTAATAAGGATTTTAACAATTGATGTTTAAAAAGTTGGTACTTTCTTTGCATAGTTTAAACGTCTGTCAAATTTTAAGCAACTCAAAAATCCCATCATCATATTACTCTAGAGCGTTCGGTGTCCCCAGCTGAAGCCAACCGTTATATGCATTTTGTGTTCGATGATAAGAGTTTTGGTTTGATGTTAATAAATAACCTTCAAAGAAAACGTCCCCGTTAAACATGTTAGTCTCTTCGACATATCAAAAATACTTCATGTATAAATACGATTACACGCATACAAAGTATATGTTTGTCTGTACATAACACAATGTTTTAACCAACGAAGTATATTCAAATGTCAACATATTTGGACAAATGTCGATGTTTGGTAAATTTAGCAGTTAATACAAAATAATAGGTAAGATAGGACATTAAGTGAACTGTCACATTTCGCCAGGCCACTAAATTCAGTATGAGCATCTAGCGAGGTTCCAAAAGGGGTCGGTAGTTACTCTACATTGACATTTCTGAACATTGACCATATGTACTCGACCTGCTGTTATTGTGTGTCCACTTGCTGTAACACATGTTCGACCTACAAAAATATGTTGACATGTAATTCTACCATTTGTGAGACTTATGACCGAGAAACATTTTAAATGATATCTAGTCAGAATATTAATAGGTATAAAGAGGTCGAACAGCATATGTAACATACAAAGCGCCCAGCCTCCATAAAATGGTATCCAGACAAACTTTAAAATGCCTATACTCCTATAACATATAATAAATTACTCCGTTATGCCTGCTAAACTTTCTCCATCCGCGTACTATGATATATTTATGATTTAATACGGACCCATGGCTAGGGCAATATAAAGGGATAAGATATTCGCATGTTATACTAATAATACACGTATATGTATACCATCTATTAACGACGACGTAACGTATAACTACGCTCGGCTAGTCGTCTGTTTTGAGAGCGCGATAAAATGAAACCTAACACAATCTGACACTCTGGTGAGTTCAACAAAACACATATATGAATAACATGTTAAAGATTTATTTTCGGACTCTTGCTTTTTTAACTTTTAACTGACAAATTTCATCTGTCTTTGGAATATATACTGGTCAAAAGTGCTAACTCGCCCGTAAAATCTCAATTAGTTTCTTAAAAGCTTCTTGATACAAATTCCATTGATTTGAGAATAGTAAGCTGTAACATTTCTGATTCTAAAGACAGGAACTACATTTTTGATGTAAACCTGTCCAAATCACGTTCAGCTTCAGATGACTTTGTGACAATGTAGTAAAAATGTCATTATTCAAAATGGCGGGTCAACACTTTTGCCCAGTACTGCAATTACAAACATGTTATTCGATACTTGATGTACCTGCGGGACAATATAGCTACATGTACATGGAGTACCCGGCAATGGCTTCGGATCAACGCAAAATGTTGGCACACAACTGTTTTAGTCGTCAGCTTTCACCATACATACTACACTTCCCATCATCCATAGGATAACATATTTCCACATCGCTTTCTGCAAAAGCAATCAATCGATCATTTTAGATTGAAGCAATATTGTCACTTTGGTTTTGTAAACGGGACTGTTCCTTTTTCTGCATAGCACGGCTATTGATGTCGAAAGCGAATTAACAAACAGAACAACTGGTGGAAAATCGCACTTGAATACTATGCATTAAAGTACAAATAACCAGCTTTACAAGTAATAGCTGCTGTAAATTATGTCTCTGTCGAGAAAATAAGTCTTACCCAAATAAACGCGCACATTCCTCATAGGTGTTGATAAAAATACTACAAACTTGACATACGATGAGCATTACGGGTTTGAAATTGCGAAATATTCGTCACGCGGTTATATCGTATTCCGTGATAAAGACACTTGTGCATATGATATAATGGTATAATTTTAAGACATTATCAAATTTAAACGTGAATATAGTAGTGAAAATATTCGAACACAAAGAAAAAATACGATATATACCTATTTGTTTCTAGTAATTCTTTTGTCCTGTATCACACGCTACAAAAATGCAATATTTACAGTTGAAGCGTATCGCATGTGAGAAAATGTCCAAAACATGAATATTTTATATCCCAAATTGTGTGTTTTTAGAACATGTGTTGCCTTTGTTGTTCCAGATGTGGAATAAGCGTCCAGAACACCTTATTTACAATCATTATATATGCAACCGTCCAGAATCCATATGGTAGTGGCATGTGTCATTGGTTAGACATAATTGTCCTTTCCGACTGTTTTCAATTTTATCACTTTGATACACTTATAATTTAATGCTTTTTTCCCGGTTAGATTCAGAGGGGGATCAATATTACATTTCTAGCAAATTGAAATAAATGTACCCTGTATACGCTCCGGCAAATGCACCATCTATAGCTAGCATTAAAAAATATGACACATAGTTCACAGTTTTTTATTATGGTAGAGGTTAAATACTAATTGGATACAATTATTGTAACCATATAGATTTATATATCAGATAAAAATTTATACACGCTTCCGACGATTAGCCTACGTCTTAAGTCGACGTTGCACGGACGTCGTGGTTTTAACGATGGTTAGACGTCGGAATGTGGTCGGCGACGTTATGACCAAAATCCAACGTTGTGCCCACGTCGTATTGACGTCAGGTGTTTGATGGGACACGCTTCACCGTCTATAGCGCATTGGTTATGTAAGTCTGATGCGCTGTTTGATAAATGAAATGTGTAATGTATAGTCATAGTGTGTCTCGTTATTTAGAGTATCATTTGAATGATGTCAATGTATATATTTAATGTCTATTACGAGGTATCAAAACGTCCATATATTATCTTAGTAAATGAGTCGTACACTGGTACATTCTTCCGAACGTTGTGTCTTAAGTGGTAACAACATGTTAGCATTTGTACACTTCAAGTTTGTTTTGTATAATTGAGTTTAACCCCATATTCAACACTTTTTCAGCAATATATGGCGGCCAACTGACATTACCAATTGTCCTGTGATTAATTATCAACCAGCGATAACTTGCCCGTCCGTATGCAACTGACAACTCCTCAACATACATCAGATGTAGAGGACGAACTGATCGTAGACAGAAGTTTCGAAATGACAGCCAGCTTCGCCAGGGTATCAAACCCGAACCTCACGGGTGACAGCCCTGTGCTCTGTCGACAGGGCTAACCGGACGGGCTGTCCCCTTTAAGACGTACAAATCAACTTCAAACGTCATAGTATTTCTTTTCTGGTTGATGTGCAAGTGTAAGTTGTAATTCGCGATATTTCCTTTGCTATCAGAGTTGTGAAACATTATGTGTACATGCTTATCAACGTAGCTGAACTAGAGAACCCTGTCAAAATTACAAACTCGTTTTTTATTTATTTTGACTTATTATGCATTAGTTCGAATTGATCCTTGTAATAAATTATAAATTCGTTGTAACGAAATACTTACGCATGTAACAATATTAAAGGAAATCAGTCCGTTAAAAAGAAAGAAATAAGATCGAGTTCGTCATTTAAAGAGTTGTATTCATAACTGATATTTATGTACCAATTGCGTATAATGTTCAACATTTCTATATAAAGAAGAGTTTACTCTATTGTGTCGGCAAATCTTCCGGTAACGTTTAACAGCAAAACCACAGGAGATTAACACGAGTTCTCTCTTTAGCCCTTCTAGAGTTCTCTCCCTTTATCCCAAGTGCAAATTACTGTGTTTATAAGGTCTCCGTCGCCGCGCACATTTTTTCTAATGCACTTAATGGTATTTTGGTCGACCCCGTATGTCCCCCGCACACCATAAACAGACTTTTTGAAACCGAAGGGGGAAATTTACCTGCCAGTAGAGCAGTATAGGTCAAACAGACAATTTTGAAGCCAAACACGGTCACTAAAGAGTGCCAATGAGACCCATCGTACAGTTACCATTTTCCTAGCATCTTACCAGTACTTTCCTGGTAACATGCCAGTACTATGTTAGGTGGGAAACACTGAAAAGCATTTCTGTTTTTATCCGGCTAGACGAGGAATCGAACCCACATCCTTCGGATTCTTAGTCAGCAGGGTTAACCATTGAACCACAGGGCCATCTCTTTCCTTTTTCCCGTCTATAGTATATGTATATAAAGCAATACATACATACAAAATACAAGGAATAAAGGGAGAGAACTCGTGACAATTTTCTGGGTGCAAAATCATGAGAAGAACAATTCAAAATATATTGAGTTTATTTCTAATTTATATACAGATACATGGATAAACATGTAAGAATATATTGATATGCAGTAAAACCTCACATAAAGACTGCTGTAATAATAAGACCACCTCAAAATTAAGAACATAATTTTAAAGCCCATTTTCACTGTTATGCTCTTCATTCAAGTTCAATATTAAGACCACCTCAATATCAAGACCAGTTTTCAAGAGTCCCAAAATCGGTCTTAATATCGAGGTTTTACTGTATGTTAAGCAATCAAAAATGCCAAAACTAACCAATGTCAGGTACATTTTGGTTAGGGTTCATGCAAAAAATATTTCCGCAACATTGTATTTCATTACGTATGAATAAGCATGCCTGAGAAGGTATTCCAATAGTTGTGCGTAGTTGTGCTAGCCTCATATAAAACAGCGCTAGAAGAAGATCCATACAAACACTTGATCCAAACTTTATGTCCGGCATTTAGGGGCAGCATACCGTCCGCTGTATAACACTTGGTTGTATCTGCATCATAGAAACGTCCTGATGTATGAACAATGTTATCGTGTACAAGGCCGTAGTACATGTAATGTTGGACATCCACACAAAACTGGAAAGTGAACAAATACGTTCCACTGACAGGAGCTGTGAAAATCCCAGTCGTATTGTCGTACCCGTCTCCATAGTTCAACATGTTCTCAGTGAAGATTATAGTATCTCCTGTATTGGGACTTTTGTCTTTCGGCGAACGTGCCTTGAAAACCACGGTTGGTGTTCCTGAAAATAACCCACATGGTTTGAGTCATTGTATGCGCTAAATATGAACGGAAGCAATTGTATTAGAAAGAAATAATTTACCGATGTCTTTATATTGCTCTCCGTCTAACATTTCTATTTATACCAAGGAAGTTCTTGAAAGCGTATTGGTTTTATAATTCAAAGTCACCTTACAGTATGCTGTCGAAGTAAGTACACGTGTATTTACTTTTCTTCCGATAAATTGCCGGAAGTTAATGCTTCCCAACTCAGACCCCCGGCTAAACAACAAACTACAAGACATTAGGCACCGAGGAAATGCAATGGTAAACATATATGGGAATAGGGGTGCAAGGAATGGTCTGTCCGACCATAAAGAACGCATATTAATGGATGGAATACATCACGGAACAAGTCAAAAACTTCAGTAATGATGGGCCGAAAGAGAGGGGGGGGGGGGGAAGAACATGAATATTACATGATGTGAAATAATTGCACTTTGAGGAACTTAACATACATCTAAAACATAAATTAAAAATTAAAAAGTGATTTGGAACTGTCAGAAAAAATTCGGACGGATTTAGGACATTCTCAGTTATTGTTCGTTTTTATTGAATTTAACATTTTACTTACCTGGGCATCTGTTGTTATTGCAAGTTTGTACTACAGACGAATCACCCACACAGTAACGTCCTTGGCCTGATGGGGAAGGGTTTGTGCAAGTCCGTGATCTTGAACGTATACCACCACCACAAGTTGCACTACAACCTGACCAGCTGACCCAGTTCGACCAACCACCAGCTGTAAATGGTCAATGATTAAACTAGTTTGACGGATTTTAAATGTCCGAAAAGGGTTTTTCCCCATCTGAACCGTAGAAACTGTAATGTATACGTTTGCGGGAAACTAGTTTAAACTTATGCGTCGATGTATATCATTACTTTATGTTTATGTTAATTTGAAAAGCCGCCTAAAAGAGACATCAGGTGTTGATCACAAAAAACGTCATGTGTGACCTCATATATATAAATAAATCTTAAAACTTAGTTATTCGCGTACTTAAGTAGACCCATCGAATAAATCGATACATACAGTATTATTACCATATCTTATCGACCGGTTAGTTTAACATAGTGTTTCATGCATGTTTTATTTACATCCGCTGTCGATGTATGCGTCTGATGACCTGTGTACATAAAAATTGACGTCACATCATAAGTTGTTCTAATTTGTGGCCTAATGGAGAAAAATACCCTTATTGGGCCTTTAAGTAATAAACAGCGTATGCATGAAAAGTGTTGATTATAGAATTTCGGCCAAATGATAGCATACAGTGTTGTTACCTATTTTAACACAACACAAGTACTGTATTAGACACGACAATAACATCGCATTTCGTGTTCTTTCTTTTTTCCAAATATGGATCGCTTTTGGGCATAAACACCAACTTGGTACAATGTTGTTCAGAATATTTGTTGAAAATAAATTTATTTTCTTTGGTTTATATGTTTAATTAAGGCATACTCATACAACACCCATAACAAAATACTAGGAAGCATCGATATACCCGACGTAAACAACATCTAGCACTCACCATCGCAAGCTTGTTCGAAACAAATGTTCACACTTTCGGGTGATCCAATGCAATATGTTCCAAAAAGTGATGGTTTCGGGTTGTCACATTGTCTCAGTCTAGATTGCAACCCAGTTCCGCACGTTACTGAACATTGACTCCACACTGACCATATAGACCACGCCCCATCTATAATTAAACATCTAAGCATGTATACACATAATGTAGTTTATGTACATTGTAGTATTTATATACGAAAACGTAGAGCAAGTTAGTTCTGGAAATAGTAAACAGAGCTAATGGTGCTCATAAATTATTACCATGTGACATAACATAGTTTAGTTTAGTATTTCCAATGGCGCAAAACAATTCTAAAAAGTTTTCAATTTTCGAATCATACCATGACAAATGTACTGATAAACGAACGGACTAAATACAGGAATGCATAACCCGAGAATATATAGTCAATTTAACATAAAGTAACTAATTATTTAAGACATGAAATTAAGATTGTTCTCAAGAAAATACACATACCGATATTATAGTAAAGTATGTGACATTTTATCTATAATAACATACTTGCACAAGCACTTTCAATACACATCCTATAGTCATGTGCATCCCCATGACAAAAATCACCATCGGCACTCGGAGATGGGTTACTACATGAACGGTCACGTCGCTGCATTCCAATATCACACGTCACAGAACATGACCCCCATACAGACCACGTTGTCCACCCCCCGTGAACTGTTGTAGTGGAAAGAGTGAACAAAATACCGTCAGATGTGACAGCTACAAATTGTTGGATGTACGTTACTAATCAACCATTCTCAAATTAGGACAAACTACACACAGGAACACAACCATGTACAGCACACATATAACCAACTAGTTTATCAAAATGAAATAAGGAATTCGCTTTTAAAGATTGGTATAAAATCGATATCTCAAGATATTCAAACTGCAATGATTTCAATATACATGTAGAACTATTCATAGAATACTTAGAACTAACATTTTCTTATTCCACATCAGGTACATAGGTAATGCAAATTTGTTTTTTAACAAATGCAACAAAACACATATTTTGGGAATGTCCTGTAATCATCAAAACTTAAGAAAACATGGATAAATAGAAGCATATCTCATTAGTGAACATTTGGGAAACTGTGAATTAGTGATCATAAACGGCTTACGATTAACTTATTATTATTTACATATCTCAAAAGATTTATTTGCAGCTGCAAGTTAAGCAATACCATGTCATTCATAGTCCGAGCAAAATATCATGTTAATTATCAATAATAGCTATAAGTCGAATAGTGTCCAGTATGTCAGATATTGAATCGTCTACGCGCCTCGACGGTTCAATATCATATATATTTGTCAGTTTGAGGTTTATATATTACTTAATTTACTGCTCGGTAACCTGTTGTCTAATATACGTTACCGATACAATATTAGGCTTTACACACTAAGTAATGGAGTCTGTCAGCTCGAGGTGAAATACGTTCAGCGACACAAAGGGATGACGTTACGGTTGTAATTTAAAATGTTCTGAAGGAGGTCGCTATTTCAATGGAAGTCAATGGTTATTTTGATACATATTGGGATAACATTTTGAGATTGTTCAGTAGAAATAAGTTGATTATTTCAGAAATCTTTCTTTTTTCCCGAGAGACATAGTGATGATTTTTGTTTAAAAAGTATTCATATTGGCAAAAAAAAACGTCCACAAAATCAAAACTGATGCAATAATGCAAACGTACTCACTAAAGCATATATATTTATGTTTTGTTAACGTTTGCGTTTGAAATATATACATTAACAATGATATATGATATGCATACAGTAAAAGCTCACTTTAAAGTTCACCTCAATAATGAGACGACCATTTTAACTGTTTTGCTCTTATTTAACCTCAATTTAAAGACCACCTCAATGAGAAGACCAGTTTTCAAGAGTCCCAATGGCGGTCTTATTATTGAGGTTCTACTGTATATGCATGTCAGCTCCCACAAAGCGCTTTGATACAATTGCCATTACATTCACACGCTGCTTTATAACGGAGTATATTTTTATATTTGACTTTATAACCTTATCCCCATTTTTCCGTGATACTAAATGTCATTGGTTGTCACGATCACGTGACTACTGAGTTTTTATAATTGATGTTTTTTTCCGTGTTAGAACCAATCAAATGTACTCAATATATGGCCTTTCGTTTCGAGGGAAATTTAGACGATGTACCTAATCTGTTTTATTTCGTATAATTTAGTATTTACAAAGGGAAATGTTTCGCTCTTTCAAAGAGAATTAAACTGATTCGTATTACAATTATTGTGACGAATTTATTAAGCACCATCAAATGCTGAGTAACTGAATGACACATATTAAGATATATGCATTTTTTACGCATCGACAGCTGTATGAAAGGCCGTTAATTACTATACATTTACAGGCATCGGAATACTTTGTGCATGCCGAAGAAACAATAGTCACTTATGCTCGATTTGTTTTGTTTTTCTAGCAATTAACATTGTCAAGGTGCTATTTAAAGGCTGTATTTTCAGTGCACAGTCGCATAATGTTTATTAACACATGTTTACTGTCCTACTTTTAGTACATTAACGAGTCGTTGCAAGCGGCTCGCTCAATGGATATGGGCGCATGCCGATTTGCCTGTCTAAAAATATAAAATGTCAGTTGTGCGGGAGTTGTAAAGCAGATGGTGATTATGAAGGAATCAGAATAGAAGGTGTATACCGATAT
The DNA here is from genome assembly GCA_032209605.1 of Mactromeris polynyma. NCBI lineage: Eukaryota > Metazoa > Mollusca > Bivalvia > Venerida > Mactridae > Mactromeris > Mactromeris polynyma. Next base: position 29,492,648 of record JASFXZ010000005.1, read on the forward strand.
TGTACAGTAGTATGTGGGATACACTATCCCACATCTACCTATAACACGAGCATACTGAACATCTACTAAAATGATATGTTAAGTTCAATAGACGAGCAATTTATCTACGTATGTCTAAATTGTTGTTATTTTGGGTACTTCATATCTAATGTATCTTATTCTACCGACGTTGCAAGATCATAAAAAAATGCAGACAATGCTATTGTATCAATATTACTCTCACCCGGACATGGCCTATTTGTGCATATTGTGTCCTCACGATCAGGCCCCTTGCATTGTTCTCCCCTTGGGGACGGAACAGGATTATTGCAGTACCTAGTTCGTGATTGTGTCCCATTAGCACATGTGAAGTCACAGTCCGACCATACCGACCAGTCTGACCAGCCTCCATCAACTGTAGACAGAATGGACAAGTTTCTGATTCAATGTGTGATTCAATGACATTCTTTGAAACAAATTCAGTCTAGTATCGATACTACTTAAAATGTCCCTTAATGGAAGTGAGAATATTCACAAAAATAACTTTGGGATTTCTATGACTATGCAAACGGCATTATTAAGGTTCACGGTATAATATAAGAATGAATTACTTTACTATATCTCGTAAATGCTAAACTTAAAGAAACCAACATAATATGTAAATACTATATTAATTTTATTTGTTACAAAGTACTATTTCCTGCATTTTACAGTATTAACATGTTCGAATAAATCAAAACAGAAAGGTATCGTAACATCTCTGGGATATTTCCAAAACATACATAGCCCCATTTTGTTGCTCATATAGAAATATAGATACATGCCGGAAAAATGAAAGTGAATGTTTACATTTTCTTATCATCGACGCTGTATTCAATATCTGCGTAAAACATGCATTGCGCAACATTACTGCATATGGAAATGTTTATGCAAGAAACGCCAGCCAAAGAAAGGAGAACGGATGGACTATCCCACAAGACGTTTTGATATCGTACATGTACAATCGAAATTCTTACCAATGCCACACAGATTGCAAAAACGTGGACAAATTAGTCTTGCGTGAGGTACATCGTTACATACTCGAAATAATGATTCAAGTTTTGCACAATCTTCTTGCTCATCATCTTGGCAATTTGAAGCTGCTGCAATATATTGCATTGGATTTACTGTTTTATTTGTTATAATTAATGAGATGAACGCCACATACATAAGACATAAGTGTCTCTCAACACAGACCTCCTGGAAAACAACAATCCATAAAACATACGGCACTTGTAAGGGAACAGAGGCGCAATGCATGACCTGGTCGAACAGTGGGGGGGGGAATTAATGGATGGAAAAGATAACAAGACAAATCAAGACAGCTGGCAACAATTGGTCGAAACTAGGGAGAAATTAATATGAACACTATATAATGTGAAAGAAATGTACAGAGGTTAGGGAAATTTAACATACATTTAAAACACCAAAATAAATATTAACCATATAGCGATATACAGCCTTGGAACTGTTAATAAAATAACTGGGGGTTTAAGTCGATTTAACGGCAAGCCAATCTCACTTAAGCATTCCTTACATATACGCAAACTTCTGATTAAATTCGAAATAATGTATATAAATCGATATGAATTCTCTACAATTCAATACTAAACATTTGGAAATTTGTGTACAGAATCCTGTCAGGGCGATTATAGTTTCATCACCGGCGACGATACGGAATAGTACAAAGAGAGACGATATAATGCAACGCAAAACGGTGCAATGTGATGTAAGTATACAAAGCGAAGCGGTACATGGCAACGCAAGACGGAGCAATGTGAATTAGTATACAAAACGAGACTGTATATGGCAAAACGAGACGGTGCAATGTGACATGAGTGTACAGAGCGAGACAGTTCTAGTATATGACAACACAAGACGGTGCTATATTACAGTAGAGTACAATATCAGACAGTACACGGCGATCGTATGTATGTGAGACAACATAAGGAAATGGTGTATTTAAAGAGTGAGAGTTAGCACCGGCAGGCGGTGTTCTCGTTTATAAACGCTTTGTTAACACGTAATTTGGTCAACACTGATAATGCATCCTAAGATAGGATGAGAGTTGAAAGATTCCGCACGTTAGTGACCTTATTGACAGTTACAATGCTAGAGGTTATCTTACTTTGAAGGCTTTGACATAATGTCTGATTACAAAAATCTCTTGAACAACACTCATGACACTCCAGTTGTCGTTTCCCAACTATTGACCCTGTAGCAGTAAGATCGCCGCTGCATTTCTGTAAGAAAATTGTAAAAACACTGTAGCAAGACTCCTTCCACTTCAATGGAAGTACAGTGCTACCCCCGCCTCTCAAGAGTGACACATTATGAGAGATGGTAATATCTGCTGTTGTTGAGAGGTGGTTGCTCAAGGGAGTTTAAATTAGTTGAAAATTCTTTTTTGGGGAAAATATTGCGCTGTTTAAGAGAGGTTATTGCACAAGAGTGAGCAGCTCGGTAGAGGTTGCACTGTATTCTTCAGTTATATCTTAAAGTTATTATATTAGACATAGATTACCAAAAAGTACACTTACATGAAAAGGAACAATCAAGTCGGTGACAGTATGGTGTTGTTTACTATTCAACATTATATGATGGTTTTAAAACCTTAAGTCTTCTATTTAAGGTATATGTATGGAAAACCATATCATACCATCGGTCTGATTATGCAATTGGACCTGGAAATTTTCTCGTAATTTTACAATGTATTTAAAAATCTAATGATATAGTACAAGATACAGGAAATGATACGTACGCTTTGTGCGATACATCCGAGATCGTATTGGACTCATTGCTGGTTTGGAATTGCGTTTGTAAAACATGTCTATGAAAATAAATAAAGTTTGTATTGAAGACGATGATAACGCAACATTTTGAATTATGTGTGAATTTGTATACCAATTGTCTTTGGTGTAATACTGTAAATTACGTGTTTCACACGTGGTTTCATGTTCAAAATTTGATTAAACTGAAGACCTACTCTTCTTAATATCATAATTGATTAATTTCAAGAAATTAGGTTTGTAAAATGAAGTATAGTTTTTCTATGTAATGTCACTGCATTAGCGGTGATTTAAAAACAGAAATCGTTTGTAAATTATGATATCTCTCATTCTCAGATTTATGAGGATATGTAGAACTTAGACTCAGCTAAAAACTGATAAGATCTGCTGATACTTCATTTCGTTACATTTTATGTACCGTTGCCGTTTATGGCGAGTGAACCGATCCTTACTTTTGGAATCTTTCTTATCAGTTTACAAATGTAAGACGTAATTAAAAATTTGAAATATTATAAAATAAGTGCAGTTTTCTTCTGAAAAGTGGTGTAATGAGTAACACAACAAGAGGACAAATGATTGTCCGATATCGCTCACCTGAGTACATTGCCATGCTGGCGAATTATGACCACCTAAGGATTTCCCGTCAAATCGGGCAGGTTCAGGGGGATATGTCGTTTATAGTTTCCAGTATATGCATATAGGGAACAAGGACACATCCATATGCCTTGTTTTGACATAACTAGAAGAATAACACTAGACAATGCTACACATAAATTATCAAATATCTGGACTGTATGGTTTTAGACATTATTTCCTAAATTAACATTTTTAAAACCTTTTTACCCATGTGACCTACTTATGCAGTAAACCGGAACAATGTATGCAACTTTGAAAGAAGCTTGCCCAAGGATCATTCTTTTGTAGTTTCAGAGCTTTAGGAGGAGATGTCGTTCAAAGGAAATCTTGACGGACGACGGACAGCCAACGATCCTATAGCTCACCACGAGCACATCGTGCTCAGGTAGGCTAAAATGCAAATATTAGTAAAATGTCGGAACACATATACGTATAAATTACGTTAAACAGCGGAACCTCTATAATAAGACCACCATTGGTTTTGGGAATTGGCGGTCGTCTTTGCGAGGTGGTCTGACAATTGAGTCAAACTATGAAAAAAAGTCGTATTAACTATGAGGTCGTATTAGTGGTGTGGTCTTATTTTCGAGGTGGTCTTTAAGTTCCTTAAACACATGAGGCTTTTGAGGAGGATCAATGGTACACTAGTAATGGTAACAGTGGCACAAGAAATGGCCTGACCGACTGTAAAGGATAACTAGGAGAATCAAAGAGGACAAACAGTGGGGGGGTTTAATGAATGGTACGTTATGCTAACCACTACACTACAGCGACCTAACGTCATTTTCGTGTAATTTATATAAAGTTGATTACGGTTAATTTCACTTTGGACGAAGTACGGGGCGATTTTTTACATCCGCCACACAGCACTTAACACTAGCTGTAGCAATATTGAAATAAAGTCATGTTTTGAGGAACACGAAAAATCGGTAAATAGGGCTACCGCTACTTAAGTGTCAACGACAACAAGGGTCAAGTTGTCCCCTTCAAATCTCCAATTTTGTTTTGATTATCAGCCAAACAATTCCATTCTTCTACATTCCTATATATGTTTGAGCTTACACATCCTCTTTCGTATGCTTATGTTTCTCTGGGATGATCTGTGTGCGGAGGTTTTGCTTGTACATGTGGCGTCCTCCGTAACAACTTCGTAAAGATAATTTGGTTTCAAAACATTAGTTTTATTTGCAATGTTCCTACATTTACAGGAATTGATAACAACGCAAAATTCAATATTGTTTATCCTTGTTAACCGGTCTATCAAGCTTCTTAACCCTCTGGCAGATACACATCAATAAGTGACGTAACATGACGTGATCTCAGTTTTAAATATGATACATTGTTGTTGTTGGGCATGATCTTTTTTAATACTCGTGTTCTGATAAATATAGACGCAGAATACAGAAAGCACATCGGCGATGTACGGACATCGCGACAAAGACTTACATTGCCTTCTTTGTAAACAACTTCTAATTTCTTTCATAAGCGTTTGACTTTCGAAAATGAAACAGGAAATACTGATTACCAAGTATAACACTCTGTCTTACGCAAGTATAATTATGTTACATTTTTTTGCGTATTATATGGATTGTTTTTATAAGCAATGATTACGAAAGTTTATTTATTACGATTAGGAGTGACGTTCTAATGCAGTATGTCTTATCAACAAATTTTGCGCCTTAATAAAGGGTCAGATATAACGTATACAATGTTTATAGGAAGAACAGAACTGTAAATCAAAGCGCTGTCAGCGCTGCAGGCCTGTGGCTGCAGATAGCTGTATTGTGGATATTATCATACTAACTACTCTATTTCCATATCATGTTACCAGTATTTTTGCCATTAGTTATATTGTGCAGACTATACAAGTCGGTATATCTTGTGCATCAGTGATAACCCTTATCCTGGTTTATCTGTCCGTGGTTATAATAACATTATAAGAACATTTGACACTATCTGTACATAGTTCTAACTAAGCAGCATTTAGATAATTTCTTATAACATTGTATAGATAAAGACGGAATAAAAAATGGTTTATCAGTACAAATGTCACAGCTCTACAATCGAGGACATAAATATTGCAATGTTAGCTAAACATTGTAAACACCACGTACGACTGTCCTGTTTACAAAATATGCAAACTGTTATGGTGCCGTTGGGCATTCACCGCCCTGCTTTTATGACTTTATCTCCAGTTATGCAAAAGTAGGTCCTATGCCTCATGAATATGACTTTTGGGAGCACGAACTGGTATATTATTATGTTGCTGCTCACGCGGCGTACAGATGTGGAGTTCACATCAGTATGATATAAAAGGAGTGTTATTCGCGTTATATTGTTTCATTATCGAATCATGCAGGCATTTGCTGGTAAGAAATATATTATTTGTCTATATATGTATATTGTGTTGATGTATGACTGATAAAATTGATGAGCAGAATCTAATTATATTGTGGATGAGAATCTTGTCGCGAACACAACTGATAAGCGCTCCCAGTTAGCGCAGTTGGAAGAGCACCAGGCCGTCATTCGGGAGATCCGGGTTCGATTGGTCATTTCCTTCCTATACATTTGGTTATGGTTATGTCTACTCCACCGCTGATTCAAGTAGAGACGTTATGAGCTGCTTGCGGAATGGCCAGTTAGTACTGGTTAATAATTAATTCCAGGCAGATTTGTTTGGTCAACTGATCGCCATATATGACTGCAACATACTGATTGTTTATTCGGTTTCATCGGGTTCTACGCCGTTTGCAACAATTGTTAAGTAATATGCGGCGACCAGTTGACCAAACCAGTTTTTATGGAGTTAATTATCAACTAGCACGAACTTGCTCGTCAGAACTAACAACTTCTCACACGTGATAGACATGACCGTAGCCAATGCCACGGAATAACACTGCCCATCCGAGAATCGAACCCGAATCCGCTGGGTGACAGTCTAGTGCTCCATCAGCTGAGCTAGCTGGGCGGGCTTGCAAACTCTTTGAGAAGTGTCGTTAAATCCGATAAAAATGGATATGTGTTTCATTCCTGCAATTAACATCTTATTATGTATTTCAAAAATAAATATTGCATCAATCAATTGACTGTACTTCAAATAGTTCTAGCTGGAGTTAACTTTGGTAGTTATCTTGTTAATTCTATCAAACACTGATTACACCGATGACAATCAGAATCAAAGTACTGAAAGTTCATAAACTGTGTTGGCAGAAAAACAAATTCAACAGCATGCAGCATAATTACATATTTATGAGAATGGCTTAATTGGAAGTCGTTTAGATTTTCAGTGGCCAACTTTATATTTCTGGTGAAAGATCGTCGAATTTGAGTTTGATATGATATTTTCACATGCCAATATATATTTTCCTATTTTTGCTATGAACAAGAAATAATAATAGTTTGCGTCTACTAAAAGGGCCATCCATTTCTGACTTAAAAGATCCCTACTTTCTGAGCACATTTACTTCCCGATTCCTATCATTTAATGCGAGTCACCAGGCAGGTAGGCACACAGTTACCATTATGTACCTAGATGGCAGCTAACCAACCAGTCATATCAGGACGGACCCCTACCGGGATTCGAACCTTTGACCTCCTGCTCACAAGGCGGATGCCTAAAACGCTTGGCCAAGGGAGACGGTCTATTGGTAATATTATATTTTGAACTAGATCTATATTATCTAAATAACCTTCAAGTTACAGAAACAGTTTGTGTGTATAATGTACATATGACGTGGTGCTTTTGTGGATGGCTGTGGACTTTTCCTTCTGTAATTGGCATTTCCTGCTCGACTTTTATGTATATTTTGCTACACCGGCCAATGTAACATTGACCCATATTCCAGTAAAAGCTGATTTATTATTTCAGATTCGTGTTTCGTTTTGGCTGCTTTTATATTCACCAGAACATGTAAGTAAAAAACTCACATCCAGTGCTACAAATTATTTATGCAATGAACGTCATACAAATGTTTTTTCGGCGCAGCCGTACTAACATGGTTTTGCTATTTGCATATTAGTGTTGTGTTCACCAATCAAATCTTACGTTCACCACCAAGACAATTTCTCTTCAACCGAAAAACGTTTGTAACATTGACTCGGTTGGTTAACCTTTCTATAAAGGATACGTTAAATTACCGAAATCCACTGAATTACTGTAAAATTAACGAAATCCACTGAATTTCTGTAAAATTACCGACATCCACTGAATTGATGTAAAATAACCGAAATCCACTGAATTACTGTAAAATTAACGAAATCCACTGAATTTCTGTAAAATTACCGACATCCACTGAATTGCTGTAAAATAACCGAAATCCACTGAATGACTGTACAATTACTTTCTGAAAGTGGATCTATAGTATATTTCAAGATTTATCTAGTGAGTAGTGTTGTTAGTCAACCCTTTGAATTAAGATGATTCTAGGGCGTACATGTATGTACCAGTCATGAATATTTGCATTGTTTGATTCAGATAAATTGGCATGTAACAAGTTTATTGATTCACGACTGATAAAATATGTGCTGATGAACTATTTTGAAACAGACTATACTGTCTATGACTAATCTCACTACTTTTGTCCCGTCTCCTACGAAATCGTCTCCCCCTATAGTGTAGCATAATCGAGTGACCAGCAAACGTAACATCTCGGCAATATTTTTGTGTCCTTCAGATTGCAACTAATTTGCTTGCTTCAAATTGCGCCGACCATCTTTTTTAAAGATATTTCTTGTTAAATGTCTCACGGACAAAAACGGCGATCAATACAATTGGTTGTTCCCTTGGTACACTCTTGCATTAAATGTGCCTAGGCTTGAACAACCGAATCTCACATATTTACACATGCGGTGTTTGTAAAACTCTATTACAATAAAGGACTCAATTTTCAATAAATGTCTGCATTGTATTGACAGCATTAGACACATTGAACTTTAAAAGTTAAAATCCACAGAAGGTTGTAATGGTACACTATGCAACTGCCCTTCGCGTCAAACAAACATCTAGGAATGAGGAAGTAAGGAATTGTCTAGCTGAGTTTCAAACACAACAGTGGAGAATTGAAGGGGACAACTAGACCATTGTTGAGACTTTAAGAACTCGTATTGATAAAACAATTACGCCTTCCTTACAGATACTTTGGAATGCTATCAATGCAGCCACGTTGACGATTTAAATACCTGCAACGTCTCACGAACCTGCAATACTGGAGAAGTAAGCAATCACTTTTTCATAAATTCGTAAAATTATTGGCCTTCAGCCAATATTTGGTAACCCCACTCACATAATTATAAACGTGACCAGTTTCAACTCATGTACTGCTTATAGCAATTTTTCTGAGAGAATCGGCTCAAAAAACATTTCGGCATTTGGAACAGAATCTTTAAAGAGATTCCACTGTTTCATCCAATTTATACGCATAGGTTTTTGGACAATTTACTAATATTTGTCCTCGTGGTGAGCTATAAGGATCGTTGGCTGTCCGCCGTCCGTCAAGATTTTCTTTAAACGACATTTCCTCCTAAAGTTCTGAAACGTCACAAGAATGATAATTGGGCAAGAATCTTTCATACAAGTTGCAATACAAGTTGCATACATTGTTCCGGTTTACTGCATAAGTAGGTCACAGGAGTAAAAATGTTTTAAAATGTAAATTTTGAAAAAATTGTCCAGAGATTTGATAATTGATGTGTACCATTGTCAAGTTTTATTTTTACATGATTGCATCAACTGGTATGTTCTGTCAAAAACATGGTCACCAGGCGGTCAGGGCGGATCCTTGGTCCGTATACGCATATAGTGGAAACAATAATCGGCATCCCTCCTAAACCTGCTACGTGTAATTTGACTGGATTTGACAGAAATGATCCTTAGGTGGTCATAATTTCGCCTAAATGGCAATGTACTCAGGCGCGCGATATAGGACAATCATTGGTCCTCTTGTTGTGTAACTCATTGCACCACCTTTCAGAAGAATACTGCACTTATAATTATTATAATGATTTAATCGTTAATTAGGTCTTACATTTGTAAACTGATAAGAAAGTAAGGATCAGTTCGTGCCTCATAAACGGCACTGATTCATAAAATGTAACGAAATGAAGATAAATATTTAAGTATCAGCAGATCTTATCAGTTTTTAGCTGAGTCTAAGTTCTACATATTCTCCATAAACATGAAAATGAGAGATAGCATAATTTACAAACGGTTTCTGTTTTTAAATCACCGCTTACAAATCTGCACTTAACGCCATTAAAACGCAACTATAATTGTTCACATAATACAGTGACATTACATAAAAAAACTATATTTCATTTTACAAATATAATTTCTTGAAATTAATCAATAATGATAATAAGAAGAGTAGGTATTTAGTTTCATCACATTGTGAACAAGAAAACACGTGTGAAACACGTAACTTACGGTATTACGCTTTATACAATTGGTATACACATTCACACATAATTCAAAGTAGCCTTTTCATTGGTGTTAAGAATGCATGTGTTTATGAATCATCTTCTTCAATACAACTTTATTTTTTTGCATAGACATGTTTTACAAACGCAATTCCAAACCAGCAAGGAGTAATATACGATCTCGGATGTATCGCACAAAGTGTACGTATCGTTTCCGTATATTGTACTATACGATTAGATACTTTAATACAATATAACATTACGAGAAAATTTCAAGGTCCAATTACATTATAAAACGTATGTATAATATGGTTTTCAATACACACCTTAATTAGAACACTCAATGTTTTAAAACCATTCAAAAAGTATTCGGTATGTGCTATATAATTGTTAAAGAGCAAAAATACCATTATTTCACAGATTTGATTTTTTCTATTTCATGTATGCATTTTTGGTAATCTGTTTCTTCGTATAACTTTGGAATATAACTGAAGAATACAGTGCATCAGCTCCAGAGCGGCCATCTCTTGTGCAGCAACCTCTCTTAAAAACGCAAAACGTTTCCCGAATAAATTGTTTATTCTATTGAACAGCAACCTCTTAACAACAGCCGATAAAACCATCTATCAAAATACGTTACTCTGGGGGGGGGGGGGTAGCACTGTACTTCCATAGAAGTGAAAGGAGTCTTGCAACGACACAACACATTGTTGTCTACAATTATATTGCAGAAATGCAGCGGCGGTCTTACTGTTACAGGGTCAATAGTTGGGAAACGACAAATGGAGTGTCATGAATGTTGTTCAAGAGATCTTTGTAATCAGGCATTATGTCTAGGTCTAAAATGTAAGATAACATCTAGCATTGTAACTGTCGATTTTGTATCACTGACGTGCGGAGTCATTCAACTTTCATACACGGCGTTTATAAACGAGAACACCACCTGCCTGTGCTAACTCTCACTCATTGAATGCACCATTTCCTTATGTTGTCTCACATACATACGATAGCCGTGTACTGTCTATTGTAATATTGCACCGTATTGCGTTGCCATATATTAGAACTGTCTAGCTCTGTACACTCATGTTGCATTGCACCGTCTCGTTTTGTCATAATATTATACCGTCTCGCTGAGTATACTAATTACCATTTTAACGTCTTGAGTTGCCATATACCGCCTCGCTTTGTATACTAACGTCAAATTGCACCGTCTTGCGTTGTCATATAACGCCTCCCGCCTCGCTTTGTAAACTTACGTTACATTGCACCGTCTTGTCTTGTCTTATACCACCTCGCTTCACATTGCACCATCTTGAGTTGCCAGATACCGCCTCGCTTTGTATACTAACGTCACATTGCACCGTTTTGCGTTGCCATAAACCACCTCGCTTTGTATACTAACGTCACATTGCACCGTCTTGCGTTGCCATATACCACCTCGCTTTGTATACTAACGTCACATTGCACCGTCTTGCGTTGCCATATACCACCTCGCTTTGTATACTAACGTCATATTGCACCGTCTTGCGTTGCCATAAACCACCTCGCTTTGTATACTGACGTCACATTGCACCGTCTTGCGTTGCCATAAAACACCTCGCTTTGTATTCTAACGTCTTATTGCACCGTCTTGCGTTGCCAGATACCGCCTCGCTTTGTATACTAACGTCAAATTGCAACGTCTTACGTTGCCATATAACGCCTCCCGCCTCGTTTTGTATACTTACGTTACATTGCACCGTCTTGTCTTGTCTTATACCACCTCGCTTCACATTGCACAAACTTGAGTTGCCAGATACCGCCTCGCTTTGTATACTAACGTCACATTGCACCGTCTTGCGTTGCCATAAACCACCTCGCTTTGCATACTAACGTCACATTGCACCGTCTTGCGTTGCCATAAACCACTTCGCTTTGTATACTAACGTCACATTGCACCGTCTTGCGTTGCCATAAACCACCTCGCTTTGTATACTAACGTCCCATTGCACCGTCTTGCGTTGCCAGATACCGCCTCGCGTTGTATACTAAAGTCACATTGCACCGTCTTGCGTTGCCATAAACCACCTCGCTTTGTATACTAACGTCACATTGCACCGTCTTGCTTTGCCATATACCACCTCGCTTTGTATACTAACGTCACATTGCACCGTCTTGCGTTGTCATAAACCACCTCGCTTTGTATACTAACGTCACATTGCACCGTCTTGCGTTGCCAGATACCGCCTCGCTTTGTATACTAACGTCACATTGCACCGTCTTGCGTTGCCATAAACCACCTCGCTTTGTATACTAACGTTACATTGCACCGTCTTGCATGGCCATATGCCGCCTCGCTTTGTATACTAACGCCACATTGCACCGTCTTGCGTTGCCATAACACACCTCGCTTTGTATACTAACGTCACATTGCACCGTCTTGCGTTGCCATATACCACCTCGCTTTGTATACTAACGTCACATTGCACCGTCTTGCGTTGCCATATACCACCTCGCGTTGTATACTAACGTCACATTACACCGTCTTGCGTTGCCATATACCACCTCGCTTTGTATACTAACGTCACATTACACCGTCTTGCGTTGCCATAACCCACCTCGCTTTGTATACTAACGTCACATTGCACCGTCTTGCGTTGCCATATACCACCTCGCTTTGTATACTAACGTCACATTACACCGTCTTGCGTTGCCATATACCACCTCGCTTTGTATACTAACGTCACATTGCACCTTCTTGCGTTGCCATATACCACCTCGCTTTGTATACTAACGTCACATTGCACCGTCTTGCGTTGCCATATACCACCTCGCTTTGTATACTAACGTCACATTACACCGTCTTGCGTTGCCAGATAACGCCTCGCTTTGTATACTAACGTCACATTACACCGTCTTGCGTTGCCATATACCACCTCGCTTTGTATACAAACGTTACATTGCACCGTCTTGCGTTGCCAGATACCGCCTCGCTTTGTATACTAACGTCACATTACACCGTCTTGCGTTGCCATATACCACCTCGCTTTGTATACTAACGTCACATTGCACCTTCTTGCGTTGCCATAAACCACCTCGCTTTGTATACTAACGTCACATTGCACCTTCTTGCGTTGCCATAAACCACCTCGCTTTGTATACTAACGTCACATTACACCGTCTTGCGTTGCCATATACCACCTCGCTTTGTATACTGACGTCACATTGCACCTTCTTGCGTTGCCATATACCACCTCGCTTTGTATACTAACGTCACATTGCACCTTCTTGCGTTGCCATATACCACCTCGCTTTGTATACTAACGTCACATTGCACCTTCTTGCGTTGCCATAAACCACCTCGCTTTGTATACTAACGTCACATTGCATCGTCTTGCGTTGCCATAACCCACCTCGCTTTGTATACTAACGCCACATTGCACCTTCTTGCGTTGCCATATACCACCTCGCTTTGTATACTAACGTCACATTGCATCGTCTTGCGTTGCCATAACCCACCTCGCTTTGTATACTAACGTCACATTGCACCTTCTTGCGTTGCCATATACCACCTCGCTTTGTATACTAACGTCACATTGCACCTTCTTGCGTTGCCATATACCACCTCGCTTTGTATACTAACGCCACATTGCACCTTCTTGCGTTGCCATATACCACCTCGCTTTGTATACTAACGTCACATTGCATCGTCTTGCGTTGCCATAACCCACCTCCCTTTGTATAATAATGTCACATTGCACCTTCTTGCGTTGCCATATACCACCTCGCTTTGTATACTAACGTCACATTGCACCTTCTTGCGTTGCCATATACCGCCTCCCTTTGTATAATAATGTCACATTGCACCTTCTTGCGTTGCCATATACCGCCTCCCTTTGTATAATAATGTCACATTGCACCTTCTTGCGTTGCCATATACCACCTCCCTTTGTATAATAATGTCACATTGCACCTTCTTGCGTTGCCATATACCACCTCCCTTTGTATAATAATGTCACATTGCACCTTCTTGCGTTGCCATATACCACCTCGCTTTGTATACTAACGTCACATTGCACCTTCTTGCGTTGCCATATACCACCTCGCTTTGTATACTAACGTCACATTGCACCTTCTTGCGTTGCCATATACCACCTCGCTTTGTATACTAACGTCACATTGCACCTTCTTGCGTTGCCATATACCGCCTCCCTTTGTATAATAATGTCACATTGCACCTTCTTGCGTTGCCATATACCGCCTCCCTTTGTATAATAATGTCACATTGCACCTTCTTGCGTTCCCATATACCGCCTCCCTTTGTATAATAATGTCACATTGCACCTTCTTGCGTTGCCATATACCACCTCGCTTTGTATACTAACGTCACATTGCACCTTCTTGCGTTGCCATATACCACCTCCCTTTGTATACTAACGTCACATTGCACCTTCTTGCGTTGCCATAAACCACCTCGCTTTGTATACTAACGTCACATTGCACCTTCTTGCGTTGCCATATACCACCTCGCTTTGTATAATAATGTCACATTGCACCTTCTTGCGTTGCCATATACCGCCTCCCTTTGTATAATAATGTCACATTGCACCTTCTTGCGTTGCCATATACCACCTCGCTTTGTATACTAACGTCACATTGCACCTTCTTGCGTTGCCATTTACCACCTCGCTTTGTATACTAACGTCACATTGCACCTTCTTGCGTTGCCATAAACCACCTCGCTTTGTATACTAACGTCACATTACACCGTCTTGCGTTGCCATATACCACCTCGCTTTGTATAATAATGTCACATTGCATCGTCTTGCGTTGCCATATACCACCTCGCTTTGTATACTAACGTCACATTGCACCTTCTTGCGTTGCCATATACCACCTCGCTTTGTATAATAATGTCACATTGCACCTTCTTGCGTTGCCATATACCACCTCGCTTTGTATACTAACGTCACATTACACCGTCTTGCGTTGCCATATACCACCTCGCTTTGTATACTAACGTCACATTACACCGTCTTGCGTTGCCATATACCACCTCGCTTTGTATACTAACGCCACATTACACCGTCTTGCGTTGCCATATACCACCTCGCTTTGTATAATAATGTCACATTGCATCGTCTTGCGTTGCCATATACCACCTCGCTTTGTATACTAACGTCACATTGCACCTTCTTGCGTTGCCATATACCACCTCGCTTTGTATACTAACGTCACATTGCACCTTCTTGCGTTGCCATATACCACCTCGCTTTGTATACTAACGTCACATTACACCGTCTTGCGTTGCCATATACCACCTCGCTTTGTATACTAACGCCACATTACACCGTCTTGCGTTGCCATATACCACCTCGCTTTGTATAATAATGTCACATTGCATCGTCTTGCGTTGCCATATACCACCTCGCTTTGTATACTAACGTCACATTGCACCTTCTTGCGTTGCCATATACCACCTCGCTTTGTATACTAACGTCACATTGCACCTTCTTGCGTTGCCATATACCACCTCGCTTTGTATACTAACGTCACATTGCACCTTCTTGCGTTGCCATATACCGCCTCGCTTTGTATAATAATGTCACATTGCAACGTGTCACGTTCTATCGAAATGAAAGGAATGCTTATGTAAGGATGACTTGCCGTTAAATCGATTTAAACCCCCAGTAATTTCACTGACAGTTCCTAGGCTGTCTATTGCTGTATTGTTATTTTTTTTGTTTGTGTTTTAAATGTATGTTAATTTCCCTTTCCCCGTATGCATTTCTTTCACTTCATATATTGTTCATGTTAATTTCTCCCTAGTTTCGACCTATTGTTGCCAGCCACCTTGACTTGTACTGTGATCTTTTCCATTCATTTATTCCCCCAGTATTGTCCTCTTCGATTCTCCTAGTTATTCCTTATGGCCAGACAGGCCATTCCTTGCGCCTCTGTTCCCTTACGTATGTACCTTTGAGCCTACTCAAGTGCCTTATGGTTTAGGGATTGTTGTTTTTCCAGGTATGTGTGGGTAGGCACTAACTTACGTATGTGGCGTTGCCTGTAGCAACTTATTCTCTCTATTTTAGTATAACACATAAAACAGTCAATTCTTAGCAATCTATTGCAGCGGCTTCAAATTGCCTAGATGATGAACAAGAAGATTGTGCGAGACTTGAATCATTATTTCGAGTCTGTAATGATGTACCTCACGCAAGACTAATTTGTCCACGTTTTTGCAATCTGTGTGGCATTGGTAAGAATTTCGATTGTACATGTAGGATATCAAAACGTCTCGTGGGATAGTCCATCCGTCCTCCTTTCTTTGGCTGGCGTTTCCTGTAGAAACATTTCCATATGCAGTAATGTTGCGCAATGCATTTTTTAAGCATACCTTGAAAACAGCGTCGATGATAAGAAAGTGTTAACATTCACTTTTCTTTTTCCTGCATATATATAATGAGCAACAAAACGGGCGTTTTCCCTTTTTAATCCTAATACAAATGTTTATTGTCAGAGTAGTGGAAAACACTGACAGGGAGTGTCACATTTAAACAATAGAACTTCCCTAGACAGATACATGCTATGAGAGAAGGTACACAAAGGGATGGACACACAAATAACGATCGGACCAGGGGGGGGGGGGGGGGGGCATGCGGAGAGAGGACAGACTAAAACTGGAACTATGCACAGTTCGGCACCACTGCCTATTGTAACCATTTTTTTCTTAAATCAGTCTAAAAAAATATTCCATTAAAAGCTATGTATCTTTTGGAAATACCCCAGAGATTTTACGTTACCTTTTTTATTTGAATTATTCGGACATGTTAATACTGTAAAGTGCAGGAACTAGACCTAAGTAACACATAAATATAGTATTTATACCACCATATTATGTGGGTTTCTTAGGTTCGACATTGACGAGATATAGTAAAAGTAATTCATTCTTATGCATTCAATGGATAACCTTAATAATACCATTTGACCAGTAAATCACACAGTTATTATTGTGAAAAATTCCATTTCCATAAAGAGACATTTTAAATAATATCGATACTAAACTGTACTTGTTTCTACAAATGAGCGCTATAGGGTTTACAACATCTTCTGTAAGTGAAGTGATTTCAAGAACACGCAACATGTGATGTCACTATTTACAAGCAGGATACAATATTTACTCCATATGGTCATTTCGTTTTCATATTGCCATTGGGGCAAATATTGCTTACTGTCAGTACATGGTGACATCACATATGACGTTTTCTGGATATGACGTCACTTAAAGAAGAGGTTGGAAAGCGTACAAAAATCAAATGTCATAGAATCACACATTGAACCAGAATGTTTTTCCATTCTGTCTACAGTTGATGGAGGCTGGTCAGACTGGTCGGTATGGTCGGACTGTGACGTCACATGTGCTAATGGAACACAATCACGAACCCGGTACTGCAACACTCCTGTTCCGTCCCCAAGGGGCGAACAGTGCAAGGGGCACGATCGTGAGAGCACAATATGTACAAATAAGCCATGTCCGAGTAAGAGTAAAATCGATACAATCGCATTAACCATGCAATTAATTTGGTTTATACTGCATATTAATTATGATTCTGCAATTTTGGTGAAAGAGATTTTAATAATAATTACTTAACACAACAACAATTTAGACATAAATAGATAATATCTCGCCTATTGAACGATCTTAACATATCGTTTGTAGTAGATGTTCATTTTACTCGTATAAAAGGTAGATGTGGATCGAGGACATCCCACATACTATCGTACAATATTATCATACATATTACTCTCCTTTAGCATCGGGCGCTTATTCCGATACCTTCATAATCACCTCCGCGTTACAACTCTCGCGCAACTGATATTTCATGTTTTAGACAGGCGAATCGACATGCGCCAATAGCCATTCAGTGAACCGCTTGCAACGACTAGTTAATGACCTATAAGTAGGACAGCAAATATTATGCAACTGTGCACTGAATAGACAGCTCTCACTTTCATAGAAATAGCGCCTTGAACATGTAAATTGCTAGAAAAACAAAATAAATCGGACATAAGTGACTATTGTTTCGTCGGCATGCAAAAATTATTCCGATGCCTGTAAATGTAAAGTATATACGGCCATTCATTCAGCTGTCGATGCGGAATCTGCGTATATCTTAAAATGTGTCATCCCGTTACTCAGCATTTGGTGGTACTTGAAAATTGTAATATGTATCAGTTAAATTCGAGATGAAAAAAAGAAATATTGCCTTTTGTAAATACTAAATGATTCGAAATAAAACCGATTAGCAACATCGTCAAAATTTCCCTCGACACGAAAGGCCAAATATTGTGTATATATTTGATTGGTTCTAACTCGAAAACATACCCGTCTATTACAAACTCAGTAGTCAAGTAATCGTGCTGACCAATGAAATTTAGTATCACTTAAATACGGGGATTTCATTTACTGCGACCAAAAGATTAAAGAAGTCAAATATCAAATTTATATTGCGTGTGTGGGAGCTAACATGCATATACACATACTATATCATTGTTAATGTATATATCTCAAACGCAAACGTTAACAAAGCATAATTGATAATGATTTTGCATTGTTATCAGTTTTGATTTTGTGGGCGTTTTTTTCCTTGCCAATATGAATACTTTTTAAACAAAAAGCCTTCACTATGTCTCTCTGGACAAAACATATTTCAGAAATAACCAACGTAATTTTACTGAAATAAAAACTCACAATGTTATCCCAATATGTGTCAAAAGTACCATTGACTTCCATTGAAATAGCGACCTCTTTCAGAACATTTTAGTTGCAGCCGTGACGACAACCCTTTGTTCTCGCTATACGTATTGGTCGTACAGTCCTGTATTTCTCCAAGAGCTGAACAATGTGTTTACACATTCTATTACTAAGTGTATAAAGCTTAATATTGTACCGGTAGCGTCTGTTAGATAACAGGTATCGAGCAGTAAATATATAGAACCGGATGAGGCGCGTAGACGACTCAATATCTGACATATTGGACAATTTTCGGCTTATATCTAATACATATTGATAATTAACATGATATTTTGCTCGGAATATGAATGACATGGTATTGCTTTATTTGCAGCTGTAAATGAAGCTTTTGTGATATGTTAATAATGGCAAGCTGTTTATGATAATTTATTCCTAGTTTCCTAAATGTTCACTGTTGAGTTATGCTTCTATTTATCCATGTTTCCTTAAAAAAGTTTTGATGATTACAGGACATTCCCAAAATAGGTGTTTGCATTACCTATGTACTTGATGTGAAATAAGAAAGCGTTAGTTCTAAGTATTCAGTGAATACTTCTTGTTTGAGGACCTATGTGGGTACCCCGTTTATTTTACAATACAATAGCATATATACACATTCCTACATATATAATAGTTACTCATATAACATACACAAATCGTTTATGCATACATACATATATTTATACTATACATAAGGTACACACATATGACACTTTTTGTGAGAGGTTTTTTTCAAGGGTTTTTTACAGATGAGGGAAGATATGAAATAAGACGAAAGAATAGATTTTAGGAGCAACAAAAAAAAATAAACCAATCATATCACATGAAGAAAAATGATTGGTCAATATAGTATTAGTAACTTTATAAATGTGTTTAAGTTGCTTTGAGTTAAAGGATGAAGATAGGATAGACACCGGTTTGTGTAATATCTGTTACATTGTATATGGGGCTTCTAAATGTTCAAATGATTCCTTTTCCTGTTGTGCGCAGTTATTTTATCTTTCATTAATGCGATTTGTTTCTCTACTTCTTTTCGTTCTTTGAGAAATCGTATGAAGTGACGAAATATTGGAACATTTGCATTTTACATTTAAATATAAAATACTTTGCTAATACTTCTACATGTATACTGAGACCATTGCATGTTTGAATCTCTTGAGATATCGAAAGTTGTCGAGAATATATTATTCCAATCTTTAACATTTAATTGCAAAACGAATTCTTCATTCCGTTTTGATAAACTAGTTGGTTATATGTGTACTGTACATGATTGTGTTCCTTTTGTAGTTTGTCCTAATTTGAGAATGATTGATTAATTACGTTCATCCAATAATTTGTAGCTGTCACATCGGATGGTAATTGTTCACTCTTTCCACTTTACAGTTCACGGGGGATGGACAAGGTGGTCTGTATGGGGGTCATGTTCTGTGACGTGTGATATTGGAATGCAGCGACGTGACCGTTCATGTAGCAACCCATATCCGAGTGCTGATGGTGATTTTTGTCGTGGGGATGCACGTGATGATAGGATGTGTATTGAAAGTGCTTGTGCAAGTATGTTATCAAAGATAAAATGCCACATACTCTACTATAATATGGTATATGCAGTATCCTGTGTTTTATTGAGAACAATCTTAATTTCATGTCTTAAATTAAATAAATAGCTTCTTTATGCTGAATTGACTAAATACGCTCGGGCTTAACATTCCTGTATTCTAGTCCGTTCGTATATCAGTACATGTTTCAATGTAGTTTTTGAATATTGAAATACTACAATGTACATATACATGTACTACATTATGTGTGTACACGCATAGATGTTTAATTACAGATGGGGCGTGGTCTACATGGTCAGTGTGGAATCAATGTTCAGTAACGTGTGGCACTGGGTTGCAATCTAGACAGAGACAATGTGACAACCCGAAACCATCACCTTTTGGTACATATTGCATTGGATCATCCGAAAGTGTGAACATTTGTTTCGAAAAAGCTTGCGATGGTAAGTGCTAGATTGTTGTTGCAAACATCGACATCGTTTATGTAAATAAACATGAGAAACTAGGTTAAACTAACTGGTCGACAATATAAGACATGCTGCTTAATGTATCGATATGGATTCTCCCGAAATGCGAAGGGCCAACTTAAGTACGCCAATAATTAAGTTTTAGGATTTAGTTAAGTATACGAGGTCACACATAACGTATTTTGTAAACAACATCTGATGTCTCTTATAGGCGGCTTTTCAAATTAGAAACATAAATTACTGATATCCATCAACGCATAAGTTTAAACTAGTTTCTCGCAAAAAGTATATATTACAGATTCAGATGGGGAAAAATTAAATCCCCCCGACTGTTCCAAGGCTGTAAATCACTGTATGGTTATTATTTATATTGATGTTTTAGATGTGTGTTAAGTTTCCCAATGTGCAATTATTTCACTTCATATACACATGTAATATTCATGTTCTTTTCTCCATCATTTCGGCCTATCATTACTGACATTCTTGACTTGTTCTGTGATGTATTCCATCCATTTATATGTGTTCTTTATTGTCGGACAGACCATTCCTTGCACCCTTATTACCATGCATGTTCACCATTGCATCGCATCGGTGCCTAATGTATTGTAGATTGTTGTCTACCCGGGGGTCTAGTGGAGAGGCATTGAATTATGAATGTGGCGTTCCCTGCTACATCTTAATCGCTCTTCTAATATTATTACTCAAAACATTTCACTATAAGCTCTTTATCAACCAACAAATATTTTCTAAAGTAGTGACCGCAGCACATATATTCATTCCAAAGGACTAAAATAGAACAATAGCAAGAACGACATTTTATAAAGTTTGTAAAACATAAAAATTGTATACTTTCAGCTTTATCGTCAGCGTTCTCGGTTTCAGGCCCGAAAGAATATCACAGCTCACTAAGCTTTTCACAATTTATATATCATATCGGAAGCGACTTCAACATCAACACAGGAGTCCTAACATGTACGATTCCAGGCATATACATATTTTCAACGACATTGGTGAAAGGAAGAGCATCAACTAGAGTCGACAGGGTTTATTGCTATATATACCAGAATGACGTATCACGGATAAGGGTCTGGGTGGATCCGACAGATGATGACACCGACAAGGGAAATGCAGCTGTTACACAAACCGTGGTGCTGCACTTAAATTTACATGACAGAGTATATTTAGGTAGTTGTACCCCTACGACAACCATGGAATCATGGACCTCATTTTCCGGCTTTCTGTTAACACCAGATAGCTAGTTATTAAATGGAGATAATCCAGAAAAAATAGAAGTCAGATATTGTTTTCTGTTTCTTGAACTTAGTATCAATACTTAAAATGAAGAGCATTGTTTACGTCAACTTGTTTTAAATGATTTGACGTCAACTTGTTTTAAATGATAAGTATGTATTTGAATGCAAACAGTAAAGTTCATATTGAAACATTAACTGTAAACTCTAATGTCTCTACAAAAAAACATATTTACATTATCATGCATTTGAACTTTCAGTGGCGTTAAGCTTCCTTTTGTCATATGAAAATTCTGCAGATATAACACCACCACTTTAACCAACGCGGAAAGACTGAACTGATTAACCATGTTTTCATGGTGCGTTCGTAGTGTAGCTTTTTTCTTGCTATTCACATTTTAATCTTTTCTATTGTCTTGATATACAGTTTGACAATGGTTTCTGTATAGGTTCTTTAATGTTTATTTGTGTAGTTGTGTAATCATTAGAAATAAACTATAGATGCAGCCCACGGTTTTTGTTTCTACGTATGTTTTATTCTTACTTATACATGTATTTTGACACGTTGATCAGGTAGATGAAAATACGACAGATTACACTGAGATTAAAGCGATACAGATTTAATTCAGTATTGGGACATCATTGAAAGGGAATATAAGGACATTATACTAGGGTTTCCAACACAGTTCTGTTTTCATTTAATTAGAAAAAATCGCTGAAGGTGGCGCAAACGATTTGATGTCAAGTATGTGTATGGAAACTACAATTATGTAAGCTGTTAGCTTGCTTCACAACTGATGCAAAACAAATACAGTCAATCTTGTATCAAAAGACCGCCAAAGGGTCAGACAAAAAGTGGTCTTTTAATGAAACTGTCTTTTAATACAAAGCTTGGTTCCAGATAAGATATCGGGTTTCAATATTTTCTAGTCTGCTACTATATACACATTTGTACTTAAAATGTGCTTCAACATGTTAAATATACAATGTACAAAACAAACAGTTTTATTCTTTTATTTGTTAAACAAATATTCACCAGATCCTACGAAATATGTCTTCTAATAAAACATACATGCACACACTTAATCTTTATGAATTAATTTGTGGTCAATTATGAATAAGCGGTTGTTTAAAGGGAAAAGATGACTGAAAAAACCCGACTTTGAGTGACCGCTGGTCGCTTAGCAAAACATGAAGATATAGCGAAAATTGTCGGGAGGTTTTCAAAGCAGTTGCTTACTGCCACGGACCAGGAAGGGTAACTGGTGCAAGAAGCATTAACTCTCTACTTTGGATGTAAACAAACTGAATAGTTTGTGCAACAAAAATATGTACATTTGTAATAATCTGTGACATTCTCGAGAACATTTCTCTAAACATTCATTCTGAAATGGTATTTTATCAAGGGATAATTCTATCAATCTTGATCAGAGTCTAGATGAATGAATATTCACTTGGAAAACAACAGATGGTACACATCCAACACGTAAACATTAAAAAACTGCATACAGAACATATCAATTTCTCTTAAAATCTCTAGCATTTAACATATGTAAGTATACAGTATCAGGGGCGTAGGTTTCTATAGGCCGCCTACATTTTGTTTCAAACAATCGAAAAAATATATCGACCAAAACTGCAATAAAAGTTATGAGATATAAATCTAACTTTTTAATGTGTTTTTGATTTTTTTACCAGAACAAAATATACACCAAAAATGTATCTCTGATGGTCTAGCTACAACAATTTTTCCGTGGAACCATGCTCTCTGAACTACCCCCCCCCCATAAAACTAGACCTACACATCAATTTCAGCTAAGGTACGCCCCTGAGTATTGCCATTTGTTGCAATCATTATTATGATAGCAAGAAGATTTTAAACATACAGTAGGGACAGGCTTAGATCTAGAAATAATCAGCGACTACCACAGACATCTCTAAGATAAGGCCATGCCGTTTTTATTTTTGTTAAGCGTTGGTGTGCATGTAGGTTTTGAGCTCTTTGAAACAAAACAAAAATGTGTAAGTTTATAAAGGGAGAGAACTCAATAGATACATATACTATATAATGGATAAGGGGAGAGAACTCCAGAAGGGATAAAGGGAGACAAGTCGTGACAATCTCCTGTGGTACACATTGAGCGCATAAACAAAGAAAAAAACCTTTATACCGAAAATCTACATTTCGTTTTTACATTTCAAGCATTTATTTTTCTAACATACAGAAACAAGTTCACATACTGTATTGTAATATTTCTCCATCATTATTGCCATAGCAGTAGGGACAGGCTTAGATCTAGACATAACCGATGTATTTGATGACCATCGCAAGCATCTATAAGAAAAGCACAATATATCATGTAGTAACTCCTCCAGAAAGCTTGGAACCAGAGCAACATCATATTCTATGTAAACCAGTTCCCGAGATATGAACATTCATGGCTGGTCTGTAGTCTTAATTTGTTTTACCTGAAACAAAAAAAAATACATGACTTAATTACATGATATCGGGTCACCATCAAACCACTTGAAAATAATATTTTTATCTTTTGTCAACTTTTAAAATGTGTACAATTAGAAAAGGGATGCTTAAACACATTATAGGCGAGGGTTTATATTGCGGATTGGTCAAACCATCAAATCCATAGCATCTAGTGACAAGTTTCATTTGTTTTATTTGGTTCAAAGCCATTGATCAACATTTTTTTCAGTTACATATGTCGGTCAGATGACCTAACCAGTTTCAATTGGAAATAATTATCAACCAATTGTCAGAGAATGAGATGACCAGCCGTATGCCTAGGAATAAAACTCAGACTTCCCCAGCGACAGCCTTACGCTCTACCAAATGAATTAATCACGCAGGCTAAATAATACAGAAAACTTCAATCCAGACCATTCCGTTTAAGATTCATTGTTCTCTAATAAGGTACGTACAGAAACTTACACTAGTGAACGAAAAATCAAACAGCAACACAATATTAGCGCTGCTATGGGATTTACGAACTCTTCTGTAATGGATGTCATTTCAAGGAAACGCAACATGTGATGTCACTATTTGCAAGAAGGAAACAATGTTTACTACATATGGTCAATTTGTTTTCACATTGTCTTATGGGGTGACATCACTTGTGACGTTTTCTGGAAATGACGTTACCAAAAAAAGAGATTGGAAATCGTACAGAGGGGCTCATATCTTCCGCTGGCATCAGAATCAGGAGGAAGACAAATAATCTCAGCTAAATGTCATGGAAGGGCAAGACCTGGCCTGCATGGAAATAGAACACTAACCTCCCGGTGACAGCCCAGTGCTCTACCAACTGAGCTAACCTGGTGACATTCAGTCAGGGTTCTCACTAGGACTTGAAACCAGCGGTCCAAAACCCTGTTTTTGTTAAAGTAATTGCCAATGAAAGAAACTTGTGTCATTGGATATTTCAAAAGCAAATAATAAAAAATGTTATGTCATTTACGACATAAAAAAATTAACCAGAGTCATTGATTTTGGAATACTAGTAAACTATTTTATCATGAATTCTATTACGTCATTTTACTACGCCTAAAAATAAGCATCATTCATACCTGAGCCAGTCTTTTCCTGATGAGTTGTACACTGTCTATGACTGTTTTTTCCCTTGAATCAAGATTTTCATTAGAAGTACATGGA
This sequence comes from Mactromeris polynyma, assembly GCA_032209605.1. Classification (NCBI taxonomy): domain Eukaryota; kingdom Metazoa; phylum Mollusca; class Bivalvia; order Venerida; family Mactridae; genus Mactromeris; species Mactromeris polynyma. Next base: position 29,518,224 of record JASFXZ010000005.1, read on the forward strand.
CCATTGTCAGCCGGCCCTTGTACCTTACCCAGCTTGAAAGCATTTGTTCGAATTTCATTATTCAAAACATCTGTCCCCTTTTCAGTTGAACTTGAATTTAAGTCATGTCTCTTTTTAATTAGAGCCTGTCGTGGCACAAACTTTGGCACACTTCCAGTTCTGTTAAACTGTTTAATCACAACATCTTTACTTTTCAAGCTATCTTCAACCTGTTGCTGCAATGTTTTCCCTTGTGTTTCTTTCACATCATTGTCTGTTACTGTTGTTTCCACAGTGGTATCTTTTGCAATTCTAGCATCAAAGTTTGCAGGAAAACAAGCTTGAGCTGATGGAACTCTAGCTACATCGTATTTTGGTCGGTTCCTAGTGTCAACATTGGTTTTCATCTGTTTTGGAGGGGTTGGTAAAAATAGTTGCTCATCATTAAAATTATCGTTGTCATCTATCACAGCTTCACTTTTTTCTTGATCAATTGGAATGAGTGTACCCTGGGCTCGTTTCCTTGGATTTTTTAAATCATGAACTTGGGTTCCATAATATCTTAGGCTTTGAGCCTGTTGCACTGGTACTAAATGCTTTGCAACATCATTCATTCTAGGGACACTCCAAGGCACATCATTAGCACCAAAGTTTTGAACAGAATTATATGAATAATTAGGACCACTCTGATGATTCTCTGATGGCATCTGCTGGCTCCCATACTGAACATTTAAACCTGTATCATGCTTATCAGTTGTTTGAATTTCAAGATGATTATCATTCAGATTATTTGAATTGAACTTTGTTACAGAATCCAACATATTTCTGTTTAAACTGTGCTTTTCAGCGTTTGAATTTTCTTCGGATAGTGAACTCTGAACCCTTTGCTGTATACACATACTGCCAGTATAAGTGCCGTCCGATCCTGAAAAATAAGCAGACAGTTCACAGCTTAAGTTATAAATTGGTTAAAAAAATTAAATCCACTACATGAAAATTACTACAAAAAGCTACACCAATGTTGAATGCAAAGTCAGGGCTCTAGATTTCCACTAGCTCGATGTCCCGGCCAAGTCTAATCACTGATTTGGGCTACACACAGTTGAGTTGAAGTTCGTCCACGACTAGTCTGTTTCAAAAGCCTGGACTTGATGCTATATAAATGACACCCACAAAAGTCCAATGTCGGACAAATCAAATTTAACATTTACACTAGTCCAGGACAAGTGTATTTCGAGGGTTCAATGCAACACTGTCATAACTACTATGTATTTATATAGGAGTTACAACAGTGTTGAAACGAGCCCTCAATTTGGAAAGAATTTCTGTTTTCCACACCACCAAAAAATGAAGATATTATACACAGAAAGTGTCACATATTTCAAAAAGACAAACTTGTCTGGAAATATTTCTCCATCTTGATTATGTTAATCATTTACAGGCCACAATCTGCTTCTTCAGATGAAACAATAATAATGATTTTATTATTTACATTGTTGGGTAGGATTTTTAAAAGAAGTATTAAGTTGTTACAGGGAATGCAGCATACACAAGGGAATGCCTCCCCTCTCACAGATCTCAAGGAAAGAACAGCCAATGAAACATGGGGGATTGAGGAGGTACAATGGTCAACATGTATGTGAATGGGGAAGCAATGAAACATGGGGGGTTGAGGAGGTACAATGGTCAACATGTATGTGAATGGGGAAGCAATGAAACATGGGGGGTTGAGGAGGTACAATGGTCAACATGTATGTGAATGGGGAAGCAATGAAACATGGGGGGATTGAGGAGGTACAATGGCCAACATGTATGTGAATGGGGAAGCAATGAAACAAGGGGGATTGAGGAGGTACAATGGCCAACATGTATGTGAATGGGGAAGCAATGAAACATGGGGGATTGAGGAGGTACAATGGCCAACATGTATGTTAATGGGGAAGCAATGAAACATGGGGGGATTGAGGAGGTACAATGGTCAACATGTATGTGAATGGGGAAGCAATGAAACATGGGGGATTGAGGAGGTACAATGGCCAACATGTATGTTAATGGGGAAGCAATGAAACATGGGGGATTGAGGAGGTAAAATGGCCAACATGTATGTGAATGGGGAAGCAATGAAACATGGGGGATTGAGGAGGTACAATGGTCAACATGTATGTTAATGGGGAAGCAATGAAACATGGGGGATTGAGGAGGTACAATGGTCAACATGTATGTGAATGGGGAAGCAATGAAACATGGGGGATTGAGGAGGTACAATGGTCAACATGTATGTTAATGGGGAAGCAATGAAACATGGGGGATTGAGGAGGTACAATGGTCAACATGTATGTGAATGGGGAAGCAATGAAACATGGGGGATTGAGGAGGTACAATGGTCAACATGTATGTTAATGGGGAAGCAATGAAACATGGGGGATTGAGGAGGTAAAATGGCCAACATGTATGTGAATGGGGAAGCAATGAAACAAGGGGGATTGAGGAGGTACAATGGCCAACATGTATGTTAATGGGGAAGCAATGAAACATGGGGGATTGAGGAGGTAAAATGGCCAACATGTATGTGAATGGGGAAGCAATGAAACATGGGGGATTGAGGAGGTAAAATGGTCAACATGTATGTGAATGGGGAAGCAATGAAACATGGGGGATTGAGGAGGTACAATGGCCAACATGTATGTGAATGGGGAAGCAATGAAACATGGGGGATTGAGGAGGTAAAATGGCCAACATGTATGTGAATGGGGAAGCAATGAAACATGGGGGATTGAGGAGGTAAAATGGCCAACATGTATGTGAATGGGGAAGCAATGAAACATGGGGGATTGAGGAGGTAAAATGGCCAACATGTATGTGAATGGGGAAGCAATGAAACATGGGGGATTGAGGAGGTAAAATGGCCAACATGTATGTTAATGGGGAAGCAATGAAACAAGGGGGATTGAGGAGGTACAATGGCCAACATGTATGTTAATGGGGAAGCAATGAAACATGGGGGATTGAGGAGGTACAATGGCCAACATGTATGTGAATGGGGAAGCAATGAAACATGGGGGATTGAGGAGGTAAAATGGCCAACATGTATGTGAATGGGGAAGCAATGAAACATGGGGGATTGAGGAGGTAAAATGGCCAACATGTATGTGAATGGGGAAGCAATGAAACATGGGGGATTGAGGAGGTAAAATGGCCAACATGTATGTGAATGGGGAAGCAATGAAACATGGGGGATTGAGGAGGTAAAATGGCCAACATGTATGTGAATGGGGAAGCAATGAAACATGGGGGATTGAGGAGGTAAAATGGCCAACATGTATGTTAATGGGGAAGCAATGAAACAAGGGGGATTGAGGAGGTACAATGGCCAACATGTATGTTAATGGGGAAGCAATGAAACATGTGGGATTGAGGAGGTACAATGGCCAACATGTATGTGAATGGGGAAGCAATGAAACATGGGGGATTGAGGAGGTAAAATGGCCAACATGTATGTGAATGGGGAAGCAATGAAACATGGGGGATTGAGGAGGTACAATGGCCAACATGTATGTGAATGGGGAAGCAATGAAACATGGGGGGTTGAGGAGGTACAATGGTCAACATGTATGTGAATGGGGAAGCAATGAAACAAGGGGGATTGATGAGGTACAATGGGCAACATGTATGTGAAGGGGGAAGCAATGAAACATGGGGGATTGAGGAGGTACAATGGTCAACATGTATGTGAATGGGGAAGCAATGAAACATGGGGGATTGAGGAGGTACAATGACCAACATGTATGTGAATGGGGAGGCAATGCAACATGGGGGAATGAGGAGGTACAATGGCCAACATGTATGTGAATTGGGAAGCAATGAAACATGGGGGATTGAGGAGGTACAATGACCAACATGTATGTGAATGGGGAAGCAATGAAACATGGGGGATTGAGGAGGTACAATGACCAACATGTATGTGAATTGGGAAGCAATGAAACATGGGGGATTGAGGAGGTACAATGGCCAACATGTATGTGAATTGGGAAGCAATGAAACATGGGGGATTGAGGAGGTACAATGGCCAACATGTATGTGAATGGGGAAGCAATGAAACATGGGGGATTGAGGAGGTACAATGACCAACATGTATGTGAATGGGGAGGCAATGCAACATGGGGGAATGAGGAGGTACAATGGCCAACATGTATGTGAATTGGGAAGCAATGAAACATGTGGGATTGAGGAGGTACAATGGTCAACATGTATGTGAATGGGGAAGCAATGAAACATGTGGGATTGAGGAGGTACAATGGCCAACATGTATGTGAATTGGGAAGCAATGAATAGTCTGGCTGACTATCAAAAACAACCATGGAGAATTCAAGAGGATGACAATAGAGGGAAAGGCATTGAATGGAAGGAATACACCATTTGACAAGCCAAGAAAGCCAGTGATCACAGGCCAACAGGGATACAAAAGACCAGGAACTGCACATGTATAGGGAAATGGGAAACAGGAGAAAAAAACTTGCGAATTCAGCACTGGGATAAATCTTCCCGAATATAGAACTGTTTAAACTTATTTTACTCTAGTGCTTGTGAAAAGCCACCATACTGCATCAAAACGTTCTAGAAAACAACCATTTTCCCATTAAGCATGTCCACGGTTCCTCTCATAGATTCCTTGCTTACACATCCAGGGAGTCTTAGTTATGTACCTGTTTGATGTTACAATTTTTTAACATTATGAAAACAATTAAATGTTTGGATACTAGTTAAAAACAGAAATCCCGGTCTAGTATGCAAGAAGTTACAGGATCTCTTAACATTGACTTTATATATTAAACACTTACTATAGCGTCTTATTTTAGACTCGACAACTCTTCGTCGCTCGGTGAGTTTTTCTCTAGTTTCTCTGATTGTTTCAAACTCTGGTGCGTAACAAACATGTAATACTCCGCCATAAAAAGACCAATCATCCAGTTTACGCTTTGCAAATCTACAAAATAAAAGTCAATTCTAGTCATATATACTGTATACGTTGATAATATTGCGTGTCAAAAAGTTTGCAAATTGCCTATTCCAGACAATTCGTGTGCCAAAATGTTTGCGAATTGCCGAAATTACTTCAATCATAATCTACACGTCGTAACAATCACAGTAATATAATCAATTGAATATGACTCCACGGGGTGCCGGACTACAAAATATCGACTAAACAGTGTGTATAATTTATAAAAATGTACTTCGATGAATGTGGAAATTTACGCTGTGGAAAATGTTATAAAGTCTATACCCCGTCTGGCAGGCTCTACATTTGAGAAATTTGATCTCATTAACTTTTTAAGTACATAACAATAAATTAAGTTTCAATCATAGTCTTACTTTGTTCACAAAATATCCTTTCGTCATAAATATTAGAAAATTGGTGATAATTGCCTTCATACATACATACATATGTTCTCTCCAACACTACATTGTCACTTTTCTGACATATTTCCCAAAACAAAAAATACATGTCGACGAGTCTGATACTGGTACCGTATATACTCGGCCATAAGTCGACTTAAAACCGACCTTGAAATTACCCTGAAAACCTGTCTTGACTTATGGTCGAGTTCAAGGAAAAATCCTTAAAGAAGTCCGATTCCAAGCACCCGTATATTAGCCCGCAGGTATTTTCTATCCTGACCTACTCGCCTAGTTAGGACTCATGTTTTGCAGTTCCAGGAAATGTTTAAGGAAAGTTACAATGCAATATTTTAGAGTATGTCTGTATGAAGGCCTTCACATCATAAACCATGCCATTTGCCATAGCTGTATATATATAGCATATTTTGATAGAAAATAAGATCTTTAAAGCTGCACATTATATAAAAGATAGTGTAAAAACAGTTCATACCTAACTATTTCAAATCTTGTACAAACCAACATGCCATGTATGGTAATATTTTTAATGATGTACTCCCATACCGGTAAAGAAAGTCATAATTTTTTTTTCTTCAGATTTATTGGAAATTTTTACATTCAAATTGGGTAAAATATATACTTATTGGCATTGGGAATATAGCTGAATAACGGCTATAAAAACAGCTGAAAAAACGCTGATGAAGTTACACAAACCTTGCTGATTGTATCTTCTTGTATTTGATAAGATGTGTCTCAGTAAACTGTTCACATGGATAGTCATCCAACATTTTGTGTTCATCTATATCACCATGAACTTCAAATAACTGAACTAGCTCCTTGGCAGCACCAACCATTGGAATTCCCTGTACCAGGAGATATTTGGACTCGTTATGTATGGTATACACCTGTATTACAGAAATACATACATTTAAAAATAGTCAATATATACGTCCAAATTTCATACCAGTTCTCGCTAACAGAGCTGTAACTAAACAGAGCTAATTAGGTGGTGTTCAGCGGACTTTGAAAAAAACAGGGGTTCCGTTTGACCCTTGAGTTGACCCTTTGACCCCTGGTATTTCCAAAAGCACAATTTTAACCCCAAGGATTCTAAGGCTAAACAAATTATAAAAAAATAGGTATTTTGGCTTAAAAATGGTAAGATCCAGTCAAAAATTATCAAAACAACCCTTTAGATTCAGCATCTAGTGGAACCCTCTGAAACATTGTCAAATTTTATTCAAAGCTGTAGGATTCATTTACCAAGCACTCCGAATGCTTGCTTCCTGGGTTACTCGTGCCAACTTCAAGGATTGTGAAGTTCACAATAAAGCCCAGCTTTAACTCATAACCTTTAGATCAGTAGCATATTTATGTATTTCACTCATTTAAAAATGTGGAAAACGCAAATAATTTTGTTTTACTCAAAACATAGTTACTACGTGTCCATTCAAAAAGCTAGTTCTGCTTTCCACTTTATGGTATGTATACATGAAACAGCCAGATAAACTGGTTCCCAATTATTGAAGTTTGTACATCACAAGCTATTAGCAAAGTGAAAGTAGAGATTGAGTACCAGCTCTTATCACTCAGGAGTTTGCATACATGATGAATTACACATACTTAGTAATGAAAGTGTCTACATGATCAAAATCATGCACTTCACCAAAATGTCGAAACAAATCAAGAGTTGTTCTAATAAAAATCAACGACTGAGTGAAAATCACCCAATTTATTATTTGATTTCACCCAATTATTTTAATTTTGATGAGTTTTCACCCAAGTTAGTCAATTCTTATCTGGCGCTAAGAGTCATGTGTCCTACCCACCGAGTACAACGTCTTCTACCACAATGCCATAAGTTCTTATGACTTACCTGAATGGACGTTTATAATTATAAATTATATCATATTTCATGCAGTTCTTTGACACTTTCCAAGATTTGAGATAAATCATGGGTACGTTACCTTACCGAAATCCGTCCGATTTCCATTACCGAAATCCGAATCAAAGTCAACATCTGCAATATATAATTCTATTTGTTTTGTTATAATAATAAATATTAGGTTGATACAAAGTTATAAGCAAAAAATCAAGGAAAAATATTGCATATTAAGAACAATATAGACGTTAATGTCATCCGAAATCCTTTTGTATTTTTAAAGAATTACCTCCCCTAACAGTAGTAGTGATTAAAGCAACGGTATTCCGGAAAATACCGGCATCTGGTGGATTGGATTTCGGATGACATATAATCGTCTATATTGTTCTTAATATGCAATCTTTTTCCTTGATTTTTTGTCTGTACATTTATATCAGCACAATATTTATATTAAAACAAAAAAATAGAATTATTTATTGCTTATGTTGTCTTTGATTCGGATTTCGGTAATGGAAATCGGATTTCGGAAAAATTACCGAAATCCAATGGATTTCGGTAAGGTAACGTAGTGGCCACGATAATAAGACAATAAGCAAAATGTATAAAATGACGGCATCATACAACTGTCATCATACAGGGTTTATTTTTATATAGCTGTTATTCGGCTATACTCCAAATACCAGGTCTTTGCAAATACCAAAAAGTAATTTTTCGCCAGTTTTGAATGTAAAAATTTCCAATAAATCTGAAGAAAAAATTTGGTTCAATTTACTTAAATGACGAAGTAAGAGGTGTGTCTCTCACCGGCACTTTATGGCATTGATTAATTAATCACTGCATGCTTTACTTTTATTCCTAATATTTTGCTGTAAGTCTTTTTTAAGTTTTTCCCAATGTCTAAATTCTTCCTAAAATAGCCAATATAAACATTGTCTTTAAAAATTTAATAGTTGAAATGTAGTTAACCTTAACAGCAGTTGGGTTACGACCTTCTCTGTACGGCGCCCGAGTAAAACAAACCTCTTGCCGGATGTGGTGTTGTGGTTTAGCCATTATTCTGCATTTGTTTACGTTTAATTAAAGAAAATAACAAACGAGGTCATGGGCGCAGCCATTTTGTATTTTACTTTTTTGCACAATTAGTTATTCTCACGCGCACCGATTCTACTTTCATTTTGTAAATTGTAATTTCTTACGGTATCTTCTTAAGAGGTGAAGGTAATTTTTTGGATACTGAATTATACTTACTGTTTTATAATTATTGTTTTTCTTTAGATATTACTGTTTCTATATGATGATCAATAATCAATGCGATGACATTGGACAATTTCATAATTATCATAATTTATTTTTGTGACTAATCATTTGCTTCTCGAATTGCTCGATTTGATTAGAGAAATTGTCAAGGTCTGAAAAGACAGGTTTGTGTTGATATTATCCATACATGCTTTGTGTTGAATATGATTCTTTATAACTTTGGTGAACTTATTTTCTAGCGGTCTCACCTGATTGAATTAGTGCCTCATTTACAATTTGCAATTCAGGGTTTAAATTTGCCTAATTTGGGAAGATGACACATACCCTTCAAAATAGGAATTTGTGCGCATTAAACTTCAAAATTGTGTTAAAGAATCTAGAAATTACAGCAAAATTTTAGGAGTAAAAGTAAAGGATGTAGTGATTTATATTGCTATTACTGCTATGTTAATATATATAAACTGCCTGTGAGAGAAAAGCCTTTTTACTTTGCCAATTTTTGGATAAATTGATATTGAAACCTTTTCTTCACATTTATGGGGAATTTTTACATTCAAATTGGGAAAAATAAATACTTGTTGGCACTACAATACGGCTGAATAACACCTATAAAGCATCTGGAAAAGAACCTGGAATTTTAATAAACAGTAAGATTTAAAGCATTTCTATCAGTGTCAAGGACATTCAGTTGTAAGTTTTTTTTTCTAGGATGTCTTTTCCGAAGTCATGTGATACTTTTGTAGCATTGCCACCTGCTACTGCCGATGGATGTGTTATTTTTGGGAAGAATTCGGATCGCCCTGGCAATGAGGTACAGGAAGTAGTTTTCCGGCCTGCGGTCCAATACAAGCCGGGTACCAAGCTTCAGGTAGTTGTTGAAATCAAGTTCGTCACTTATTCAATTGAAGCAGCATAACCTTTTTCTATTCTGATGGAATATGGTCATTTCAAGTCGCCTTATTTGCATTTCATTCTAATAAAAAATACTTTCTTTAAGTGTGATGTTAACATTGTTGTATCTTGTGGAATCCGTATGGTGCGGCTTTTAGCCGCATGTTTTCCTGTGATGTCTGGAGGGTGACGTCATGCGAGAATCTGCATAGTCAACTCTCTGTCGCTGTGTTTGCTAGAGTGGTATCATTGGACGTGAAGCTGGCCCACTACTTAAGAGCTTTTTACAGGTGTTTATACTCATATATATTTGTCTGTTACCACTCGACACAATGATGGCGACAAGGATGATTGAATTTGCGGGTACAGGCCACCGGGAGAGCGGTAACAGGCTAGAAATTGCAGGGATGGTGCAGTTTAGACCAGGTGCCAAATTGTCAAATAGGGGAGAATAAGTGTAGTCATTTAGGTCTCCTCCAACAGCTCTGTTGGGCTGTTTAGCGACATGGTTCAGTGTCTGCTTTGGGTGTGAGAGGTCCCAGGTTCAATCCCATATCGAGTCATTTGTTTTTCCTCAGGGATTTATTTTAACATTTTTTTTAACCATATGATTGGATTTTATTTATAGCCATCAAAATGATTGTGGGACTCTTCTGTGGCTTCACAGTCTTTTTGATGTCACTTAAGAACTCAATGCATAAGCTATGGAGTGTGACGCTTTCTGATACAAAACGTCTATACAGATGTGTCTTTATGTTTGCTTAATGATGCTAATGTCATGTCCTCTATAGTCGGGGGAATAAATGAGTAAATCCTCTCAGATTTGTCTGAATTTCTTGATGTATCATTGATATTTTTCTATAGATCGATTATTGATGCAAAATTTTAAATAATCTAAATCAATACTTGCGATTAATAAATAAATACATGCCCTAAAAACAATGGAAATTCAACTAAAACAAAAACGGAAGCAATCTTGAGATCATTGGAATGAAGTCAAACGTCTGTTAGGCACAATAAAACGCTATATAAATATTTGGTGAAGAGGATGGTCGAACTAATACATAAGAATAATTATCTAATATATAGTGATATGGATGTTTTATTGTGCAATGTATTGCCCGTCTCTTATAATTCTTACTAGAATGGCATATTTTATCCTATGTAATTGATAATGTTTTGTATACATGTATATATATGATGAGACGTTAATAAACTAATAAATAAATACATAAGAATGGAAAAGACTCGACTAGAAATGTGAATTATATGTATACATTTATACCTCAATAATAAGACGACCCTTGGGACCCTTGAAAACTGGTCTTATAGAGGTGGTCTTAATATCGAGGTTGAATAAACAGCAAAAAGGTGAAAATGGACTTGAAATCTGTTTTCTTAATTTTGAGGGTGGTCTTATTATTGAGGTGGTCTTTGAGTGAGGTCTTACTATATATGATATCATGAACTGCGGACATGTAAATTTATGGCATTTTAGTAAACAATACTTGATATATTGATGTGTCGTCAATATTTTTCATACAATAGATCAATATCGTCGATATGCATTTTGCCGAAGCAATGACAGCTCAAATTTCTAAATATGGACGCAGAATATCTCTACTTTCATTTCTATGTTTAAAATTTCAAGAACATGTCAATAACAAACTGACAGATTGTCTTTTTTGTGAAATGCAATGCAAGGCCTGGTACTATTTCTCACAGCACTTCACTGACCACTCGGATGTCAAATTATACTTCGTTGAGTCTGAGAATGGAGTTTTGAAGGAATGCATGGATTGCAATTGTTACTGGGCACTGACGTTTTTTTACACTTTTTCTTAGATATGTTTAGTAGTAAAGTTTATACATTTGTACTAATGTGCTTTTGCAAACAAGGAAGTATGTGCTAGCTGATATTTTGTGAATGTTTTGTATTAATGAAATGCAAACATATAGATGATCGATGCAAACTAATCATTTTCACAGTAATATTCATGAAGATATTTAAGTCTTAATAATATTGCTTTTGATGCAACATATTTGTTTTCTTATAGTGCACTTATATAGAGATAGATCAAGCCTCCAGTACGTATGCCGTGATATTGAGTAAACCAGCCTGGATGTGGGGCGGAGAGATGGGTTCTAATGAAAAGGGTGTTTGTATTGGAAACGAGGCAGTGTGGACAAAAATGAACGGCGAAGATGATCTTGTCGAACGACTGTTAGGAATGGACTTTCTTCGGTAACGGATACTTAAGATGCTTCATAAATACAGGCCCTGGTCTGTTCACAAAAATAAGAGGAACACAGTAATGCACGCTTATAACGTACTCGGTTTTAATGAAAAATTGGACAGTACGTAGCAATTTTTATTCCTCGACCGAGCTCTTCTATATTTCATAGTATAATTACATGGTTATAGTGAATTTTGATATAGCATAATTTTTGATATAACATAGTTATTTTCTGGGTCCCAAAAGGCACATTTTAACCCAAACTTGCTCGGTTATAACGTAATAAACAATTACGATTGGTTTGGGTGTGAAAACACGTGTGAACGAATGCGATAATCTATCGCGGCAGACAAAACACATTAATCGTCCAACTCGGTAATTGGCAATGTTTGAATTGGACAAGTGAAAATGAACTGTTTTGTATCACTGTTTCAATATTTTTTATATATGTATAACATGTTAATGCAACAACAACAATTTTATTATTTATTTTATCCATTAGTAAACTAAATACAATGCGTGTTCTATATCACTACACACACACATCTAGTTCTAGTTCTAGTATAGTCAACATGCTTTAACGAAATGTGTTATATCCATACAATTATAACGAAATTTCGTTGAATAACAAAGTTTGGATATAACAAAGTTTGGATATAACAAAGTTTGGATATAACAAAGTTGGGATATAACAAAGTTGGGATATAACAAAGTTGGGATATAACAAAGTTTGGATATAACAAAGTTTGGATATAACAAAGTTGGGATATAACAAAGTTGGGATATAACAAAGTTGGGATATAACAAAGTTGGGATATAACAAAGTTGGGATATAACAAAGTTGGGATATAACAAAGTTGGGATATAACAAAGTTTGGATATAACAAAGTTGGGACATAACAAAGTTTGGATATAACAAAGTTTGGATATAACAAAGTTGGGATATAACAAAGTTGGGATATAACAAAGTTGGGATATAACAAAGTTGGGATATAACAAAGTTGGGATATAACAAAGTTGGGATATAACAAAGTTGGGATATAACACAGTTTGGATATAACAAAGTTGGGATATAACAAAGTTGGGATATAACAAAGTTGGGATATAACAAAGTTGGGATATAACAAAGTTGGGATATAACAAAGTTGGGATATAACACAGTTTGGATATAACAAAGTTGGGATATAACAAAGTTTGGATATAACAAAATAAATCTCTAGGTTCTCAGAAATTCGTTATAAGCGTGCACCACTGAACATTATTAGTGTGTTCTTTGATATTTCATATTTATTGATGTTTGAACTTTTTGAAGAATACATTGTAGTTATCATGTTTTCTGAGGTAAATAATGATCAACAAACAGAGAATTATATTACTTTAAAGCTCATATTTAATCTATTCTTCTCGGGGTCAATGATTAATATTCTTGTCTTGTTGATTTATTTAAGACTTGGTTTGGAAAGGGGAGGTAATGCCAGAGAGAGCGTTGATGTAATTACCTCCCTTCTTGACAAATATGGTCAGGGTGGAGCGTGTGCCGAAGCAGGGGACTGGGCGTATCATAACAGTTTCATAATTGCTGACGGTAACGAAGCATGGGTATTGGAAACGGCCGGAAAATTTTGGGTCGCTGAAAAAGTCACAGGTAGATTGGAGTTTGAAGGCTTTGATAATCAGACCAAAATTTAAATTATTTTTTTTTTGTTCTTATCCTTCCTACCTGCCTAAATATCTTGGGCTCAAAAATTATATCTGCCTAATGCAAGAAAAGATTCCTGGTAGTCATGATCAAAAGATATAATTTTAAAATGTCACCTGTCAATAGAGCTGCCCGCCCTCTTGTGGTCCCTCTAAATTCTCCATAGTTGTTTATGATGGTTGGTCAGACTATTCGTTGCGACCCTGTTCCCATACATGTTTAGTCTTGCTCCTCCTCCGTGCCTAATATTTTGTTGACTGCTGTTTCCCTGGAATAGGTGTGTGTGGGGGGGGGGGGCATTGACTTGTGTATGTGGTGCTCCCTGTAAGGACTTAATTTCTTGCACCGGTGCTGGAGTCTCGTGTTCAAAATGACGTCACACAGCATCAAATTATAACTTAAATGAATTAGTAACATAATACGTTAATAAGAGTAAAAAGTCTTTTATACATTTAATTCCATCCTGTCCTCTGTTTGTTAAAAAGGGTATGCAAGAAAAAGCATCTTTCACCGGCTTCGTTTCCTGATCCAAATATCCGGCACTTGGGTAACAGACCCTCGTTTCCCGACCCTCGTTCCCGACCCTCGTTCCCGACCCTCGTTCCCGATCCTCGTTCCCGACCCTCGTTCCTGACCCTCGTTCCCGACCCTCGTTCCCGACCCTCGTTCCCGACCCTCGTTCCCGACCCTCATTCCCGATATTTCTATCCGTACTTAAAACCAGTGAAAGATTCTTATTTATAATCTCTTTCAGAAGGCGTAAGAAATATCTCTAATCAGCTGACCATAACAACCACGTACAACTTGAGCTCGGCTAATCTGGTGGAGAAAGCAACAGAACTTGGTCTTTACAAAACAGAAGATGGAATATTCAATTTTGCTCGTGTTTTTGATGAGTCATCGTTGGCATCGCAAAATTCGAGGTTCTGTAATGGCCGAAGACTGTTGAAAAAATATTCTGAAAATGGTATTCTATCATTTTTAATTTGATATTCAGTTTTCATCTATTCACATTTTTAGTCTGTAATTTTGTAAACTGCTTGATAACTGTAAAAATATATGCTGATGTTATATTTTATCAGCCACTGGTTAATTATAAGCATGGGCCTTAATGTGTACATCAGTTTCTTAAAGGGTTCTGAATATAATAGTTTTGATGATGGTGTTAATTTAATTGGCTTAAAAGCATCAATAACTTTTCTCTCTTTTCTTAGATGGCTATATGGAAGTTTCAAACCACATACAAATTGTATTTCATATTGCAAATTGACCTTTTATTAGTTTGATATTGGCGTGTTTTCTAAAGCTGAAAATAGCCGATTTTAGATATCAAAACGAAACTAACCCTTTGACAAACCAGGGAAGATGTTCTAATGTATCATTTTGAATATTCATTAGCATTTCTTGACCAATAAAATGGACGATAACAAAAAAGAAAGAATCTCCTTTGTGAAGAGCTATCGCTCAGAACTGGGATTTCATCCGTAACTCCTCAGCAATTTCCGTATCACATGAGGTGCGTGTCATGCGGCCAATCAATCGGCTGGATTTCACCTCATTAATTATTCTCGAGTACGAGATTTTTACAGTCAATTTGCCCAGAGTATCATATATGTTATGAATAGCCTGGGGACTGAGCGATGTGATGTTGTGCACCTGGTTGTTTCTGTTGGTTACAATGCTTCTGCGTTGGAATTGTTTCTGTTAGTTACAATGCTTCTGCGTCGGGTTACAATGCTTCTGCGTCGGGTTACAATGCTTCTGCGTCGGGTTACAATGCTTCTGCGTCGGGTTACAATGCTTCTGCGTTGGAATTGTTTCTGTTGGTTACAATGCTTCTGCGTCGGAATTGTTTCTGTTGGTTACAATGCTTCTGCGTCGGAATTGTTTCTGTTGGTTACAATGCTTCTGCGTCGGAATTGTTTCTGTTGGTAACAATGCTTCTGCGTCGGAATTGTTTCTGTTGGTTACAATGCTTCTGCGTCGGAATTGTTTCTGTTGGTTACAATGCTTCTGCGTCAGAATTGTTTCTGTTGGTTACAATGCTTCTGCGTCGGAATTGTTTCTGTTGGTTACAATGCTTCTGCGTCGGAATTGTTTCTGTTGGTAACAATGCTTCTGCGTCGGAATTGTTTCTGTTGGTTACAATGCTTCTGCGTCGGAATTGTTTCTGTTGGTTACAATGCTTCTGCGTCGGAATTGTTTCTGTTGGTTACAATGCTTCTGCGTCGGAATTGTTTCTGTTGGTAACAATGCTTCTGCGTCGGAATTGTTTCTGTTGGTTACAATGCTTCTGCGTCGGAATTGTTTCTGTTGGTTACAATGCTTCTGCGTCAGAATTGTTTCTGTTGGTTACAATGCTTCTGCGTCGGAATTGTTTCTGTTGGTTACAATGCTTCTGCGTCGGAATTGTTTCTGTTGGTTACAATGCTTCTGCGTCGGAATTGTTTCTGTTGGTTACAATGCTTCTGCGTCGGAATTGTTTCTGTTGGTTACAATGCTTCTGCTTCGGAAAATCTGGTTTTTTGTTACATACATTAATTACATAAAATATGAGATGTCTGCAGGAGATTGTCACAAGTTCTGTCCCTTTGTCCCTTCTATAGTACCCAGTTTATGTATATAGTACTAGATAGATAGACAGATTTATTTCAACATAAAATGTACAATTTACATGGCAATTTAAAATTAAGACATACATTAGTAACAACAATATGTAAGACCAATAAAGCCATATTAATAAACATTATATGTTAAGGATAACACAAAAAACAGAGTTCTAGTTAAAACTATTATTTTCATTGTGGTCCTTAATATATAGTATTGTTTGACATAGGAAGAATTTTAAGCTATAAATAAAGTTATCACAGTCAGTTTATCAAAGAAAGACATTGTGTTACATGAATTACAAAAAAATACATAAAACGATGAAACAATGAAACAATAAGTTATCCCTGACAGGAATAATGGATGTAAAAGCTAAAAAAATAAACTGAACAATGTATTAAGTTACAAATTTTAAAACTGTTAAAAAGGAAAGACAATAACTTATTTAAGACGGCTTAAAAGTTTACTGTATATAAGGAAGATAACTGGTGACAATCTACTCTGGTTACATCGCTTTGAAAATGATAATGCTTTCGTTACAGGTAGGTTTAGCGTGCGTGACATGATGAACATTTTGCGAGACGATGATAGTGGTATCAATATGGGAAGTGGAACTTGTGGAAGCCAGGTCTCCTTGTTGCCTAGCAACACAACAGCGTCAAGTTTAATGCCAAGTTGCCATTGGTTTACAGCTACGCCGTGTCCAGACATAAGCTTATTCAAACCCTTCATCTTTGGCCCTGGTTCGGATATCGGAAATTTAACGTCATCGCCCGACTTTGGTGCCGAAGATCCCAGAATGTCAAAACCCCGGTTTTCTTCGAAAGTAGATCGTAGACATGCTCTGTATAAAGAACATGAAAAAGTAGTATCCTTGATGGCCCGTGATGAAGCTAAAGCAAAGAAGATTATTCAGAATGTATTGGACTTAGAATCTAATTGTATTGGAGATGTTGATGAGATATTGAAAAACTTTGATGAGTCTAGTTTTGCTAAAGTTGCTAATCTGTTTGAGCACATGTGTAGCATTGAAATGAACTTTTATAAGTAAATGCTTATAATATAGATAAGTGACGTCAACCTCTTATATGTATACAAGATAGACTAAGTGATGTAGGCAGTAAGATTTTAAATACAGTCGAACCTGTCTCAAGAGGCCACTCCTATCAGCCGGAAAAAGTAGTGGTCTTTTAAGTAAGGGAACAGTAAGATTGACAAAAAACATACAAAAAACATACATGTCAAGTACAATAAGTACAATGCATTTTATTTAATATTTAAAAAAACTTTATTACAGCTATTAAGAAATTTTATTAAAGATATAAAAAAGGTAATTAAATCACATGTACATGTATGTATAATTAAATCACATGTACATGTATGTAACTAAATCTATAGAAATCAATAAAAAAAATATAATTTTTTTCGCCTTCAGTGGTCGCTTAGCAATGACACTGTTAATAAAAGTGAAGGTTCGTAGTACGCTTATGTATATTAATCATCAAGGACAGGTAGTACGCTTATGTATATTCATCATCAAGGACAGGTTCGACAGTATCAATATCATAATTGTGTACAGGTAACATATTTGAGACTTATTTTACAGTCAGTATGTAGACATTCTGTTTTGTTTTAAAATCTTATTCAATATTTATAATTTCATTGCTTAACCTTATAGAGGAATCATCATCAATGTATAAATTTAGAAAATCGTTGCCTTAAAGGTACTTAGTCTCACTTTTTTTGGCAAAATATCCTTGGTGATAAATATGAGAAAATTGGTGGTAATTTTCTTATGTACTCTACAACACTGAATTGTCACTTTTCTTGCATGTGTTTAACATACAGATACCGGCATTTTTTTAAACTCGGCGCCAGACTAGGTAATACCTGAATTGGACTCGTGTTTTGCAGTTCCAGGAAATGTTTAATTCAAAGCTACAATGCAATGTTTTAGAGTATGTCTGTGTGAAGGCGCTAACATGTCATTTTCTCAAAATTATTACGCAGCATATTGTGATGGTAAATCTACCTTTAATGCAACAAACCTGTGACTAGTTTTGGTGATATGGAGATCATGGTACCATGATTTACGTCCCAATGAGCTTTTAACAGTTAGTATATTCACTTGCTTATTGAACTAACCTAAATAGCGTAAATTCCAATACCGAAAACCCATGAAAGAGAGAGAATAAGTTGCTACTTGGAACGCCACATACATAAGGCAATGCCTCTCCACACAGACCTCCATGAAAAGAACAGTTTATAAAACATAAACTCAATAAAAGTGGTTGCTATTGAAAAGTTTATATGTGATTTTCTCAAAATGGCAAAAAACAACTTGAGGATTTATAGAATCAATGTGAAGAAGTCGCCCAGAAGTTTGCTCTTAGTCCAGCCACGGACGTCACATCTCTACTGTCGCTGTACAACAAGTTACGAAGACGCATGTAAAAGTCCGAGTACAGAGACACGTATGCGGGGCTAGTTTGCTCTTTTCTTTCTGTAAGCATGCAATATCATGACATGGTTTATATGTCCGTGGCAAAATACAGGGGTAGATAACTCGTAACATGTAAGATGTTAAGCTTAATCATGGCTTAATGTTGTGCCATTGTATCTGTAATGTAATTTGTCTTTGAATAGCTATATGAGAAAAGATATATCCTAGCCTGGTAATACTTTTTTGTGCAGAAATCACATTGATCGAAGATGATAATATTTTAGCATTTATCATTTTATTGTTTAAAAAATTAATACAACTTTGAGAAGTTGGCAGTTTAAGTAAAAGTAAAACGTACTGTATTTTGTAAATGTTTGCTTTGGATTTCAAATTTATATCTGTGATAAAAATGATTCTGCAAGTATATTCACACCTGTTGCTTACTTATAATCATCACAATTGTACAATGTATGAGTGGTACATATTAATAAAATGAAAAAAACCCTGTAAATTATTTTCTGATTATGAATTAAAATACCCTCACTGATTAAATTTGATTATAGCTTATGTTTGAAGTTCAGTTTTACAACACTTAGTGTAAAATGATACTTGTTAAGCTTGCTCACAGGAAGTTGTCAAGAGTTCTTTCCCTTGATTCCTTCTAGATATCTCTCCCTTTACCCCTTATATAGTATTGTGCATAAATAGAAATACTATAGAAAGGATAAAGGGAGACAACTCTAGAAGGGTTAAAGGGAAAGAACTCCTTACAATCTGCTGTGGGCTTGCTCTTTTGATCGGCAAAATTTTGTATGGCGTAAATGGGCAGACATATTTTACTTGAGGTTGAATAAAGAAGTGAGATTATTAGTTGACTAACCCAAGGTTTAAAACCTTAAACCAAGTTGTCAATGGTTTAATGCCTAGTCAGCTAAAATATATTTTAATATTGTGTCATAGCTTTGAGCTCTAAATGTCAGCTCATATTAATGTGTATGTACAACGTATATTTGTTGCTGTTTGTTGTTTATTGTAGCATTAAATGTTGGAAGTGAATGCGATGTTTTTGGTTTATTTTTGTACAATTCTAGTTTGGAATTTTCTACAACTCAAGATTGAAGGCATAGAACAACTTCCTTATCTGTCAGTTGAATGGAATCTTGATAAGCTTGTGGTTTTACACAGCAACAGTATTCTCAACTTATGTTTAATCCACTTCACGACAGTTGACGTTATCTATGCTTCCGACCAGTACTAACTTTTAAATCTGCTGGCAACCAATATCTGCCAACAAATCAACTGCTCGCAACAAATATCTGCGAACCAACCAGCTGCTAGCAACTAATGTCTGCTAACCAATCAGTTGCTATGAACTCATTTCCGCAAACCAATCAGCTGCTAGCAGCTAATATTTGCCAAGCAACCAGCTGCTAGCAACTAATGTCTGCTAACCAATCAGTTGCTAGGAACTCATTTTTGCCAACCAATCAGCTGCTAGCAACTAAAATTACCATTGGCTGCAAGGAACTCGTATCTGCTAACCAATCGGCTGCTAGCAACTACTATCTGACCTGTCAATCAATAAACAGCTAGCAACTTAGGTCTCAGAGCCAACCAATCGAATGCTTTGTTTTATGTCAGCCAACCAATCAGTAGACTTATGGCATGTAATCAAAGATCGACACATGAGAATCAAACACTTGTCTTTCAAATTTAGTGTTTTTTCCTCTATTAATTCAGCTAATGAATGCCTGTGATGAATAAATGAAAACAGTATGAGCAAGAAAGGCTTTTTCTTTATTAACAATACACAATAAACAGTAAAGTAAACAAATTGTTGACCTATCAGATCTATTTTTAGAATGGCATGTTCTATTTCCTAATACAGGGGTATTTGAAAAAATTGTGTTAGCTCATTGACATACTTATGGTGGTACTTTTCAGCTATCACACCTTTGTGTGACTGTACAACACTTATCTTCAGAACAAGACCATGAACACTTTAACAGATTACTAAATCGGCCCGAGTGTCAACAAATATAATTACCTGTTTCCAAAAATAGAATGTTCCAATCTAAAAAGAAAACTGACAGGTCAAAAATCTTATAATAACAACAGAGAAAAACAATAGTTTGTATGAATATATATAAAGTCTTGATATGTAAATAGCAATATATGTATATGATATGGACGGATAAAAAGTAAATACTGCACACTGTTGAAAGAAATTTAAAAAAATCGAAGTCACCTGTAACTCATATTCTGGCAATATTCAGATATTGGTAACATGTGGTACCATTATTTTTGTCGGGCAAGTTCTTTACAGTCAATATACTCACTTGCTTATAGAACTAAGCTTAAGCGGGTCAATCCCAGTTCTAATATTCAGTTACTCGTTCATTTTGATTGCTACTCATAACATCATTATGTAATTTTCTCAAAATGGCAAAAACAGATAATCAAATATAGCGAGTAGCATATCCTCAAGAGATGTTATCTAAGTACAACATTTAATGGTATTGTTATTCATGAACTTTGAACCAAGTTCATTTTGTTTCATTTAAAACGTTTTATAAATTTACTGTGAAACAAATATTATATCATGACCAGTTGTCCTATTGATAAGAACACAACAGATTGTCATGAGTTCTCCCCCTTTATCTCCTTAAGAGTTCTCTCCCTTTATCCCTTCTATATGTTTCCTATATATTCTTTTACTACAGAAGTGATAAAGGGAGAGAACTCATGACAATCTCCTATTCATAGAACAATGGTTTTGGTATCAAATGTATCACACAAGTTCAGCGTTTTAAGTAACAAAAGTTATGTACTAACAGGTGAATCGAAGAAGGATATGGACATATGGTTAACAGTAAACATATAACAATGTCTATCACAGAAATTTAACAACTGTTTCAATTATCACAATATCAATACTGGTCAAAAGAGCTAACCTGCCATTTTGTATTTTGAAAATCTTGTTTACATTATGACATGTGCTATGAACCAAGTTTATATCAACATCTTTTCATAGTTCAACTCATTTTATTCATAAATGTTACAGCCTACTGCCAGAAATTGTATCCAGTAGGTTTTTCATAACTATGTAAATATCGCTGGTGGGTTAGAAGTTTTGACCAGTAAATTTTAGAGGTCAAAAGACGCTCTATAAATACCATATTTATTCTTTAGAACAATTACAGAGATGACATCTAATCTAATACCGTGAAAGTTGTGGATAAATCATTTTAGGGACATTAATATCAAAAGTTCCAGTCTCCACTTTCAAATTTCTAATCTAATGTAAAACTGGCTTGATATTGCTTTGAAAGCTATTTATTCTGAGACCAGAATTTCAATATAAATATTCCCTGCATGAATTGAGATTCCAAAAATATTATTATCATTTCAAAATTCTTTATAAAATTTGTTACCATTTCAAAAATCCGATATAAAAATTACAACAATTTCAAAATACTATCTAAAACATAACTGCCGTTTCAAAATACTATCTTAAACATTATTGCCATTTCAAAATACTATCTAAAACATTAATGCCATTTCAAAATACTTTCTAAAACGTTTGAAATATTTCGAAATTCTGAACGATCCAGCATCCTTGTTCTTCTATTTTACTCCAAAACACTAAAGTGGAACTTTGTTACTAAATATTGATATTTTCCATTTAAACTGAAAGGCTTCTTAATAATCATAATGTATATACCATACATTGCAATAATTTGAACGATCCTTCTTCCATTAATTAAAAAATGTTTCATTAATTATGCCGCAGGAAATTTTCCCGAGTGTCGATTTTTATCATAGGTTATCTGACTAAAAGCATCACTGCAGATTGGGAATAGAAGATTACAGTGTAATATGATAATAAATATTAATATATAAATATATAATTACAGTTGGGAGCAAAAACTAAATCACTACGAATACAAATATACATGAAGTAAAAATACAAAACAGTAAAAAAGTACAAAAACAGAGTCTTCAGACAAACATACATATATAAATATATAGAGACAGAAACAAAGACCAGCTTTGTGCATTTGGTGCAAATGTACCGAGGGTTCAGTGCAAGACTATACTAATTCCTATATAAAGACATAGGAGTTATGATAGTCTTGCGCTGAACCCTCGTTATACTAGTCAAAAGAGCTAACCTGACATTTTGAGCATTTTCACAACATAACGACAAGTGATGAATTAGATTTTGACAGGTTTCCGTAGTTTATTTCCACAGTTCAGTGGCCCCGATCTCCCTAAGCATCTCAAATAGAAATCTCAGCTTAATATTGAGATTTTGCTCAAATGACAGCCCGAGTTTGAGACAAATTGCATTTTGGATTTCTTGAAAACTTTCTGAGGAAAAGGCTCATCTCCTTTTTCGTTTCTAATACCGTTTTTGAGTCTGGTCTCAGCTGAGAAAAGTCTCAATGATCTGAGAAAATTTTTGAGCTAAGATTTAGCTCAGATCGAGACGCTTCGGGAGATCGGCGACAGGTCATTTTAATCAAATGTTGTAGTTCACTGCAATCAAACTCCAACACATGTTTACAGTAGCTTTTTCAGAAACTCTGCGATAAGGCACTGGCAGGGTGGCAATTTTGACTAGTATATTACTAAATAATCTACGTCCTACCCTTGTATTAAGACTATTTTCGACATTTTATGATATTATGACCATTCAAAAACTATGACCATAAAGTTAAACAGACTACAGTGAAGACAGTTTGGTTCAGTGTTGTTGTATAAAAGATTTATTGCCTATAGATGGACCAAATGCCATATGTTAGGGTTGAAATGTCATAAATTTACTTAATATCAATGTTTTATGAAATATATTGTTAGACCTCATTAAGAATGGTATATACAATAGTATGTATGTATCAACTCATTTATCCTAAACGCCTGAGAAGATGTTGTCAGAATTTCCTTTCTTTAAGTTTTGAAAAATGTATGGACTTTTCTAGTCAATAATGTCAGGTGATAATACGTCTAAGATCTTCAAGTCCATGTTTTTACCTTTTTTTCACAGAATTTTTAAACAAAAAAGTACAAAAATCCTATGCCGATTATTTCTCAAACAAACATCATTAAAAATGGAGTATTTAAAGAAATTCAAACAGCAAATTGCCCGCCTTGTATCAAACAAAGCAACCTCCTGTTGTGTTGCATTCATTAATCACAAGTATCAAATGTGCCAACTTGCGTATTTATAATAGTGAACAGAAATATATAGGCACAAAAATTTAGATTTACCATTGGACCTCGTGCATTGGAATTCGTCGGTTCCGAAGTTTTATTAAAAATACATATTAATTGACATGCATAATCAAGATCTGATATTTATTTTGAACAATATCGAGCATTCAGATAGAAGGTTGTCGAATAAATGAGGTTCAACTGTACATGTTATAAAAAACTATGACAGATTAAAAAAGCATATTTACCTGATAATAAACTTGAAACTTTGGCATATTTAAATCGGCAAGTACATCATCATAACAGTATTCATTTTTATTTAAGCATGAATCATAAGAAAATAATAAAAATATCAAAAATACAAATTGTATGTAAAATTTGAATCATTATCAAGACATACATTAGTAGCATCATGGCTCAAATTCAGATGCTTTGGGAGATCAAGGCCTGTTTGAGCAAGAAATCTTATGTATACAATTTAACAGTGAATGATAGTCTGCAGCATAATGTGAGCTATAACATAATTTCAAAAAATTCTCGCGATAACATCTCAATTATAAAACACTGACAGTGCAACCTCTATTGAGCAATAATGTTTCAGAGACACAACGTTTGGCTGTTGTTGAAAGGTGGTTGGTATAGAGGCATTTCACTGACAGCAATTCTTACTTCAGGAAATATTGATATTGTTGTTGAGGAGACGTTGTTGAACTAGAAATGTTAAATTGATAGCAAATTTTAATCCTAAAAAAAATTGATACTGCTGTTACAGAGAGGTTGTTGCTCTAGAGATGGCTCCTAAAGAGAGGTTGTTGCTCAAGGGAGGACTGCTTTGAAGATAGGTTGTTGCTCTAGAGAGGGCTGCTTAAGAGAGGTTGCAAAAATTGAAAAAAAATCCAACAGAAATTTAGTGCAAATAAAAGAATGTAAAATTACACAATTAATGACAAAAATCCCCAATACCAGAATAAAACAAAAAAATGTGCAAATAACAGCATAACTGGATGATACGTAATGACGTGATGTTTCAAAATTATTTGGCCTCGATCAATTCCAATATATGTATTTCTAACACACAGGAGAATGTTGCGAGTTCTCTCCTTTTATCTCTTCCAAAATTCCCGTGACCGAGATCTCCTGTGTTCAAACCTCACTTTCTTGGAATTCTATCATAATTGGTGTTTTTGATAAAAAATATATTAAGTTATATTATAATTATTTAATTACAATAACATTGCTCATTTACTAAATATTTTCACATAATCAGCGTAAATGAGGATTTAATTGTTCAAATATTCTGAGAACAATAATTTTATAAAATGAAACAGGCCTGAAAAATACTATTACAAAGACAGTGTTTGCTAATCACTGAATCATAATGACATAAAGCAACTTTAACTGATAATATAAAAAAATAATCTTTAAAAAATAAAAAGATACATTCATATATTACAGGTTTTTTTCGACTGCTTTTATAGCTCCCATTCTCAAAAAGTATATATTTTCCCCAATTTGAATGTAAAATTTCCCGATAAACCTGAAGATAAAAAAAGGTTTTTAATTAATTTATCACTACATCCTTTACTTTTAATCCTAAAATTTTGCTATAATTTCTATTTTCCCCCCCAATTTCTAAGTTTAACACACAAAAAATCCCAATTTGAAGGGTATGGGGTCATCTTCCAAAAACAGCCAAAAAAACCTGTATTAGATTTACATACTGTACTGGCATTAAGGGATAAATCTAAATTTGGCATCATTTCACCTATTATTTCAAACACAAAGAGAAATTCCTTTTTTTCATAACAGAGTAACAACCGTGCAGAGCAGGGCGGGTCGTTCCAGTCACGCAACAATCTGGCTCGAAATATTTAAAGTACGTTCCAGCATGATTGAAAAAATTAGAACTGCACTTTACATAATTATGACATTGGTAATCTCTGTCGCAGAAAAATTCATGGTAATTCAATCTGTGAATATCTGAGGTATATAGAATGTTCCCTTTGAGTCAAGGAATAAAAGTTTCAACGTACACATCACGAATAAGAATACACTTTTCAATTTCACTCAATTTACTGTATGGTACAGGCTTTAGAACCCCCATCGTTTTGACCTGCAGCCTGTGACCCCCCAGTCTCAACAGGGCGTCCTTGTGGTACTCTGCCCGCAAGCAAGGCTTCCACGTCCTCCATCTATGAAATAAAATTAATATGAACGGTTAGAAGTAGTAGCAGAAGTAAAATACAGTACAAAAATACATATTTTTTTCCATCTTTCAGTAAATGGCTACATGAGCGCTGTTAAGGGAGTTATGACCTCTTAATTAAGTGACGTCATTTCAAGAAAACGCAACATATTTTGTCACAATTGAAGGCAGGAAACACAATTATACTCCATACTTCGTTTTCATGTTGCCATATGCGGCAAATATCGCTTTCTGTCTGTACATTGTGACGTCACATGTGACGTTTTCTGGAAATGACGTCGACGTCATTTAGTTAAGAGGTTGGAAATCACACAGCGGCGCTTATTATATACTTGTCAAAAGTGCTACCTGGCCATTTTTTAGAGAATCTTCAATACATTATGAAAAAGTGATCCGAAATGACAAATATGATTTTGACAAGTCTATATTGACGTTTTTAGATAGGTTTATTCATTTGAATCATAAATATTATAACTTATGGAAAACAAAATCAACAGAAGATACATCAAGCTAAGTGAAATTGTATTGGTCAAATAACTTTTTTGTCACCAGTATTTATAGCACACAAAATAAATATTCAATGACAGACATCCTGTAATCGCTACACAGATTTCCCGACATTACGTCCGACAACCTTACAATTCTGTCGGATATTTACTGGTTTTGAATGCATAGCTTGTACCTTGTTAACTTGCCGGACTGTTGGTCAGGCACCGGGCAAGAAGCTGTAACACGACATGTTTGAAATTAGTCCGACATGTCAGACCATCCTGTATCGTCTGCAAAGTCTACTATGAACTTAAATATTTTACCATCAATTCATTATTGTACAGTTGGACCTCGTTAATTCGAATTCATGGGATCCGAAATATTATTTCGAATAATGCATGGTTTCAAATAGCCCATTTCTTTTCTACGTGCATAAGAAGATACATCGAGACCTGATATTCATTTCGATGATACAGTGTATTCGGATAGAAGGGTTGTCAAATTAACGAGGTCCGACTGTATTTTCAGGGACCTGATATTCATTTCGATGATACAGAGTATTCGGATAGAAGGTGTCGATTTAACGAGGTCCGACTGTATTTTCAAGTTGATTTAACATACCGGTAATAAGTATGAATATGGGAATAAATCATAATCATGTCAAAATATACTCCATTCTTAAGACACTAATCACAAAAGATCTAGCAATCTGTTGCCATAGTAACAACTTACCCTCATTGCCGTGTGACCCTGAGTTTTTCTTTTCCTTAAATAATCATTGATATTAGCCTGAAATAAATGGAAAATGGCAAAAATAGAACTTTTGTGAATAGATTGAGTAAGTAAGATAAAAATGAGTGTACCTTGTTGTTTTGAATAATATATCAAAATACACAAAACTATTAATGTTAAAAGTAGTGTTCATAACAATGCCCTATCTTAATATAAAAAATGTATGATTTATACTGTGATTCCAGCATGAATAAATTAATTGAAGCTTGTTTTCCAGAAATAAATCTCCCAAATCTCCCCGAACGTCCCCAAAGGGCCATAACTCTGCCATAATAATCTGACCGAAAAAGTTGGTACCAATAACTCTTGTGAAGTTTGATTGAAATCTATCCGCTGGTTTAGGAGAAGCACAGACAAACTTTGTGAATTCCAGACAGATAGAAACCACAGTATCAATACGTCTTCTCCCCCCTACATGTCTCCCCCTACATTTATCCCCCCTACATGTCTCCCCCGACATGTATCCCCCCCCCCCTACACAGCCATTATGCTCAATCTTAAAGGTACATTGTCTCATTTTTTTACTAAAATATGCTTAATCATAAACTTGAGACAACTGGTGGTAGATGCCTTCATAATGATTTACTTTACAACACTGCATTGTCATTTTGCTTATAATATACTTGTTTCCCAATACCACAAATGTCCAACGTGGATATATTCTATCCAGACCTACGTGCCGAGTTAGAAATGGCATAGGAAATTCCTGTATTGAACTCTTGTATTACAGTTCCAAAAAGCTTTTAGCAAAAGTGATAATGCAATGTACGTCCGTATGAAGGTATTAATATCACTCATCTCAGATTTACTACTTAGCATATTTTGATAGAAAATAACACTATCCACCATTAAATTCAATAAATCCAGAAATAAAACAAGAGAGTGATGATGGGCTTAAAAGCTCCTCTGGGAAGTCATGCTTTTTATGTTGTAAAATTATTAAGAACATGGTTCATACAGAACCTCTGGGAAAATATTCAAGGACTTTTCAAAGACTTTTTCAGGAATTTGTACAGGCTTTCAAGGACTATTTCTATTGCAAATTCACTGTCAAGCTATAGTTAAAGTGGCAGTCTGTATAAATCACAATATAATACCCTGCTATAACATTTTCTTCAAGTTCTTTTTTTCTTATTTTTTATGGCTTGATTCTCTCAATGGGGCAATTTAGTGATAAATCGTTTTTCAAGGGGTTTCAAGTACATTTCCAGATTTTTAAGGTTTTTAGCAACTTTCAAGTATTTTTCAAGGACAAGCATCCATCCAAGGAGTTTTCAAGGTCTGTTTGAACCCTGCAAGAAATGTGACTCAGTGCCTTCTTCCAATTTCATGTCGGAAATGTTGGTGAAACGATTGCCCACTTATTGTTTTCACAACATTATCCTAAATCTGGACGTTTATTTCCGTGAAGAACAACTAGAAATTCTAAAAGAATTTATTTAACATAAACCATCTCCACTACCCATGAGTCATGCTTTTTGTCATACAAATGTCGGATGACGTTATGTCGTCATTTCCTCTGTGAAGTCTAGGAGATAATGTCACGATGTCATAACATTGCATGTGATATTAATGTAGATACATACTAGTCTGTGTAATGGTGATATTGTGTTATGACAGCGTTCAGTGCTTTTGGAAAAGTCCAACTTCGGCCGAAATTTTGAAGAAGATTGAATATTTACGAAAGACGTTACAGTGATCCTTTTTCTGGTATATTTAAACTAATATGCTTTTTACGTTAGAGTCTTGTCCCTTTTAGTTTTGTAATAATTTACTTTTAATAAATTCCTAGGGGGAAAGCAGAACCAATCTTTCTGGTTCTTCAGTTCTATGCAGATATACTAATTTCACTTTTATCCCCTGTACATGTATTTGTACTGATCCCTACCAGTTTAGCATCAGATTCCGCAGCCTTCTTCTTGTACATCGCTGCCTCCTCCTTGGATTTATTATCGGCAATTGGTGGCAATGGGGCTCCTCCTAACTGACCGTTTTTGGCGGGTACCGGATCTTTGACCTTCTTTTGTGGTGCAATCTGAATGAAGAATACACACGTTGCAAGCGCTCTACAAAAAACTATGATGATAGCTTTAACGACGATTAAGATGATGGTAAATGTAATTAAATTTCTCAGAAGTGTTTTTTATAACACATCAATAATTTATTTCTCACTAGGCATTAGACAGAGTTTGGGCACTGATACCCGTTACTGGCATGAGAATGCAAAATTTCAAAATCTACTGAAAATTCCACAAGGGGTCCAGGTGGCCGCTGAAGCTCCTGGCTTTAAAGCAGCTTAGATGGCTTAAATTGTCTCAAAAACGCCCCTTGCAAGCATCAAATCTGCAGATTTTGATATTCTGCAGAATATTATCATGCCTGTCATTTCTGGAAATTATGGAATTTTACATCAACTGCCTGAGTGTTAGTGAGAACCAGGGAAGAATATCACTCATGATAGGTTTCAAACCCATGTCGAACAAAACATGAGCCCGGCATTCAACCTATACACAACTATGACTCCCTAAGACATACCTATATAGTCATATGCTAATCCTAGATACAGTTAAACATGGACATATAAACCATGGATTGGAAACTGGCTGGAATTGGTGAAACAATAACATTTCCATATGTTGCTGGCTCTGTTAATTAGCTTTTAAATATCCGTGTAATTACCTATTGATCTGTGTAATTCTTCATTGACTTAACACAAAACATATAAATACAAACTAAGAAATATATAGCAGGTGTTAATATGACGATTATGAAGGATCAAAATGTCAACGTCTCTCGATTTAGAAACAAGATGGCGGATATGGCCAAATTTTTATTGTGGGTT
The DNA here is from genome assembly GCA_032209605.1 of Mactromeris polynyma. Classification (NCBI taxonomy): domain Eukaryota; kingdom Metazoa; phylum Mollusca; class Bivalvia; order Venerida; family Mactridae; genus Mactromeris; species Mactromeris polynyma. Next base: position 29,548,159 of record JASFXZ010000005.1, read on the forward strand.
TGATCTCGCTGCTCGTGAGCATTCAAACAAATCTACATAGACATAATAGGAAGTTTCCAATGCATGTCCGATATGTCCGTGGCATTCGGAAAACCTCGGCCAACTACGTCAAGTGCCTCGGATGTTCGTTAGGCACTACTTTTGGAGATACCATTCGAATATCATGAACAAAATATGGCGGCGTGAACACTGGAGTTCAGATGAAACGGGATTAAAATCACATATTTAAGCTATATGAAGACTGAAATATGTGAGTTTTTAATTCCAAATGACAACGTTAATCCATTTCTTATGTGAATTTATCATAGCTGTTTTGAAGCTAATCTGTTTTACGAGAACTATTTTTTGACCGCACAAAATGTTGAATTTTGCCACATAGTGCTCCACCTGACATACACTAGAGGGTGTTCGTAGAGTAACGAAGTGGTACGGAAATATCCGAGAGCTGACGAGAATGCTGTGAGTTAAGTGAGCATGCTGGGAAATATATCTGTAACGTTACCATAGTTTTTTCTCGTATATTTTTGCCTTTCTGTTTTCCCCATATTTCAATGTATAATGACTCATTAGACAAGTAATCTAAGAATTGATCAGTTGCTGACTTGACAGTTATCTTCTTCTCATGGTTGAAGTCTGGGTTGATAGTTCCTGCTACCTCTTGTGTCTGTACATAGTCCTTGTCCAAGTAAAACTTATATTTACAATAACTCTGTAACAGAAATATCAAAAATAGTTACAAATAGAGGATCTTTACGTGAGTGGTTATTTTCAACTGAATTTATTAAACAAATCTTCTAAAAAAAATAAAAAAAGAGGCTTTGCCGAGTTTTTGTCAGCTTTAGATAACAAGTTTAATAAATTCATTAAAAAAAATCATGAATGTAAGATTCTATTGATGACATACAAGCAGAAAATGCTGATTTTCTCCAAAACAGTCCCTTAACCTATGCAAAGCAATTGTGATTAGTGATGGCGTAATTATCGAAAATAATCGAAAAAATCGTCGCTTGACATCCGACGTAGGCAACAATCGATTATGAACTACAATAATCAATTATAATCGGAAATTTTGACTGGAGAGTTATTTCATTAAAATGATATTATGTATATTCAAATTTTAAAGTTATAAACCCGGATATACTTTCAAATCTTAAATGTAATCAATACAAATATACAAAACATCTAGTCATTAGTAGTCAAATATTTATTGAATGATAAACTATTATTATGATATAAGAGTAATGTAAAACCCCATTGATGTTAAATGTAGTTAAAAAAGAGATAAATAAATTTGTATAAATGAATTCAACGGTCCGCATAATGTTTCGATTATTTCCGATTCGATTATCGATTATGAGTTTTCAAACGCATCAGATAATCGATGATGAAATTTATCAGATTATCATGTCACAATGACATCATTATGTTATCACGGCAGAAGTATAACAACTATTGCTTGGCTGTTACTACGCGTCTGCAATGTCATTCATGATATCAATACTACTTATATTCTTGGTTATATGGTTTCAGTGTTAACACAAACAAGGACAAATTGAGCCTCAGGTTAAAGCAATGCATAGTGGACTCTCGTTTGGCTTCGAACATCGGATTGACGAAATTAGTTTCAGCAATGCATAGGTGTAATCAACCAAAACTTTGTTCAATATAATTATTCTTTTGGAAATACAAAAATACATATAACATACAGGATAATGACATCAACATAATTATCTCTCGGCAAATAACTGTAAACAAGTGCATTTTAATAAAGCTCATAGTTTGTAGAGCAATATTCACAAATGCATCAACATTATGCGCTATTGAGCACAATTGAGCAAAACCAATTATGACAAGAGCGCCAAACTGTCACAAAATACGCCCGTCATAAGTCAGAGCTCAGAGTTAAAACAAGACAAATTTTAGGTAATTTCTAAAATCAAAGGGTGGTAACTCCCGGTTCACATGAGCGATATGACTGATTATCAAACTTAGCCGAGATATTATGCCCAGTTAGGTGAAGATCAGATGCAAACTGTTTGACTTAGAGAGCCGACAAGGCTAATTTGGCCAATTTTGAATAATTCAAGGGCCATAATTCCGAAGTACCTGGGGCGATGTGGCTGGTTATTGAACTTGGCCGAGATATTATTCCCACAAACATTTTCACAAAGTTTGGTAAAGATCGGATGAAAACTCTTTGACTTAGAGAGCGGACAAGGCTAATTTTGCCAATTTTGGATAATTCAAGGGCCATAATTCAGAAGTGCCTGGGGGGATGTGGCTGGTTATCGAACTTGGCCGAGATATTATGCCTACAAACATTTTCACCAAGTTTAATAATGATCGAATGAAAACTGTTTGACTTAGAGAGCAGACAAGGCTAATTTTGCCAATTTTGGATAATTCAAGGGCCATAATTCAGAAGTGCCTGAGGCGATGTGGCTGGTTATCAAGCTTGGTCGAGATATTATGCCTACAAACATTTTCACCAAGGTTGGTAAAGATCAGATGAAAACTCATTGACTTAGAGAGCGGAAACCATGTGGACGCCGCCACGCCCACCGTCCGCCCGCCCGCCCGCTGCGGGTGTTCCCATAATACGTCCCGTTTTTCAAACGGGCGTATAAAAATGAATTGTTTGATCTAATGGTGCTAATTATAGAGCATTTCGAGGGATCAGTGCAAGACTATTCTAACTCCTATGTATTTATATAGAAGTTGTGATAGTCTTGCACTGAACCCTTGATTTTATGTTGAAGGGGCCAAATAGTTGAGCCGAGAGTTCGAGGCTGGACAGTTCAAACTAACAGCAAGCGAACATACTCCAAAATTTATAAGTGTGCAGGTATAAATATGACAGTATCTTGGTCAATATTAGTCTGATCTTGCTGAAATTTAATTTAAAAAGTATAGTGTAGATACCTGGCATAATATTGTATTTATTTCATATCATAAGTCAATAGATTGAAGAATTAAAATAAATGAATGTGATGATGCGAAAAAACTCAGTACTGCAGCTCCCACTTAAAGATGATCTTATTGATTGGAAAGAGTCTAATAGCGCGTGTTCCCACCCTGACTCAATGGACCGTGTAATTGAAATCAATAAACTCGACCCGAGAATCATGATCTACATGTAGTCAATAGCCAATATACAAAATTTTGTGTGGAAATGTTAATCAATAAAAAAGCTATTCAACATTAAAAAAGTGCGCACTTATAAGTTTTGTTTAGTGTATATTATATAGAGAATTTGACTGTGACTTTGTGATCTGTTCGAGTCATCCAAGATGTTCGATGCAAGCAATCTAGCCAACGAGAGTCCACTGTATGCAAAAATAAAATACTTGCTTTATCAATGTTAGATGGAAGTCCCCTGGCTGATTTGATTGTTATCTTGCAATAGACCGGTTTGCCAATCTGAAATAATAATATATACACATAAATTCCTCATAACAAAAGAATCAACATGATTATAAACACACGGAAATTAAAACCCAACCAACCAAAAATGTGCACATGGCATTTAATGGGAAAAATACCACAAACATAATAAATCATTCATTTATGTAAAATTTTGAATTAAGAATGATTGATCATTAGTTTAATTGATGTTTTGAGCAAGAATTAACACATACTTAAAGTAAAACGCATTAGACGCTTGGTACAAAATGACACCTACGTTAACAAGAGGGCCATGATGGCTCTATATTGCTCACCTGAGTACACTGCCATTCTGACTGAATTAGTCTAATGTGCCAATAAATTGGTATAGGTTCAATATAAATACATTCAGCAGTTAAGGGGGAGATGTCGTTAATAGTTTCCACTATATACATACAGGCAACAAAGGAATGCCACGATCAGGGTGACCATGTTTTTTGACGGAACTTAATAATTGATGCAATCTTGTAAGAGGAGTACTGGACAATAATACTCACCAAACCTCTAGGCCTTATTCTGGAGCCACTAAAGTGACATTCCATTTTTTTTTTCGAGCGACACTTTTATTTTTATTTGAAAATGAAATATTATTTTGTATAGCAATGCCGTAATTAAATGGACTCTAAAGACAATCCATAAAGAAATTGAATCGTAGAGGGTGTTTCAATTTATGATATGAATAACTACAGTGATCACTGAAGGTCAGACATATATTTTAGAAATTCCAAGATAGTATAGTTTGAAAGGGCAAATACTCCAACCTATCGGAAATTCTGGTATTGACATCAAAGTCTAGATCCTTAACATTGATTATCGCTGACCTGAGACTGTTAACGATGATTATTTGATTTCAAATGATAATTGTTTCATCATTCTATAATTCGTGACAGACAAAGTCACCACTTGGTCATGTCAAACAAGTTGTAATTTCCTTTTCCGAAAGACTTAAATGACCGCTGCTATGGAATTTACAACCTCTTCTGTAAGTGACATCATTTTAAGAAAACGCAACATGTGATGTCACTATTTGCAAGCAGGAAATAATATTTACTCATATAGTCACTTCGTTTTCATATTTCCATATGAGGCAAATATTGCTTACTGTCAGTACATGTTGACGTCATATGATTGTGACGTTTTCTGGAAATAACGTCACTTAAAGAAGAGGTTGGAAATCGTACAGCGGCGCATAAATGTAGTTGTTTCCGATAATATCTCACCAATTCCTTTGGGTCTTCAACAAAATCTTCCTCGTCCACAGGCTTGAATTCTTTAGTACAGGGTACAATGGCGACCTCTAGATGACCTTGATCATTGCCCTTGTAATCGGAGACAACGAGATTTTCTTCAAGGTCAATGTGATAGGACAGCGATTGCAGAAGAACGTGAGTGGTACCAATTAGCTTCTCTGTATCAGCCGGTTCCCAAAATGGATCTTTGTCCTGATGAAAAAATACAAAATTCGAAATTGTTTTTAGCTGTTTAGTAGAACAAGACTATCCTAACTCCTATGTATTTCATGCCCAAAAAATAGGGTAATTGTTAAAGAGTTTTTTTTAAAAAGAAGTTTTGTTGAATCAAGGTGAATTTAACGCTCTAAAGCTGGATTACTCGTAAAGTGTCTAATAACTGGGCAGAAATATGAACCAAAAGAAAAATTGACACAAAAAAAGTTCCAAATTGAGATTGTCTCAAACTCAGTCCCTGATTTGAGCAAAATCTCAAATTGAGCTAAGATTTCTATTTGAGATCTTTTGAGAGATCAGCCCCTGGTCCTTAGAACGATTTCACTTCCAACTCACCTGTGGCACATCCCAGTCCTTATCCCCTTCCACATAGTTCTGATACATTTCCTGCATCAAAAACTTTCTATTAATGAACTTGTTTCTGTCCCAAAGCCAGTCATTACCGCTACCATCCAGTGCAAGCATCTTCACCATTACCTGTTGCATAAAATTAACATCTCATGTAAAGATATATCAATGTATCATATTCACAGAAAATATAAGCATGTAGTGTCAATTAGTCAGTTGATTAATTGATCATTCAACTAATCGTTCATTCAAATCAATCAATCAATCAATCAATCAATCAATCAATCAATCAATCAATCAATCAATCAATCAATCAATCAATCAATCAATCAATCAATCAATCAATCAATCAATCAATCAATCAATCAATCAATCAATCAATCAATCAATCAATCAATCAATCAATCAATCAATCAATCAATCAATCAATCAATCAATCAATCAATCAATCAATCAATCAATCAATCAATCAATCAATCAATCAATCAATCAATCAATCCATTGTTAAATCAATCAATCGTTCAATCAATCCATCAATCAGACATTCAATTTGTCAATTAATCAATGGTTCATTAAATAAGTCATTCTATATTGTCAATTATAACAGTGACCAGCTAGACTCTGAAATTGTACCAGCAATGAAAGTTGGAATATTTTTGAGTTATGTCATTAACATTGCCTGTAATAGCCACTTTTACCCGATTTGATAAAATTAATGCTTTACCTAAGAATTACCAAAGAATTAGTTATTTAAGAAAGTTCTCTTGCCTATCTAACGCCTATCTTAACGTCTATCTGTTTTTCATTTTCCCTTGAATCATATAAAAAGATTTGCAGAACATAGCATGACATTTCCTATTTACCTCGGTTTTGCCTGATTTTTGTCCCCTTGCTTGAGGGGAAACAAGAGTTATCTCAAACTTAACTCCCTTTCCAAGCTCTTCAGCCATGGCGGTAGCCTCCCCAACCATTGGCAGCATCTGAATTAAGTCCTCTTGCAACACTAGGTCATCTAATAGTGAATAAAAGATATATGAAAAATTATGTTAGTACAAATTCTCTGAAACAATTCTCTCTTGAGCAACAACCTCTATTATGCAGCACTATATATCTTGTTATCATTCACAATCCTTCTCTATAGCAACAACCTCTCAACAACAGCCAAAAGCTGCATCTACCAAGGGTGTTGCTGAGGAGAGGTTTCACTGTATATCATTACATGATTGTATACACTTTAGCGCCTCTGCTAAATCGTAATTTTTAGCTAGTTTACATGAGTATGCAAATGAGATTTTTCATGAGTTCTCTCCCTTCATCCCTCCTAGAATTCTCTCCCTTATATAGTACAAACTATAAATAGACGGACGGACAAACTACTGCTTAAGTTTATGACATCAAAACTTTTGATTGGTAAATATTTGACGCCCTAACCAACATCACAAATACAGGTTCTGTCATGGCGGCGCTCATTTAAGTTATTTCATGCACTGTGATATGTTATATGTTATCATATATCCATATAACGCCACAGTATCTATTTACAGACGTCAGTGATAAATTCATTTTGTTAAACGTCAGAACTACTAAACCAACATGGACGTTTAACAATAAAAAACCGAAGGTCGACTTGACCCAATTGAATTCTGATCACTAATGCAACTGAAAATATATCAAATATGCGGATATGATTGTATAGAACATAAATAATATTGGTAAATATATATTTATAAAAAGGGGATATAACAAAATAAACATATAGGTGTATACAGGTATGTTTCTTAAGTATAAACCTATATTATATTTATGTATGATTTCAGTAAAAAAATGTAATTTAAATGTTTAAAAAAAACTCATTCTACAGTTCTCATCCTTAAACAATCTGAACACTTGGTTTAGTGACCTACATAATGTGAGGGGTTAGAGCCAGAATCAACCATCTCCCTATGAATTTATTAAGGAGATGGTTGGTTCTGGCTCTAACCCCTCGAATTATACTGCAGTAACTCCATATAATTACAATATTACACACAGTATGAATATAATTTTGGATGCAATGAATCTGGAAGAATTTTGGCTCCAAAATTTTACTGAAATTTAATCATTTCAATGTTATACTTCAAATACAAAATCTGTGAAGACAGTAGAACTAATGAACAAATAAACAGACAGTGCAATTACTATATTCCTCCCTGTGGAGGGATAAAATCAATGATTTGAGGGTGGGTGGGGAAAGAACATACAGGAGCACAAGTTGATGAAGCAATAATTCTCTCAATCGCACTGTGAGCTAGCATGCAATCAGCAGTGTTAAAAAAATAGTGGGATAAAACAGCAGCTGGTTAAAACGAAAAGTGATTGGCAATAGACAGTTCCCACATTTACAATATTTACCTCCCTTGTTCTGAATAGTCAGCCATATTGATCAAGTTTATAGGAAATATAATGTAAAACAATGATAAAAATAACTTATTCATTATGCTCATGTGGCAGATGGCTCAGAATTTTGAAGAAAAGGTGCAAATTCTCTTGATAATTTCTCAATTATCACATATTTTGGAATTAACTTCTATATTAGTGCTTATCCGTTTTGCCTATCAAAATGGCTGATGAAAGGAGGTAAATATTGTAGATATGGGAACTATCTATACAAATTGTTTGCATGGTATTTTCTTCAAGCTATATATATGGAGGTGAAGTTAACAATTGAGCACCGCAGTACGACTTTCAACCTTTTCTTTAAGTGACATCGTTTCCAGAAAACGTCACATGTGATGTCACCATGTACTGACAGTAAGGCCATGCCAAATTGGAATTTTGTTAAGCGTCCGCGTGCGCCTAGGTTTTGCGCTCCTCAAATATTTTCGATATTCGTGATTCGACAACGTCAATTTTAGTTGAGATCCGACAGCGAATTCATTATTGTGTGAAAACTAGTCACTTTGTGTGAAAATGAGTCAGTTTTAAATTAGATTTATTTATGTATAGATCTAGTTTTGAAACAAACCATTTTGTTTTGTTTTGATGATGTTTCTTTCATTAAAACATCTAAAATTATGCATCAATTATTATCTGAGGATATTTGTTTTTTTGTTATGAGTTTGTGTTTTTTTTTAATAGGTAGGTACTGGTTTCGCGAACTTATGTTGACGCTTAACAAAATTCCAATTTGGCATGGCCTAAACAATCTTTAACCCCTTATAGCAATATGAAAACGTAGTGACCATATGGAGTAAATATTGTTTCCTGCTTGCAAACAGTATCATCACATGTTGCGTTTTCTTGAAAAGACGTCACTAAATACAGAAGAGGTTGTAAATCCTATAGCAGCGCTCAATTAATGTTAAAATTATTGTTATACAGGGAACCTCTCTCATGCAAATTTTAGTGAGTCAATTTTCATATTGAATTATTCCCCATATATTTACTTTGATTTCTATATGTTGATACGTATTACATCTTCGAATACATTGTGAGATATCGATGTTCAATGAAATAAATGAATCTTTGGATAAACTATTCTTGATCCTTATTTGCAGACAGAGACTCATTTTGCCAGAAAGGGACATGGCCTAATATCACGCTGATGCTAGCTGTCCTACAGTTATTTAAGCTGCTCAAAGTATAAACTTTATCTGAATCTACTTTTTTGTCAAATTACATACTTCTACTCTTCATTGTGGAGGTAGGAAATTACATACTCAATCTACTCTTCATTGTGGAGGTAGGAAAGAAAAAAATCTTATTGTTTTCTAGATGATGTCACATAGATACACAAGCATGCCAATCATACGAAAGCTATGTCATGTGAAAATAACACTTTATAACAATTAAAATGAATGTTGCATTGATTAAATACAACTACTCTTGTAATCAGAGTCAAAGTTGGTATTGTCTCCATCTTTCGATATCTGAGCATAAGACATGGCAAGCTGACAAGATAAGCTTACATGACAAGCTCACAGATAAGGCTCATATGATAAGCTCATTAAATAATCTCATGTTATAAGCTCACATGACAAGCTCATTAGACATGTAAACTCACATGATAAGCTTAAATGACAAGCTTGTAAGATAAACTCACTAAATAAGCTCACATAACAAGCTCATAAGATAAGCTCACTCGAAACAAACACACAAAATAAGCTCCAAATAAAGCTCACACCCATAAGATAAGTGCCATTATAAGCTCACATTATAAGCTTCAATTGCAAGCTCATGAGCTTAGCTCATGTGACAAGGTTAATACAACAAATAGCTAGTTACAGTTATTTTCATATGACAAAGACACAATTAATTAGTTTAATTAATTAACATTGTCAAACAATCAAACAGCTAAAACAAGCATCAAACAATGAACTTACTAATGTTAGACCCATCTATACGAAAATGAACAAATTATCAATATACAACTAGCATTTAAAATCAACCTTTACTGTACATAGATTTCTAACACAGGACTTTACTGGCTTAATTAGCCCGTTCAGCAAACCTTCTATTCCCAATAATTAAAATGTTCATAAAACTACAAAAGCCTGGTGGTGACATTTCAGCTTCAAAAATTTGCAAATTTAACTTCATGCATTCGCAAATTCATCTTCATTAATTCATGGTTTCACGATTTCAAATTCATGAATTTACAATTTTAACTTCACAAATTCATGATTTCAACTTCATGTAGATGAATTCATGCAGTTGAATTTGAGAATTCTTGAAGCCGAAATGTTGCCACAAGGCTTTCGTATAAGACTGTCACACTGTTTTCCTTTGTGAAAATTAAAATAAACATACATCCATCAGGCCCCTTGTTCACAAAGGATCAACTGATCTGGATCAATTTGATCCTGATAATTATTGGTCATTGTTTTAAAGCAATTGAATATATTATAATTATACAGTACTTTTCATAAACAAACATACCTAAACTCTTCTTATTAACATTGTATTGTATAATTTTATTGACCTGTTAAAATTTGCATATCTTCATGGTCAATGCAAATGATAATTAGGGGAGGGGCGTTTATAAGGGAATATTCGGTAGATCAAATCAGGATCAACATTTTCCAGAATTAGTCTTTAACTTAGAAATCATAATTCGGTTATTAATAAACATGTAAACCGACTTTTATGTCATAAACCGATGTATGGGGAAAGGGGGAGCAAGGAATGGTCTGGTCGACCATCGAAAACAACTATGGGGGGACAACATAGGGTAAATGGGTGGAATAGATAAATACAACAAGCCAAGAAATGTACTGAAGAAATTGGAACTGAAAACACGAATCGAAACAATAACCACATAGTGGAACAGTCAGTAAAAATACTGGGGCTTTATATAATTCTAATTATCAAAATCTCAAGCTTCCAAAGACTTTAGTGTATATGTTGATCATTATGTAACACTTAACAAAACTTATAAGTGTGCACATTTTTAATGTCGAAAAACTTTTTATTGATTAACATTTCTGCATGAAATTTTGTAAATTTGCTAATATGGTTACATGTAGGCATTCGCGCTATAAGACTCTTTAATCAACTAGATCATCTTTAATAGGGAGCTGCAGTATCGATTTTTTCCGCATCATCTCATTTATTGATTTTATTTGTTCAATCTGTGAATTTATGACATGAAATATATAAGATATTATGCCAGATATCTACGCTATATTTGTTGAAAAATTGAGCAAGATCAGGCTTATAGTGACCGAGATACGGTTATATTCATACCTGCACACTTATAAGTTTTGTTAAGTGTACGTATGTCAATGCATATCAAATCAGACCGCAAAATGTACCTTTCGAAGTTCCATCCCCAGTTGTCATAAGTCCAGATTTTTTTGCAATCTCTTCCTGCGCTGTATCGAATGTTGGAGTCTCTATTTTCTCCCCAGTATTCACCTGCTTTGCATAATCTTGTGGATGATGAAATACGTAGAGATGATTTGGTCCAAAAGATACTCTAAAATAATAATATTGAAGTCTCCGTTTATAGATTATAGACAGGCATCTGAACAAAATCGGCACAATTTCATTTAAGCATAATTTTAATACTCACGTTTTGATTAATACAATTTAAGAAACAAAAAACTCTGAAGAACTCATCTCCAAAAATGTACAGAGAATTTAATATTGGAATAAAAACACTGTACATTCTTTGTTTACATGGGCATGAAATATTGTAATAAAAACACTGTACATTCTTTGTTTACATGGGCATGAAATATTGTAATAAAAACATTGTACATTCGTTGTTTACATGGGCATGAACTATTGGAATAAAAACATTGTACATTCTTTGTTTACATGGGCATGAACTATTGGAATAAAAACATTGTACATTCTTTGTTTACATGGGCATGAACTATTGGAATAAAAACATTGTACATTCTTTGTTTACATGGGCATGAACTATTGGAATAAAAACATTGTACATTCTTTGTTTACATGGGCATGAAATATTGTAATAAAAACATTGTACATTCTTTGTTTACATGGGCATGAACTATTGGAATAAAAACATTGTACATTCTTTGTTTACATGGGCATGAACTATTGGAATAAAAACATTGTACATTCGTTGTTTACATGGGCATGAAATATTATTTTAAATTTCTTCCGCCGTCTGTTGTGTCCACCTCCAATAGAAATAATTAGTGCAACTTAGCCTAAAGTTTTTTCAGAAGAACGAAAAAAATTCTACACACATTTTCAAAATAAAAAAAATGAGAAAATATCCATCTTATTTTTATCCCCGATTCTCACTTTACCCCTTTTATTTTTATTCCCTCCTTACGCTCATTTTTGAGAAAATTCCCGTAAAACAAGTAATATTAAACTCTGGCCTAAAGGCAAAAGATTTTTCCATGGATAATTCTTCCACTAACTATGGTTTAAACATTTATATTTCAATTTCAATGCTCGGTTTTATTTAACACATACATAAAAATACCGGGATATTATATCCGATTAAAACACCATTCACTGGTATTCCTGCATGTTACCCTTATCAACTTACACACATTGAATAAAGCCAAGAATATATTTTTTGTTTCAGGTAAAAGAAATTAAGACTCAATTGCAACAGACAAGACACGAATGTTCATATTTCGGGAACCAGTTTACATAGAATATAATGTGACTCTGGTTCCAGGCTTTTTGGAGAAATTACTACATTTTGCTTAGGCCATACTGTTTTTCGGCACAGCCGTACTAACATGGTTTTGCTATTTGCATATCAGTGTTGTGTCAACCAATCAAATCTTACGTTAACCACCAAGGCAATTACATTGACGTGGATTGGTTAACCTTTCGATAAAGGGTACATTACCTTACCGACATCCACTGAATTTCGGTGAATTTACCGAAATCCAGTTTGGATCTGGAGTGGAGTTGTTTTATGTTGCACAATAAATCTTAATCTTCAAATTGCACCAACCATCTTTTTTCAATATATTTCTCTTTTTTTTAAATTATTTTAGCGTAAACCTAATGGTTCGCGAAACCTAGCTATAACCTATTTGAAAAAAACACACTAAGTCGTTTTGAAAAAAATGCAAAGCCTGATAATAGACAATTTCTCATTTCGGATGTTTTAATGAGGTAAACATGATAAAATATAATTAAACAACTTGTTTCTTTAAAAAAACATTAGATGTGTAACAGAAAAAAATGATTCGTTTTCACTCACTATTTTCAAACATGCAAGTTAACAACATATTAACAAAAATATACGTAAGTACGTCACAACAATTACTTCCCTTTTTAAACTTATGAAAACTATTTTTTGGTCTAAAGAGCTCAAAACCTAGACACACTAGACATTTAACAAAAATATGAAATGGCATTGTCTTATCTTACAGACGCTGTAGGAGTCATTGAATTAATCAATTATATCTAGACGTAGGCCTGTCCCTACTGTATGTTTAACCTCTTCTTGCTATCACAAGACCACCTTAAGATTAAGAACACAATTTTACATTTTTCACTGTTTTGCTTCTTTTCAAGTGGTTTTGTGGTGGCCTGATGTAATTGAGCATCAGTTATGTATTTTTTTGTTTCAGGTAAAAGACAAGACATGAATGTTCATATCTGGGGAACCAGATTACATAGAATATGATGTTAGTCTGGTTCCAAGCTTTTTGGAGAAGTTACTACATCATATATTTTGCTTTTCTTACAGATGTCTGTGATGGTCATTGAATATGTTTATTATATCTAGATCGAAGCCTGTCTCTAACGCATGCTAATGTCCTTTGTTCTATTGCAATAATAATGGAGAAATATAACAAAACTGTATGTTTCAGTATGTTAGAAAAAAAATGCTTGAAATGTAAAATACAAATGAATATGTTCTGTGTTTATGTGCTCAGTGTGTACCACAGGAGATTGTCACGACTTGTCTCCCTTATCCCATCTACAGTTCTCTCTCATCTTCCCTTGTATAGTATATGTATCTATTGAGTTCTCTCCCTTTATCCCTTCTAGAGTTCTCTCCCTTTATCCCTTCTAGAGTTCTCTCCTTTATCCCTTCTAGAGTTCTCTCCTTTATCCCTTCTCGAGTTCTATCCCTTTATCCCTTCTATAGTTTATGTATCTATTGAGTTCTCTCCCTTTATCCCTTCTAGAGTTCTCTCCCTTTATCCCTTCTAGAGTTCTCTCCTTTATCCCTCCTAGAGTTCTCTCCCTTTATCCCTTCTAGAGTTCTCTCCTTTATCCCTCCTAGAGTTCTCTCCTTTATCCCTTCTCGAGTTCTATCCCTTTATCCCTTCTATAGTTTATGTATCTATTGAGTTCTCTCCCTTTATCTCTTCTAGAGTTCTCTCCTTTATCCCTTCTCGAGTTCTATCCCTTTATCCCTTCTATAGTTCTCTCCCTTTATCCCTCCTAGAGTTCTCTCCTTTATCCCTTCTCGAGTTCTATCCCTTTATCCCTTCTATAGTTCATGTATCTATTGAGTTCTCTCCCGTTATCTCTTCTAGAGTTCACTTCCTTGATCCCTTCTAGAGTTCTCTTCCTTTATCCCTTCTAGAGTTCTCTCCTTTATCCCTTCTAGAGTTCTATCCCTTTATCCCCTCTATAGTTTATGTATCTATTGAGTTCTCTCCCTTTATCTCTTCTAGAGTTCTCTTCCTTGATCCCTTCTAGAGTTCTCTCCTTTATCCCTTCTAGAGTTCTATCCCTTGATTCCTTCTATATATTGAGTTCTCTCCCTTTATCTCTTCTAGAGTTCTCTCCCTTGTCCCTTCTATAGTATATGTGTCCTTTCTATAGTGTTATGTATAATGGGAGAGAACTTGTGCTAATCAACTGTGGTGTGTACCATATGTTGTTTTCAAAGTGCATTTTCATTCATCTAAACACAATCAACATAATGTCTTTTAATCACAATTGTAAGAATTGTCCCTTGATAAAATACAATTTCAGTACGAATATTTGAAGAAGTGACATCTTGAGAATGTCATTGATTATTAAAGAATTGCGCATAAATTTAATTTTTGTGGCACAAACTATTCAGTTTGTTTACATCTAACGTTGTGTTTATGCTTCACACACCAGTTACGATTCCTTGTGTATATGATCTGTAGAAAGACGATTACTGTGATCTTATTTGTTTACAAATGTTGATGGACATCACAAAGCCAAGTGATATTCGCTCTATACATGTGAGAAAGAATTCCTGCAAAATTGCAATTCGGGCTATTACGTAATAACTAAATAACTTTGATTTATATCTAGAGTTCTCTCCCTTTGCCCCTTCTATATACGTTTATATACTAGAGATGGAAACTAAAGAGAAAGAACCCTTGTCAATCGCTTGTGGTTTGTAGTGAAGTGTTGTCAACCTTGTTTTGAGAAATTGTTTCGTGTTGGGATGAGTTCATTTAATTGTATGCTCGAATGATACCAGAGCCCATCAGTTGGTGATGATCGATCGAAACAGTCCATATTTTTATTTGGTTACAACGAAATATTTATTTCTCATAAAGAACTTTTACTTAGAAATAACAAATGATTCTGTTTAAAATAACTTAGAATAATGAGTCCTCATGACTAAATGCTTTAGGGTAACATTGAATATTTGTTACCTTATAACAAACTGTATTGTGATTAACACAAAAAATATTACGTTTTATAACGGAATAAAATTTCTGTGGTAACGAAATAAAAATGACTGACTTTGTCAATGGACTCCATACTTATATTAATGTACGAATATTCCCTTTCAACGATGTCCTGACACTGAATAAAACCTGTGTCATATTGATATATTGGCTTTACTGTCATCGGATTAACTTTAACTAGTCAAAATATAAGTAAAACAAACATAAGTAAAAATGAAAAACAAAAGTAAAAACCGTTGGCTGCATCTATAGTTTATTACTAATGATTACACTGTGAGTGAACTACACAAATAAACATTGAAAACCCTATATGAATACATTGTCAAACTTTATAAAAGTAAATAGAAAATATTCAAACTGTGATATATTTTGGTTTAGGTATACACAATACAGACAGCAAAATGCAGTACACATGTTATTTTCCAGGCATTTCCATTCATAGTGTCAAGCTCTGGTCAGTTTGACTGACCTTAATCAACCATTGAGTAAGTACTAAAATATTGTATTAGTCAGAAATAGCATGTATGAATGTATTACAGTGATTCTAGGTTGACACGCTATACTGACTTAAAATTGAAATATATACAAACTTAATGTCCTTAATACAGCGGTACCATGCCACCCGATGTGTGACACATACTCTACAGAAAAAGAATCGCACCACCTCAGAGCTCTAGAAATTGTGTCCAAAGACATTTGTCCCGGACTAATGGAAATGTAAGATTTGACTTGTCTGCCATAGGAAGCTAGTTGTCTGAGAATATCGGCCAAATTAGTAACAAATAAACATATACAATGATAGCTCCACGATCTAAAATTATTAATCACATGTATGTGTTTGTGGGATTCTAAGGTTTGACTTACAACTAAACAATTGCTGATGTTATAGTTAGCTTTAAAAATAGACTTGTCCGGAACTAACTTCAACTCAACTGTTGGTAGACCAATTCAGCATTAGACTAGTATGGGACGTCGGGCTAGTGGATTTCTAGAGCCTGTGACCTTATTTCTAGCAATTATTTTAATTCTACAGATGCATCACATACTTTAACAAGATGCAATTATAAAAAATAGATTGAATCGGAAATTAGCCATATAAAATTCACAATTTAGTAAAGTGAATGCCTATTCCGGGCATAAAAATCATCATCATCCTTAGGTATACAAGAATAGTGGCGTTTTTATTTTTGTCATGTGTATTCAAGTATTCGGGTAAAAGCACTTATGAATAAACAGCATACAATGGCATAGAAAAAAAGTCACATATAGAACACTTTAAATACTATTAATCATTTGTTTAAGGCAGTGCAGTAATGTCTGCAGATATTTCAAGTCATCGCACAGTCAAAATCGTCTAAGTGTGGGTTCATAGCAAACTATATATATCTCACATGTCACGTCAATTAGAATAATTGATACCAAAATCATCAAGAAACACGTTATATAACATTACATGAGTTACGTGTGAATCAGCATGCCTGAGAACGTATTCCAGTAATTGTATGTAGATGTACTGTACTCATATAAAACATTGGTTGAAGGAGATCCATGCAAACACTTGATCCAAACTTTATGTCCGGCATTCAGGGGTAGCATACCGTCCGCTGTATAACACACATGGGTATCTGACTCATAGAACACTCCTGATGTATGAATATTGTTGTTGTATACAAGACCGTAGTACATGACCTGTTTGTTAGTCACACAAAGGTGGAAAGTGAACAAATAAGTTCCACTGACAGGGGCTGTAAACATTCCAGTCGTATTGTCGTAACCATCTCCATAGTTCAACATGTTCTCGGTGAAGATTATAGTCTGTCCAGTCTCGAGACTTTTGTCTTGTGCAGAACGGGCTTTGAAAACCACATTAGGTGTTTCTGAAAAATAGCATTAAACTAGAATGTTTAAGAGCTGCATTGGAAGTAAGTTGTTATAAGTTTACTATATCAACTTTTATATAATGCATGCATCATGACTTGTCTAGATCTATTGCAATGATTCCCAAAGTTCTTGATATTCTCAAATCATACACACAAATGTATTGGTTCACGTCGGTTCCAAGCTATCATTATAATTCAAAAAAAATATTTTCCTGGAATCATTCCTTAACCAATACATATTCGTTTAAGTACAGAATGTCTACACCCAATTGCAAATATGCTTAAAATGGATAAACAGATGAAACGAAGGGTGAAAACTTATTTTCAGTGTATACAAAATTGGTAAATCATACAGTTAACAAAACTTATAAGTATGCAGGTATAAATATGACCGTATATGATATAAATGTGACTGCCATTCACGCTTAAAGATGATCTTTTAGAATGGAAAGAGTCTAATAGCATGTGTGCCCACCCTGACTCAATGCACTGTGTTTATTAAATCGATAAATTCAATCCAAAGAATCATAATCTACATGTAGCCAATAGCCAATATACAAAATTTCATGTAGAAAATGTGTTTGTTTTTTACTAGTTTTGTCTCTTAGTAATATGATTAAACAAGATTGTTTTAAATGGTTAAACACGGCAGTGGTTCTTATTAATGATGTTTTATACTATGTAACAACACTACTAGATGAAGCCCATTAAAAACATTTATGTTCAGATGAGCTAGATACATCTTTAAGTGTAAGACAGTGAAATGGTACAAACAAGTATAACGATAACTCACCATGTTTCATAGTGCTGTCCTGCATTTCTTTATTCACTTCTGCGATATCACTGTTGAATTCCTCTCGCTCATGTTTAAGTTCTTCTAATGTCGCGAGTACATCAGCGTTTGTTTTAGTGATATGTTTTTCTATACCCTCCACTTTCAACTCCATTTTAATCATTTTTTCTAATAGTTTGTCCACATAGTAGAACTGTGAACAACTATGAGGTTCTTCACAGTTGCCGTAAGACATTGTACAGAAAATGAGCACAAAATAAAAGAACATTTTCAATTACTGTAGCTTGATGTTATCCAAAGAGGTGTTCAGGGAAGACTGAAGTATATTGTGGTAAAATGCGCAGTCTGAGGATTTGTTTTATATACTAACACGCAAAAGAAAGTGTACACTTTTCTTTTCATTATGATTTAGCTGCATCGTTTGTAAAGTGTTTATACATCACGTGAAGCACATCTGTCACTGTGTTAACCATCGCTTTAAATCGGTACATATTGGGCTAATTTTTGGATAACATCCCATATGTGATTTTGCAGGATTTACACATGCAATGACTGAACAAATTTTTTCATTACTTTCTTTCATATCCCAGTAGCAAGAATATCACGCAACATCTCGAATAATTCAAAACTTTCAATGTAATCAAATACACGCAAATCAATGCGCAAAACCAACTATAGTGACCGAAATAGTCTTTAAACTAGTGATGTAAACGGTTAACCGGTTAATCGTTCGAACATGCGGTTATCGGTTAGTAAAATCACTAACCGGTTAATCAATTATTTTGATGAAAAAATCTACTCTTCATCTCGTCAGATATCCGTTGTTACAATCTCAATATTTTGTCCCTGAAAGGTGTGAAACCTCGGCGTAAGGAGGCAACATAGATAATCAGCAATTAACAGTTTGACACATATTTAAACCCATTCAAACTTGATAGAAACAGCTTATTAGTTCACAAATCACTTTCGCACATCATTTCATTTTCATGAATCATTTATGATATTACTTCGGTGGGTTAACTTTGGAACTACTTCATTAGGTGAACTTTGAATGTGGATGTTTTGAACTTGTTCCCAGCTTTCAGTCTTTTTTAGTGGTTTGAAAATGGGAACCATTGATGTATGCCTCTCAAATTACCAGTCTACTATAGACTGTACCTAAGTGGTACCATCCAAAAACTGTCTGAACATCATCTTCTTGATGCTTAAATGGTGTTTGCCAGAATTAATTCAGTTGCTGCTTTTTCAGGGGCATTAAATTGCCAAAGGAGCACACAAAGCAGACTCCATGACATGTTCCAGCATTGGGACAATTGCCAATCACCCTCGATCCGGCAGACCATGTGTAATTGTCGTCAGATTAGGCCATCATATGGAACTGACACACACTAGACAGGGTGTCCAAACCACGTCTGCTACAGCGTGGCAGCAAGGATTCAGCAGGGAAATCTTAGAGAGGCTTCCTTGTCATTGTGTCATCACATCCAGACCATAAGGGAGTGCTAAAGAGTGGTCATACAAGCAGCAAAATCGCTATCCCGGTTAGTGCATTTTGTTGTTTAGAACCTTGACACATGTAGCCGAGTTCTGTACGCCCTTAGAAATTGTTTGGTTTTGTAGGTAATTTATTAAGGGTACCATACATCATACATGTCATTTGGGATGTCAAGAAAATTAAGTAAAACTAATTGTACACTTTCTTTTGTGTTTCAGTATACAATTATATTTCCCAATGAGAATTTCTTGATCAAGCAGGTTTAAGAGCAGCACACTTATAAGAACTTAGTATGTGGGTGTGTTTGTTTAAAAATCAAGAGCCATCAGAGTGGAATATATTCAGAACACTAAAGGAAAATAATGATTTGTAGACGGCCACATAACTTGTACGAGGGCTGATCAGTAAGTTTATGGACACCACTCAAAACAATGTATATCTCCGAAATAATTTGTTACCATGTAAAATAAAATAAATCACCATGCAAAGTTTTTTCTCGATATATCTTTCATAAGCTTGTGAAATCGATCACCATAGCAACAGTGTGTGACAAACACACCGCAGCTCAACATTATGATAACTATTCCCCAGTTTTTACATATATTTTAAAATCAATTTGGCGCGTATCTCTTTTAAACTGAAATGACGTCAACGTCATGTCATAACGTCTCATTGGGCGGAAGTAAACAAACGTCAGCTTGTTATTGGATAATTATAAGAATGTCAAGGGATACAGGGTCGTCTGCTAAAAAGCATCATTCGATGTCAGACTTGAATCAAAGTAGAGATCTGTTATCAAATTTTGGGTAAAACTTGGAATGATGCCGACAGCAACTAAAGAAAACATAGAAAAGGCTTCTGGTAAAGAAAACATGCAACTTAAGAAATTGATGACTACTTAAGATGCGGTCGACCAACAGTTAAGCGCAATGTCGCCAACATATAGCTATGTCAAAGAAATAATGGACAAGGACAGAAGAACAACAATCCGGCAGATAAGTGAAGAGACTGACAAGAGTTATGGATTGATACAGCAAATATTAACAAATGACCCCTAAACATGAGACGAATCAGTACAAGATGGGTTTCCAAATTATCGGATCAGGAAACGAAAAATCACATTGAACACTGTAGACGATTCTTACGGAGATACAAACGAGAAGGCCAGCGATTCCTCGATAGGATCATAACTACAGACGAGACATGGTTAAACTACTACGACCCGCTGGAGACCAAACAACAAAGTAGTCAAAGGAAGACTTACCACCGCCTAAAAAAGCTTGAGTCATATATCCGTCTCTTAATTTGGTTTGATAGTTATTAGTGTTATGAAAATTATCTAATATAGTAAAAGGAGTATATGTCAATAATTAGCGAAGAGTTTGTCAGTCAGTCTATTAACAACAAAGTGAATATCGCTTGACACAAAATAAAAAAATTGGATATACATTGTATTGCTATTGTTAATAACGTTATGTAAACGATTTTAGATTTAAATTTGCTTTGATTGCCCTTTATGGTCAGCCAGACCATTCCTTAATGCATCCCTATTCCCATACATGTTTACCCTTGCACCTCCTCAGTACCTTATGTATTTTTAGACTGTTGTTTCCTTTGGGAGGTCTGTTTAGGGAGGCATTGTCTTGTGCATGCTTGTGCAATTTAATCTCTCTCTTCAATCAATGTAATATGTACAGCGTGGCTTGCATTATATTATAAACATATTATTTATTGAAGGGTTTTGCTTGATTTTCAGTAATTTTGGAACACCCTCTATCAAATTAATACCGGGAATAGCACTTAGCCAAGAATTTTTGACAAATACAGCTTTTAGGAAACCATGGGAAACATGACACTTTAACTGTAGTGTTGATAAGTGGTGACTCATCAATCAGGTATTTTGCCCCGATCTCCCGAAACATCTCAATCTGAGCTAAATCTCAGCTCAAGTATTGTATCAAATAGTTGAGATTTTCTATTCTAGACTGGACTCAAGATCGGTATTACAAAAAAAAAAAATGAGATGAGTTTTTTTTCTCAGAAAATTTTAGAGATGCAAAATGAGATTGGTCTCAAAGTCAGGCTCGGATTCTGGATGACACACACAAGACTGATAGAATTTGATGGAGATAATATTGTTATTTCTAAAAATATAATTTACCTGTCATTATGCTTGAGTTTAGTTTCGGATTTGATCTTTTGACCATTCACCATGATTTCTTTAGCGGATGAATTTGGTTTGATAGAAACTGCCCCATCTTTGTTGATCACTTCCGCATGTTCCTTGGCAATACTAAGACCATTCAACATTATCTCTGGTGCTTTGGCAGCTGTCTTGTTTCCAACTCTTGATTTGCCTGTAATGATAATAATATTCATAAATTCTTAATTTTCAGATGGTAACTTATCAAGCTTAAACTACAACTACAACTACAAATAGTTTATTGCATTCAAAACATATTAACATGTTTTATAGCAATTATACAAAAATATTTCAGACAAACAAAAGGCATAGATTTTCTGAAGAGCACATGATGTTACAGTGCATGTATACAAACAAAATATATCAAAATATGAGCATAACATTATTCAATTTCTAATTAGATTGGCGTAGAATATGTATTTGGCCAAATTAATGACAATAATGTTTGATGTTGCTGTCATAAGATTAGACAATTTCTGTTTCGTGGACCACGTGTAGTAGTATTTTTTTATATATTTTGATCTTAAATCTGAGAATTTTTGTATTACAGTTTTTACAAATTCTGTCGTTTCTATGTATATTTAAATATTGGCCACGTTCTACAGCTAAGTCATGAGATAAACAATAAATGTGTATATCTTATTTACAATATATCTGGTTCATCTGAACCTAAATTGTTTTAATTTGCTTCATCCAGTATTGTTGTTACATAGTCTATAACATAATTAATGAAAACCATTGCCATGTATAACCGTTTTAAACAATCTTGTTTAATCATAATACTAACAAACAAAGCTAGTAAACAACTACTGCTTGTTAAAAAAACTGGAAGTGTTTTTAACGTTTTGATAATACAAACGTCTTTTTTGGACAAATACAGAGAAATACATTATAAATGTATTCTGTGATAATGCATATTTATTGAAGTTTTAACTAGATAAAGTATAGTTTTCATGTTTGCTTAGGTAAACAAATGAACAAAAAATGAGCATAATTAATACATCTGTAACA